>OY720290.1:3787500-4412500 GCA_963082995.1 Noctua comes | reverse complement strand
GAAAATTTTCGTGCCAGCGATACGAAGACTGAAGGAAAAACCCAATAAAACCCGAACCCCCCCCCCTGCCTGAGCTGGCCCAGGAACTAGTGCTCAGCTGCCCACTAGACCTTCGCAACAAATCGAATCATAAACAATAATGTTCTGCCCAAACCATAGCCAATACTTACCTTCTCCTCCAGCCAAAAAACACGAAGATTAGCCAATAATACAGGTCTACAAACAGACCGTCCAACTCCAGCTACTTACCATAAAAGTATAGAACTAAGCGGCTATAAGAAGAAAAGCAATAAGTTGGAACTTCAAGAGATTTTCGTCTTCACAAACTCCTGTACCGAAGTTAAAAACTATAAGTACTTGAGTCCGTAGTTTGGTATTGTACCGATAAGCTGCTGGATCTGTTAATAAAAGTTGTCATTTCTGACGGACTTGGAAATATTATTAGTGAGCTTAGCGTGGAAATAAGTTTTTCACTTCTTTGGGTAATTATTTAAATGACTGGTGCAGAAATAGCGCATCGAATTAGTGGTACATACACCATGTGAGTGTGTGTTGAGAAGCTCGTGGCTAAATAAAAACAGCCGCTCCGATCGATCTTTAGGTTAAGCCGTGCTTGCCTAAGTTGGTCTGTGGATGGGTGACCAGTGACCACCCATTACATACCGAGTTTTCTCCGTGCCTCGGAAAGCACGTTAAGCCGTTGGTCCCGGTTGCCATTTGTAGATCTTTGACAATCGTTACAGGTAGTCAGTGGCCCAAAAAGTCTGACAACCAGTCTTACCAAGGGGTATCGTATTACCTAGTAACTAACTGGGTCGAGGAGGTCAGATAGGCAATCGCTCCATGTAAAATACTATTATTCAGCTGCATGCGGTTAGACTGGAGACAGATGATGACACCATCACGTCTGTTCTCGTCGCACGGTTAGGCACAGACGAAGCTATTCTCGTTAAAGTTCGAACACCACGTAAATCATTTTAGGCAGTTGACATTTTGATTGATGCCGTTTGCTAGAGAATCAGAAAGTGCGTTGTTTCAGCCAATCTTAGAAACAAGCAACTTCTTTATCTAATCTAATATGAACACGAATTATGAAATGGTATTGTACGCACGAATCACGGCCAATCAAGCTATACAAAACCAGTTTGTGCGGATCTCTCATTGTATACGAAATCTATACAAAGCGAGGCCAAATATAGTGGAAATGTACAGCTTCATGAGCCGCCGTGTACCATTACATGGTATGATTATGCAGTTTTTTCAATCTCCTGTTAAGTTGCTATTTTTGACTTACATTACACAACTACTACGATGCTTTACTACATTCAGATTTCGCTAGTTATCATGGAATGGGCAAGCCTATTACCATCAACAAAGGCATGATGTGGATTCAATTTATACAGCTTCATAATTTATGTTCAAGACTTCGTCTGCTCTTCTACTAAACTAAAGTAGTGTTACGTTTGCAATGACTTTTATGAAAGAAGATTATTTAAAAAGAGGAGTCCTATAATTTGTATTTCCATCATCCTAATTTAAAGTACAGCCAAGCAAAAGTAACGTGTGAGACATACCATATACGGATTGGAATTTTCCGGAACAATAAATTCGAGTAGCGAAACGTTGTCAGCAGACGAACTGCACTTCTGTTTACGACTGTACTCCTAACACAGAATAGCACAGAAGTTCAGCTCCATACAACGAGCGGAAAACCACGCACACATACACACGCTTCACGTACAGCAAGTGCAAACGCGCTCGCGACTGTTATTTGTTTGAGAGATGAACGCACACATAGACACGCCTCAGGTACAGCGAGTGCAAGAGCACTCGCGACTGTCATTTATTTGAGATCGCCGCGCACCGCACGTAGGCGTGTATGTGCGCCTGTTTTCATTTGTTTCTTGGCCCTGGCCTTCTGAATGATCCTACATTTATTTTTTACGACTGTATTCGTTTGCCAAAGGTTAGTACTCGTAGTAAAGTGTACCTATTGATGTTCGTCATAAGATTTTCATTTTATATTTTCATAACTCCTTTTGCACTTTGGTTGCAGATAAAGCAGCTTGGTTACAAAGTGAAGCTATTGTTGAAAGAGGTCAAATAAGCCGTGTTGACGGTGCGTTCGTGTTCCACGCGCGCTTCAAACAGTTGTCAGCAAACAGGAAGGGGTCCGCAAGGGTCGGTGCCTGCCGGGCCGAAAGAGTTACTGCAGCCCTGGAACACTAAAGGCAAAGAAGGAACATGGATAGGTTTTAGTCAGTACAAGTCTGACACTCCCTTCCGCTCCGCCCAGAGCGGATGGGTCAAGGGTCAAAAAAAGGAGATCAAATATATAAAGGGTGTAAATAGACCCTTAACATAGCTAAAAGGTACTTGTTCTCCCCGTCTTTGCGATCATTTTTTTGTTCTAGACCATACTTGGAAACTTTCTTTTCGAGATATTGGGAGTCAAAGTTCCAACTTTTTCACAAGTTTTTTTTTAAATACCTACATGTTTTTAATGTAAGATTTTTACTTTACACACCTCCACGACCCCCATACTATTCAATCCATCCATCAGCACAATGCTTTGAGTGCTTTTCATCAAGTCCTACCGTAAAACGTGATTTTTCACCCCAAAAAAAGGTTTTAAATTCCCAGCAATAATTTTTGCGTAAAGTTACTTAGTTTGATGTACAGAATGCTTGGTTGACGGGTATGTGAAGGGTCTGTTTACACCCTGTATATCACGTAGCTGGCAATTTCAGCTATTATAAATGCAATGCGTAAACCTCATTTTTTCTTCTAGTGCCTTTCCCCTTAATTACTGAAGAATCAACTCCAAATACCTATGTATCCTTATACCTTGTGATATGCAAAAGCTCAGATTAAAACTATCATAAATCCATCCATCCCAACCCATGGTCTATTCAAACATCCCAATCCATTTAGCCGTGAGAGATACTTTTAAATGTTTGCCAATTTTATTATTATTTTTATTCTATTCCGTGATGGCTTGAGACTGACAACTACATAGAGTTGTTTTTGTATCATTATCATCATCTGCGTAGCTTTTCTCCATCTATGTTGGAGTCGGCTACCAGTGCAGTACCAGTATTTTACATGGAGCGACTGTCTATTTGACTTCCACAACCCAGTTAATACTGGGTAATACGATACCCCATGGTAAGACAGGTTGTCAGACTTTCGAGCCACTAAACGTGCTTTCCGAGGCACTGAGGTATGTAATAGGTTAGGTAACCCATCCACGGGTCAACTTAGGCAAGCGCAGCTTAACTCGAAGATCGACCAGAGCGGCTGTTACTATTTAGCCACGAGCTCCTTCTTTTATCATAGTAGTATAGATATATGCTCCTTAGAAGTAGATGTGCACTAAGAAAGCACTTTTAAGAAAAAGTACTCAACCCTAGAGTGGGGTCAACGGGGGTTCAGAGTGTGTTTGCGGAAAGGAAGTCGCAACTAGTTCAATATACGTATCTACACAAAGTGCTATTGGTTCGATTACGAAAAGGCTAATCGGTATCGAATTTAAAATCGAATCCGAAAATCTTTTATTTATTTTCGCTGCTGTTTCAATATTTATTTACCACCAACATTACAGACCAAGTCCAATACGATGCTACAACACAGAATTAAACAACTTAAACAGTAAAATTACATTTAAAAAAATATTAAAAATTATAACAGCTATAGTTAAAAACATCAATAACCAACCATGACCAAGCTCACAGTTGGACACCCCCTTCAATTATTATTTGTGCCCTTTGAACAAATGTCGGCAGGTAACTTATAGACTACTTATGTACTTGGATAGTAACTTGGATTAGAAAATAGCAATACTTACTTGTTATTTTTCTTCCTTGCCAATGCTAAAAGACTTACTTAATGGAAAAAATTAAATTAAATTAGTAATTAAGTTGTGTTATGTTGTAATTATATGTGATATCGTATTTCAAGTGTGTAAATACTCAGGAAAATTGTTTTCCTGATAATTAATGAAGGATTCGGTTATTCGACGTTACCGGTAACCTAAAAACAACAGCTGACGGTTTAACTACGGATTTATACGGGGAGTATTTGTTTACTTTTTATTTTATAATAGCACACAATCGTCCCTTCAACTCTTTAACACGTTCACGCCAATTCTAGAATAGATTTTTATTTTTATTTTTTGCTGATTTAGTACCCTGTTTTCGTTCTAAATCGCTTTGTTGTCAAAAATGTATGTTCATAAAAAGTAATTTTGTTTAACGATCTAAACGTTGTTTATTATAAAATATTTATTACGTATCACGTTCCTTTTCGTTATTCTATTACTACATGTCTTAAAATTATCTTTTAAAAATCTTAGTTTTTCATTCTAGGCAACCTACCCACTTATGAAAAAGTAAAATAAAATCATATTAAAGCAGTAAAATTTAGTAAAAGGCTAGATAATATCAATATTTTCAAACTATTATAGCAACCTCCCTCATTTCTTTGAGTAAAGCAAAAATTTTTCCCTGTTTTTCCCCCTTTCATCTCTAAATTTTCTTCATTGGTCTACCCTATTAGTTCTTACCGTTTCCATATTTCGAATTTTCAGTAACCAAAGCTCAGGATATGGAGCTTAAATTGAGAACGGCCCTCCAAGAACTTAAGGACTCAAAACTTCAATGTCAACAACTGTTACAGGAGATAGAAGACAGTGAGGAGGAGGTCAATAACGTTAATAACAAAAACTCCAGCTTAAAACGGGAGCTAGTAGATCTTCATCAGGAATACTTGAATGTTGTCAATGAACGGGATCAACTACGGGTGGTCACGGATGGGTTCAGCAACTGTAGTAACTTGTATGAGGAGGCTTTGTGTAAAATAAGGGACCTAGAGGATGAATTAATCCATGCCAATGTTAAACTTTTTAATTTGAAAAAAGAAAAGGATCACACTCAGGCTATAGAAACTAATCATTTGTACAATGAATTAGTAAATACCAATAGTAACCCTCATTCTATTATAACAATAGACCTTACAGAGGACTCCTTACTTAACCATAAATATACCCATAAAGTTAGTAAAAATAAAATTAAGAAATATGCAAGATTGAATAAATTCATTAAAAAATGTAAAATATACCAGAAACAACAAAAACACTATTCCAAAAATATTCAATTAAGGAAAGTACGTGTTTCTCTTATTAATAGATTAAATAACTATCAGATAAAATTGGAAGATAGTATAAATATTTATGAAATAGACACTCAGCGCTTGCAATCTGAAATACAGGCTCTGAATATGTCACTAAAGTCTTTATGTAATAAATATGAAAGGTCTAAAAAGCAAATTAAGGAGCATATTCTTGCCACAAACGAGTTGATAGACACTTGTACTTGTCGGAGTGAACCCAGTCTTGATGCTCTCCAGCCGGAGGCAACGGAGGACCCGTCCCAAGCTGTGAGTGCTCAAGATGGTATCATCATCGACCAAGATATAATACCTGACATTACACTTCATGTTTCACAAGTAGTACAGCCTGAGATTGGTGATTTTGTCTCACCTAATAGTAATGATTGTAATCAGTCAGTTATGTTCTCTGACAGTATAGGTAGAGGGCTAGGAAAATTAATTAGTAATAACCTCAGTTATTGTACCCAAAACAATTGTATGCCAGGGTCAACCTACAAACAAATTATGGCATCAGTAACAAAAACTATTTGTGATCCTAATACCACCATTACTATTTGTGTTGGTAATAGTTCTAAGATTAAAAAGGAAGACATCACTGACTGTGTATCAGAGTTGTTAAAGTTAAATTGTAGTAAAATCATATTGTGTGCTTTTCCATACTTTGAAAATTTATGTTATAGAAAAAACAATTATATACACATGTTAAATAAACATGTGCATTTTTTAGTAGGTCACTATAGTGACAAACTTATATATTTTGATATCAACACTTTTGTTGATAAACTTCAATCGACTCGGGGTAAAGTGTATCTACCTGTTAGATGTAGACACAAAATAGCTCGGCTATTAGCTTTTAATATTCACTCAGACATAAGTAGTATGTCGAAGTTTAGTTATATTATTAACACTGCGTCTATTAGTAATATTACTAAGGAACAGGTGGTGACCTTAAATAAATATAGCATTAGTGCTATAAATGTTTACAAAAATTGTATTGAGGAGGATCCATATGTCACCGTGGAAAATTCTCAATTAGGGTATTTTAGTAATAGGATTTTATTGTCTGGTGATGGCACGGGAGTCACGGGACTCACTCCAGATATTAATATTAATTTAAACTAGGAAGTGAGACAACAGAAGGTACCATTAACAATATTGTTAAACCTACCAACATCAAGGTACCTTCTTGCACTCATTTAGTTAGTAAAAAAGGGCCTCAGCAGAACACCTTAAAATTATTCCACCAAAATATCCAAGGCATTTCTTCCAAATTATTAGAAATTGAATTGTTTTTAGAAAAAAGTATGTTCGACATTATTTGTTTTACTGAACATTGGCTAAAGGATTACCAAATGCTTATTAATTATGAGAACTATACGGTGGGTAGCTGCTTTAACCGTAAATCTATGATGCGTGGAGGTTCCCTAATATTATTGAAAAATTGTGTTAAATATAAGCAACGCAATGACATAGTAGGTCTCTCGGCTGAACAGTGCGTCGAACTGTCCTGTGTTGAGCTGGATAAGCATGTAATTGTGTGTGTGTACAGACCCCCAAACTATCAAAACTTTGCCGTATTTGATTCAATAATGGAAGATGTCCTGGCAAAACTTGCAGCCAGTAATAAATCTATAATTATTTGTGGTGATTTCAATATCAATATTTTAGAAGAAAATTCTAATAGCAGTCGGTTATTAAATCTTTTTAAGTCATTTGACTTGACCAACATTTTTATAGAACCTACGAGAGTCACTCCATCTTCTGCTACTTGTATAGATAATGTTTTCTGCAATTGTGATTACTTAGATAAAGCCATAGTAAATTGTTTGCCGTCTGACCATAGCGGACAAACTGTAACTTTTAGGTGTAACATTCCACTGCAAAAAGTTCAGATTCAGTTTAGACCAATAACTACTAATAAATTAAATAGGTACAATATTTCCCTTCAGAATAAGTTAAGCGTTATGAGCCATCGTATGGACGATATTAATATAAATCAATTGTATGATAATTTCTTTTCAATAGTTCACACTGAGTTCAACAAAACTTTTGAAAAGAAGACAAAATGTATTTGCCCTAAATTTATATTTAGTGATTGGGCAACTAGAGGTATCAGAAAAAGTAGGGAAAGACTATTTGAGCTTTATGGCCTTAAGCCTTATATAAACACTGACACTTTTAACAAGTATGTTGCTAAGTATTCAAATATTTTTAAAAATACATGCAAGGCTGCCAAAGCCCTGCACATTAGCAACAAGATCAAAACTGCAGAAAACAAAATTAAGACAGTTTGGAAAGTCATAAATAACGAGACTAACAGGAAGAAAATACGTAACACTAGCTACACATTAGATACAGCGTATGGTCCTAAAAGCTCTAATCAGGAAGTAGCTCATGAATTTGTAAATTTCTTTACCGATATACCGTTAAAAACTACGGAGGCTCTTAATTCGTCTCCTGAAATCTCAATGGGTTTATTAAAGGCGAATGTGTCTGGCTGCCTGGCTGAATTTAAATTTAAACACATAAACCCTATGATAGTTATTAAAGCTTTCCGGCAAATAAAAGTCTAACTGACCGAAGATCTTTGGGGAATGTCTATCAGAGTTTGTACATCCATAGTTGAGACTATTGCACCATACTTAGCCTTAATTTTTAATTTGTGTGTAGACCAAGGAGTTTTCCCTGATCTAATGAAATACAGTAAAGTCATACCTCTGTTCAAATCCGGAGATAGTAAAGATACTAATAATTATAGACCTGTATCCGTGTTGCCAGTTTTTAGCAAGGTTTTTGAAAAGGTAATGCTGAATCAAATGCTCAATCATTTTAACACCAACAGAATCTTACACGATCAACAGTATGGTTTCACCAAGGGACGTTGTACAACTGACGCCGGTGTAACCTTATTAAAGCACATTTTTACTGCGTGGGAAGAGTCCCAAGACGCCATAGGAATATTTTGTGACCTCTCCAAAGCATTTGATTGCGTAAATCACGACACATTACTTTTGAAACTTGAGCATTACGGACTAGGTAAACTTTTATTTATTTTATTTTATTTATTATAGGACAATAAACAGCTACAATACATAATGTTTACAATCACAGCAATATACGTTTATGTAGTATTAACTATATTGAAGCCCACTACATTATCCGCATGTTAACAAAATTTGAATAAAAACAAAAAAGGATGCCACTAGGTTATCGTTACTCAGATAATTAAAATACAATAATTGATTATTAAAATAGGTACAACATAATACAATTAAATAATTATTAAAAAGGACAAAAACAACAAAATATTAAAAAAAATGGATAAAATAATAATTAAGATTATAAAAAAGGAAATTGACACTAAAATAAAATTCATACAATTAATGGTAAACAATTAAAGAAGTCTAAATAAATTAAATTAAAAATAAAAGGGCTCACACTATTTAACTTGCACTTAGTTTGATGAAATCTTATTTGAAGGATAGACAACAACAAGTTCAAATAAATGGTGTTAATTCACAGGGTTTAAAAGTAAAAATGGGGGTTCCGCAAGGCTCAATATTGGGTCCTTTCCTCTTCTTAGTGTATATAAACGATCTACCCTATTTATTGAAAAACCAACCTCATAATATGGTGTTATTCGCTGATGACACTTCCCTTATTTTTAAGATAAATAGACGGGCCCAAAATCTAGATGACGTGAATAATGCCCTACTTCAGGTCCATAACTGGTTCACAGCAAACAATTTAGTGTTAAATGGAAAAAAAACGAAATGCATAAGATTTGCTTTACCAAATGTTAAAAGTAGCGATTGTGATATAGTATTGAATAAAGAGAAGCTTGAATTTGTAGATAAAACAGTTTTTCTGGGGATTACGCTTGATTCAAGGCTACAATGGGGTTCTCATTTAACATCTCTTGCGGGGCGGCTAAGTTCAGCAGCATATGCTATTAGAAAAATCCGTCAATATACTGATGTAGATACCGCTAGACTGGTCTATTTTAGTTACTTTCATAGTTTACTGTCGTATGGCATTTTACTATGGGGACGGGCTGCAGACATTGAGTCTATATTTATTCTGCAAAAAAGAGCGATCAGAGCCATATATAATCTTCGTAGGCGTGATTCTCTAAGGGAACTGTTTAAGGAAATTAACATCATGACGGTACATTCTCAATACATCTATGAAAACATAATGTATGTAAGAAAAAATCTACATCTTTTTAATAAAAGAGGTGACAGACACAATTACAGTACTAGAAATAGAGACCAATTAGTTCAGCCAGGCTTCAGACTCGCTAAAGTAGACTCATCTTTCATGGGGTACTGTTTGAGATGCTATAACAAAATTCCACAAAGTATTCTTGAACTGAATGAAACGAAATTTAAAACATGCATTAAACGCACACTGTGTAGGCAAGCATATTACAAGTTAGACGATTATATCGTTGATAAAAATGCTTGGCTCAATGCCGGTCCTGCTCCACAAGGACAGGGGCGCATAAATGAATAGCATTACATATCCCAATCACCTGCGCTCTTGATGATTTATTTACTGCATCAGTGAGCGGGGTACACGTGGCTGAGTTTTGGGCTAAGCATATTTAAACTTTTTGCCATCGAAACGCTAAGAAGAAGAAGCATTAAATAGTATGTTGGAGCTGCTGAAGATTGTACAACTATCTTTGCTTTGTATAAATTCAATCTCTTTAGTATTATATAGCCGCATAGCCCATATTGTGTGAGTACTATGTAATAGAAAGCTGTCATTCGCGGGAAACCTACGTCTTTTCTTGACTTGAATGAGCCCTGGCGGTTAGGAGTGTGTCATGCTCACTCAAATGTCTCGCTGATGGTGGCGCGTGTGTCGGATCATTTAGTTCCCTTCAAAATGGTTGAGTTGAACGGTGCTGATACATGCGTCATGTTCGTGAACGGGCGCTGTCAGTTGTGACTGGTCATCTCTTGGTTGCCACGGCTTATTTGAATTGATTATTTTTATTTTATTTTTTTGAATTGTTTACTATGGACACTTTTAACGTACACATCTTGCTACATCGTTCTCACATAATGTACCATCTCAACATGAATGATGTTACCAAGAGTTTGTAAAAGTATACTGATTTAAAAGAGTGTCCATGGAGTTTCTTGCCCGTTCTTCTCCATAGAGATCTACGTTAGGGAATGGGCAACTACAGTACTTTCACAGTTTTTATGCCTTGTGACTGGGACTGTAGCTATTGTTGTCTTTGTTTCGACAATTCAAAAGTGCCTGTAACTGGCCTATTTGAAATAAATGCTTTGATTGATTTTGATTTTGATTTTGATTTTACACTTCGTCTTCGGTGCCTTCTCTTAAACGAAACGACAACCATTGCTTTTGTTCCATTTTGTTTGCTTTTGTTTTGTTTTATTTTTGTTTTGTTTCAATAATTATTTATTAACACCAATTTCTGCTGCTAATCAGCCAAAAAGTATTGCTGTCTTATACTAACAGGCAGAAAAATTAAGTGATGGAAATGTTAACATTATAACATCACGCCTTGTAATACCCGTATGGTTAAGTAGAGGCGTACCTAACAAGTACACCCACATTTCGCCGGTTATGTTTAAGTCCCATGTAATAGGGAGCACATTGCCATCAACCGGGCACAAATCAAGACAC
The DNA here is from genome assembly GCA_963082995.1 of Noctua comes. Lineage (NCBI taxonomy): Eukaryota > Metazoa > Arthropoda > Insecta > Lepidoptera > Noctuidae > Noctua > Noctua comes. The sequence goes on along the minus strand of OY720290.1, from coordinate 4,401,664 downwards.
CACGCCTGCTACTTAATAATGAAATTCCTATGAATAAACCCAATTACACTGCCCGACCCGGGAATTGAACCCAGAACCTCATACTCAGCAGTTGCGCTAGTGACCAGTAGACCAACGAAGCAGTCATAAACTTCAGGATGTTCCCAAGCTAAATTTCATAATAACACGGCTTGCATGATCTATGTATTATCAAAAAACAAAAGACGTTCGGTTCCAGAACAATCACTACATTACAAAGGAGCGACATAAAAACATACGAGAAACGATAAGAGAAATCTCCCCATTTATCCCAACAACGACCCGCATGCAAAATACAAGCAATCATTACTACAATGCCGCAAAAATACCGATTAAATGTGCATTCGAGTTGCATAACGAACAATCGGTATGACAAAACAGCATTCGAGAATGCATCGATTACGCAACTTAACGATCGATACGAGTGAACGACGACGTCGCCTGCACTTGACAACGGTTCAAGTATAAGCGGTAGCGATTTTCTTTGGTTAATTTTGCATATTTTTGTAGAAAGCTGATGGGTCAAAACATGAAGTCGTTTGTGAATGCGTAGCTCAGCGGCAAAAAAGTCTTGATGTGCTTGTAATTTCAAAGACACAGCAGAAATGGATTTCCCAGCATTGATTTCTTGGCCGAGCCCTTATTCAATTATTACTATATAAGAGGTATTGAACACTGCGTCCGGCTTCAATGTGTAGTCATTACCATTATTTTAGACTGAACCTTGCAGAAAATCATGAACAACACTTTTTTTTTTTTTATCGTGGTAAATTCATCAAATGAGTCCTCCCACCCAGGGCAGAGCGGGAGGGACTGTCAGACTTGTACTGACTAAAATCCACGGTGTCCTTCAATAGCCCTTTATGTTCCAGGGTCACGGTAATTCTATGAGTCCCGCGACCCCGGCAGGCTTTGGCCCTCTAGAGGGGGGCCCTGTCATTATGCTGACACTCTTTGAGGCGCGCGTGGAACACAACGCGCCGTCGACCCGGGCATGGTCCGTGGTCGGACAGCGAGTCGCCCAGCCGGAGATCGTCTGCCCACGTCCGGCGCCGTGGGTGTCTACCACTGCAGCTGGGGTGGAGGGAGGACGCTGTCCTCTCCCTCACGCGGCTCGCCTCCTCCTTCACGAGCATGACTGCTTCGCAAAAGGAGGATGAACAACACTTTTTACATCGATTCAATCCTGATTTCAGACGAAGACGTTCATACCTAGACCAAGACGATTTCCATTGATTTCTTTAACGACCAGGTCGCTTGTTTACACTGAGAGCGTTTTTTCTTGTCTCTTGGAAGACTGTTAAAGCGCTCCACAGACAAATCAACGTTCTAGACTAAAATACTGTACCAAACCGCTTAAGCTTCTTAATTAGACTGCGACCCGCTTTCTGCCCCCACTTTTACCACGCTCAACGCGCTATGAAGGGCGAATCGACTTAATTGCAGTACTTCCGATTTCATGGACTACTGCTTTTCATTTCTAGCGATATATTAGCCGGTTTACGTCATGATTTCTATGCCGAGCTGAAGAAATAAGGTCAAATATTTCGTGCATTCGGAAATGGGCATAAGTAATGGTTGAACGATTTGCAGTTAAGTGCAGTGAATTTGCACACAAATACTCCGTGTTTCTGGAAGCTGAAGTCATTAAATGCACTGTAGTTGGAGTAGAACGATTTAAAAGAGTTGTAGCTGATAACAATCGCCTGGAACGATCCATTAAGGTGAACATACCAATGACCACACTTAAGAAGCATTGAGAATGGCCGCTTTTGTTTAATAAAGCGACGATGTCTAGTAATTATTTTAATATGGAGAAGGAAACTTTGAACAAAACCTTAGTATTCGTTTCTCTAAACCTCTTAGGAATTATTGTGCTTTATTATGATCAGCTTTATCTAAGGAGGGTACCCTGAAATCACGAAAAAACAGCTGTTCCGTACATTTTGACGATCAATGTGAACAGAATTGTATTGACATCTGACTTTATTGCGATTTCAGCGTTGTTCACGTGCTGGAAATCGTTTGTAAAGATGATGACTACATCGACCCGTCACAAGGTTAAGGATAAACAAAAATTGAGCTTGTTAATAAGAAAGTCTGAAAAAGAAACAAATACGAGCATAAACAGCTTGACATAGACCTCTGGAGCTGATGAACGCAACTGAAAGTGCCAAATTCGTCGCGTTGGGCTGACTCAATTTAAATTCTCATCGACCGAAGAAGATGGACTTCTTGCTTCGATCAAAAGTGTCGGCGCCTCACATTTGCGTGGAGAACCGCGGGGAGGGCGCGGGGCTCGGGGTACCGAACCTGGCTGCGCGAGCGCCGCTGCGCGCCCTACCACACACTGAGCTCACAGACGTCGGCCACTCCGGGCATTTCTTTGTACGGTCTTCACACGTTGCACTAGCTGTTAATTGTGGTATTACACCTATAAATATACAGTCCACTAGTTTCATTATAAAGTCCCAACCGAGTCTATTCAAAAGTGTTGACTAACTCTGCAGGATAAGCGTTCTAAAGTCGCAAAGGACCACCCATATTTGCTTTACAACCGATAGCCATTGGGGCGGATGTGATCTTGAGTGAAGATCGCAAACCAATATACGTTTCTGTTGAACGTCTTCAGGATGTGACGATTTAGCACGGTGGTTAGAATAAGATAGATGAAAGTGGCGGAGTACCTATTGAACTCAGTGATAACATAATATCACGCCAGTAATCCCGTAGGGTGAGTCAGAGGTGTACCTAAAAGTACACCCATATTTAGCCAGTTATGTTTAAGTCCCATGTAATTGGGGGCGAGCCTATTGCCATAAATCGGGCACAAATATAGACTACCTGGGCCTGGCTGCTACTGAAAAATTCCTAATGGAAAAACCCAATAGCACTTTGCAAGACTCGGGAATCGAACTCAGGACGCTTAGCAGTCCAACTCGAGGAAATCATGGGGAGGCCGCGGGAACGCACTAAATGCGAGAGCAAAGGACAGGTCAAAGCGATCTAAGCGTCTCTATGTCGGTAGTTAGCCTATTTACAGCAGTAGACGTCTTTCGGAATAATTACAGGTTCATAATGAGCTCTTTAAATAGTGCTTTCCGGAAACTAACACAAACACAACTGTGTTTACAGGGTGTTTGTTTAAATGTGGGCAATACTTTTAAGGAGTGAAGTACTCATAAATATGAGCAACTCTTACTATGGAGCCAACTATGAAATACAATTTAAAAAATCTGCTGTTGCCTAAATTTTTTCGAGTTACGCTACCAATAATGTGTGGAGCAGCTGATATTTTTTCGCGATTTCATGTTCGGTTCCATAATAAAAGTTGCTTATTTTCATGAGTACTACACGCTCCTAAAGTATTGCCCACGTTTAAAAAAACACCCTGTATATCACATAAAGCGTACTACAGCCATTATAATAACTGGTTAAGAGCAATTCACACGAATCTAATCATTTTTTATCACAGTTTCCCAAGGAAAAATGTTGTATCGCTGTTCATTGCACAAGTCTTAATGTGGGTCATGTGAGATCTATTGTGTGGTGGAAGAAAATTACGTATATAATATTTTCTCGTATACTGGCACTCAAGGTATCGAGTGTACGAAGTGCAACTGTCAATTATCTACACGCGGCTGGCGTGATGTGAACGTTGACCAAAGACTCTTGGAATTTATGGCTGTGGATGGATGTGTGGCTAAATCATAACAGCCTTTCGGGTTATTCTTCAAGTTTAGCCGGGCTTGCCCAGGCTGGTCCGTGAATTGGTGACAAACCATTAAATACAGAGTTTCCTCCTTGCCTCATCCAGCTGTCTTTTGTAGATCTTTGACAGTCAATACTGCAGCTAGTCATGAGTGGCTAGAAAGTCTGACAACCAGTCTTCCCAAAGGGTTTTGTATTACTCAGTACTAACTGGGTTGTGGAGGTCTGATATGCAGTCGGTCCATGTAAAATACAGGTATTCAGGTGCATCCGGTTAGACTGGAAGCCGATCCCAACATAGTTGGGAAAAGGCTCGGCAGGTAATGATGATGGTTTTTTATTCTCAGATAGACTTTGAAAGCAGCTGTCTCTTGTGTAGCCCCTTGGAATGAAAATACTTAACATTCACAAAGACCAGGGAACTATGGCGCAAACGGGGGTAGGCGTATACTCAGAAGTTAATTAAGCGAGGAAACAAGGCTGCCAATAGGGATGTTTCCTGCAAAAATCTAATTAGTCCGTCAGATTTCCAAAAAATATTGAACACGTATTTTTTTCTTTTCCCACGAAACTAAAAATGAAGACGATACAGTGCGTCGAAAACTCGTGTGACGTCATACTTCAGTACACTTTTTAACGAAAAGTGACGCCACAGGCCCCCTTCATGATCTTTGATGCGTTTTATCTTCGACAATTTTTATTGAATTGATAAAACAAAAAATACGTATCCAATATTTTTCGATAATCTAACTGACGGACTAAATAGAAGCATATTTTTTTTACACAGGAAACATTCCTATTATGATGATAATGAAAACAGCATTTGGGTTAAGAAAAATTGTTGCAAGCAACCTGTACTTCATGATGTTAAGGAATTAGGACACGCTGGGAACAAGCGTGATGATCAATGTTCGTGGTTAAAGATAAGACATTAACATATACAATACCAATATAATACATCTATTTATATAAAATGGTAAACTGACTGACTGACTGACTGGGTGATATATCAATACACAGCCAAAACCGCTGGTCATAGAGACATGAAACTTGGAGGGTATGTTCTTTGTGAAGAGCAAGTAGCCACTAAGAAAGGATTTTTGGGAATTCAACCCTTAAAGGGGGAAAATAGGGTATGGAAGTTTATATGAAAGTCCGTCAGTTTTGAAGTTAGGATCTTCAAATTTTGTGTTTAGCCTGACGATTGAAAATTAATTTATACGTGTCTCAGCGTTTAACTTTCTGATAATCCTACACCGGAAGGGTTTAAAGGGAATGAAGGTAAGTAATCTGATATTTTTCAACATACACGCGGGCGAAGCCGCCGCAAGACCTAGTATATGTATAATAACAATCACCTAACTGTCGATAAATGTTCTGACCCTCTTGTTCCTGAAGACCCTCACCATACAGCACTTAGTATTTTTGTAGATTTTGTTGAGTATCATGCGCTCCCGTCGCAGCAAAGAAAGAAGTTTCTCTATCATTCAGCCGATTTTCCTTCTATAATGAAAGAACTTGAAGAGTTTGACTGGCGCTGTGATCTTGCCAAAGGGTCAGTGGAGGACGCTTTGTCTTTGCTCTACGTCAGACTAAATAGAATCTGTGAAACTTTCATACCAACTAAAATCATCAAATCTGTGTCTAATTACCCCCCTTGGTATAAAACCCCTCTAATCAAAATTCTTAAAGAAAAATTTAAATATCACTCCAAGTTTAAGAAATATGGAAACTTGTCAGACTATGATTCATTTTTAACTTTGCGAAATCGTGCTAAATTATTAGAAAAAGAAATGTATAACAGTTACATTGAGGCAATAGAAAATAGTATTAATAAATCGCCTAAAGCTTTTTGGTCTTTCGTCAAAAGCAAGCAAAAGTCTTCATGTACTTTTCCATCGGTTATGAAGTATGGACAAAGGTCGTCAGGACAAGGTGATGAAATATGCAACATGTTTAGTGAAGTGTTTAAGTTTAACTTTCTCCAGAACACTATCCCTGGTGGAACACAGTTGGACAGCGACATGCACTGCCTTTATCAAACGTCTGCTTCTGACATAAGCTGTATTGAAGTCTGCGAAACTGAAGTGCTGAAGCTACTGAGGGCTATTGACTTGAATAAGTCAGCAGGCCCTGATGGTATTCCTGCTATACTTATAATTAAGTGCGCACAAAGCTTAACTTTACCACTTACCCTAATATTTCGTCGTTCCCTTAATGAGGGAGTGGTGCCGCATCTTTGGAAAACAGCTTTTATTACCCCCGTCCATAAAAAAGGCCCTAAGGACAATGTAGAAAACTACAGGCCAATATCTAAGCTTTGTCTGTTTGCGAAGGTTTTAGAAAAAATAGTTTACGCTTCAGTTCATAGTGCCATTAAACATTCACTTAATGACTGTCAACATGGCTTCTTAAAAAACCGGTCTATTGTCTCCAACTTGCTTATCTGTTCCGACTACTTGTCCTCCATCATGTCTGAACCCTCTCAAGTGGATGTTGTCTATACTGACTATAGCAAGGCATTTGACCGTATAGACCACGGTGTTCTTTTTCGTAAGCTGGCTGCAGTGGGTATCAGAGGTGATTTATTCAGATGGTTTAAGTCTTATATTGAGAATCGCTGTCAGACAGTTGTACTGAATGGATACAGTTCTGTAACTGTTAAAATACCCTCGGGAATACCACAAGGATCCCTTTTGGGTCCTCTACTTTTTATTATTTTTATAAATGACATTGGTTCGTGCTTTACCCGTTCCAAAATAATTCTTTACGCTGATGATATGAAAATTTTATGCCCTATATCAGAACTTTCTGACTGTTTTAACTTACAGCGGGATTTAGATGGACTTCAAAATTATTGTCTTCTCAACAAACTCGAACTCAATGTCTCTAAATGTTTTGTTAGTACCTACACACGCAAACCACATGCTATCATGTTTCAGTATAAGTTACATGATACTAATATAAATAGAATAAGCGTTATTAGGGACCTAGGTGTCACATTTGACTCTAAGTTGCTTTTTGATGCACACATTGAAAACGTTGTCAATAAAGCTTCTAAAGCACTTGGATTTATACTAAGATTATCAGCTGATTTTAAAAACATTAAAACGTACAAAATCCTATATTGTGCTTTTGTCCGCAGCCATTTAGAGTACGCCTCACAAGTGTGGAACCCTAATTATAATATTTATATAGACAGAATTGAGGGAATTCAAAAGCGGTTCCTACGTTTCTTGCAGTACAAAACTAGGAAATATACTCCCAATTATGTAGCACGATGCAAAAGATTTCATATCTTACCGCTGTATGAGCGCAGACGTATTGCTGATATGGCATACTTATTTAAAATCGCAAATGGTACTGTAGATTGCCCCGAGCTATTAGGTAGTTTAGGATTAGTAGGACATTGCAAAATGTTTCGCAAACCTAATTTGTTGCACGTCCCTCACTCCAAGTCTGCGTATAGGCAGAATTCGTTTCTAATCCGTGCGAGCAGGAGCTTTAATAAACTTACTGGTGAACATGATTTGGACATTTTCAACACCAGTGTTTCTCGGCTTAAGCATTTGTTGACAAAAAGCTTTTTTACGGAAAGGTAATTGTTTGCGTCTGAATTTTGTTTTTTTAATTTTTAGTTTGTAGTTGTTATTAATAGATTGCTCTTTTTTTTTGTTTAATTTATGTTATAGAATTTTGTTCTTTTTTGTTGTCTTTTTTTTTTTTGTTTCAAGTATTTACTTGTGGAAATTTGTAAATGGCCTTCAAATTCTTATTATTTGTGAACATTGTTTATATTAGCTGTAAGTTTCCCGAATAGCATAAAATAAAATAAAATACCAGTTATTATTGTGCTGTCAAATAATATGACGTATTTATCGAAATCACGGTGTCACAATCTGTTTATTACCTTGACTGTTATAGTTGATATCGTAATTGACCTTTGTAGAATCGAATCGATTCGTTTTCACGCATATTTACTAAGCCATATTCTTTAATCTTATGAGGACAATGCTGCACTGCTAAGATCTGAAAGATGTCATTAAAACTACCCATTTGTCGGCGTCTTCGTATCATCAGCAAAGGGCTCCAAATGCTCGTCAAATAACACTATTCTCGTCAGTCTACATGCAGATGCAACCCTGCGCTTTGAGAAGATCTTACCTCCACCTAAAGACCGACCGCTTTAATGAGTCCTCGGGTAGGTATCAATTTAAATGGAATATTCTGAATGTTGATCACGTATTGGTTCAGTTAGTATCGTAATACCTAAGTGGATTATGGTTATTTTAAAGCAAATAACCTGTGGGATATTGTTAGAACTTTGTGGACGCTTAATGTGCCTTTGATGAGGCAAGGCGGAGGACTCATTAAAGCGGTCGGTCAATAGCTTGAAGAGTACCTACACCTCGTCACTTTCTTCGCATCATCATCTGCCTAGCCTTTTCCCAACTATATTGGGGTCGGCTTCCAGTCTAACCGGATACAGCTGAATACCAGTATTTTACATGGAGCGACTGTCTATCTGACCTCCACAACCCAGTTAGTACTAGGTAATACGATACCCCTTGGTAAGACTGGTTGTCAGACTTTTGGGCCACTGACTACCTACCGACTGTCAAAGATCTACAAATGACAGCCGGGACCAAGGCTTAACGTGCTTTTCGAGGCACGGAGGAAACTCGGTATGTAATGGGTGGTCACCCATCCACAGACCAACCTAGGCAAGCACGGCTTAACCTAGAGATCGACCGGAGCGTCTGTTATTATTTAGCCACGAGCTCCTCAGTCTCGTCCTCACTCTCTCCTCACTCTCGTCCTCACTCTCTTCTCACTCTCGTCCTCACTCTCTCCTCACTCTCGTCCTCACTCTCTCCTCACTCTCGCCACTAGCCACTACACTAGCCACTCGCTCCTCACTCTCGTCTCCTCACGCTCGTCACTGTCTTCGCATATTTGACCTAATGTAACATTATTCTGCTATAACTCATTATAAATCTTTTCCCATGTGTTCAATGTACAACAAAGTGTCAATTAGCCACACTACTCTACAGGTTCTATGAACCACAGAATTCACAATTTCATAACCCTCCCAACGCGTAACGATGTCCTTTTCAACTCGCATACTAACCACGTTTTTCTTTCAACCCCCAAATCAACAGCGTAATAAAACCCATTTTAATTCAGTCGTACCAACACAACATCGGAATTACTGTGGTAATCATCATTTCATTTAAAATGCACTATTTATGCAGTTGAGTTCGTTAGCGCGAGCGAGCCAGTTCAAATGTAAGTTTGTTTGTGAAAAAACCCAGTTTGTGTGAGAGTATGTGTTTCAGTGCAGATTAGTTTCCGGAGTCCCGGTTGTTTTAGACTTTTAATGTTTTCCCACATTCGCATGAGTATTTTTGTAAAGTTCGCTGTATGAAGTCTTTTACAACGACTGCCTAGATTATTTAGTGGTGTTGAATGATAATCCAACACGTTGTGAACTTATAGTGTCACTTACGGGATATCTTCCGTGATTGTTCATTATTTTGAGCTCCCGATATTAAACATACATACATTACATACATTACATACATTACATACATTACATACATTACATACATTACATACATTACATACATTACATACATTACATACATTACATACATTACATACATTACATACATTACATGCATTACATACATTACATACATTACATACACTCACATACATTGCATACATTTATTTGTTTTTTAATATCGGGAGCTCAAAATAATGAACAATCACGTAAGATATCCCGTAAGTGACACTATAAGTTTAGTTGTAAACCGTGTAAGCTTAAAACAGTATTTCAACACGTTGTGGTCCTGGATTTTGTTCTCAGGTGGAGCAGTATCATACGGGTTGTCCATAGCACACATACATTTCAACAGTGATGTTTTCATTCTTAACTAATTTGGCCAATTGAAGCACGAAACCAGACTCTGAGCTACTATTTTGAAGGTCCGAAAGGAAAAATCCAATGACATTTTGACTGACTTGCAGCGCACAGAAGGCGTGCAATGAAGTTTATCAGCGTTGAAGTTTAGGAACTGCTGATAATTGCTAACAGTTAGTAAATAGAGTAACATAATCAGCCTATAATGTTCCCACTGCTGGGACATAGGCCTCCTCTTTATGAGAGGGAATGGGCTATAATCCACCACGCGGGCCCAGTGCGGGTTGGTGGATGTCACATTTATTAGAATTTTTGGTTCTAGGACATGCCGGTTTCCTCACGATGCGTTTCTTCTCCGTTTTGAGAGCAGTCGTGATGAAAATAAATTATAAAAGTATGCGCCTACCTAGGTTCAAACCCACCGCTGTAAATAGATTTAGACAGGAATCTAGGCCGATAATTAATCCCTTAAAGAGGTAATCAGATTTAAATCTAGTACCAATATCACCCTCCTACTCACCACTCACCCCCTCACACACACACCCAACTCACCGCCTCACAGTCACACACACACCCACCCAAATCCCACACACACACACACACAGTTTCTCACACACATGCAAAGACACTACACTCACTAACATGTCATTTTTTATTTCCATAATATTTCTGTTTTTGTTAAAAAATACATTATGCAATTTTATTTGTTCTGCAACGAAAGAGACTAGCCTCCAGGACTCAGGGAACCCTAGTGTGGAGACCAGAGACCTATTTTTGATGTAATGCACCTGTGCAACAATAAAGTTACTTGTATTTGTATCAAACTGCCATCAATAGACAATGTTCCTATGTTCCTGTCTACAGTCTTATTCTAATAGATGATGAGATTGTCCCACATCGTTCGTTCGCATTTTATCGACTAACCCGTACCGACTCCATTTTCCTTACAATGTACGGTATTACATGTTTATGTAATCGCAAACGGAATGAGATTGCATGTCTGCTAGCATGGCTTAGGACAGAGAACAGTGGAGTTGCAGAAAACTTAGACGGTGAGCTGTTTAGATACAAGGATTTTTTTTTTTTTTTATTCGTAAAATTTTCAAATGAGTCCTCCCACCCAGGGCACAGCGGGAGGGACTGTCAGACTTGTACTGACTAAAGTCCACGGTGTCCTTCAATAGCCCTTTATGTTCCAGGGTCGCGGTAATTCTATAAGTCCCGCGACCCCGGCAGTCTTTGGCCCTCTAGAGGGGGGCCCCGTCATTATGCTGACACTCTTTGAGGCGCGCGTGGAACACAACGCGCCGTCGACCCGGGCATGGTCCATGGTCGGACAGCGAGTCGCCCATTACTCGCCGCCCGTATGCCCGCGCCTACGGTGGCCGGAGATCGTCTGCCGACGTCCGGCGCCGTGGGCGTCTACCACTGCGGCTGGGGTGGAGGGAGGACGCTGTCCTCTCCCTCACGCGGCCCGCCTCCTAAATTTCTTTTGAGTTTTTTTAATGTTTTGATATACAGTACTGATAGTTTTATCGGCGTTTATTGGATTTCTGGAGCTTCTTTTAACTGCACTCCTTATCTCAGTTGAATTTCAGCTAACTTTATCTTTCATAAAATAATGATTTTGAGGAAAAAAATTTGATAAACAACTCTTATTTTAATTTTAGTCATCATTAAAATCAAAATAAGCTTTAGTATATCGATTTGTAGATTTGTGTGGTGTGACAAGAATGGATAAAGTAAGAATCAGAATGTTTATTCTTCTTCTTCTTAGCGTATCGATGGCAGAAAGTTTAAATATGTTTAGCCCAAAACTCAGCCACGCGAACCCCGAACGTTTATTTGTTAGCAATGAGTATATTAGAGGAAGTATGAAAGTTGTGACAGTTCCAGAAAAGTTGAAAGGGAAGCGACTATCATGGTATGGGCATGTGATGGGGAAAGACGAATCACATGTGATCAAAAGAGTGATGAAAATACTGATGGATGAAGAAAGAGAGGAAGACCAAGGAAACGATGGATGGATTGGGTGAAGAATGATATGAAATAAAAAGGAGTAAAGAGTAGAAAAGAGCGTTATGCTTAAAACGTAGTTCAAGAAATTAAATGCTCGTATTAATTTAATTATACAAAATTACAAAATGGCTAGGTAAAATAATTGTAATCTTTCAGCTTACAAATTATTTTAATAAAAGCTTATGAAAACCTAAACTTCTGTCCCCATATTCTAACATGTACAGGGATTTGCAATTGTGGACATTGTTGGCTATTATAGCACCGTGTACGTTGAATTTAACCTATTCGCTGGAACTTCTGACAATAAATGTTCAGATATGCTATTGTTTCGTTTGATAGTATGTCTTCGATTTTGTCTAAACACACGACTTGAATATGTTATGGGGTCGCGTTTGACGCTCGCGTTTCGGTTAGGTTTTATTCTAGGGCACTAGTTTAAATGTCTATGACTTTTATCTGTTCTTTTGTTATTTAGTTTATAGCTTTTAGACAAAGGATTGATGCCCGTTGCTTGATGGCTGGATGGCTTGATTCTGGAGGTCTACTCTCTAAGCACGAAATCAGTAGTTCTGCAAAAGTTACGGTTGGTTCCTATTCCATATCACTTACGGACATAAATATGAATCGTTAAGGGCCCGAACGAAAAATAAATGACAACACGATTGGTCAGCTGTCTTTACTCCCGAAGTGTTTTCAAAATTCATGAATCCGAAAATATTAGGAAGTATGGTACATTTCAAAGTATAAAGCTTCTTTCGGACGAGCCCCGTACCTTCTTTGACGGACTTAGAGAGTAGACCCCTGATTTGGTCTAGTGGTCGCAATTGCAACTGCTGAGCATGGGGTTCTAGGTTCGATTCCCGGGTCAGGCAAATTTATATTTTGTTTTTTCAGAAATTTCTCAGTAGCAGCCACGAAGTCTGGATTTGTGCCCGGCTGATGGCAATAGTCTCGCCCCCTATTACATGGGACTTAAACATAACTGGAAAAATGTGGGTTACTATTAGGTACACCACGTGATGTTATGTAGTCTAAATAAAAATCCATTGCACCAAACATAGCCACAAAATAAAAGCTAGAAGTTATTCTAGCTTTTATTTTGTGGCTATGTATAACCTTTAAACAAACTATGATTTAAAGCCTTTATCTTGACAGACCGCGAGAAATATGACGCTACAATAAAGAGGACCTTATTTCACTATCGTACCATGAGGGACATTTTTTCTTTTATGGAATATTCACACGGAGATTTTACGAGAATGTGAGGTTAATAAAAATATCTTGGAGTAAATATGTTTGCGGCTGTAGCTGTGAAAGATATTATGAATGAAGCTCTTCATGAAATATTCGCTTTTGCCGCGGTTTCGCTTGCATTGTGACAGAGAACAGTATCTATCCCAAGGGAACGTCCAGTTTTTTTTTTCTACAACCAATGGTACTAGGGGATATTGAGGTTTCCAATTACTGAAAGTATTTCTGAATATAGATCGGAAGTTCTGAAGATTAACTCTTACATCCAAACGTACAAACTGTATAATTCCAGTATTAGTGTATGGATGTTGGTTGGGCAGGACGGATATTTTTAGCTTATAGTTGAAGTTGCCTGGCCCAAATTCATGACAAAGCACATCAGTAGCGAAGGGTCAACTTTTGTAAGAGGTAAGCCGGAGTACATATCTTTACTGTATGGAATATTATTGGCTATAGAACTGACTGTGCCATTTTTCAAAGGGAAGCCGGTAGGAATCGGGTTTTATGGAACCTTCGCCACTGAGGCACATACATTTGAAGTTATCCTAATTGGACTCTTGGTATCTATATCGTGTAACGATTCCGTGGTCTAGTGTGCAAATCTTCTGACTTCGCGCCTACATTTTTTTGTTACACTAACTGGGCTTGCGTTTAGCCACAACTCTCCAGATGTGAAGCGATGACGCGGCCTAGGATGGAGCACGGTTGCCTAGAAGAACCCGCTTCACTCGACCTTTCAAGATTATAAAGGGTGTAAATAGACCCTTAACACATCCGAAAGGTACTTGTTCTACCCGTCTCTGCGATCAGGTTTTTGTTCTAGACCATACCTGGGAACCTTCCAGTTACATTATATTGGAGGCCAAAGTTCCAACTTTTTCACAAGTTTTTTTTTTAAATACATGTTTTTAATGTAAGGTTTTTACTTTACACACCTCCATGAGCCCCGTACTATTCAATCCATCCATCGGCACAGTGCTTTGGGTGCTTTCCATCGAGTCTTACCTTGAAACGTGATTTTTCACCCCAAAAAAAAAGTCGATTCCCAGCAATAATTTTTGCGTAAAGTTACTTAGTTTCATGTACAGAATGCTTGGTTGACGGCTATGTGAAGGGTCTGTTTACACCCTGTAGAGACTTTGATGAGATTATAATGATTGGGAACTAAAGAAGCCGGCATTGAATACCACAGACTGGCGGTTCGCGGAATAAATGGAGAAGTAAAGCGCTTTGTTCTGGTCCAAGAGACTTCAACCATAAAACGGTGACCATCGGTGACCGGACCGATCCGCCCGAAGGTGCATCATTCAGCGCCTACTAGACATCCTAGACACCATATTTTAAACTATCATGGTCACTAACATTACTATTAATACTAATAACGGGATATTTACCATGTTTACTGTTTTCTATGAGTTCCCGATATTTCGGCGCTGTTGCAAGCATCATGATCACGGAAAAAAAAAGCGGAAAAGCGCCAAAAAACGTTCGCGAGCGGACACAGTGAGTTTCGTGTGTCGGGAGCAGAATCGAGTTGCGAGTGACAGTGATAGCGGTACTGAGTGCAAAAAACGAACAAGAAAGAGGGTAGACCGATTTGTCTACTCATAAACACCCACCCGCAATATCTTCACATTATCCGTGATCATGGTGCTTGCAACAGCGCCGAAATATCGGGAACTCATAGAAAACAGTAAACATGGTAAACATCCCGTTATTAGTATTAATAGTAATCCTAGACACCGGTGGAAATCGTCGCTCCACCTAGCCTGAGGTTACACCTTACGCTGGACTATTCGCGGTCTCCACTAAAGAACACGTCTACCCCAACGGTTATCGTCACAGTTAGTTAAATCGAAATCTGAATTTCACGATTATCGTGATTCGTGATTAAGGAAATTATACGTGCATCTAAAGAAAAATCTAATAAAAAAATCGGTTGTCTGTAAAGTCGGTTTCCTGACGATAGTTGAACGTGACAACGTCATAAGAAAATACTGATGAAATGGTTGCATTTTTCAAAAAATGAATGTGCTTTGAGCAATTGTTTTATGGAACGCCTCAGAGCGAGGTAACGCTTCATACCTCATGTTTTTTCGTGCGTGCAGCCGGCTCTATCGAATTATAAGACGTTGTCACGTCAAAAACACAAAACCAGTTATAAGATGATGTATTCCTTGACACGAAATGAAAAGAAACAATGGAAGTGTTTTTTGTAAAATATTGTTAACGCCATCTATTATCGAAAAGTCGCGTCACCTGGCACCATCTAGCGTCGAGTAACGGAGGCTCGGCGCTAGAGGAATGAACAGGAGCGGCGCACGCCGATTGGTCGTCGCTGAAGATTTAAAAGGAACATTTCATTCATTCGAACGAGTAGAAAAAGTATGGTAGTCGGTGCACCATCTAAAACTGTTTAAATATATTATTTCTCAACCTGTAAATTGATCTAAACTCCAAATAAACGCATCAACTTCATCAAACCGAAATAAATCCATCATTGAAGAAGCCCTGACCCTCCAAACTCATTGAAACACACAACATTTGGTCCTTCGAGCCGGATCGGAGCGGCTTCTAGAAGAAGTACACGTGGAAGTCGGCAACCAGCAGAA
This sequence comes from Noctua comes, assembly GCA_963082995.1. NCBI lineage: Eukaryota > Metazoa > Arthropoda > Insecta > Lepidoptera > Noctuidae > Noctua > Noctua comes. Next base: position 4,386,127 of record OY720290.1, on the reverse strand, counting down.
AATAAAACGGTCAGGCCATTCAGTGTTCCTATCCAAACCCATCCTCAAGGCTCATTTGTGCTAATATCGTGTATTCTTGTGCAAAATTCCAGCTACATAATCGTGCCACGAGGCCGCGTTTGAAATACCTACCAACCGCCATATTGAGTGGCGCGTGCGGTGGCGTGATTTCGAGTTCAATCGAGCAAGCAAACTGTAAGTACTTTCTTTTGTCTCTTGCAGTCTCCCAAAATGCCACTCGACGAATATAAAGATTTGATTAAGAAAAGGGGTGTAGTGAAAGGAAAGTTTACTGTATTCGTTAAATATGTGCAATCGTTACAAAACGTAGAATTATCAGAATCTCAAAAGATAGCTGTAGAAGATCGTTGTAATAACATTACCACGCTATTAGAACAGTTCTCAACCATTCAGGATGATATAGAATTTCACCTGCAGGATTATGAACTAGACTTAGAAAAACAATTAATTGAAAGAGAAACCTTTGAAAATCTATTTTATGAGATCACAGCTAAGGCGAAATGCATGTTAAAGAGTAATGATAACAATGTTGAGGTCTGCAATAAGACCTCTAGCATTAAATTACCCACTATTTCTCTGCCTTCCTTTGACGGTTCATTTGAACAGTGGTTAGAATTTCGAGATACCTACATATCCTTGATTCATAATTCTAAAACTATAGATGATATTCAAAAATTTCATTACTTGCGTTCCGCGCTCACTGGTACTGCTAGTCAAATAATAAAATCGATACAGTTTACTGCTGAAAATTACACAATAGCCTGGGGTTTATTGGAGAATAGATTTAATAATAATAGATTACTCGTTCAAAACCACGTTAAAGCTCTGTTCACATTACAGTCTTTACACAAAGAATCTGCATTTCATATTCGTAAGTTGATAGATAACATACTAAAAAATATTCGTGCTCTTAAAGGTCTAGATGAGCCCGCAGATACATGGGACACTTTACTCATATACCTAATTAGTACTAAGATGGACTCAGCTACCGAGAAGGAGTGGGAAAACCATAAAAGTACACTTTGTATATTACCAAGTCACGTTAATCAAAAATTAACACTAAACGATATGATTACATTTCTTACCGACAGGGCGGACATGTTAGAATCTATAAAAGGTACGCATGAGTCTAATAAGCAAACGTGTGATGGTTCCTTAAAGAAATCATCATCCAATCAATCAAAGCACGCTAGCTCGCATAGTTACGTCGCAACACGTAATAATAATAATTCGTCTAAATCATCACAAAAACCTAATTCGAACAATGATTCAAAACGTTACCAAAGGTGTAATATGTGCAAAGAGAATCATCCGCTATATTCGTGCAGTAAGTTCAATGACCTTCCTATGAAGGACAAATTATTATTCGTAGACGAGAATAAACTATGTAAGAATTGCTTGCGCGCTGGACATACAGTGTCTCATTGCTGGTTCGGCGCCTGCAAGCTATGCAAGCGTAAACACCATTCGCTTCTTCATGGTGACTGCTGTGATAACGGCAGCACGTCAAAATCTGTAGGGCCGCACGACGCGCAAGCGCCTGCGGCGGCGTACACATCGTGTCGCGAGTCCGAAGCGACGGGCAGCGCACACAGTACAGCGCTACACAGTGCGTCAACTCCAAAGTGTCAACAAGTTGACAATGGGTATTCATTTCAAGAACCCGTTATTCTTTCGACTGCATTATTAGATATTTTAGACCGTGATAACAAGTATCACACTATTCGTGCTATTCTTGATAATGGCAGTCAACATTCATTTATCACAAAATCGTTATGCGATAAATTAAAAATTCGTTTGATACAGTCCACAGTACAAATCGCAGGAGTAGGTAATTCGGTAACCCAATCTACACAATCGTGCAAAGTGCAATTACGATCTAAAAATAGTGAATTTAATACGCATTTAAATTGTCTCGTCCTACCTTGCATTACCGCAACGTTACCTTCCGTTACTCATAATATCGCAAAATTCATGATTCCGAGTAATGTATCACTCGCTGATCCTAAATTTTTTATGTCTAACAGAATCGATTTATTATTCGGTGCAGATAAATTTTGGGAACTGTTAAGTGAAGGATTAATTCGACTTGCAAACGGCCCATACCTACAAAATACAAAGTTAGGTTGGTTTGTATCTGGTGTCATACATGATACAAAAGGTTCATCCGTTAATCGAGTCCAATGCAATTTTACGCACACGTACGACAACTTAGATATCCAATTAACTAAATTTTGGGAATTAGAGGAGATAAGTTTAAAAACAGATAATATGTGTAAAGAAGAACATGATTGTGAAAATTTATTTATAAAAACAACCACACGTGATAATCATGGTCGATTCTCTGTGCGTATTCCACTACGGGAATCAGCTGATCAACTAGGCGATTCATACCTACAAGCCGAGAGTCGGTTCCTCGCGCTCGAACGCAAGTTAGGTCGATGCACACCGAGTTATAAAAAATTATATTTCGAATTTATGCGCGAATATTTGGAACTCGGTCATATGACAAAGGTAGATACTTATACATCTCCACATTATTTCTTACCGCATCACGGTGTATTTAGAGAACAAAGTACAACTACGAAATTACGAGTAGTATTTGACGCTAGCGCTAAAACTACTTCCGGTCAATCGCTAAATGACATCCAACTAATTGGTCCGTCTTTACAAAATGATATTGTTGCCATTCTGTTAAGATTTCGTCAGTACACATATATTGCCTGTGCAGATGTCGAAAAAAAATGTACAGACAAATATTAATTCAACCCGATCAACAATATTTACAATTAATTTTATGGAGAGAAAACCCGTCAGATGCGCTCGGTGTGTACCGGCTTAACACAGTTACCTATGGTACGGCGTCCGCGCCATACCTAAGTATGCGATGTTTGCAACAGCTGGCGTCGGAATGCACTGATACTGACATCGCTAATATTATTTACAAAGATTTTTACGTAGACGATTTAATAACGGGTTGTGATGATAAAAGGGAATTATTAGACATCTGTAATAAAGTTTCTACGGTATTACAATCGGGTTGTTTCTGTTTACGAAAATGGTTATTCAATTTTGATTTGTCAACTTTAAACGCGTCAAAGAATTTATCTCTAGGCGAATCCTGTCAAAGTAAAACTTTAGGTTTAGGTTGGTTCGCGAATACAGATGAGTTACATTATACGACTAAACTTGAATTAACCGGGAGTCACGTTACTAAGCGCATTATGTTATCGGCAATCTCACAAGTTTACGATCCGTTAGGTTTATTAGCGCCTATTATAATACTTGCAAAAATATTACTACAGAAATTATGGACGTACAAAATTGGATGGGACGATCCGGTGCCTCATGATATTTTAATTAATTGGCAAAAATTCGTTGACACTCTTGACTACTTGGGTAAATTATGTATACCACGTCAGGTTATAAATAGCAAGATGCAACATATAGAATTGCACATATTTACTGACGCCTCTCAAAATGCGTACGGCGCCTGTGCTTATGTGCGTATGTACTCGGATGACAATAGCAATGTATCCATAGCCTTGCTATGCGCCAAGTCGAAGGTCGCGCCTGTCAAACCAATAACTATACCGCGTTTGGAATTATGTGGGGCATTATTAGGTGCAAAGTTGTACACAAAAATTATAAATTCGCTTCGCTTGAGTTTCACTAATGTTTATTTCTGGTCTGATTCCACAATTGTGCTGGGATGGCTACGAATGTCACCTAACACTCTTAAAACATTTGTACAAAACAGGGTGAGTCAAATTAATGAACTCACTGGTAGTTTACCGTGGTTACACGTAGGAAGTAAATCCAACCCAGCTGACTTGGTGTCACGCGGGGTCACGCTGGACGCGCTGCGCACAGCTGATATTTGGTGGCACGGCCCGGCATTTTTGCACGAACGGCTGTGTAATTTTACTTATGATCATAGTTGTCATAACGTTAATTTTAACGAGTTGCCAGATATTAAATTAACTACCACACTGTTAGTACATCAAACTAATGAGAATAAGTTTCCGTTTGAGAAGTTCTCTTCATTTACTCGTATGAAGCGTGTATTTGCTTACATGATACGTTTCATTGATAACGTTCGTAATAAATTAAAGATAAATCGTAAATGCGGCCCGCTTCAAGTAGATGAGTTAAATAAATCTATTACTGTGTTGACTCAAATGTCACAAAAACAATCGTTTCCTGATCTTGATATTTCATCAAAGGGGAATGTAACCCTAAAAGATACTCGTAATGTTTCTGGTCTTAATATATTTGTTGATAATAATAATATTATTAGAGTTGGGGGTAGATTGGATAACTCGCTAAGTTTCTCATACAATAAAAAGCACCCCATCCTATTGTGTAGTAAACATACCTTCACACGTTTGTTATTTCAATATGAGCATAAGCGTCAGCTTCATGCAGGTCCTCAATCACTGTTAGCTAGTATACGCGAAAATTGGTGGCCCCTCAGAGGTCGCAATCTGGCTAGAAATGTTGTACATACATGTGTGACATGTACACGTATTAAGGGTAAAACTGTTTCAGTTCAAATGGGTAACTTACCTGTAGAAAGGCTAGAACCAGGATATTCGTTTATGAGGTGCGGTGTAGACTATGCAGGAACCATGTTTATTTTGAACCGTAGAGGAAGGGGCGCCAAACTGGAGAAATGCTATATTTGTTTATTTGTATGTTTCTCAACGCATGCAGTTCACTTAGAATTAGTTACTAATTTAACAACCGATGCTTACATATTAGCTCTAAACCGGTTTGTGTCTCGACGGGGTAAACCTGCAGAAATATTCTCAGACAATGGTAAGAATTTTGTTGGGGCAATGAATGAATTTAAACAATTTCTAAAGAACAATTGTGACAATATTATGGAGATTTTGGCTAATGATAATATAAAATTTAATTTCATACCACCATATTCACCGCATTTTGGGGGATTGTGGGAGGCAGGAGTAAAGTCTTGCAAGTATCACATTCGCCGGGTTGTTGGCAACGCGAATTTAACTTATGAAGAGTTCAGCACGATATTAACTCAAATTGAGGCCGTCCTAAACTCTCGACCTATGTATCCACTGTCCACAGACCCAACTGACCTTCTTCCTCTCAGCCCTTCTCTATTTCTGATTGGCCGACCGCTCACCGCACAAGCCAGCCCAGACCTGACGACCACAGCCTCACATCGCCTGTCCCGTTACGATCGCGTGGAGCAGATGCGGCAGCAGTTCTGGCAGCGATGGTCGAAGGAATATATAGCGGAGCTTCAGACCAGAACAAAGTGGAAGAAAAATAATGAAGACTTGGTACCTAACACTCTGGTCCTCATCAAAGAGGATAACCTTCCACCTCTGAAGTGGCGCTTAGGAAGAATCTTACACACCTTTCCTGGGAAAGATGGCCTGGCACGAGTCGCCGATATTAAAACAGCGACCGGGACGGTGCGAAGGGCATTCGCCAAAATATGTCCTTTGCTACCACAAGAAGATAAGGAGAAGACGGATCCACAATAAATCATCCGTCAACGCCAGCGGTACTTCGTTGGAAGCAAGGGCTTCCAAGGCCGGGGGCATATGTTAACGCCATCTATTATCGAAAAGTCGCGTCACCTGGCACCATCTAGCGTCGAGTAACGGAGGCTCGGCGCTAGAGGAATGAACAGGAGCGGCGCACGCCGATTGGTCGTCGCTGAAGATTTAAAAGGAACATTTCATTCATTCGAACGAGTAGAAAAAGTATGGTAGTCGGTGCACCATCTAAAACTGTTTAAATATATTATTTCTCAACCTGTAAATTGATCTAAACTCCAAATAAACGCATCAACTTCATCAAACCGAAATAAATCCATCATTGAAGAAGCCCTGACCCTCCAAACTCATTGAAACACACAACAAATATTAAAATTCATGAGGTATTTATACATCTAACTGATGGGTCTCGTGCCTCGTTGGCTTCGGCTGTAATTTGTAGATCTTTGACAGTCGTTTCGGGAGAGCGTAAAAGTCTGACAACCAGTCTTACCACGGGGTACCGTGTTACCCAGTTACTGTGTTGTTAAGGTCAGAAAGGCATTTTCCCCAATAACAAATAGTTTTTTTGTCCATGTAATATACTTATATTCAAAACTTGTACTGTCACTTACGGGATATCTTCCGTGATTGTTCATTATTTTGAGCACCCCATATTATATCCCCCCCCCCTCCCTTATATTCAGCTACATCAGGTTACACTGAAAGCTGATCCCAACAGGTTTGAAAAAGGCTAGATAGAATTTGATGATTATTTCTTTAAACTTTCCGTCCACTATTGGTAACTCCAACGTTTCGTTCTTCTTCTTAGTGTGTCGGTGGGAATTTTTATTAAATATATTTGGCCCAAAATTCACTCCAAATTCGCTTGCTGATACCATATACTTATATGCTTGAAATATTGCTGATACCATATTTCAAGCAAATAAATTGAATCTGAATCTGATGCAGTCATAAGATTATCAAGTGCGCAGGTGTCAGGGTATGCAGCGCTAGGATGGAGGATGGAAGACACGCCGCACACTTGACATCTGAGTCGTCCATGAACCCCCATCTGTAGATATTGTCTTTGCCACGGCAGACTTGGGTTCGGAGTGTTTTTAGAGATTTCTATGTCGACCACGGCAAAGCATGTTTCGTTTTGTTATAGCAACGAGACGCTAATGAATAACAACCGGTACAAGTTACCGTTGATTTAGTATTCACGTCAGTGGTACAGATGAGTGCAGCTTGTTAATAACAAGCTGGCTTCAATTACAAAGCGATGTCCTATCCTAGTGTGTGTTTGTTTATGGTACAAGACATGAGAGTGGCAATTCCTAGAAAGTTCGCAATGTAATGTCATTGTCATACTGTCAAAAAAATTATAGCATACACTTTAAGTGTGCAGCTCAAGGTGCCATTGTTTATTAAGATTCAATCCATATGTCAAACTTGGCACATAAAGGGTGTAAATAGACCCTTAATATATTTGGGGTCAAAGATCCAACTTTTTCACAAGTTTTTTTTAAAGTAAGATTTTCACTTTACACACCTCCATGAACCCCGTACTATTCAATCCATCCATCAGCACAATGTTTTGAGTGCTTTCCATCGAGTCCTACCGGAAAACGTGATTTTTCACCCCAAAAAAAAAGTCGATTCTTCGTCGTTACTTAGTTTGATGTACAGAATGCTTGGTTGACGGCTATGTGAAGGGTCTGTTTACACCCTGTAAATAACCCGACTAAGTGGTCACACTATATCTGGGTCAATCTATAAAAAATAGCATAAAACAATATTAATTGTGATATTGATTAATCAAAAATTCTAACCTGGAGCAGACTGATAGTTTTTTCTATTGGTTGTCCTCAATGGAAGACAGGGTTATCAGTGATAAGACCGCCATTGTAACAAAATAAAGAAATATTTTAAAAAGCTGATTTATGAGTTTTTTATAAAATATAGTAAGTATAACTATCTATTGGACACCTCTTAAGAAATAATAAGAGAATGGTATATTATGACTCAGATTGAGGCATGATGCACTATCATCGTATGAGTTTCTTTGTGGTACATTTGACAAGAATAAGAGCATTAAAGATGCTCTTATTGTGTCTAAAGTTTTTGCTGTATATAAACAAGCTTTAATATTTTACGTTCTCTTCAACGTGTCGCAAGTATGGGGTATTCCTCGAAGCGCAGCCATTAGTTGCGCCCACAAATTCATATTAAAATATTATATGTTTATTCCTCAAAGCGCAACCATGACTAAAAAAAAAATTAATCCATCACACCCCTCTCTATTTTTCATCATGGTTGCGCTTAGAGGAATAATTTAGTTGCACTTAGTTGGTTGCGCTTAAAATACCCCGCAAGTTTTAAGCCCTGACACTGTAGTGCTCTGAATCTGTGGTGTATTGGACAGTAGCGCTCACGATCTTATAGAGGAGACAATTTTTGTGCTAAAGGACCCAGCAATCAGGCCTATAGCGTTCCTATTACTGGGACACATGATCACAGGGCTCCTCTCTATGAGAGAGACTTGGCCACCATACCACGCGCTCAGTGTAGTGGGCTTTTCAGAATTCCTCACGATATTTTCCTTCATCGTTTTAAGAGCAGTGATGATGAAAAAAAATTAGCCAAAGTAAATGGCTCTGAACTTCAATGATATTATAAAGAAAGATACGCTACGTTAATACTAAGCGGCGTTCAAATATCGTTGCGTTGTTATGACTGCGATAGATAATACGGAACGTATGATACAGAAAGAGATAGCTTTTCCGCTTGAAGTACTTAAATTACGACACTTGTCTGAATTTGCCTGCAATAGTTTACGCGCGTTAGTGCGATATCTCTCCTTTTTATTATCGGTGCTGAACCCCCTACCTACGACACCTATATCCAAAAAATATTGAGCTACAACTGCTGTCGATGAGTCAGAGCTGTCGAATGCTCATTTCCCCTTCTGTAAAGGCTTCAATCTCCATCAAAACGGGTTAACCGCTGCCTCCTTTCACTCACCCCACCGCGCACAGTCCAGCTTCGTATCCATTAGCTGACGCACAGTATTGTTCACGGAAATAACAAGTTTCCATTGAAACGACCCATTGTTGGCCACACTGGGTACACTATTATGGAAAAAAATGACAATTAATCAACAGGAAAAACTATGAATGAGCAGAGAAATTGCCTGAATGCAATCTGGGTAATGAGTTAGAAATGTGATAGCAGCGGCGGGAATCATTTGTGCTTCACATCTTCTCTATCTCTTCTCTTAGAGAAGAGAAGAGATAGACGACAACGATTTTATCATATGTAGAGAAGAGTCTCTTCTCTATCTCTTCTCTACATATAATAAAATCGTTAAAATCCGGTCCGATGTTCCGACTTAGCGCAAAAACTACTGCATAGATCCTGTTCAAATTTTGCACAAATATCTGTAATAGGCTTCTTCAAATGTTAAGTTATATATTATCACGCTACTTGCTTAAGGGGATGAGCAATATTGCATTATGTTAGTATTATTCAATTGTTTATCGTTTCAGCCATGATATGCGTAACAACGTCTATTTCAAAGTATATGTCAGCGAAGCAAATAGAGAAACGGTTTCATGACCGCTTTACGTGCATCACGTCGCAAGTTCGATCCCCAGTAAAATTATACTTTTTGTAGTTGGTTGTAATTTTTTTTGATAGAGATTATTATTATTTGTTTTATCTATTTTATGTATATTTTTCCACGAGAACGAAGTCGCGGGCAACAGCTAGTAAACAATAAATATAAACCCACGTTTTCTCCTAGCAAATACTACACAATGCCACCTTACATACTACTTTGGCTTCTTGCACGTTCATACATTACGATTTTTACACCTAAACTTGTAACAACATCTACTTCTATTCTTCTTTTATTATTGATTACTTACATAATGCACATCCTTATGCCGGGTACAAATTGGTGTAACTTAACATGAAATGTAACATGAGCGGGCCGTCCAGACTTATGCATGCAATGCAACATGAAATGTAACCCAACAACAAGGCGAATTTGTTTCAGCGTGTGTTACATTTCATGTTACGTTTCACCAATGTGTACTCAGCATTACAAACATATGTAGTTACGGTCCAAAAGCATACCAACAACAAACCACTATTATTACATCCAAAACAGGCACAGAATATTTTAAAATAAAAAATATACTTTAAGAAATGAATACAAAATTTTTCTCAACAAACTACAATTTATTTAGGTTCCTCAGACGCAGTTCCTGTTTCCTCAGAGCTCAGCTCTCTATCGAATTGTTCAACTCTTGTGATTATCAATCTTTTAAATCGATTTTGTTATTTCACTTGTATGAATCGAGAAGTAAACACGTTATCGATACATGCAATTGAGTTGAGGAATGATGCATTGGTTTTCAAGTTGTTTACAGTTTGGATGACAAATTTAATGGTCCATGGATGAATTTGAGGGAGAAACAGTGACAAAACAACATTTTCATCTCTGCATTGGAATGACGATTTTTCATCTTGGTCAATGGTGTTATTTAAGTTGTCAAACATAATTATTTGAATTGGAAAACGATTGACATCAAATAAAAAAGGGACATGCAAAACATATTTGAATTGGAAAACGATTGAAATCAAATAAAAAAGGGCTATGCAAAACATATTTGAATTGGAAAACAATTGACATCAAATAAAAAAGGGCTATGCAAAACATTTGAATTGGAAAATGATTGACATCAAATAAAAATGGTATATGCAAAACATATTTGAATTGGAAAATGATTGATATCAAATAAAAAAGGGATATGCACAGCATAAAGAAGCAGTTCGCAGTGGCTGAGCGATTGACTACTGCGTTCCCGTACGGAACAAATATTTGTATGGCCTACAGGTAGTTGTTCCGGGTCTGGCTGTTTGTGTATGTGAGCTTAAATGTTTCACCCAAGATACAGGAGAAATTCCTTTACGTTTTTTTTTTTAAAAAACATACAAAAGCAATTTATTTGTATGGAGTATCGCAGCCCCTGTTTCCTCGGTGAGGATAATTGAGAAGCCGTTTTATTCGTGGCACACCAGGGCCATGTGAAGGAAGACTTCAGGAAATTGTTGTATCTTTAATCTGCCCTCAATTGTATTAATGCGTAAAGAGGATGGCGCTTGTCTCTTTCCTGCTTCTCGAATCAAACGTTAACATCACATTCCCCTTATCCATTCCGATTTGATGACGTCACAATTCCGATGTACTACGTACCCGACTTGGATGAAGTTAGTTGAGGCATAAAAAGTCTATTTCCAAACATATATATGGCGATTTCTCGTAGGTTTATTGTTCTGTTTTGAACACAATATGAACTATTGTTTGGCGTAGATTGAATAGAGAAGCATGTACTTGTATTGTCTTGTGATTGGACATGGTATGGAGTATGAATAAGACAAGCTTAAGGTGGCTTAGCTTATGATATGTTGTGCTCTGTGAATGCTCCAGTTATTGCGCATTTTATCTCCGTCTGAATTTCTATAGAGCAAGTTTATTCACAATAGAATTTCCTTATAACGATCCCTTATAAATAACATAACATCAAACCTGTAATCCCCATAGGGATGGGCAGAGGTGGTTATGTTTAATATATAAGAGGTAAGTGAGGACCCATGTAATAGAAGGCGAGCCTATTTACCATCACCCGGGCGCAAATCAAGGCACCGCGTCGTGTCTGTTACTAAGAAATTCCAGATCGAAAAACCCACAAACACTTTGCCCGACCTTCGAGTCGAACTAGGATCTTAAGCTAAGCAGTAGTGCTTACTACCACCGGACAGTCCTTAAATAATGGCTATTAAAATAGATAAGGAGTGAACAGCAATCCACGCCGCGGGCTCATTTCAGTTACATAGCACACTCAGCAGAATTGCCTAATATTTAGTGTCCAACCGAAGCTTCGGCTTTAGCTTGAGCTTCGGCCATCTTTGGCCAAAAAATCCACCTTACCACCTCACTTTATACATTACTTTAATTAAATGAAATAAAAATTAATTCATTTATCATTCAATTTGGCCATAAATAAGCAGTTTAGTTAAAATTTTAGGAATTTTCGAAAAAAAAACATAAAATTAGATTAAAAATAATGGTAAGACTTCGTCTAAGACAACCATGGCTTAAATGGTTCCAAATTGTCTGTTATATCTTCGCCTTAAAGCTTTGCACCCAGCTTCCAATCACCCTGTATAAGCAAAACATGTATGCTCTGTAATTTCTTAAATATCTTTGAACACCATGTTTTAGGCAAATAAATATTATTTCTATTTCTATTATTTTTGACAAGGTGCAGCGTAATTTTAATCATCTCGTGAATTTGTAAATAAAGTCAACGTAAACTTTCAAATTAAAAGTAAAAAAAAACTCATTATAATATTCACTGTTAGCCAATCTTGAACGGAATTTCTTAGGACCTTCGGCTTCGGTCAAAAATCGACCTTCGGTCGGACACTACCAATATTCAATCAGCTAACTTTTCGGCGGTCTACAGCACATTCATTCTCTTACTCCCAACTGGAGAACTTTTGCAGCTGAAAGCAAAACCAATGTCTGTCTAATTTGTTCTCAAGAACTCACAGACCAGACGTTTCCCAGCATTTGAATTATGAGGGAGCTTATGCACAATCGCGCGCCGTTTATATCAGACACATTGCTCTGAGCTAAGATGAATTTGCATGCTTTTGTTCAGTTGATTTGTAAAAGTAGTATGAAAATTATTCTCGTAACATTTTCTTCTAGGTTTGATTAAGCTGCAGTACTTCTTTCTAGCACATGTATACTTGTGCTAGTACTGTTCGCTAGGAGTCACTTTTATATGTTTCAGAAAATCTACTTTTTTATGTTCCTTTTCACGACTTCAGATGATGTGACGAATTGCGTGATGCTAAAAACGCGTGGCAGAGACACCCACGTTTGGCCAGTTTTGTTTAAGTCCTATTTGGGTAACAGGGGGCGAGCCTAATGCCATCAACCTGGCACAAATTCAAATACTCGGCAAAAAAAATCTTGATATAAAAATCCGAAAAAACGTTGTCCTTCTTTTTGCGGAATTGAAACCAGGACCTTAAGTTCAGTAGTAGCTCTTGCGCCCACTAGGCCAGCAAGATGTTTCCCATAGTAAACTAAAGTTAAATTGACATAACACATTTTATGCCCCTCAGTAAAATGTTCCCCACATTCGTACTTGAACACTCAAAACCTATGTTCAAATTCTCCGTAGATATTAACAAAAACATTGCTAGCCACATGTGCAGTGCTCGCGTAATGCGCGAACATTTATCATTTTTACGACTGCCCTCCCCCTCCCCGCCACTGTAGACATAAAGTATTAACATACAGTAGTTCAACTGGGAACAACGCTTGAAAGTCTGACAACCAGCCTTACGAAGGGGTACTATATTACCCAGAAATTGAAATTTGTAGGTCAGAATATAGGCAGTCGCTCAATGCTTTTCAACTGCATTTAGGTAGACTGGAAGCGGACGGCTTCCAAGCAACATAGTTGGGAGAAAACTAGGCAGATGACGTTTTATTTTAATTTTTTAGGGGTTTTTATCCACCAGGATACCATAACCCCATTGTATCTTAAAACAATGTAGGTATTATGCACTATACTAAAAGGAATGTAGAAAAGTTGAAATGTTGTCGCAGTTATGTTTAAGTCCTATGTAACAGGGGGCGAGCCTATTGCCATCCACCGGGCACGAATTCAGACTCCGTGGCTGCTACTGAGAAATTCCTAATACATAAAACCCAGTAACACTTTGCCCGGCTCGGGAATCGACTCCAGGGCCTCTTGCTCAGCTGTCGCGCTTGCGACCATTCGACCAATGAAGCAGTCAACGAGGGAGACGAGGTGTGTAGTCCCACCTAATAAAAAGTTTTGACAACCCTTACACCCGCGTTTGATTTCACAAGAGGGCCTAGTTGGTTTACTGTTAGTCTTTTTACTGTGTCGCCGCGTACCTTACCAGTTTAGTTCATAATATTACCCACGGGTTGTGGTTCGAAGGACCTTTTTTTCTGTTTTACCTTTATTTATGCGTTTAGGTTATTCAGGTTCTAATTGAGAGGTTTTTTCCTCTGTGTTGCTAAGAGAAAAATAATTATCTTGTGTAGATTGGGTTGAATTTCTGTAGTACTTATGTGTGCTTCGAAATAGGCTGCTGGTTATTAGAGGTCTAGCGATTGGACGTCTTTTCATCGTCATTCTTCTGCCCTTATCCCAATTTATTTGGCGCAGCATGTATTGTCTTCTTCCTCCATACTTCTCTATTACTCGTAATCTTAGCAGTCACCTCCTTTATAGCCATATCAACCTGCACGCAGTCCATCCATCATATATTTGGTCTTCCTCTACTTTTATATCCATCCATATTCATACTCTCTTGTCTGTGATAATTATGATGAACTATCTGGCTGAATACTGCCCGATTTTGAAAAAAACCTTGACTCGTTTTTTTTTTAGTGTACATTCTTGAATGGTGACTTTTTGACCCGACTGCGGGACAACAAAAACAACAACACAACAACATTAACATAACAAACGCACAACAACACTACTTAACATGCAAATGTTAAGTAGTGCTGTTGTGCGTTTGTGTCGTCCTTTTATTGTTGTATTGTCCTTTCCGTCAAAATTGTTCCTGCTTTTAAGCCGTTGCATTTGCAGTTAGCAGCAGGGCGCCTTAAAGTGGGGGTCTGGTGTCCCGCTCTTTTTATTTCTCCACTGCGCTTGCGACTTCTCTTCGGACATGTGGAGGTGCTATGCCAGCTGTGGAGTATAGTGCACTAACCCCCAGAAAGTTAACATTGGTAGTTTAAAAACATCTGCTCTTCCATACATTTTGACCGTGTAGGTTTTGCAGTTTTGTAGGAAACAGCAGCTGCTTTTTTTTTTTTTATTAGCCTGTACTGTCCCACTGCTGGGCAAAGGCCTCCCCCAATTCCTTCCACGTGCTCTTTTCCCGTGCCTCCTCGAACCAGCCTTCGCGGTACGCGTCTAGATCGTCTCGCCCCCTCTTTCTCGGCTTTTTTAAGTACCGATGAAAAATTTCTGGGGGGGGGGGGGCGGTTGAAATATTGTACCTACTAAACACGTTGTAATCGTCTGTGCGTCGATGTCTATTCCACCTTGTCTAAAGCCATGCGCTATGACGTAAACAAACGAAACATCAAAAGGAGGTCACAACATTCCTAAACTGAACTTAAAACTTTGACCCAATTAAACAAATGCTCGTTTTCAGTAACACTTACCTAGACTTAAATGAACGCCTAAAAATAATTGCACTGTTGGAATGTCAATTCTCCGTATTGAGCCGAGGGTTGAAAATTCAGTAAAGTGAAGACAGGCTTAAGTCCCATTAGTTTAGTTTTTAGTCCCTGTTGATTGATTGGTTGATTGAAACTAAAGTTTCACACTCAATCAGTAATTTAGGGCAACCGTGTTATCGGGAACTTGGGTAGATCTTTGATCGGGGTAATCCCATAATCAATTAATTCTGGAACTGGTCGTATGTAGGGAGTCAATTAAGGACGAATGTCACCAATGCGAGAGCGAAGAATGGAGAGCAGTGGTGCCCCAGTGGTGACGGCCCCAATTTACGAACAGTAAGTCGTGGGTTCGAACCCAGGTCGGCGCATTACTTTGTGTAATTTATTTCACCGCCACTGCTCTCAAAACGGTGAAGCAAAACATCGACAGGAAATACGGCATGTCCTAGAACCAAAAATTCGAAGATATGTGACATCTAAGAACCCACACTGGGCCCAGGTGGTGCTGGTAGATGTCACATGGCTTCGAATTTTTCGTTCTAGCCCATTTTAGCCCATTTCCTCTCATAGAGAGGAGGCCTGTTTCTCAGCAGTGGGAAAATTATAGGCATTGATTATGCATCTCCAATGAAACTGAAGACGACATCTAAACAGTCTTCAAGAGCTGTCAGAGAGTTGCAATCATGACTGCTATGGAATCTTGACACTGATCGCTCTTGAACGTAGTTTTGATGATTACTGATCTCGTTTTGATACACCGGTGACCTTAGTTTGAGTATGTACCGTCGGACCTTCATTCGACGTACTTACATTCAAATTTTCACAAGCACGCTACTAAAATATCGACGGCGTGTTCGTGTTCCACACGCGCCTCAAAGAGATGTCAGCAACCACGTAGGGGTTCGCATGGGCCGATGCCTGCCAGGGCTGCGGGACTGTTCGAAAGAGATACCGTGGCCCTGGAACACAAAGGGCAAAGAAGGAACATGGATGGGTTTTAGTCAGTACAAGTCTGACACTCCCTTCCGCTCCGCCCAGAGCGCGGGGGGGGGGGGTAATTTGATGATTTCCCATCCGAAAAAAAAGCTACTAAAATGTGTCAAATTTCTTTAATAGATTTTTAACCTTATCGCTAAGCATTAGGTTCGAGGTTGATTGGGAAAATTTGACAGTTTCGGGTAACTTGATGTGCTGGCGTCTGTCCTAAGAAACAACGTATGAAATTGAAGGGATAGATGAATGAATAAGGTGTTGCAGGGAAAGAAAAAAGTAAAATAGGAAAGCTGAAACCCCCTCTGACCACTATCGAACCATCTGAAAGCGTTCGACCAGGTGGCAAGGCAAGTCCAGATCGAAACTTAGCCGCAGCAATAAGAAATGCTCGTTTGAATCAAATTGCTAGGAGTACAAAATGCTTTGTTTCATAAAATACCGACGAAGCAAAACCACCGAAACCAATTACAACCACCTAGCAATCAACAATTAACTTAATATCAGATCTTACAATGAATTTCAATAACGCCATACCTACCTACTATACATAATTATTCATAACTAGGAAATTCATTGTCTTTCGCCCATCACGTTCCATTGCGCACCATTCACTGATCTCCTGAATCGATTGCGTGCCCACGCAGCAATGTAACAATACATTGCATCTTTGATCAACAATTGCCGTTACAATGTGTATTCCCGACTATCGCTTACTGTAATATGCGTGTGAATATTCATGAATGATCGGGTTTCCTATTCTAGTGAAACTCGTTTGTTCGATTTTAAATGCATGCTAAAATTTAAATGTAATTATAATCTTTCTAACTCTTTAGTGACTCTCATCATCATCATCTGCTTAGCCTTTTCCAAAATATGTTGGGGTCGGCTTCCAGTCTAACCGGATGCAGCATTTTACATGGAGCGACTGCCTATTTAAACTCCACAAGTTAGTACTGGGTAATGTGATACTCTTTGTAAGACTTGGTGACCAAATACAGTCACATATTATTGACTGAATTTTTTTTCCAAAATTCGGTTTGTAAAAATTATAATAGACTAAATTTGATGTTAAGATCCGGTTCGAAGGACCGTTAATAAGAAGTAAAAATCCTATTTCCCTAAGTCACACAAGGATACAGATCTCTATGTCAAAAGGGCTATGATCCATTGGGCCCAGTGTGGGTCGGTGGATTTCAAGTCCCCGATATTTTGCTCTAGGACTTGCTTCCTCACGATGCGCTTTTCTTAAAAGTTAGGCAAGAAGTGGTGATATAATGTTACTTACTTATTTTCGAATCTTTGCTATTGAATATATTTTATTACACTTACTACTACTTACTGTTAAATATACCACGTTGATTTTTTACAGATTTTAAATAAATCATCGATGAACTAAATATCGAAACAAGCAGTGTTTCCTTTTTTTATGGCATTTTTTTTTTTTTAAACGTACATCACAGAGTGAAAATTTTGGGACAGTTATTGTTCGAATCGAATTTTGCACTAGAATAGGACCCGACTAATCATAGGGGAGACTGTATTCGATGGCATGTGCGGAGCTGATGGAATATAGTAGTGTAATCTGTCAATGTTTCGACTGTCCATTGGGTCCAGTGGCCGCAAGTGTGACTGGATCCTGGAATCCCGAGGTCGAGTTTTTAGGTTTCTCAAATTTTAGTGTTTATGTTGTAGCCTGGAGCTTGGATTAATGGTTGGGTAGCATTAGTGGTGTCTCCTTTGTGACGTGGAGGTTGAACATTAGCAAAAGAAGGTAGTAGGTGAACCGGACCTCCGTCCTGCTCTTTGGAAAGTTTAGAGGTGGGGATTAGAAGTGCGTTCTGGTGATGCTCAAAAAACTGCTAAGCTGAAGTGAGACTGGGTTGGCCATTTCTGCCATATGTCACTATGTGGAGCCCTACCACAGTCAATAGGCGTCGCGAAAGACTGGAAATAGTGAGATGTACTAGACAAAACCAACGACCAGTGGTCTGCATTAGCCCTGGATTGACAGAACTGAAAGCCAAGGGAATATGCCTTTGCGTTTTGAAGTTGCGGTGTAATACCCTCGCACCTCGGAAATCCTGATCAGGAAACCTTCCTGTTAGTAAGGAATAAAATCATTTTGATATCAATCGTAACAAGCCATCAGCATCTTCCTTTCTTTGTCCCACGTTACGGTCGGCGCAACACCTTTTTTTCTTCTGTTTTCCCCTGTCAGTTTTCTCTTATCTTTTTTTGTGTAGCCTTATTTGTCCCACTGCTGGGGAAAACACCTCACCCATATTCGTCCTGGTACTCTTCTCCTGCGCCAGCCTTCGTGATGCGCTTCCAGGTAATCTCGCCACGTCTTTCTAGGTAGACCTCAGCGGCACCGTCCATCCTCAGGCAATCATCGTGTTGAGACCTTTGCCCAGCGGTTGTTATGCATGCGGTTCACGTGACCTGCCCAATCTCATTTTAGCCTGGCAGCCTTTTTCTCTTATCTTACCAAGTATAAATTAATTAATAAAAATAATTGTTACCTACCAAATTATAACCAACTTTTAACAATAATAATTAATAGTTCACAACACTTTTATAGCTGTTCTGCGATCCCAAATCTGGTAAATTTTAATTAGTATTATTGAGCTCGCCGATCAAAAACCGATAACTGTATACTACCTTTAATTAATTATTATACCTAGTATTGTTAAATGTGGTTTGTTAATATTTTAGCCGCGTTAATATCCAATCTGATTGTTTTTGATGTTTGATTAATCAGTCTACTTCACTTATAATGGCTTGGTTATGGAGATACGCGGTTTGAAGTTGGGTTAGTAATATGAAATTGATGATTTTGCCCCACACTAGGAATGTCTCCTGTATCGTGGGGGCGTTTACAAACATTTAAATTCACATACATAAACAGCCAGACCCGCAACAACTACCTGTAGGCCATACAAATATTTGTTCCGTGCGGGAATCGAACCCGCGACACGAAGCGCAGCAGTCAATCGCTCAGCCACTGCGCCAACCGTGCCGTCAGTTTTCATCGGTAATTAAAAAAGAAACCAGCTGTTTACTACAAAAATGGAACACCTACACGGTCAAAATGTATGGAAAAGCTTCTGATTTTTTTTTAAATTACCCATAAAAAATGCCGCACTATACTTTGATAAAGATACATTCTGATCTTGCAAATCACAAAGAACTCAATCGGTCGATCGATGGTAGGAATCCGTAGATTAGTCGAAAGAGAGAAACTATCGATCGTCGACTAATCCCTTCTACCATCGATCCCAATACCCAACGCTACACCCTAAGGGTCCCCGCACACGGGCCACCGGCTACAGCCACAACCGCCGCCACGTGAAGCTTGAAGCGGCTACAAAGGTAGCTGAAGCGCGCGACAGCCACTTGTGGCCGGTGGTCGACACTGCGTGCGTTGCCTCGAGAGAGGGGTGGGGAATAGCGCGAGTGGCGTGTGGCGGCGTTTTGTGTCGGCGTGTGGTCGTGAGTGGCCGGTGCGGGCCACAAGAAGCGAGCAGCGACGTTGTAGCGTGTGGCGGTCACCGGCGTCAACCGTGTGCGGCGAATCCATATAAAATGTATGAAAACTACAAGAAATATGCCGGTGGCGTCGTTTTATGGTTGTGGCCGGTTGCCCGTGTGTGGGGACCCTAACGCTTTCACCTTCATCCAATTAACGTAACCAATCTACAATTTCTTCTGAAACACTGACCTCTTAAACTTGATCTTGGAGGTGACCAACATTCTTTATTGCGCAACCAGCGACAACTACCCAAGAAGCCTTTCACGCCACTCTATACCATAACGGGTCCTTCAGTTACGTAAAGAGTTTATAATATAATTGTTTCAAAAAAATTGTTAACTGGCGCATTGGTTGTTCGACAATGTCTTGAGAAAATGGGCCTAAGAAATTTTTAGTTTTGAGAGACGATTTGAAGTCAAAGCCAAACTATTTATAGACACTTTTGTTTTTTTTAAACGTTGCCCCACACTAGGAATTTCTTCTGTATCGTGGGTGTGTTGACAAACATTTAAACTTACAGACACAAACAGCCAGTCGCGGAACCTGTAGGCCATACAAATATTTGTTCCATGCGGGTATTGAACCCACGACACGCAGCGCAGCAGCGAATCACTCAGCCACTACGCCAACCGTGCTGATTCATCAAAGAGTCAATCAGAAAGATGGCAACTGGGCTTCTGCCAGTTGTTAACGTCCCTTTGTGCCTATGAACCTTTTTTGTTCTGTCTCCTACTGATATGGAGAGAAGTGGAAATGATGTTCTTCATACGGGGGAGTATCCTTATAAAGAATAATATCTTTCCTGATTAATTTCGTCGTCGGATCCATCATCTGCCTAGCCTTTTCCCAACTATGTTGGGGTCGGCTTCCAGTCTAACCGGATGCAGCTGAATACCAGTATTTTACATGGAGCGACTGCCTATCTGACCTCCACAACCCAGTTAGTACTAGGTAATACGATACCCCTTGGTAAGACTGGTTGTCAGACTTTTTCGGCCACTGACTAATTATAACGACTGTCAAAGATCTACAAATGACAGCCGGGACCAACGGCTTAACGTGCTTTCCGAGGCACGGAGGAAACTCGGTAGGTAATGGGTGGCCACCCATCCACAGACCAACCTAGGCAAGCACGGCTTAACCTAAAGATCGACCCGAGCGGCTGTTATTATTTAGCTAAGAGCTCCTCCAACTAATTTCGTCGTGGGATCCAAGAAGTTAAATTGTTTCTCTGGGACTTCGTCAAGCTTCAATGACTCGGCGCTATACGTATATACTACAGTCACTTATGGTAATTCTTCTATTCATCATCTTCCTGCCCTTCTGTATATTATTTGGGGTCGGCACAACACGTTTTTTTCTTCTACTCTCCGCTTTCAATCGTAACGCCTTCATTTACTCCTTTTTCCTTTATAATTATCATTCTTTACACAATCCATCCATCTTTTCTTTTGTCTTCCTCTCCCTCTCCATCCATCAACTTTTATACAGGGTGTAAACAGACCCTTCACATAGCCATCAACCAAGCATTCTGTACATCAAACTAAGTAACTTCACGCAAAATTATTGCTGTGAATCGACTTTTTTTTTGGGGTGAAAAATCTCTTTTTACTACCGTAAAAAGTGATTTTTCACCCCAAAAAAAAAGTGTCCTACCGGACTCGATGGAAAGCACTCAAAGCATTGTGCTCATGGATAGATTTGAATAGTAAGGGCGTCGTGGAGATGTGTAAAGTAAAAATCTTACATTAAAAACATGTATTTATAAAAAAACTAGTGAAAAAGTTGGAACTTTGAATATTTCCGTAACTAGAAGGTTCCCAGGTATGGTCTAGAACAAAAAAATGATCGCAAAGACGGGGAGAGCAAGTGCCTTTCGGCTATGTTAAGGGTCTATCTACACCCTTTATCACTCCTTTAGTCACATGCGATTCGTCTCTCCTCGTCAATTCTTCTTTTATATAATAACAATCAATAAATAATAATCTTTGAACAACGTAACTTAATTCGCACACAATCTTCTTCAAGCGCCGAGACTCAAGCACCTCGTATTTTCTTGTAATGGCCCCAGCAAAGTACAGTCGCTGCCATTATCTGAAGTGGTAAATGTCAAACGTGAAGTTCGCGTGTTTTTCGCTACATTTGTGACAATAACAATATTGGAAGCGTGTAGGATTTTGTATGTTTTGTGCTTGAATGTACCTGTGTTAAAGTTGTGGACTTTTTTTTAGTGAGTGAGGTAGGTCTTTTGACAATAACTGTACATTATAGTTTAGATTTGGAATTACAAGTTTTTATTCTGTATTCTTACGACTTGAAGGTCAATCTTACAACATTCAATCCTTTATTTTTTACTAGCTTTTGCCCACGGCTTCAATCGCGTTAATTTAGAAAAAGAACTCTAAAAACACTACTAAAGTTTCTATAATACTATTATTCAATCATGATTCGAAAGACACGTGGCGCCATCTATTATCATAAGAACGTTATTGTTGTTTTCCTCGGGGACAGTACTAATTTTCGGGATCAAAAGTACCCTATGTCCGTTTCTATACATCTGAAAACGTACATGAGAAATTTCAGTTAGTTAATATTAGCTAGGATTGGGATAAGTCGCCCCTCTAAATTTAATCAAGAATTTGTATTAAAACAGGTTAGACAGTACTCTAACCTGACGCTATTTAATTAATATTAGCGATATGTTAATTCAAATTGAATAGGAAACAAACTATTCATTAAATTATTCTATATCTCTGAACAGAACGATTCATATACCAGATAATGTCGATGGAAATGCCTTTATCAATTTAACATTAGCATGGTTGAAATTGCAGACTCCATTTTGAATCTTAAAAAGAAAAAGACGACCTGTATAGCTCTGTCTCTTTCCCACACTGAAATTACGTCATAGTAACCCCTCTGTAATCCCCGAAAGGTTAGGTAGAGGTGTATCTATGTCAAACCAACAATTCGCCAGTTATATTTAAGTCCCGTAAAATAGGGGGCGAGCCTATTGTCATCATAGGGCACAAATCCAGATTGCGGACTGCTATCAAAACAATCCTGATGTTAAACCCAGTTACACTTTGCTCAACCAGGGAATCGTGCCCAAGACCTCATGTTCAGTACTATCGCTTGCGACCACTACACCAAAGATGTAAAAATAAAAATGTCCTTACAAAATAGACATTATAACGGACATCGGACATACAGCACAATCACATCTCAACAAAAAACACTAAAATATTCAAACAAAACATGGCAACATTACAGAAAACAAAAACGGAAATTTCCACACTGTATTACCAAGCGTGAAAAATATCAAAAAATGTTGGCAACACCACATAATATTCATGTCTGGGAACAATATGCATCTCGCGGCGTTGACATGTAATTTCAGTTCCTCGTACGAGTATGAACATGAGGAATAATGTGGAAATGCATTGGATGACCATAATGATTCAGAATTGTAAAACATTGTGCTAATGGATGGATTCAACAGTACGGGTTTCGTGGAGGTGTTTAAAGTAAAAATTTAACGATAAAAACATGTATTTAAAAAAAAAAAACTTGTGAAAAAGTTGGATCTTTGACCTCCAATATCTCCGTAACTAGAAGGTTCCCAGGTATGGTCTAGAACAAAAAAATGATCGCAATGTCGGGGAGAACAACTGTCTTTCGGATTATGTTAAGGGTCTATTTACACCCTTTATAGTAAGGTACTTCCACATAAAAAGTTTCATCTTTTATAAAATGCCGTAGGTTTGGTGTTCATGGGTTCTTGGTCCATAAGATTAGTAGTCTATCTAGCTAGGGTATCCCACTTTACTATTAAGCAAAACCAGAATTTTCATTCATATAATTTCCTACACAGATTAGAACCAAAAATAAAAAATGAAAGAAAGAAATATGGCGTATAATGCAGAAATGCATCGGATGACGCTAACGACTAAGTTAATGGATGCTAGTCGTTAAGGAAATAAGGTTTAGATATAAAATCCAGTCAGGACTGTGAGACTCGTTACTTTTAGTAAACATGTTACATAAGAAGCAAGGCAAGTCTGTTCACGTACTTAATAGGGAACGTTTGGAAGAAATACAAAAGTTTTTTTATTTCTTAAAAATACCTTGTATTGGCCCATCAAAACATTGTGGTACACTTGTTTAATTTTCTAATACAAAACTTACTTTACAATTTAATCTATACATATAAAATTCAAAGTCCTGACTGACTGACTGACTGACTGACTGACTGACTTATATATCAACGCACAGCCCAAACCGCTGGTCCTAGAAACATGAAATTTGGACAGTGTACTCTTTGTGACAAGTAAGTATCCACTAAGAAAGGGTTTTTCAAAATTCTACCCCCAAGAGGGTGAAATGGGGTGTTTAATTTTCTGTGAAACTTTTTATTCCCTGAGTCGATTGACTTGAAAATTTGTGTATTTACTCTTCAGTTAAAATTATGAGATACGTGTATCACAGTTTTTCCAAAATCATCCCCAATTTTAAATTAAACGTCCTGTCTGGCTGACTGATATATCAACGCACAGCCCAGACCGCTGGTCCGAGAGACATGAAATTTGGACAGTGTATTCTTTGTGAAGAGTAAGTATCCACTAAGAAAGGGTTTTTCAAAATTCTACCCCTAAAAGGGTGAAATGGGGTGTTGAATTTTATGTGAAACTTTTAATCCACGGAGCCGATTGACTTGAAAATTTGTATTCATACTCTTCAGTTAAAATCATGAGATACGTGTATCACAGTTTTCTAAAAATCATCCCCCAATTTAAAATTCAATGTCCTGTCTGGTTGATTGATATATCAACCCCCAGCCCAAACCACTGGTCCCAGAGACATAAAATTTGAACGGTGAATTGTTTGTGAAGAGTAGGTATCCACTAAGGAAGGGTTTTTCGAAATTCCACCCCCAAGAGGGTGAAATGGGGTGTTGAATTTCCTGTGAAACTTTTTATTCTCGGACTTGAAAATTTGTGTACATACTCTTTAGTTAAATTTATGAGATACGTGTATCACAGTTTTTCCAAAATCATTCCCCAATTTAAAATTTAATGTCCTGTCTGGCTGACTGATATGTCAATGCACAGCCCAAACCGCTGGTCCGAGAGAAATGAAATTTGGATAGTGTATTCTTTGTGAAGAGTAGGTATCCACTAAGAAAGGGTTTTTTGAAATTCTACCCCTAAGAGGGTAAAATGGGGTGTTGAATTTTCTGTGAAACTTAATATTTACTGGGTCGATTGACTCGAAAATTGATGTTCACACTCTTCAATTAAAATTATAAGACATATATATCAGTTTTTACAAAATCATCCCTCAATATAGGTAAAAGGGCTTCGAAGCTCACGTAGAAGGGCGCATGCCGCGCAGCGTTGCGTGGGGCGTGCGGGGCGTGGGAGTATTTACCTATTACTAAGTAGGTAGGATTTTTCTGAGGTAGAAGTGTCTGTGAATATGGTTTATTCCACCGATTTTCGCGTTGGCTCGCGATACGGGACATTGATATTAAATATTATGTCAAAGTATTATGTCTATAATAGATTCCTAATAAATCATTTAATTGGTGTCCCGGTGTCCAATCTCAAACCAAGATATTTCACATATGTAATTTAATTGATATTACTATCAACAAATATTTACAATAGCAAGTACACTACTAGTACTAGTAGGATTACTTATTATCCCAGAAGTAAGATTCCGTGGGCAATTCCCGAACTCCACGCGGGCGAAGCCGCGGGCAGAAGCTAGTATTTTATGTAGCGTGGTGAAACGGAACGCAAACTCAAAACGCATCGTACCTCGATAGCGCCGGTAGTGACGTCAAAGTCTATGTGTCAAAGAAACACTTTTATTTGAAAAGTACTAAAAGTTTCACTAAGATTTTATTATAATACTAGCTTTTGCCCGCGGCTTCGCCCGCGTGGATGTCGTAAATATCCTATTAGTTACCTTCACCCCTCTTTTTAACCATTCGGGGGTAGAATTATCAAAAACGCTGAGATACGTATAAATTAATTTTTAATCACCAGCCTAAACACAAAATTTGAAGATCATAACTTCAAAACTGACAGACTTTCATACAAACTTCCATCCCCTATTTTACCCCTTTAGGGGTGAAATTTCCAAAAATCCTTTCTTAGTGGAGACTTTCTCTTCACAAAGAACACACCCTCCAAGTTTCATGTCTCTAGGACCAGCGGTTTGGGCTGTGTGTTGATATATCACCCAGTCAATCAGTCAGTCAGTCAGTTTACTATTTTATATATATATTAAAGATTGTTAGTGAAATGTTTGTTTGAAAAAAGCACATACAATTAATGGGTGAAAAATTGGATGTAAACAAGGCAGATAGAGGTAAATGACGTCGCATAACATGACATGAATGGCCGCGACAGTCACGGACTTTTGAACTGTCGTAGAAAATTGCAAGTTTTTTTTTTTTTTGAACGACAAGCATTAGTTAACTTTAAATTATTTTCTTGGGTTGATAGTACTATATTTTATTGATTTAAGTAAAGAAGAAATTACATGGATATTCCCTATTCCGTATAAATGACGTCGTACATAGAAGTTCCTAAGCCACCCACTCGGTGTTACTCCTATTTCAATATGTTATCGAATAGACTGCGTTATTAAACCCACTCAGAAAAACTCCATTGGCCTTTGGGTGGCTTTTCATATAAAGGGTGTAAATAGACCCTTAACATAAGGTGCCGACAATACGACAATAAATGAAAACAGTGGTAAAACTAGTTCATAGGAATACTTTTAGATTATCAAAAACTCTTAACAAAGAAATTAAAAAAAAAAAACTAAAATACCAATGCGGGGTCGTCGTTAGCCTGTCGGAATTAGCTTTTTTATCAATATCATTAAAAAAATGCTGAAAATGAAAAATAATGTTCTGTGACTATACTACAGGATATCTTCGAATAAATTTTTGTATGCCGACTGGGAACGTCATGGGGTACGGAGTTTAATTTAGTGTCGTATTGTCGGCGACACCCTGTATAAAAGTATACACTAACAGCTACTCTATAGTACTGACAATTTCACGAAAGAGACGGAATATATGAGAATTACATTCAGTTAAGTAAACAATTAAACACTCAGTGTATGCCGAGCTCAATGTTTGTGCATGAGATTTGTTAATGTAATCGCAGACAATCCCTGCATGAGGAGAAAGCAAATATTAATACAGCTTTTATGGTAATCCGAATGTGGACTTTGAAGAGTAATCGCTAAGGTCGTTTCCAGATTTGTCGGCTGTTGTATTGCTGTGAGTAATAAAAAATCTTTTAAACCACTGACACATAATAGGGATGTTTCCTGTGTAAAAAAAATATAATTCTATTTAGTCCGTCAGCTAGATTATCGAAAAATATGGGATACGTATTTTTTGTTTTATCAAATCAATAAAAATTGACGAAGATAAAACGCATCAAAGATCATGAATGGGGCCCTGTGACGTCACTTTTCGGTAAAACGTTAGTACACTTTACTTACAAGTATGACGCCACACGAGTTTTCGACGCACTGTATCGTCTTCATTTTTAGTTTTCGTGAAAAAAGAAAAAATACGTGTCCAATATTTTTTGGAAATCTATCTGACGGAGTAATTAGATTTTTTCAGGAAACATCCCCATCTTGTTGGTCTCAAAGCAAGTTAAACCGTTATCCTGAGCCTGATCTCAATCCAGTATAGTCAGACTACCGTCCCATCGGACTACGAAGGTGAGAGTGCACTTTCTCTTGAGAGTGCACCTGGTCCTGCGCACACACTTGTGCACTATAATATCTCCCACGCCGATGGCTCATCTCCGCGGAGATTGACCGCTGAAAACGGTCAAGAGGACTATTATTACATAATCTTCATCATTTCAGCCAAAAGACGTCCACTGCTGGACATAGGCCTCCCCCAAGTGTCGCCACATTGACCGGTCCCGTGCGACTTGCATCCAGCGGATCCCTGCAACCTTCACCAGGTCATCGGTCCACCTAATGAGAGGCCTTCCAACGCAACGTCTTCCGGTTCGCACACTACATAATGTCATTAACTTGTTCAACAGTTTGCAGAATGATTTTTCAATTAAAAGTTATTATACGACAATTGCTTTCAACCTACTTACATACATATGTGTAAGTACAGGCAAGTGTATTAGCGGTTTTAACGATATTGCAGCATCACTCAGCACCAATCAAGAATTAGCCTTAATCGTAATTAATTTGTTATCATTCATTGATTATTTCAAGCAAAAAACATAGTTTGTAATTAGGTTTTTGACGTGACAACGTCTTATAATTCGATGGAGCCGGCTGCACGCACGAAAAAATGAGGCGTTACCTCGCTCTGAGGCGTTCCAAAAAACAATTGCTCAACGCACATTCATTTTTGAAAAATGCAACCATTCCATCAGTATTTTCTTATGACGTTGTCACGTTCAACTATCGTCAGTAAACCGACTTTACAGACACCCGTTTTTTTTTACTTCATATTGAATTGAGGCTACGCTTTAGTTCTGGTCTATATTAAGAACACTATTGGGAAATTCTTGAAGGTTATGTCTAGTATCAATATCATTTGATATTAGAGCTGCAGTTTTCTTTTAATTATAAAATAATATTTATTTTATTCAAAACTTTAAAAGATTTTTTTTTTTTATGTTACCCTGTACTGTCCTACTGCTGGGCAAAGGCCTCCCCCGATTCCTTCCATGTGCTCTTTTCCTGCGCCTCCTCGGGCCACCAAACGTAAAAAAAAAAAAAAGTGTTAAAAAAAATATTCTCTAAATATGATATCTGAATTACGTTTACACGTCCATTTTTTAGGCTAGATGTAGTCTATCCGACTATCCCTGTGAAAAAACAAATTCTCAACTCAACCAGTTTTGGTCCTTTTGTTCTCGCAAATATTGCAACTCAAAGGACCAAGACTAATAAACAAACATCCACATTTAAACCAAATGACACCTACCAAAACGTTTGCAGTAAAACTTGCATCGTAAAAGAAAACTGTGGACTACTAGCAAACACTTCAGGTCCATATTCCCACGTCCACGTTTGGACATAACCGCTGTAGTTATTGAAACAAGGTTTCTGAAGAGCATTTTACAAACTGAGACAATGCAAAGTGGTTTGGAGACACTCCTCTAGAAGATCCTACCATTTGCTTCAATTTAAACTGAAAGAGCTTTCAGTGTTTTTGTCAGTGGCCCAAAAAGTCTCACAGCCAGTCTTACCGAGGGGTATCGTATTACCCAGTACTAACTGGGTTATGGAGGTCAGATAGGCAGTCGCTCCATGTAAAATACTGGTATTAGACTGGAAGCCGACCCCAACATAGTTGGGGAAAGGCTCCGTTTGCCCGACCCAGGAATCGAACCCAGGACGTTTTGCTCAGCAGTCGTGCTTGCGACCAATAGACCAACAAGGCAGTCAGCGAAAAGTAAAAGTTGCTCGAAAAAAGAACCAAATTGCCAAAGAAAAACATAATGAAACAAAAAAAAACTTGAGATTCAAGAAATAAAGAAAGAAAACATATTTATTTGTCACATGCCACAAGTGAACACAACAAACAAAAAAAAATTAAAAAAAACTTAAATTTACACAATAAAAAAAGGTTAAAACTAAACAGAAAAAAAAGAAGGAAAGTCTGCGTACTGAAGAAAAAAAACTCAGTCCATAGCAAAATTCTCACTACCAACTCGATTTTCAAACATTTTATATCTATAGTAAGATCCGACTACATCCCTCGTGAGTCTAACACGGTTTTCGTTGAAATGACTCGCCGGCGCCGGTAGCCACTTTTGTATGCAATTGTCCAGTGGCTTATGTGTTACCCACTGAAGTACAGGTATAAAGACGGTAGACAGAATGGGATATATTATAAGTAATACTGTTTCAAAACTGGTCGTATAGTTATACGACCAGTCCACACGACAACTGCACAGACAAACTTGTCTGTGCAGTTGATATTTTTTACTCTGTGGCTGTCGTGAATATTTTGTGCACTTTTGGAAGAGGATGTTGTTTAAAACCTACCACTAGGTGGACCCATGACCTGGTGAAGGTTGCGGGGATCCGGGACCGGTCAATGTGGCGACACCTGGGGGAGGTCTACGTCTAGATGGACTTCTTTCGGCTGGAATGATGATGATGAATGACAGTCTAATGAATAAAAGAAAAGAGTATTAGCATATTTTTAAATATGTAATTAGTAAAAGTTTTAGTGCAACTACAAAAATTCATAATTTAATCGTTTATTAAGATGTAGAAGTGTTACAATATTTGTTTTAATTAAATACATTTCAGTAAAATAAATGGATTTAATCTTATCGTCCAATTTTTTTCACCCAGAACGAATCGCAATAAAGTACCAAACGGCAGTAATGTTGTATAGCACGTTATTGATAAATAAAATGGTCTGAATATGGCTTAAACACATTAACAAATTAAGGGGAAAAGTGGCTATAAATACAAAAGTTTATTGTATAACCTTATATTTTTGGACTAATGTGAACTTACTATTAATACTAACGGGATATTTACCATGTTTACTGTTTGTTATGAGTTCCCGATATTTCGGCGCTGTTGCAAACACCATGATCACGGATAAACTGAAGTACCAGTAATGTAGTGTGTGTGTGTGTGTGTAGTGTTGTGTGTGTGTGTGTGTGTTGTGTAGTGTCCAGTAGTGTAGTAGTAGTGACCATGATAGTTTAAAATCTTATAATGTGAACTTATACATATTTTATATTTTCAGAATAAAAATTATCCCTAAACATAATAAATGTATTCACAGCAACAATTTTAACTTTGAAATCTTTGAAGCCCATTTTCTCAGTTTTCGTTAAGTAGCGCTTAATCGCTTCTTACATAACGCAGCCCACTTATTCTGAGCTCCCGATATTTTGACACTGTTGCAAGCGCCATGATCGCGGGATGACTTATGGGGCATGGTTATAAACCGTAAAAGCTTAAAACAGACTTGTATAATAATATTACAACTGTAAATTATTCGTTTGATGATCAAAGCCGTCGAAATGGGTCTTAAGTCACTTTATACTCGTATAAGGCTCTTTTTGACGGGCCCAAATAAATTCTGCGCCGATGGAAGATAATTACGGTCACTCCATTATCGTGCGCCTCTATGTATAATCACAGCAAGATGTGGCTTGGACTCAGTTCCGACGAAACCTGACAAAAGCTGTGATCTCATAACTTCTATTGACATTATTGGAGATCTCTTTTCAATGTACCTAAAATAATAATGTGGAACTAGTGATATCAAATTCAACATTAGTTCCATTATTTTCATATTCTTTTAAAAATTAAACTAGTGATAATAACAAATTCAACATTAGTTCCATTATTTTCATATTCTTTTAAAAATGGAACTAGTGATATCAAATTGAACATTAGTTCCATTATTTTCATATTCTTTTAAAAATGGAACTAGTGATAACAAATTCAACATTAGTTCCATTATTTTCTGAATCTTTTAAAATGGAACTAGTGATAAAAAAAAACAATCAGTAGTTCCATCATGGAACTGTTAATGGTACTAGTGACAACGAAGCGTTTGTTGCACGTGTCTGTATCAACTCGTGGATAACACCCCTTTCACCCCCACACAGTCAACCCGATAAACAGACATACGCTATACAAGATCAAATTTTTAAATCATTATGATTTGTTCTTCTACTTTTTTTTTTCTAAAGGCACAGACGAAGACTTCTTTTACAAAGATTGGTGCTTGATGGCTCTGAACAGAGGGAATTAGAAGGTGTGTAGGGAGGCCTTAGTTCAGCAATTAGATACATAACGTCATTATAACATCACACCTGTAATCCCCGAAGGGTTAGGCTGAGGTGTACCTAATAGTACACCCACATTTCACCTCTAAATCGGAAAATCGAAGTTTGGCCAAGCGCATACTTTTTAGAGTTCAACTGTATAGGAAAAGTCATAGTTGAACCGCCGAATATTAACAGCTGGGTACCAATTGCACATACATCCTAAGTAGGTAAAGTTTAAATCCTTGGCCTGGAAAAACCAGTATACAGGATGTTTGGGTATAAACGTGGGCAATACTTTAGGGGCGTGACTCATGAAAATAAGCAACTTTTACTATGGAGACCGACCATGAAATCGCGAAAAAATATCAGCTGCTCCACACATTATTGGTCGCGTCCCTGGAAAAAATGTAGGCAACAGCAGATTTTTTAAATCATATTTCATAGTTAGCCCCTTAGTAAGAGTAGCACATATTTATGAGTACTTCACTCCCTTAAAGTATTGCCGATGTTTAACCATACACCCTGTAGAATGAATTTCATCGTATTTAAGTCAATCCTCTTCATTATCTGTTTGCATGTGTATAGAGTGTAGTAAAGATCGTTGAACTACCCGCCAACCCCTGCAGCACATGTTCCATTGTCCCGGTACTCATTACTGGCTCCCGGACAACCATTGTATCATATATCTCAGGATTTATATTTTAAAAGCAACATTTTTTGCTTTACCGGTTGAAATTGTGTGAAATGAGACTGTTGATTAAAGTTTCGATGTTGTTTTGTTTTATTCAGAAACAGGTAGTAAAATGAGCCATTCTGCATGGGTCTTTTGGTACTCGAATAACGTTGACAGAGGGGCGCCGTTGGTAAATATTACTCTGTGCATTTATTTTTTACTAGCGACCCGCCCTTGCTTCGCACAGCGCCACCTATCGGGTCCAAAACTAAATCTAATGTAGCCTATATTTCAAATTAAGCATCTAGCAGTGGAGCGGTGAAAACTGTGTTCAAATCCATGCAGTAGTTTTTGCGTGATGCACGTACGAACACACAGACAGACAGACAGACAAAAATTCTAAAAACTGTTGTTTCGGCTTCAGTTGCTTTAATAAAAACCCCCCATATCATTTTTTTTTCAATATCTTCAACGTACAGACATCGGCCTGTTAGAATTTTATTATAATGTTTAGATTTTTTTAAATTGAACACAAAATGGTGGATAATTTCGATTTTGGTATTGCGTTGAAAGATCATTGCACAGCTATGTCTAGTTTTTCAATGGGTGTTATAAATGGCAATTAAGTTGTTATCCGGTTATACGCACCTATACCTACTTATACAGGCTTTATCTTACCTTTAGATGCTTGAATTCGTTGACATGTTAACGACCAATAGGAACCGTGCACCTAGCTTCTGATGTTACATAGTGTACGTTTACCAAATAAAATAAAATATTCTGAATTGAAAATGAGTTTAGTTAATTTTTCGCTTCTATTACTAACTCCCCAATACTAAAACTTAGACAGTATACAGCGCACCGCTGTTCCTAAGATACGGAACCTTAAAAATCCAACAAAATACCAACATGGAGCGAACTTCAGAACATCGTAAAATACAAAGTCGTATAGAAAGTTGCCGTGCATAAATCGACAGTATCAGATATTGAATATATCGGCGAACGTATCATAAACTCGGCTCAGTGGCGTCGAGATAAAACTTGTAAAAATTGTATACTTTTGTAAACTAGGACGTTCGCGGTAATGCTCGGGGATTTAGCCTCATTAAAATTCATCAAGAATTGAAATTTATTTTTTTAAACTTCATGTACAATAGTGGTACATAGGCGGACTTAATGCCATAAGGCATTAAGTCCGATTCAATAATTACCATACACTAACAAAGCAAGTCAATATTTAACAATCAATATTTAACAAAAAGATGTCAAGCGACTTCGACATCTATAAACTGCTACGTTAAATCTTCCTGAACTTTAACTGCTCTCATAGACACCTAGAGACTACGTACAGTGCCTTGTTCCTGAAAGGAAGCCGGCAGAAATTAGCTTATTAGGTGCCTTCGGGCCTGCTGCTCTGTAAGTGATATGGTAAGAATCCTAAGGATTTGTAATCGATTCAAGATGGCGGTGGAAAAGGGTATTCATAAACAATCTTGGGCCTTCTTGTCGGAATGTTGAGCTTATACTTATGGCAAACAATTGTTTGTTTTGTTTTGTCTTTTAATTCCAACCATTTATAACATATTTCCATCTTTTGTTTTAGCTGTTTATGCGAACTCGTCCGGTGACGTACTGACCATATTCATCTGCCTAGCCTTTTCCTAACTATGTTAGGGTCGGCATCCAGTCCAACCGCATGCAGCTGAATACCAGTACTTTAGATGAAGGGAATGCCTACTGACCTCCACTAAGACTGGTTGTAAGACTTTCGGACCACTGACTACTTAACGACTGTCAAAGATATAGGTTGACTGGTAATTAGTGACCGATACTTAAACACGTGATTGTACTCATGATAACAAACAACTTTCCCAAAGAAACATTTTTTTTTATATTCTCACACACGGCATACGGCACTTGGCGGCCGGCGTGGTGTTAAGAAATTCCTGATAGAAAAACCAAATTTCACTCGAAACCAGAACCTCATTGCCAGCAATCACGCTCGGATTCAGATAAACCCCAGAAAAGCAACTGTCAACCCCGTAAAAAGTATTATTTATTTATTTAACAATTTATGTACACACTAAAATACAAAAAAGAAGAAAGGAACAGAAAATAGTACAAAGGTGACGCTTATTTCTAAAGAAATCTCTTCCAGCGTAGCTGCGAAAGGAGATACTAAAAAAGAGATGTCTACAACATAGTGTGTAAAAGAAGAAGAGAAAATGGAATACATAAAACGTAAAACAGAACTATTTAAACATAATAATATAAGAATATACTACTAACATACTTATAAATACAAAGACAAAACATAACAATACTGTAAATACAATAAAATAACTAATAATAATAACTTATGCAACTATGACGAAATGGATAGATAATGTTCTTTCACTCTTCTTTTGAAAACTGCAACAGTTAGTTGCAAGTAGTGGTGGAAGTATAAAACCCTTTGACAGAAATTGCCAATGGTGTAGTACGATTATGCCATTCAAAAGATAAAAGAACCATAAAACAAAAACGCGTAAAACAATATTATACAGAATGAGGTAATTGTAATATACACAGACAGACAGACAGATTTCGACAGATTTCGATGGAAATGAGAATCAATTAAGTAATGTATACGCATTGCGTTGGAAGATTTAAATGCAAATATTTTAACAAGATATTTAAATTGAAGATAGCTTCGGCATTTTATTTTAATTGAAAATCGTTTTAAGTATGAATTAAGTAGTTTTGGTGGTGCGTATAATCATTCTCCTTGCCTTCCCAATTCATTTGGGGTCGGCGCATGACTTGTTCTTCCATACTTCTGTATTACTTGCCATCTCATCAGACACCTACTTTATTGCCATATCATCCTTCACACAGTCCATCCGTCGTTTCTTTGGTCTTCTTCAACTCTTATACCCATCCACATTCATATTCAAAACTTTCCTCACGACATTTTCGTCATTACTCCGCATCACATGCCCATACCAAGTCAACCGATTACCAGACAACTTTTCAGTCACCAGCGCCACTTTCAGACTACGTCTTGTGTACTCATTTCTTATTTTATCCATTCCCGATCACCACAAATCCCCCTTAGCATTTCCATCTTAAGTTAAGTAATGTAAATCTACAATCTGTTTATTTTTTGATTAAATTATTATTATGTCCTATCTTAGCCACATGCAAATGCCTTTAAGTCATTCCTTTTGTGGTGGGTAGTGAATGATAATGTCAAATTGCTGTCAGCTGTCATGTCATGCATCCTTTCACAGTTATTTTGCTGCAACCCAAAAACCATTTTTTTAACGAAACTATTATTTTTACCGACTTGTCTACAAAGCCCAAAACAGTAGTTTGCCTCAGCGGTAATGTTATTTCGGAAATACGAAGTTTACCAAAGCATAATATATTTTTTATGGTTTAACTGGACCTATATTATATTGAATATTGAATTAGTAATGTTATGTTGTGTATGTAATGTGACTGTGTGTGTGTAATTATTTCTGCTATGAGCAGTGATCGGATAATCGGATGCATATTTACCTAAAGTGTAGGTGTTGGCTATTATGGAATGCACTTTTGTATAAAAAAATACCGGGAATTCGGAATCGAAAAATTTAGTTTTTCTTACTATAGAATCAAATCGGGTGTAGGAATATTCACTTAGTTTAAGGTGTTGGCTAATATTATGGAATGCACTTTGTATAGAAAAAAATCCCGCGATTTCGGAATCAACGAATTTACTGTTTTTATTATAGAATCAAATCGGGTAATGAAATCAAATTATATTGCTGCTTGTGTGCAGGTACCCGAATGAAGTTCCTATTGTTCATTTTAAAATTAACTTCAAGTAAATACACATTAATAAATTATGTAATCCTCGTTTTTTTTAAAATAAATACCACATGCTAAAGACGACGTTTCCTCACCATATTACAGACTAGTTTCGAATTCCCCAATTTTCTGGAATCCCGGGATTTGTATTTAAAAAAAATGTTTTAAGAAACCGCTTCCACAATTTCCTAACCAAAAATGAACTTTAGGCAAATATGCATCCGATTATCCGATCACTGGTTATGAGTCAGTGATGCTCGAATTAAAATGTTTATTTTTATTTTTTTTATATTAACAGCTGTGTACGTAAGAAAGTGAAATTCACACGCTTGCCTAGTCATGAAGACAGTTGTGAAATGAATCGTTCAAAAATTCATTTTTCGAACAATATCTAGCGTCAAACAAATCGCATCGAATGCACCGTCAGCAACAGCAACCACGACAATAAAACTCAACCGCACAACATTTTTGCTTGTCGCTTGCTAACCGTACATACTGTTCGCGAAGAAACAGTTGTTAAGTTTGTAACACACTTTGTCTTTTCCCTTAGGAGATTATTCTGTGTTGCGCTGAAATAAGTCTATTATAAAATTGGAGATGTGTTTTTGATATTACTCTAGGCTAAATATCATGGATTCTATGTCTAGAAGAGAGAAGAAAGTTTGAAAGTAGCTACTGTTACAGAAAAACTGAAAAGAAATCGTTTGTCTATGTATAGACATGTAATAAGGATGGATGAAAGGCATTTGACTAAAATAGTGATGGATATGTGAATGTAGAGTGAGAGGGAGGCCAAAGAAAAGATTGATGCTTTCTGTGAGGAATTATACAGGGTGTAAACAGACCCTTCACATATCTGTCAACCAAGCATTCTGTACATCACGCTAAGTAACTTTACGCAAAAATTATTGCTGGGAATCGACTTTTTTTTTTGGGGTTATAAATCACGTTTTAAGGTAGGACTCGATGGAAAGCACTCAAAGCATTGTGCTGATAGATGGATTGAATAGTACGGGGGTCGTGGAGGTGTGTAAAGTAAAAATCTTACATTAAAAACATGTATTTTAAAAAATCTTTAGGATAAGCCGTGCTTGCCTAGGTTGATCTGTGGATGGGTGACCATTCATTACCCACCCGCTTTGAAACTTATGAAAAAGTTGGAACTTTGACCCCCAATATCTCCGTAACTAGAAGGTTCCCAGGTATGGTCTAGAACAAAAAAATTATCGCAAAGACGGGGAGAACCTTTCGTTAGTGTCTATTTACACCCTTTATAAAAGAAAATAAGAGTAGATAAATGATGCCGTGACGTGACGGGAGGAGCTCGTGGCTAAATAATAACAGCCGCTCGGGTCGATCTTTAGGTTAAGCCGTGCTCGCCTAGGTTGGTCTGTGGATGGGTGACCACCCATTACATACCGAGTTTCCTCCGTGCCTCGGAAAGCACGTTAAGCCGTTGATCCCGGCTGTCATTTGTAGATCTTTGACAGTCGTTATAGGTAATCAGTGCCCCAAAAAGTCTGACAACCAGTCTTACCAAGGGGTATCGTATTACCTAGTACTAACTGGATTGTGGAGGTCAGATACGCAGTCGCTCCATGTAAAATACTGGTATTCAGCTGCATCCGGTTAGACTGGAAGCCGACCCTAACATAGTTGGGAAGAGGCTAGGCAGATGATGAAATGAAGCTGTGACGTCTGACAGGGGAGAATGGAAGAAGAAAACGTGATGCGCAGACCACAAGTAGAATGGGACATGGACAGGAAGATGATGAGTACCAGTGGCGAAGGTTCCATACAACTCGATTCCTACCGGCTTCCCTTTCAAAAATGGCACAGTCAGTATTTTATAGACAAATAATAAAATCACATTAAAGATATGTACTCCGGCTTACCTCTTACAAAAATTGACCCTTCGCTACTGATAGTAGTACTTACTTACTTACTTACATAGTACTCTATGTTCAAAAAACAATCAACAATATCTTGATGTTGTTGTTTGTATGTCTGCTGTCAAACTTTCCCAGTCAACCCTGAACTTAATGCTTTAGCGATAAAATTGAAAACCGATTAAAGAAATTAGACAGATTGTAGTAACGTAATGTGCTGGCGTCTGTACGAAAAGCTACGTAGACTGCCTCGTTTGTTTAGAGGTCGCAAGCGTTACTGAACATGAGGTTCTGGGTACGATTACCAGGTCGGGCTATGTTCTATAGGGATTTTCTTTAAGAAATTCCTCAGTAGCTGCTCAGAGTTTGTAAGTAGACGGTGTGATATCCCCAAACTTCGAAAAGTACTTTAAGCCGTTGGTTCTGCGCCTGACCTCTTCTTGGTCGTGTCACATAGACACAGAGTGCTTCTGTGTCTCCAATGAGATTGTCCTCCATTATCTAAGTCGGTCAGGCTGACAGCACTATAATATTTTTTAATCCTCTAAAAGTCTGTTCCCAAATTCACTTGAAACTTTGCTACTACCACGCCACAAAACCTTTAGCAAAATTAAACGACTACGCTAGAAAGTTAATCGTACACAAATGGAAAATATCAATACAACTGAACATTGCAACCATAAATAGGTATTGCGGTAGAACCAAGCCAACAGTTTAGAGCAAGGCTGCTCAACTTATTTTTATCGTGGGCCAATATGTTGATTACATTTTTTTTTTTTTATTGTTCACAATCATACACATTATTTTTTTAATATAATTTACTCGCTAAATTTTTTAGTTTGATGGCTAGAAGCGCTCGTAAATAAATAATCTAGTAAACAACTTGGGGGTCACCACGACGCGCGACGTCTCAAAGCAGGAGTAACTCTAGCGTGGGAAAGAGACAGAACTATCAACTGGCGGCACATCTAGTAAACAAAGCAAAGTAGCTACTTAGCTGTTAACAACACAAAAAACTAAAACAAAACTCAAAACTTTAAGTTAGGTACTCATAGTTTAATTGCAAGTCTTCATTTGTAAAGAATTTTTAATGACTGCTTTGTGTGCAAGAATACTTTCAATAAAATACTTTAAAGTAGTGTGTTGTCTGATTTTTGTAATTCTTAGCTGGATATTGGTTTATTGAAAATGGATATTTTTCTATCAGTTTTTGAGACTAGCTGTTCGCAATTGGCGGGCCTATTCAAATGTGTTGGCAAGCCATGCTTTGGCCCACGGGCCATACCTTGGTCCGCGGGCCGGGGGTTGAGCAGCCTTGGTTTAGAACAAGTTTACACGAATCTATAGAATGGTGAGCAATCAATTCAACGTTTAATGTGTAATTTATGTTCAATTTCTAAAGACTGTCCGGCTTTTGTTGGAATGCGCAAATAGTTTACATGGCTACCTATTTTGAGGATGCTTTTTGTTTATTAGACATAAAATAACATCACGCCTGTAATTCCCGAATGGCTAGGCAGAGGTGTACCTAATACACATTTAGCCAGTTATAAGTCCCATGTAATAGGGGGCGAGCCTATTGCCATCAACTGGGCACAAATCTAGACTCCGTGGCTGCTACGGAGATATTCCTTTATGGAAAAACCCAATAAAACTTTGCTCGACCTGGAAATCGAACCCAGCACCTCATGCTCAGCAGTCGTATTTGCGACCACTAGACCAAGGAGGCAGTATTTGGTGTTCATGCAAATACTGTTTATAGACCAGCCTATAACGTTCCCACTGCTGGGACACAGGCCTCCTCACTATTAGAGGCAATTGGCTATCATCCACCACGCTGGCCCAGTGCAGTTTGGTAGCTGTCACATGTATTCGAATCTTTGGGTTTTAAGTCAAGCCGGTCCCTTCTCGATATTGCGAAGCTTGTTGCGAGATTTACCTGTGTTTAATCTCGCGACGAAGAAAAAGCTTTTATATCATACTAGCTGTGCCCGGCATGCGTAGCAATGCACCTTTTTTAACCTACTCTACCTACCCTAGCTACCTACCTTACCTAACTACCCTACCCTACCACCTACCCTACCTAACCTAGCGGTAAATAGATAGTAGCCGATTCTCAGACCTACTGAATATGCATATAAAATTTCATAAAAATCGGTCAAGCCGTTTCGGAGGAGTATGGTAACTAACATTGTGACATGAGAATTTTATACAACGTGTAACAGAATAAACGCAAGGCCTCTCGTGTGGTGTCTCAGACCATGAAACTGAACAACTTTTGTTCTATGACTTTTGGAAATTCATAACTTTTTTTTAGTTTTACCATACATGTGGATCAGCTGATTGCGTCCGTTCCTATAGAAAGTATTTTTTTTTTTTGCGAATTTCAAGAACTCGTAGAACAAAAGATGTTCAGTTTCATGGTCAGAGACACCACACGAGAGGTCTTGCGTTTATTCTGTTACACGTTGTATATAAGAAGATACATTGTAATAAATTGATGGGTTTTATTAAATTTAAAGTTTATTGTCTTCCTTATAAAGCATTTAATTATAAGCTTGTTTTTAAAAACGTTTTCTACTATAAATAATTTATTTATTGCTGGTTTCGTATTCTTCAGAACCTTTTTAATTGATACCCATATCATGGGGATGCATCCAAAATAACTAGTCCGCCATCTTTGTAACTCCGCCATATTGGATTTTAGAATACTCAGTAATTAGAACATAACTGTCTGTTTGAAGGTATGCTCAGTGACGTACTATGTCATCCTATAGAGGAAATGCGAATCGCAATTTACCAGGAACACAAATCCTAGTTATTCCTAATTTTGGAAGCGGATTGGAAGCAATATAGGACCGTTAAATGTAATGTTCAATTAATGTTCAATTTCTAAAGGCCTATATCGTTTTATCTGTGAAATTGGCGAGGGTTAACATGGAGTACGAACAAATGGAGAACCCACATAGATTTTGGGTAGAGAAGAATGATTCAATAATATCTTTTTTTTATCTTTTATTACTCAATAAACGATTTACAACATTTTACAAAAGGCAAACATACTATACAAACCATCGTGAGTTTAACAGTGGTATGAAAAAAGTAAAACATTTTTTTTTTCATAAAAACCTATTTAAAAAATATTTGCGATTTAAATGAACAGGCTGTTTTTTTTTCAGGAATCCTGATATTTTCTTGTATTGTTACAAATATTTATAAGATTACTAAAAAACGAGTTTTCTTGTGAAATATCCATGCTTGAATGTAAATTACAGATACACAAAAGCATCAATAATGTATTTTATAATTCAGTGATTATAAGCTTAAAAGATTCATACGTATTTCTGAACACCGGCTAAGCAATATTACGGATTAAGACATTTATTTCTCAAAAAGGATACAATTTACTTATTATGAGAAATAAAAGTTAAACTTAAAACTAAACAATATTTGCGTATAACATTCCCACTGCCGGGACACAGCCTGATCTCCGTGCGAGGGATCAGGGTATATGCACTATGTGGCCCAGAGCAGATTGGTGAAAGTCACACATATCTTAGAATTTTTGGTCCTTAGAAATGCTGCTCCTCCTCACGAATGTTTTTTTCGCCCTTTTGACATCAGTGTTGATGAAATAAATTAACTAACATAAAGTTTACAATGTATAAGTCGCGGCCATTACCATTGGGGCATCACTGTTCTACGGTGGGTCACGATAGGAAAAATAACACTCGTTCTCTCCATTGATTTTACTAACTCCATGTCCCAAATACATTAGGATTCTACTAAAGAGAACCAACGGTCAATGTTCGCACAGTCGTAATTTAAAAGTATTGGAGTTTTAGAACTCATTAGTTGTGAAATATTAGGAAGTTTATTGGTTATTTTATGTTTCGAACGTGTTTGCAATTTTCTTCATAGGTTTATAGGTTCAGTTGCGATTGTTTTTTTTGTGGAATTAACTCATTTTCTAAACGATGCTCCATGCAATATTTTATCTTTAACTGTCTGACTGACTAAGTTTAAAATAAAAGTTACATTAATCATTGAAAATCACATTGTCACTTTTGGGCATTACAGTACTACGCCACGGGGCATAGAGATCAGATAATCGTGATCTAACTGGGTCTTAAAAATTATCGAAATCCGTTCAGCCGTTAAGGTGTGAAAAGGTAACAGATAGATCGACAAAGCTGCGTTCGCATTTATAGTATTAGTATGGATAGCTACAGCCAACTCATAAATATTCACCTGACGCTTGATTACGTGTGCTGAAACAACTGAATTCGATGTAAAACTATTTATTTTATTGGTCAATTATTTGGGGTTAATCAGGCAAATGACGTGTGAAGGATGATTTCCACCAAACTGCTCGCATCGCATAGGATCGGAAAGGATACGAACGGATGCGGCGGCAGGATGTCAACGCATACGATCAGCTCCGTGCAGTCGCTTGCGAACGTATCCGTTTCTGCACTTAGTCAAATAGCGTCATTCCTATCGTGTTGACAGTCGAAAGGATCCGATCGAATACGACGACAGGCAAACGGGGCCGATCACGCGTCGCAGCATACTTTAGGGTATGACCACGGTTCGCGGAAGACGCTCGCGGTCACGCTTCTGTGCGCGGCTTGGTAATATAGATTTTGAATACTGTATACACGATTTAATATCGTTTAAAGATTGTAAAGTCCGTTCCGATCCGATGTGATGCGAGCCGTTTGGTGGAAATCATCCTTGAGTTTGATCGTAGCAGTTTTTAATTGTCCATTGTAAAATATTGGTTGTTAGACTGCCGCTTAGTAGTCGATCTGCCGATTGGTTGTTGAATCCAGTAATAAGCGGCTTGCCGCCAAGGGCGGATCCAGAGGGGTCATGGGGGTCATGACCCCTGGACTGGGAAAAAAATTAATTTTAAAAACATAAGGGAAAAGTTGATTTTGTTATTTAATTAAGTAAATATATTCTGACATATAGAAATAAAACACTTTTTCTTAATTTTAATTATTATTGTAATCGAATTTGAGCCTGTCATGACTAGATCTCAACTATGTGACCCCCCTTGACATGAAAGCTAAAGCTGGATCCGCTCTTGCTTGCCGCTGGGGCTTATCCCCACTGCTTTATCATTATCCTCACATTATGTTATTTAAGCACTTGTAATAGAGAAGACGACCAGGATAGGTTTCAATAGCTCCTATTCTACGGACAAAATGAAACAAGCAATTGTAAAATGAGATAAATCTATACTATATATAATATTTTAAAGTTGAAGATTTTGTTTGTTTGGTTGAACGCGCTAATCTCGGAAACGCCAGGTTCGAATTGGAAAATTACTTTAGTGTTGGTTATCGCATTAATCTAGGAAGGCTATATAACATCACGCTACGACCAAAAGGAGCGGAGCATCAATGCAAAAAGATTGCAAAAACGGGAAAAATAGTTTTATAATAATTTCTTCTAGTGTAATATTAAAACTAGGGAAATAATTAAAATTCTGATTCTGATTCTGAACTGCCTTATATTTTCATCATCATCATCATCATCATCATCATCATCATCATTTCAGCCAAAAGACGTCCACTGCTGGACATACGCCTCCCCCAAGTGTCGCCACAATGACCGGTCCCATGCGACGCATCCAGCGGATCCCTGCAACCTTCATCAGCTCATCGGTCCACCTAGTTGGGAGGCCTTCCAACGCAACGTCTTCTTTATATTTTAATAGCATTTAATCACACTTTGAAGTTCCAGGGCTTGGTTCAAAGAGATGTCAGCAACCACGTAGGGGTCCGCATGGGCCGATGCCTGCCAGGGCTGCGGGACTGTTCGAAAGAGATACCGTGGCCCTGGAACACAAAGGGCAAAGAAGGAACATGGATGGGTTTAAGTCAGTACAAGTCTGACACTCCCTTCCGCTCCGCCCAGAGTGGGGGGGGGGGAGTCATTTGATGATTTCCCATCCAAAAAGGCTTGGTTTGAATAATTTATAGCAGTATCCTCAAAACGATGAGGGACAACCTCGTTAGGAAATACGCATATACTAGAACCGACAATTCAAAGAAATTTGACATCTTCCAAGCAGGATTAGGCAAAGGTTTACCTAATAGTACCCCCACTTTTCGCCAGTTAAGTTTAAGTCCCATTTATTGGGAGCGAGCCTATTGCCATCAACCGCCCAAACAATATTGTTGTATTATTTTTGATTGACTTTGTAACACTGCTCTGGGTTTAAGCATGCCGAGTATCAATATGGGGACGTCTCAACGAGCGCGAGATTCGCGGCGATATTATCGTCGTGGCACGTA
The DNA here is from genome assembly GCA_963082995.1 of Noctua comes. NCBI lineage: Eukaryota > Metazoa > Arthropoda > Insecta > Lepidoptera > Noctuidae > Noctua > Noctua comes. The sequence continues at coordinate 4,342,214 of OY720290.1, read as the reverse complement.
TTTCTATACGATAATATCGCCGCGATTCTCGCGCTCGGGGAGACTGCCCCTATTACGCAGATATAAGAAAATCAGACGAATTGATTACCACCTCCTTTTAGAAGTCGGTTAAAAAAACACGGAATTAAAAACCAATAAGCAAATTAATTAGTTATTTCCGTTCATATATAACTTCAACACTTTTTCACTCATAAGCGTAACATTGCATACTTAAATGAAACGCATTATAGTTTTTTTTGCATTCAAAGCATGCACTAATCATGATTGTATATAAATTATACATCTTTACGCCTGTAATCCGCTAAGGGTTAGGCAGAGCCTAATAGTACACCCACTCTTCGCCAGTTAAGTTTAAGTCTCATGTAATTGGGGGCGAGCCTATTGCCATCAATTGGGCACAAATCCAGACTCCGTGGCTGCTACTGAGAAATTTTTGATAAAAAAACCCAATAACACTTTGCCTGACTTGGGAATCGAACCCAGGAGCTCATGTTTAACAGGCGCACTTGCCACCAATAGACCAACGAGGCAGGCAAAAAAGGACCTTTGGGCAAAAATGTAGGTTCTACATTCGTAATGAACGCTTTGGTAAGAAGTAAGAACATAGTGTGTCCGTTGAAGGACTAGTGATACTCTAGGTACTTAAATAACAACTATTCTGTTACACAAATTCGTTCATCATCATCATCAGCCTATAGCAGTCCACTGCTGGACATAGGCCTCCTCCTGAATCGCACGCCATTCAACTCGATTTTCAGCAACTCTCATCCAGTTGCTACCAGCCACCCTGCGGAGATCGTCACTCCACCGAGCCTGAGGGCGTCCCACCTTACGTTTGCCGATTCGCGATCTCCACTCAAGAACACGTCTACCCCAACGGTCATCGGTTCTACGGCTAATATGACCGGCCCATTGCCACTTCAGCTTACTTATTCTGAAAATTCGTTGATTCGCACAGAATTTCTTAACAAAAAATTGTTGATAATGCATTTTTTTTAAATATTTTTCTTTTTTTTATACTAAATGGGCTTACTCTTGACCTCAATCTAGCCCTGATGACAGAGATGAGGTCGACGATGGAACGAGCTAACCCAAAAGAAGCCTAATAACTCGCGCTTTAATCTCTTGAGTTTAATTTATTTTTTCTCAAAGTTAGGATAGTGAGAGGCCATTATTTCATAATGTAAACGATAGACAATATCTTTGCCCTCTGTATAAGCCTACTTTTATCTCAGTAAGACCAAAACTTGAGAGATATGATTTGTTATGGATGAAAAAACAAAATGGCTGCCAAATAGCAGGGAAGTGCATTAGACTCAAGTGTGTAGTGTATTTGTGTTTTACAATTGTTGTTATTTATAAGTACCTAGAATATCGCCAGTCGGTGACCAGACACATTGTATTTATTATCACCTTGTGTCTACTTCAAGGCAAAACTTTCTCCTGTTACACAAAGAGACAAAAAGCCTCTAGACCGATCGAGAGTAATTATAACACCACTCGATATATAACTGAAAATAGGACATTACGACAAAAAAATACTATTTTCGTTACAATCAAAACCGAAACCGCTGTCTAAGATTTCATGGTCAAACTATTGCCTAACCGTGTTAGTTGGTGTAAAAGCGAGAATTGCCAAATCGGATTTAAATGCAGAATTGCGTGACAATCACCTTTACAATATTGTCCGTTTGCACTATTTATATCATGACTTTGAACTTCGGTTCAATGAATATTTTACACTAGCTGTTCCCCGCGGTGTCACACGCTGCGCGGCTCCTAAGGGGCGTGATGTCATATATGCCTATAGCCTTCTTCGATAAATGGACTATCCAACACAAAAATATTTTTTCAATTCGAACCAGTAGTTCCTGAGATTAGCGCGTTCAACCAAACAAACTCTTCAGCTTTATAATATCAGCATTAGCATAGATAGTATAGATAACATCACGCCTGTAATCCCCGAAGGGTTTGGTAGAGGTGTACTATAATACAAGAACATTTTGCCAGTTATGTTTAAGTCCTATTTAATCGGGGGCGAGCCTATTGTTATCAACACGTGTTTTTAATATACTTATTAAAAATATAAAATTATAATTTTCATTAAATTGACGGACAAAAGCTTAGGAAAGAGCCTTAATGTGTAAGTGTCAATCTTTTCATTCATCTTAAATGTTCATGTCATTTTTCTTCTTTTGTTTTCGATAAAACATTGTTTTTTCCAATTTACGTTAATTGTTCGTTACTTTATTATTCAAAAAATAACCTTGAGAGACAAAGGTGTCGCAGTTTTCTTTTGTTTTTGTGTTCTAAATGTAAAATGTTGTTTTGTTTTTATTGTAAGTTTTTGTATCGTGTTTCATAAAGCAATTCAAATATCGAAATGACTGAAACAAATGAGAGCTAAATGGGACGCGGATTTAGGGATCACGTTTTCTTGTTTCTTAGCCTAGAATACCTACCCTTTTGCTGAGAAAAGCGTCCTCCATAATTTGCTATGTACCCTTAAGTGCTCCCCGAGTCATCTCGCCCTTTCTCTGGGCAAGCGTCGGCAGTGCCGTACATCGTCAGGGAAGCATTGTGTAGGTACTAATGCCCAGCGGTCGTTATGCATGTGGCTCACGTGACCCAACCAGACCCAATTGAGTCTTTGCCACATTATAACAAAGAAGATATTTCATGGGTTGATTGATAGATATACATTTTTATTGAACACCAAAATTGCAGCTATTAGATAGTGCAACAAAATGTAACCACAATAATTATACGACCTAATTGCAGTCGCAAATGCATCACATTTTTTCATAAAATAAGAAATATATTTTTGCAATACTTTTACAATTAGTTACGGTCTAAAGATTTGAATGAGATTGTTTTCTTTGGCTGTATTGCACTTTCAGAAATGCATTGTATTCCACAATACACGAATGACATGCTTTGGGGTCGCAAATTGGGTAAGAGTGAAATCTTACGGTACAAGCTAGCCGATTGTTCGAATCTCTTGGAGGAGGTTGGGATATTGTGTGGGAGATCATAACTTTATACTAAAATAATAAGAAATAATAAGCACAAAGCACAAACCGGAAGATGCAGTATGATACTACACTACCCGCAAGGCAGATCGATGACCCAGTGAAGGTCGCGGCAATCCATTGCGCTAGGGGAAAACTCATGTCCAGCATTGGACGGCTTTTGGTTAAAATGATGATGTTTAAGACTTTGACTCGACTGCAAATCTGATGACTGGCCCATCTTCAGTCTTTCCCGTCCAAAAAGCTCTCAAGGTAAATATTTTATTTAACATTCCAGGTGTTCATAGTATTATATTTTGCCGGTAACACACAACACACACACACACAATACATACACAACAAACACGCATAACACACTACACACACGACACGTACACATGACGTACACTTAGTTGACTATAGGTAAACTTTTGTTATAAAATATATTGGTCATTTATAATTTACGAGTAGGTATTTCGAGAGTAAAAATTATTGAGTCGAAAAATCGTTTCGTTTTTCAACAATAGGGACTTTAGAAAATGTCTAAATTTCGGAATAACACGTGACTGTCTAGCTAGATGTTGCTATGTTAATATTATAAAAAAATTCATTACAAAGTTTCTTTAATAATTAGTTGAAGTGACAATAGATCCGTCATGGTCATATCAAGAATTGACACTTTTGATCAGTATTGAAAATGACTTATTTATATTTGTGAGTATTTCGCAAACTGTCCACCGGTCATTGTCACAAACTTCTTCAACGTAGGGCTGGCTCGAAGTGGCTCAAGGATAGGTACCAGAAAGTATTCGGGGAAGGCCTTTGGCCAGCAACAGTAGGATAATATCGTCTAATCCTGTCAGGGCTGCGGGACTGTTCGAAAGAGATACCGTGGCCCTGGAACACAAAGGGCCAATAAGGAACATGGATGGGTTTTAGTCAGTACGAGTCTGACACTCCCTTCCGCACCGCCCAGAGTGGGGCGGGTCATTTGATGATTTCCCATCCGAAAAAAAAAATCGTCTAATAAAAACAAAACAGCATACTGCCGCTGCCGCTGCTGTTGCTGCTGCATATGCCCATGGCATTAAGTCCGCCTTTGTACTTTATGCTTGAAGTGCACTTTGTGATAAATAAATACTTAAATACTGTCCATATAAATAGCCATCAAAACATGCTATTTGACAGCAAAACCTGTATGAATGTCGTGATGAGACGACAAGGACCAAAAATCACCTTTTTATATTACAGCTTTTTCTACCCGACTACAAAGGAGTCGATTTTTTTTTATAATTTCCTAGCATTTCTATTCGTTTTCTTAGGCTCTTTGAGTGTAAAATATAACTCTGCATCCAACAACATCCAAATACCCATAATAAAGGGTGCAACAAGACCCTTAACGAAGCCGAAAGGCACTTGTTCTTCCCGTCATTGCGATCATTTTTTTGTTCCAGACCATACCTGGGAACCTTCTAGTTATGGAGATATTGGGGGTCAAAGTTTTCTTTCACACTTTTTTTTTTAAATACATGTTTTGAATGTAAGGTTTTTACTTTACACACATCCACGACCCCCGTACTTTCCAATCCATCCATCAGCACAATGTTTTGAGTGCGTTACATTGAGTCCTACCAAAAGACGTGATATTTCACCCCAAAAATTTTTTTTTGCGTAAAGTTACTTAGTTTGATGTTCAAAATGCTTGGTTGACGGCTTCGTGAAGGGTCTGTTTACACCCTGTATTATACCTAACCCTGAACCGCTTCACAAAAACCGCGAGAGTAAAACTAATAGACCATAACACCCAATAGTGGCAGGTCATTAACCCCTAACAACGTAAAGACGAGCAGACCAAACTATCATCCTATATTTTTACGACTCAAGAAGATAACAGACACAGTACAGATAGTAGTATTAACATACAGTATTGCAACTGAGTGAGAATGAGGGAAATGCTGTGAGGAAAGATTTGAGTATGAATGTGGAGATAAGAGTAGAGAGATAAGTAATTTTTATTATTAATATAATAATTTGATAGCCTTGGCGTTTATCCTTGCAATAAGATCATTTGCACGTCTCTAGTTCTGTTAGATTCAAATATATATTAGCATTTCATTGAACATACCATAAATCAGACGATTAAAAAACAAAATGGCTGCCATTCGCGTGGTGTGGGGTTAGGAGCGTATTTGTCGATAGAAATGAGTCAAAATCAAAATATTTTATTTCACACAGACCTCGATGGGCACTTGTAAAACGTCGACAAAAAGGTGCTCGGTTCGGGTTGATCGTTTCCTATGGAGAAGAACCGGCAGGAAACTCCACAGTTACTCTTAAAGTGTATAATATGCCTTTAAAGTATCGGTAACCGGTGGCCAAACACACTGTATATAAAATGAGACAGATAAATGTTACTAGCGCACTCATTGTGAGAACTCGAAAACGTCCCAATTGGGATATCTTGTGTTTAGACCGCGTTCAGAAAATCATGATCTAAGACATCCGTCGATTTCACAAATAGGGCCGAGTTGGCTTACTGTTTTTTTTGTACTGTGAAACAGATTTTATTTCCGCCTATTCGCTGGTCGTTTGGAAGGACAGTTGTTAAGGATAATCGTGTGTTATCGGACTTATTATGGTTGTTAGTATTTATTGTTATTTTTGGTAGTTTGTGGTCGCTTTTTGGCGACCGTGGCTACATAATAACAGCCGCTCGGGTCGATCTTTAGGATAAGCCGTGCTTGCCTAGGTTGGTCTGTGGATGGGTGACCACCCATTACCCACCCAGTTTCTTTAAAACTTATGAAAAAGTTGGAACTTTGACCCCCAATATCTCTGCAACTAAAAGGTTCCCAGGTATAACAAAGAAATGATCGCAATGACGGGGAGAACAAGTGCCTTTCGGCTTCGTTAAGGGTCTATTTACACCCTTGATGTAGGTCAGTAGATTTTTAATATTTAACATTACATAATGACAAACTTAGAACTAAACACATAATTATTACACAAAAATTATAAATTGTAAACGAGGTTGCAAAACACATTCGAGGCGCTCTTGTTTATAGAATAGAATAGAATAGAATAATTTATTTGCGTAAAACATGTATACAAGGGTGTTAAATACAAATTGAGGCGCAAGCATGTTAGCTAGGATAAAACATAGCATGCAAAATTTAAGACAAGCTAAGGCAACAACAATCGTTTTTTTTTAAAACATCAAAATTTTTTATCTACAAATTCTTTTAAACTATAAAAAACAACACTCGAGTAACCACTTATGAAATTTAATTTTAAATAATTTTCCATTTAAAGCTTTGAAATGCCTTGGTATTTTATTATAAATGCGCACACGCATTGCCAAGCAGTTACAATTGTATTTAGACAGTCTAGACAAATCATTTAACACTAGTTTATATGGATCTCGTCGGTTCCGAGGCTTGACATCATTTGCAGTCGTAAATAGTTGCTTATTTTTCATAACAAACACACACATTTCGTAAATGTAAAGCGACGGTAACGGTAACAAACCAGGTTTTTTATTTGTTTGTTTTTTGTTTGTTTGATTTCTTTGGATTGTGTGAGGAATGATAATTATGAAAGAGAAATGAGTAAATGAGGCCGTGAAGTCTAACAGGGGAGAATGGAAGAAGAAAATGTATTGCGTCTACCCAAAAAAAAAAAGCGTTCCACCCGATAAAGTGGTTGCCGTCCGTCCCTGGGGACAACTGAACCAACAAGGAGGCTGTCAATACGGCTTAACCTTCAAAACAAAATTAATTTCTCGTATGCCTGTAACTTGTGCAAAAAAACAATACTGATTTATGGCAGAAAAAGGTGTTGTGGTTGTACTTCCCCATATGAAGCCTTTTAACTTGCGGGCCTGTGGACGGTGAGTAATGGGCCAGCTCGCCCTCCAGCTGTCCCATGACAACAGGCCGTGTCGACGCCGCGTTCGTGTTCCACGCGCGCCTCAAAGAGATGTCAGCGACAAGGAAGGAGTCCGCAAGGGCCGATGCCTGCCAGGGCTGCGGGACTGTTCGAAAGTGATACCGCGGCCCTGGAACACAAAGGGCAAAGAAGGAACGTGGATGGCTTTTAGTCAGTAGAAGTCTGACACTCGCTTCCGCTCCGCCCAGAGCGGGGGCGCTCTGGGCGGAGCGGAAGCGGGGGCGGGGAGGGGGGGGGGAAGCCTTTTAACTCCGAGTTCAACCACTTAATACTAAGAAACAATTAGGTTTTAAAAAGGCACATTTTGATCAGTTAAGCCGAATACTGTCTATACGAATTTATTATTTCCGTATTCTGCTAATGTAAGGGATTTCCAAAGTATATGAATAATTATTTCAAGTAAAGGATTACTAATTTATGAGAAAATGCTGTAGGTTTATACATCACTGGCTGCGGTTTTACCTGTGTGAAGATCGGAAATGTTCCGAGGCATAAGGTTATGATCTTACCTTATGCCTCGGAATTACTTTCACGTTTATAACATTAGCATGGATTCCGACTAAAAGCTAGATGTTCTTCTTTAGCGTGTGGTTAGTAGTGTCAGAATTTTATGCCGCCCATGGGCCTCTGACTTGGATTTACATGCCGTCAAGAAATATCCTTCACTGTTTCACTTCAATTTCCTCACCATATTTTCCTTCACCGAAGTAAGTGATGATTATACAATACGCACATGAATCCGAAAAATCAGAGGTGCATGTCTTGGGATCGAACTCGAGACCTTGACAGTGTGACGACGACGGTCACACCACCAGGCTTTCACTGTGCTGTAGCTGCATGTTAAACATAAAAGAAAAAAAAAGTAACACCAAATTGCTTGAAATCTTTGATTCTAGGCCATGATGATTTCCTCACGATGTTTTATATCACCGTTTTTAGAACAGTAGTGATAAAATAAATTAGGTAGTCTGCCTTGTTTCAAACAGGTCTATACCACATTTTTTGCTGGCTATCACACGACACCGCTCGTCCGCGCCTCTTTCGCGGCGCATTGGGTTATATGAAATCCTTTGATGCCTGACACACGTACAGCGCCAGACCGCGCGGATGCGCGACACTTACGCTTGCGTCTCTCCGCGTGGACGAGCGGTCTCGGTAAGACTTGCCTAAAAACCGAGTTTGCGTTAAGAGGGCCCTTCCCGATCCGTCTATCATCAACGTGAGAATGGTCGAAAAGCTTGTTGTTTCATCTAGAGCCACAGCGGCGAAGTTTTTTAACTCCCCCGTCTTAGAGGGTCCCGACCCCGCACGACTCATCTCCCGCGCACCTCATACATCAACGCGACAACATTAAACGAAAAATAGTGTTCGAAAATTTCATAAACTTGTTCCAGGAAGTACGTGTTTTTGAATAAGGCTTACATCGCTCGAATCGCCATTTCATGTGCAAGGTTTCTATCACGATGTTTTCTTTACTTTTACAATTTATGAGTACATTATGAACGGCCAAAGTTTAGGCAAAATATGTGCAAAATAGCAGATTTTTGGAGGCTTTTACTGAATTTGTTTCTCCAAATCAGTTCAATCAGTTGAAAAAAACCAAAGATAGATGTGTTACAACGGCATAATCACGTACGAGCGTTTGTATGAAAAGTATGACGGGTTGGCCGCTCTTAAGGCGCTACCTCGAAAATAAATCGTAGCTCGATGGGCGTGGCTTAGCCCCCTGCGAGGGGAGCGGCGAATGCAGTGTACGCGGTGGCATTCGGGAAAACAGAGTACGCACTTCTTGGATTATTTGAAATATTAGAACATAGGAGGGATGGAGTAGAAAAATAATACAAATATTTAATTTTCAACATTTTTTTTTATTAAGTACACCATGTAATAAAAATTCATTAGGTAATGAAGGCATATAACAAATGTTTATTTACTATGAATATTTTTTATTAAATAATAAATATATTGTTTCAATTTTTCTATATTTAACCTACTTTAAAAAACTCGTCTATTTATATGTATTACTAGCTTCTGCCCGCAGCTTCGAACGCGTGGAGTTCGGGAATTGGTCACGGAATCTTACTTCTGGGATAATAAGTAATCTATGTATGTATAGTACATACATATATTTACATGTACTTGCTTATAACTTGCAAATATTTGTTTAAAGTTATATCAATTAAATTAGATACGTGAAATATTGATACCTTGGTTCGAGATTGGACATCGGATTTACTGGATTTTATCTAAAGAGTATGTACACAAATTTTCAAGTCAATTGACCCCGAGAGTAAAAAGTTTCACAGATAATTCAACACCCCATTTCACCCTCTAAGGGATAGGAATTTAGAAAAACCCTTTCTTAGTATATACCTACTCTTCACAAAGAGTACACTGTCCAAATTTCATGTCTCTAGGACCAGTGGTTTGGGCTGTGCGTTGATGTATCAGTCAGCCAGTCAGGACAGTGAATTTTAAATTGGAGGATGATTTTGGAAAAACTGTGATACACATATCTCATCATTTTAACTGAAGTATTAGACACATTTTCAAGTCAATCGATTCAGAGAATAAAAAGTTTCATAGATAGTTCAACCCCCCATTTCACCCTATTAGGGGTGGAATTAAAAAAAAACCGTTTCTTAGTGGATACCTACTCTTCACAAAGAGTACACTGTCCAAATTTCATGTCTCTAGGACCAGTGGTTTGGGCTGTGCGTTGATATATAAGTCAGTCAGTCAGTCAGTCAGGACTTTGAATTTTATATGTATAGATAGATATAGATAAAATATGTTAGCAATTTTCTCGTAAACTACTGAACCGATTTTGATGATTCTTTCACTGGTATAATCTAATCCCCAAGTATGGTTTTAGTGCACAACATATAAAGATGCCAATCTTATTAACAAACTTACACGTCTCTGGCATCAGATGAAATATTTAATCTGCAATGTTGCATCACATTCACGGAGCTTAATTGAAAATGTAGACAGCAACATTGTAGAGAATTTTAATGGAGTAGTTGCCAAATTAGTTGGCGGCAAAAGAGTTAACTACGCTCTTAAACGGTCTTATCAGGCAAGATGAACAGGGGCAGTAGTATCATTTAACTCCGGGAAAATATTGACTACCGTCCACAAAACTATTCACAATACGAGCCCTTTAGAAAAGTCAAGAAATATGAAGAACAAGTAGAAAATACAAGAACGTACAACCAAACGTTAAAAAAGAAAAAAAAAACGTAAATTGGTTTCTAAGAAAATAGATTTTAATAATGGCGAAAATGCCGACAGACCCGATGTGGATTCTGATACATATAACCTCACAAAATTAACGTTTTGTGAGGTTATATGTATCAGAATATAGTATATGATATAATATATATAATATATAATATATTATATAATATATATATAATATATATAATATATATATATTATATATATAATATATTATATATATATATAACCATGCCTATAATATATTATAGGCATGGTTCAGAGACAATTTGGCAAACATAACTCGATTTTGCAGTTTAGGCTATTTGTGACTTTGTTGCATCGAAGGTGCGAATTTGTGATTTTTGCAACCAATCTTTTCGACCGTGATTTAGGTATATGGTCGAGTGTCAAGTGTCAAGTATTTTTGCATAAGAGATACTGTCTCCATCAGCTATGTATCTTCCAAAGATAACGCCATGCATTTCTATGGACTGTTTACTGTCGGCGCTAATAGTGGATTCCATAGCTGTTGAAGATCCGCTAAGATTTTTAAAACACTCATGGTGTTTTACTTCCTCATTTCGTTTTACCGCTCTAGCACAAATACAACAGTATTTGTTTTTGACTGCCATGAAAAGAACTTGACGAAATCGTCTACCTATAATTGTCGCAGCGCCAGATAGTGCAGAATAATTAGTTCTGTATGAATGTTTAGCCCAGCAACCATCTAAGATTACATCTATTATTGGTATGCCATCTTTAGTAGCTTTCCTTCTTTCACTGCCGCTTCTTTCCCCCGTTCCCCCACTTTCCTCATTTCTTCCCATGCCGTCACTTCCCATTCGTCACATATTTCATCTTGCAAGATTTTGTATTTGTATTCCGACACGGATGGTAAATCGACAGCAGCCGAAAACTGTTTCAGTTGAGCGTTACCACAACCAGCTGCCACCATCCCGGCCACCACCATTTTATTTTGAGTTCCGTACTTTAAACTTTGTTTTACAAAATGTACAAGAAAATGTGTGTAAGGCCAGAAACTTCTGCCCTGGGATCTGGAGGCGACTGCCCTCCAGCGCGTCTATGAGGGGCGCGCGGAGGCGCAGCGCCGGGGCGAATCCCTGCTGCCTCGACAAGTCGAGGCGCGGCGGGAAGAGCTCCGGCGCGATCTCAGGGCAGTATGGAGGAGACGACTGTCGCAACCGAGGTCCGGGCACGCCGCAATCGCGGCGGTAAGACCCCTCTTTGAGGAGTGGCTGGATAGGGGTCACGGCGTCCTGACCTACCGCGTGACGCAGGCCCTCACCGGACACGGAAGTTTCGGGAGGTACCTGTGTCATATGGGGAAGGAGGAAACGCCAGGGTGTCACCACTGCGAGGACCGCCCGGAGGACACGGTGGAGCATACGGTGCAGGACTGCCCCGCTTGGGCAGAGCACCGCCGTGTCCTCACGGCGGCGATAGGCGGAGACCTTTCGCGCCCGGCATTGGTCGAGGCCATGCTGCGGGGCGAGACGGAGTGGGAAGCGGTCGCCTCCTTCTGCGAAGCACATGCTCGCGAAGGAGGAGGCGGGCCGCGTGAGGGAGAGGACAGCGTCCTCCCTCCACCCCAGCCGCAGTGGTAGACGCCCACGGCGCCGGACGTTGGCAGACGATCTCCGGCCACCGTAGGTGCGGGCATGCGGGCGGCGAGTAATGGGCGACTCGCTGTCCGACCATGGACCATGCCCGGGTCGACGGCGCGTTGTGTTCCACGCGCGCCTCAGAGAGTGTCAGCATAATGACGGGGACCCTCTAGAGGGCCAAAGCCTGCCGAGGTCGCGGGACTCATACAATTACCGTGACCCTGGAACATAAAGGGCTACTGAAGGACACCGTGGATTTTAGTCAGTACAAGTCTGACAGTCCCTCCCGCTCTGCCCTGAGTGGGAGGACTCATTTGATGACAGTTAAAAAAAAAAAAAAAGGCCAGAAACTTTTTCTGATTCTAATTTAATGGTTGTAAGGCCGCATTGAAACAGTGATTGGTGACTCGATAATTTAAGCAATTCAGTAAAAAAGTAATTTACATCAACAACTCTGTGGCCACTAATGTCGGCAGTTTTGGACTCCTGAAACAAAAAGTATAAGTCAACTTGGAAAAATGCTATTTATGCCTAGCTCCATACTGGAAAGTTCATAGTACATAGTAAATAAAATAAGAGGACTCACATTTCCTTCAAGTTTACCTCAATAAAGATCAAAAAAAAAAATCGATTAAAAACTCACCTCTTTTCGCAATTCAAATGCGACTCCATTCCTTTTGTGATCATTGTCTGTCACACGCTGTAATCTTGACGTATTATATACATCAATGTATTGTTGACATATTTCTAACCTAAAATGAAATATAAGTACATTTTAGCCTTTTTCATAATATAAACAATTATATAAATAGAAACTAATAATTATTGTACATAACTATATACTTACTTTTTAATCTTTCTCATTTTCTGAGCCCTCACCCTCAGTCGCTCTGTGCTCTAAACGTTGTACTTTATTTAGTTTTGGTTTCATATTTTTTCCCATTAAAAACTAGTCACAAATAGAAAAACGATACGTTATAGGTACTGTTCAATCACAAGAATAGTCTTTATATACCTATTTAACACTAATTAACACAATCTACTAACTTTTAATGTATAAACAATTATTAAAATCACGAAAATTCGATAGCACCGATCTGCAAAAAAATGTCATAGGTTTGACGTCAATGAAGCCCACCGGGCGACTGATCTTGTAAGCGAGCGAAAGTGATGCAATTACTTTTGAAACGCAAAAAAAGAGATGGCTATATTGTGCGTGCGCTCGGAATAAAACGACGTACGTGCCAAAACGAATTTACTCCTTTTTTAACATAAAAAATGAATTAAATTTAAAACTACAATGAGTAAACTTTGATATAATAATTCTCTATGTTTTAAAGTAAATCCCATTGAATAATTCTTAAGCGTTACGCCGTGATGTCGAAAAAAGTTAAAAAATAGATATAACTTTGCATTTTTTTTGTATCGAGAAAAGTTCATTGAATCGTGTATTCCTTATTTAAGTATACTAGACCAAAGAGTCAAAAAACATATACCAAAATGTTGAATCCCTATTCCACATACTTAACAAGTTATACGAAATAGAAAAACCACATTTTTTTCAATATATCACCTTAAGTACTAAACCTTTTTTCTTTTTTTTAGCGTGGTAAAATCATCAAATGAGTCCTCCACCCAGCGCAGAGCGGGAGGGACTGTCAGACTTGTACTGACTAAAATCCACGGTGTCCTTCAATAGCCCTTTATGTTCCAGGGTCACGGTAATTCTATAAGTCCCGCGACCCCGGCAGGCTTTGGCCCTCTCGAGGGGGGCCCCGTCATTATACTGACACTCTTAAGTACTAAACCTTTGAGTACATTTAGCACGCAGCCAGGAAACAGTTACAATCTATATTTTTATCAGATCATTCGCAACATTGATAGACTTCGTACCGAGTCATTGTTTAAAACCTTGCGCGTTCAAATGTAATTTCTGTTCAATGCTAATTTACATTCTAAGCTAATGAACTCGAGTGACATACGGTGAAGGGAACACATTATGCACAGTGAACTGAAATAGCCAACAGGCAGTGATCAATGTTCATTTCCTCTCTTTAAGTGAACATAGAAAAAATGCACTTTATGTAATAATTTTATTGCAAGCGATATTACTTCTTCGTCATGATTCCCTTGACGATTTTTATAATCAAATTATTTTTGACCAGTACTCTGCCACCTCGACGGCGTTGGTGATGACTTCGGTCAGGTTCCTCAAAGTGCAGGTGGAATTACACATAGCATAGCAGGACAGGAGATGAGCCAAAGTTCATTGGAAGACCAGCGTCAGACAGCATCACCTGTCTAGCGAGGCACACAGCACATGTATTTTTTCTTTTTTTAAAATTGTTTTTTATTTTTTATATTGTATCTTTTTTATTATGTGTGCTTGATGAACTGACGTCAAATAAACTTTATTCTTTCTTTCTTTCCATAGTTTGATTGATTAGTCCCCATGGCTCCCCCTGGACCATCGACAAGGACAATAGGGATGTTTCCTGTGTAAAAAAATATGATTCTATTTAGTCCGTTAGTTAGATTATCGAAAAATATTGGATACGTATTTTTTGTTTTATCAAATCAATAAAAATTGACGAAGATAAAACGCATCAAAGATGTAAGCTGTATGTTGTAATTATGTTCTTTTTTTTTTGTGCAATAAAGAATTGGAGGCCTGTGACATCACTTTTCGGCAAAAAGTTTACTGAAGTATGTCGTCACACGAGTTTTCGACGCACTGTATCGTCTTCATTTTTAGTTTTCGTGCAAAAAGAAAAAAATACGTGTCCAATATTTTTTGGAAATCTATCTGACGGACTAATTAGATTTTTTCTGGAGACATCCCTATTATTATCAAAGCGATATTACTTCTTGGTGAAGTCTTTTCAAATGGTACTCTATGAGAATTCTGGGTAGCATTATAATGATTTAATTTTGTGTCTCAGGATGTGCTAAGTGTCAAAAATAAACTAAAAAGCAAAATATAAGTAAAATTGTAACCCTCTTATGAAGCTTCTAAATTAATGGAAGTAACTAAGTTTGAGGTGGCGCAAAACAAACAATTAAAGAAAATCAATCAAGCTCGCGCTTTACGAAATTAATTTGCTTGTTTGTTTGTGCAAAGTACAAGGGCGGAGCTCGTGGCTAAATAATAACAGCCGCTCGGGCCGATCGTTAGGTTAAGCTGCGCTTGCCTTGATTGGTCCGTGGATGGGTGACCACCCATTACATACCGAGTTTCCTCCGTGCCTCGATAAGCGCATTAGGTCTTTGGTCCCGGCTGTCAAATGTAGATCTCTGGTAGTCAGTGGCCCGAATGTCTGACAACCAGTCTGCCCAAGGGGTATCCACTACTAACAGGGTTGTGGAGGTCGGATAGGCCGTCGCTCCATGTAAAATACTGATATTCAGTTGCATCCGGTCAGACTGGAAGCCGCCCCCAACATAGTTGGGATAAGGCTGGGCAGATGATGATGTTTGTGTAAAATAAACATACTGAGAATCTTCTTCGTATCAAACTGAGAACCTCCTACTTTTTTTGTTGGTTAAAAGTTCAAGTCTACTTTCAGTAGCCCCCAGACTTAACACCGGTCCGGTCGGAGGATTCTCACTTTTTTTTAATTTATTTATTTATTTGTTTAGGATCTCCAACAAAGGATGTACACAAACACGAAATAAATAATCGACGACAAAGTACCACGTAGGTGTACTCCTTCACTTACAGGAGACCACAACATGCTTAATAAAATGTATAACTAAGCTAACAAAGATATAGTAGCATTTAAAAAACAAAATCAAAACATATTAAGGTAATAACATTAAATTGGAAAAATTAAATTAACAGCTATTTTCTATGGGGGATGAAGAAATTTACACCCTGATCATCATACCCTACAACCCATAGGTGTTGTAAAGGCAAATTCAGTAACCGGTTCAGCATTTGACGTTTCACTAGGGACATAAATCTACATCTACACCAATACTATAAAGAGGAAAGATTGGCATTTTTGTATATTTGTAACGAATAAACTCAAAAACTACTGGACCGATTTCAAAAATTCTTTCACCATTAGAATGCTTCGTTATCTCTGAGTAACACAGGCTATATTTATTACTAGAAAAAAATAGGGGGGAGGAATTAGGGGAAAATAAATGTCCACCCGTGCGAAGCCGGGACGGGCCGTTCGTATAATGGAACTACAACAAAATGGTGCATGTAAAAGGATATTAATTAAATTTACTTCAAAATGATGGGGAACACATTACCCTTTTTTTTCCGGATGGGTAATCATCAAATGACCCCCCCCCCACTCTGGGCGGAGCGGAAGGGAGTGCCAGACTTGTACTGACTAAAACCCATCCATGTTCCTTCTTTGCCCTTTGTGTTCCAGGGCCACGGTATCTCTTTCGAACAGTCCCGCAGCCCTGTCAGGCATCGGCCCTTGCAGACCCCTACATCGATGCTGACATCTCTTTGAGGCGCGCGTGGAACACGAACGCGCCGTCGACACGGCCTGTCGTTAAAAGACGGCCGGACGCAGGCCCGCGCCTACGGTGGCTGGGAGTCACCACGTGACCCCCGACGCCCAGGGCGTCTCCCGCGGCGGCTGCGACGTGAGGAACACATTACCCTTGTCATACAGCCAATCTTACTAATCGTATCTTACCAACATGCGGAAGTTTGTGAGTATGGATGGATGGATGTTTGTTTCCCTTTCACGCAAAAACTACTAAACGGATGAATCGGATAAAATTTGGCACACAGATAGTTCATAATCTAGATGAATACTACTACGATCCCATGTAATAATTATCAAACTCCATGCAGGCGAAGCCGTGGGCATAATCAAGTTATTAATATCTAACTAATTAAGACCAGTCAACAAAAAACTGTTAAAATGCATTAATCTTGATAGTAATTAATTATTATGCTACCATTATGTTTTAATTACCGTTAACATAACCATTTCGTCGTTGCGCTTGCCAAACCGAATATGTGCATTTTAAGAACTTTTCAGGACAACATAAAAACTGTTTTTTTCGTAATGAATTAATAGAAGAAGAAATCAATGAAAAAAATTGAACAAAATTTTGCAAAAAATATCTATTTTAGTTTAAGATAATAAAAAACTTATACAAAAAAAAAACAACAACAAAAAACAAAAAAAAAACACAAAACAAAAACAAAACACAAACAAAACAAAAAACAAAACAAACAAAATAGAACAAAATATTGCAAAAAGTATCTATTTTAGTTTAAGATAATAAAACACTTATTACATTCGTGTATGAAAGACAAAAATTTTTTTTTGTTGTGGACACACATATCAGGTTTGGCAAGCGCACCGCCGATTTGTTAAATCATCTAACAGTACAGTAAACGTTGATTAATCTGCTAACGGAGTTAAACTTTCTCTAGCGTGAAATTATGTAAACAGACTTTATTACCCTTTGGTTCCGTAGTTATTTCAATATTAAGCTGTTTATCTTTATTTGATAAAGATTGTTATTTTTATATTTGTTATTTTGATTAAATGGCTGGGGCCTGGGGCCTAGAACAACGATTTATATTTGAAGCGAATTTTTGCACATCGTTTTGCGTAGTATTTTCACCCATCATATTTGTTTGCCTTAAACTGTTTCACTGCTCGGCTAAAGCCTTCTCCAATTCCTTACCTTCGGACCAGCCATCGTATTGCGCACATATAATATTAAAATCAAAACTCATTTATTAAAACTAGGCTTATAATAGCACTTTTTGAATGTCAAAAATTACAAGAGACAGTGTCCTAAACCGAGTAAAATCTAAAGCTGAGTATTTCTTAATTAAATAAAGAACAACACAGTCGGCCATATTGTTTTTTTTTTTGCAATCCACACGCCACGCCATACAATAAATCTGCCAAGGTTTTTACTCCATATGACTGAATTGTTCATTATGTGTTATTATAATCTAGGCTGTTTTTGTATGTGAGTTTAAATGTTTGTAAACGCACCCACGATACAGGAGAAATTGCTAGTGTAGGGCAACGTTTTATTTAAAAACAAAAAAAAAATACTATAGACTATTCTAATCTAGTTTTTCTGTTAAAATATTATTGTCTAGCTGAGCCAAGGATTGTCTTGAATCTGGCGTGACTTATGCTGCAGTTAGTACTGGGTAATAAGATACTCCTTGGTAAGACTTGTCAGACTTTTTGGGCCACTGACTACTTGTAAGGACTGTCAAAGTTCTACAGATGACAGCCGGGACCAACAGCTAAACGTGCTTTCCCGGCCCGGAGGAAACTCGGTATGTAATGAGCGGTCACCCATCACCCACTGAATGAAAAAACAATATGCATAATTAAAAGTTATTTCCGTCCATACATAACATTCAATTCACAGGCGTAACAATTGTATACGTAAATGAATCGCATCATAGTTATTGTTCCGTTTAACGCACACACATGATTGTGTATCTATACTATATAATATAATATATATAATATTAAAAAGCTGAAGAATTTGTTTTTTTGTATGTTTGTTTGTTTGTTTGGTTGAACGCGCTAATCTCAAGAACTACTGGTTCGAATTGAAAAAATCTTTTAGTATTGGATAGCCCATTTATCGAGGATAGCTATAGGCTATATATCATCACGCTACAATTACAGGGGATTACAGGCGTGATGATAACATCACGTAATTAAAACCACAATCCTACTGTACAGTTTCAGATTATATAATATTTTTAAATTTAAATGGCAATACTTAAAATAAATCAACAAGCTACAATGAAACAATTACAATCGAACAGAAAAAAATAACCGCCACAAATCCATCTTTGACACTAATGTCACACAACCTTACTCTCTATACCCATACATAAATATCGGCGTTACTAATAATACTAACACGCAAGCAATCACTAAGGACAGTCCACAATCTCCCACTTACTAACCACAGCCGTACGCGAAGCCATTGTACCGACAGTGCTTGCCCCGAACACACGGAGAACAAGATCGAATGCGCGCGAGTGTAGTGAAGTGTTAATAATGTCAGGACAGACTTGGTTCCCCCCGAACATAGCCGCGATTTGCCCCGATCAGCAAGCTCAGCTCACGCAATGTTCATCAACGGGATACCTATACCTTGCACTACTCTCTCAGCTGTACAGTGGGTCTAAAGATAAAAAAATAACAACAAATACTTTTATTGACTACTGGGATCATCCAAGCTCATCACATTTTTATGATACAGAGGTTCCTTTAGGATCTATCACGCTGAAAACCAGTGATATACGGGCAAAACAGCGTAAAGGACCTTCACTGTTAGCATATGACGACTATTTCTTAAAAAAAATCAGTAATTCGATAAAATCTTCGGCTGAAGTTCACAGTTATGGACCGGGAGGGAGTCGTGGAGTACCCCTAATAACATCGTCATATTTTCCAACTGCAACGATCAAATTCGAACAACTTGGTCAAGTTTTCAACAAAGAATACGACGATGGCAAGTATAAGAAGCGTGATCCGGAATTCGAATTCGAGAATCCAATTTCGAATAAGTTCCGAGTGAGGAACTTAGATTTTGGTTTCGAAAAGAAGTTCCCAGATTTGGAACCGGCGAATTCTGAGAATGTGATGTCGAAGGTGAAGACGGAGAAGAAGTCTGGTGCACAAAGGAGAAGAAGAAGGCAGGCTTCTGAACGATATGACTTCATTGTGGTTGGTGCGGGTTCCGCTGGATGTGTGATTGCGAATCGTCTGTCTGAAGTCAAACAGTGGAAGGTCAGTTCTTTATCTACGAGTATACTATTATTATAAAGAGGTAAAATTTGTTTGTATGTTGGGGGTAATCTCCGGAAGTAATGAACCAATTTTAAAAATTGTTTCACTGGTAGAAAGCTACATTATTCGTGAGTGCTATAGGCTATAAATTATAAAGATGTCATGCCTATTAGCCGAGCTATCACAATTTTCGCGGACGAAGTCGCGGGCGAAGTGCTAGTTTTTCATAAAAAGACTATTTTAGTTTTATGAACATAACCGCTTGTAATTCCAAAAGGGTTAGGTTAGTCTACCTACAGTACACTCACATTGTTTCAGTTATGTTTAAGTCCCATGTGTTAGGGAGCGAGCCTATTGCCGTCAACCCGCCACAAAACCAGACTACTGGCTGAATCTGAAAAACAAAAAAACCGTTTCTTCATTTGGATACATAAATGCGGTATTTTCGCGACCCTAAACTGTAACCAGTCTTGATACTCGTTCAAAATACATAACATCACGCCTGTAATCCCTCAAGAGCAAGGCAGAGGTGTATCTATTAATAATACACCCACATTTCGCCAGTTATGTTTTATAATATAATAGGGGGCGAGCTTATTGCCATCAACCGAGCATTAATCCAGACTCCGTTGTTACTGAGAAATTCCTGTCGGAAAAACCTAATAACACTTTAAATAAAAATAAAATAAATAAATTGTGTTTTAATTCAGGCAAAATAATAAAAGTACCAAAAAAAAAAAATTGCTTACTTTGCCCGACCCGAGAATCGAAGGCAGTCCGAACGTACCTCATGCCCAGCAGTCAAAATTGCGACCACTCGACCAACGAGGCCGTCGACTACTTTTCTTACTACTACTATCATCATCTGCCTAGCCTTTTCCCAACTATATTAGGGTCTGCTTCCAGTCTAACCGGATGCAGCTGAATACCAGTATTTTACATGGAGCGACTGCCTATCTGACCTCCACAACCCAGTTAGTATTAGGTAATACGATACCCCTTGGTAAGACTGGTTGTCAGACTTTTTGGGCCACTGACTACCTGTAACGACTGTCAAAGATCTACAAATGACAGCCGGGACCAACGGCTTAACGTGCTTTCCGAGGCACGGAGGAAACACGGTATGTAATGGGCGGTCACCCATCTACAGACCAACCTAGGCAAGCACGGCTTAACCTAAAGATCGACCCGAGCGGCTGTTATTACTTAGCCACGAGCTACTCCTCTTTTCTTACTACTACTACAACTTTTTTAAAGTTTCACAAAAACTATAAAAGTCGTGGAGAAAGACTACAGTTTGTCATTATATGGCTAGCCTTTTCTAATTATTATATCGGACTCAGTTAAGTTCTGGAGTGGCGACCGCGAACCGGAAGACGTTGCGTTGGAAGGCCTCCCACTAGGTGGACCGATGACCTGCCCCCGTAGCATGACTACCGTAAACAAGGATTTCTTTGACGGAAGAACCGACAAAATGACGGATAGTGCAAAGAAATCTGTCATTGTGTCGAAACAATCTGTCATTTTGTCGACTTTTCCGTCAAAGAAATCCTTGTCTACGGTGGTCATGCTACGGGGGCTGGTGAAGGTTGCAGGGATCCGCTGGTTGCGAGTCGCACAGGACCGGTCAATGTTGCGACACTATGGCGAGGCCTATGTCCAGCAGTGGACGTCTTTTGGCTGAAATGATGATATCGGAGTCAGTTTCCAGTCTTACCGGATTCAGTTGAATCTTACAAGACATTACAAACGTATTTTACAAGGAGGCTATCATAAATCATATTTATTTCTGTAAATTGGTTTACAAAACTCTTTTACATGTCAACATGTTTTGTTTTAACACTAGATGGGGCCGGTGTGGTGTTTCGTACCTAACTACTCTGAGAAGAAACATCCGGAACAAACTCAGAGGTCACCGTCTCTTTTAAAGTCCAGACATTGCTCAAGTCATATGAGGACCATGTAGATTAATGTCTGAGATGGTCTTTTGAAGAAATAACCACACAGATTTGAGTGGACCTGTCCAGACAGTGCAAGCAGTGATCTATATCTGTCTTCTACAGTCCAGATACTGGGTAATACGATACCCCTTCGTAGGCTGACTTAGACTGTAGTCTAAGTCAGCAATATTATCATTACACCTGCCTACTTTTTTTTTTTTTAAACTTTGCCCCACACTAAGAATTTCTCCTGTATCGTGGGTGCGTTTACAAAGATTTAAACTCACATACACAAACAGCCAGACCCGGAACGAATTAATTGTTTTAGGGTTCAGTATCTCAAAAGGAAAAAGCAATCCTTGTAGGAACACTTTGTTGTCCGTCTGCATGTCAAGACCCATTTTCTCAAGAACGCGTAAAAGGTTTCGAGTTGAATTTTATAACAAATACTTGGGCCTACGGTCTCTTTCAGCTGTGAATAAAAAAAACTTGTAAGTCTACGCGATCAAGAGTGCTGACCGTTATGTCGCATATTTTTTTATTTCACAAGGGAATATAAACCTATAGGATAGTTCCCGTTGGCCTAGAATCATGAAATTTGGCAAGAAGCAATGTCTTACAAAACATGTATAAGAAAAAATCTGAAAACCGTAAATATTTAGTTTAATAAACAGGTATGGCAGGGCAAGGAGCTTCGCGGACGCTTTTACCGGGCCCTACATAGACCCGATGTAGACTTCTTTGCGTCCGTATCTTGGCTGCGCTTCGGTAATCATGAAAGAATATAATGAAAGTAATAATGAAAGAAGTTATGACGACGAATAACTACCGGAAATATATTGTGAAGGATGGCACGGTTGACAATGTCGGGCATGCCACCGTCCGGAAGAATCGATCCGACACATTATTTCTGGGTGTTCTCGTCTTTTTAACGGAGAGTACTTGCATAGACACAACCTCGTTGCCAGGATTATCCACCAGCAACTTGCTTTGAAGTACAACCTTGTGAAATCAGAGGTGCCTTACTATAAGTATGCGCCTGACCCAGTTCTCGATGATGGTAATATCACGTTGTATTGGGATCGATCTATCGTCACTAACAGGACTATTGTTGCCAATCAGCCTGGCGTTGTGGTGATACATAGATTGGAGCGTCGTGCAATGATTGTTGATATAATGGTTCCACAAGACGAGAACCTCGTGAAAACAGAGAAAGAAAAACAATTCAAATATCTTGATCTCCCGGGTCGACGGCGCGTTGTGTTCCACGCGCGCCTCAGAGTGTCAGCATAATGACGGGGCCCCCCTCTAGAGGGCCAAAGCCTGCTGGGGTCGCGGGACTCATAGAATTACCGTGACCCTGGAACATAAAGGGCTATTGAAGGACACCGTGGATTTTAGTCAGTACAAGTCTGACAGTCCCTCCCGCTCTGGCCTGGGTGGGAGGACTCATTTGATGATTTTACCACGTTAAAAAAAAAAACAATATATCTCTATCTGGCTCGCGAGATTGTCGACATGGGGAAAGTGAGTACAGCAGCAATATTGTGCCGATAGTCGTGTCGGCCAATGGCTTAATAGCCACTAGCCAATCTGAGGAGGTTCTCGCTTGGCAGATGGATCAAGGGCTTGATTCAGAAAGCAGTACTTCTATACACGGGGCGTATCGTTACGAGGTTCTTCTCTCAAGAGCCCTGAGCACCTGTAGCTCGGACCCTGTTCCCGATGCCGGTGGGCTATTATTTTTTTTATATTTTTATATTACTTTGTATAGGAATAATTAAAAATGTTAATAATATGTAAAGAAAATAAATACCTACAAGTTTGTACGGAACCTTTGGCGCACGAGTCTCACTCGCACTTGATCGGTTTTTTCCTTTGTTAATTTAGTGCTCATAAATTCCAATAGCTCCGAATAGTGATAGGAAAATTAAATGTAACAAACTCTAGAATACTTCGCTGCTCTCGGAATCCAACTTAGTTCCTCTTCACTTGTTGTATTCTCCTATTTTTAAACCGACTTACATCCATATCGGTAAATAAGTCAAAGTGATAACTTGAGTAAAAATAATTAATTAAGATACGATTTTTAATCTGTAGCTTAGAAATTGCTTGAAGCTAGAACTGTCATAAATTAGACTGCTTTGCTTTCTTTGACGGTTTTTACTTCGTTTAAATTCTTGTCTATTGCACAAAAATGTTTGCATCAGTAATAAAATTACTTAAACTCAAATAGTTACTTTATCCTAACCACAGATAATATAATACTACGTCCTAACTCTAGACACGGGTGTTAATGGTCGCAAGCGTTACTTCTCAGCATGATGTTGAAGGTTCGAACCACCGATCGGTCAGTCAAGTTCGGTACTTCCGTAATCACTATGAAATTTTTCACTAGTAACCTCTCACAACAGGGTGTAAGGAACAGCCCTCCACAAACAGACAGGGTGCATACAGCTCCTTATTTTGAATCAAATTCCACCGGAATTTTTCTCCTGTAAATTTTATTTTTTTCATCATTTTTTCAGTTACTATTCCTTTACTTCAATGTAAAATTACATTCCCTGTACGCAGCACTACATTTATGTTAATAATACGGCTAAAACGAACAATCTAACAATAGATGTTGAAATACTCTAACGAACGACGCGTGAAATCAGCTGTTCACTTCCTACAGCTACAGAATTCATCGAACTCGACGTCGCGCTTGCCGTTCGCTACATGCGTTTTGCCACGGTAACGATACATTGTGTATGAGGAAATAAAACAAATTTATTGGATTCCCATAACTATCCTGAAATAATTTCTTGTACTGGTCATCTTTGTATCAATACATACATCATTCAATACTAGGAACTTAAATTATTATTATGAACGATTGTGATTTGAAATATTTCACACGATAAGAATATTATTATAGTTTTCTAATCCAATGGAAATTCATTGACAATGGTAACAATGGACATCTTCTCATAATAATAAATGAATCCAATTGTTTTATATTATCGTTCCTCGTGACAATAATTATGTACTTCCACTCCATAAAACTACGACTTACAAAGACTTGTATAATCTTCGTTGGGACCAACCCAGGACTGGACTTCTTTGCTGATGAATGAAAGACGATAATGTTATTTGTTAAACACTTCAAACACAAAAGTACAGAGGCGGACTTAATGCCATAGGCCATATGCCATAGGATTATCTTTGACAGTTTAGACAAGACAGAGTAAAAGGATACTTAACTTAATTTAGTATTATAATATATAAAGGGTGTAAATAGACCCTTAACATATCCGAAAGGCACTTGTTCTCCCCGTCTTTGCGATATTTTTTTTGTTCGAGACCATACCTGGGAACCTTCTAGTTACGGAGATATTGGGGGTCAAAGTTTTTTTAAATACATGTTTTTAATGTAACGTTTTTTCTTTACACGCCTCCACGACCCTCGTACTATTCAATCCATACATGCACAATGCCTTGAGTGCTTTCCATCGAGTGCTACCGTAAAATGTGATTTTGCACCCCAAAAACAAAAGTCGATTCCCAGCAATAATTTTTACGTAAAGTTATTTAGTTTGATGTACAGAATGCTTGGTTGACGGCTATGTGAAGGGTCTGTTTACACCCTGTATAGCTAGCCCACATTGTCCCACTGCTGTCATCACCTTCGTGTCCTGCCGCAACCCTGAGCTTTACGGGCCCACTGTTCGTTCGGCATGCGACTGACATGTCCTGCCCAGTCCCATTTAAGTTGGGCACCCTTTTGAGCCACATCAACGATTTGTGTTTAGTATTAATGGCATAATAATATGATGTACTTGAATAAATAAATAAACATTTTTATTATCAACTTAGATTAAATGAAATGACTAAAGAAACATACAAGGTATGAACAGACCCTTCACAAAGCCGTCAACCAAGAATTATGTACATCAAACTAAGTAACTCTACGCAATAATGATTGCTAGGAAACGACTTTTTTTGTGTGTAGATCGTGAATATATAAAATTAATTAACTCTTAAGATTTCCGGAAATTGTGCAAATTTAATTCAAATCCATTGCAATAGATTTTATCTTTAATGGATATTAGTCGTGCCTTATTTGAATGGTTTCAAGGCAAACTTTTTTTGCATATCGGGGCATGAAACGCAATTTATTTTTTGTTTGGCTTTAGATTAAAACTAGCAACCCGCCCCGGCTTCACACGGGTGCAATATATACATATAAACCTTCCTCTTGAATCACTCTATCTATTAAAAAAAACCGCATCAAAATCCGTTGCGTACTTTTAAAGATCTAAGCGTACATAGGGACAGACAGACAGCGGGAAGCGACTTTGTTTTATACTATGTAGTGATTATAATACTATCACTTTGCCAAATTAAAATTAAATTAAATATTTGTTTAATTGTGGTGACTAGGCCCAATTGTTAGTAACATTGTTCTTAAAAACAATTTTTAGTAAACAAACACAAACAAAAAGAATTGTTAGGTGTGGTTCTGACCAGCACCTCCATAGCGTGCGACAACCAAGGTGCGTTTAAAATATTTAATAATAATAAATAATAATAAGTTATTATGGTACATAAAAGTTTTGTAGTGCATTAGGGAGGGACTTACAAAGTATGCATTAATAATCACATGTTGTAGGTACAACCAATTGCTGGGTGAATCGCTGCTCTCCTAGTTAGATTTCTGAGCAATCAAATCAAATCATATTTGTATGAATTTTATAAAAAGAACCTCGTTAGTCTAGTAGTCGCAAGCGCAACTGCTGACCATACCGTTCTGGGTTCAATTCCCAAGTCGAGCAGTGTGATGTTGGGTTTTTTCCAACCGAAATTTCTCAGTTGTAGCCACGGAGTCTGGATTTATATCCGGTTGATGGCACGGCTCCCTATAGGATAAGACTTAAACATAACTGGTGAAATCTGTCCAATCCTTCGGGAATAACAGGCGTGATGTTATGCTATCTAGCTTACATTGACCCTTAAGGGTACAGTAACAAAATAAATCTGACCTACATAGTACATACAGGGTATGAGGTGCTCGTGGTTAAATAATAACAGCCGCTCGGGTTGATCTTTAGGTTAAGCCGTGTGCTTGCCTAGGTTGGTCTGTGGATGGGTGACCGTCCATTACATACCGAGTTACCTCCGTGCCTCGGAAAGCACGTTAAGCCGTTGGTCCCGGCTGTCATTTGTAGATCTTTGACAGTCGTTAGGTAGTCAGTGGCCCAAAAAGTCTGACAACCAGTCTTACCAAGGGGTATCGTATTACCCAGTACTAACTGGATTGTGGAGGTCAGATAGGCAGTCGCTCCATGTAAAATACTGGTATTCAGCTGCATCCGGTTAGACTGGAAGCCGACCCCAATATAGTTGGGAAAAGGCTAGTCAAATAAATTATAGCACATACAGGGTGTAAACCGATTCTTAACGAAGCTAAGTAACTTAACGCAAAAATTATTGCTGGGAAACTACTTTTTTTGGGGTTAAAAATCACGTTTTACGGTAGGACTCAATGTAACGCATTCAAAACATTGTACTGATGGATGGATTGAATAGTACGGGGGTCGTGGAGGTGTATAAAGTAAAGTTCTTACATTAAAAACATGTAAACTTTTAAAAAAGGGAACTTTGACCCCCCCAATATCCCTATAACTAGAAGGTTCCCAGGTATGGTACAGAACTCTGTAACTAGAAGGTTCCCAGGTATGGTACACAACTCTGTTACTAGAAGGTTCCCAGGTATGGTACAGAACTCTGTAACTAGAACGTTCCCAGGTATGGTACATAACAAAAAACTTACCGCAATGACGGAGAACAAGTGCTTTTCGGCTTCGTCAAGGGTCTTGTTACACCCTTTATGTACCGAAATTATATACTAACCAACCCGTCTTCATTACCCAGAACATATGTCCCTACAGCTCTAACAAAAAGTACTAGGTTTCCACTAATGACTAACTCAGCCCTTTACCGAGCAAAGTTTGTACATCGCAAGCAATTAGGGTAGAACGATTTCTCATTGGATCTAACCTAACCTTGGTGTGCTATGTTTTCTCTTTGTGTCAATTATATTGTCGCGCTGCAGGGTATACAGGGTGTAAACAGACCCTTCACATAGCCGTCAACCAAGCATTCTGTACATCAAACTAAGTAACTTTACGCAAAAATTATTGCTGGGAATAGACTTAATTTATGGGGTGAAAAATCACGATTTACGGTAGGACTCGATGGAAAGCACTCAAAGCATTGTGCTGATGGATTGATTGAATAGTATGGGGGTGCTAAGTAAAATTCTTTCATTAAAAACATGTTTAAAAAAAAAACTTGTGAAAAGGTTTGAACTTTGACCTTCAATATCTCCGTAACTAGAAGGTTCCCAGGTATGGTCTAGAACAAAAAAAATTATCGCAAAGACGGGGAGAACAAGTGCCTTTCGGTTATGTTAAGGGTCTATTTACACCCAAAATACTTGTAATTTTAGGATTTCGTACCCGAAGGGTCAACGACGGGACCCTGTTACTAAGCCTCTTCGTTCCGTCCGTCTGTCAGTATGTTCGCGAGCTGTATGTTATGATCCGTAATAGGTAGACAATTGAAAAGACATTGTAAAAAATGGCATATGCATCAACACGTATGAAACCTTTACAATAATTACTAGTTCTTTTTATAATTTACATTACAATTATTACAATAGAACGGACACTTCATCATTTCGAAAACATTTTAAAAAGTAATTCACTTCCTTCTGTCTTATTCCCCGATGTGGGTGCCATTATTTTTTTGAATTAAATTGAATAAACGAGCAACATCGATGCTGACAGTCGATGAATTGACAGATGACACTTTGACATTTGATAGTAATGACAGAATGACAGTCTCGTCATTTTGTCACACACAATTATTGTTATTCTATTGGCCTAATTATAACCTCAAATACCGAAAGTGTTTTTAATTTTTTTACGATTCTCAGAAGTGTCTGTGATTTATATCTAGTTTCAATCGAATTAATGCATTATTTAGAACACAGATTCACGTTTCTTTTGGTTCTTAGGCGAACGATGTATGGACGCCGAACAGTATCCTTTTCACAGAATGTTGCCGCTATAACAACAAGTAAAAATATTAAAGGGGGCTCCCCTAATACGATGGTATAGAACCCTTCATGCGCGAGCCCAACTCTCAATTGGTCGGTTTTTTTATGAATTAGCTTTGATCAATCTTCATATTAATCTGCATATTAAGCATGCTTAGGTTGGTCTGTGGATGGGTGATAATTACATACAGAGTTTTCTCCGTGTCACGGAAAGCACGCTAAACTATTGGTCCCGACTGTCTTTTGTAGATCTTTGACAGTCGTTAAAGGTAGTCAGTTGCCCGAAAGTCTTGCAAAGGGGGTATCGTGTTAAACAAAACAGAACGTGTAGATCAAAAGTTGTTCAGTTTCATGGTCTGAGACACACCACACGAGAGGTCTTGCGTTTATTCTGTTACACGTTTTATATTTTTTTCCATTTAGTTATCAACCTACTCATCCACCTTTAGTCATGTTATCAGGATGTGTAGTATAAAGAGATAAGTTCTATATTTAGGCAGTGACAGCCTAGCGGTGTGACCGCTAGCGTTATTTAGGTATGTCAATATCAGTGGTGACGAGGATAAGTGGATGACACATGATGATTCCCGTCGACTAGGAATTTCTCCGGTATCGTGAGTGCGTGTACAAAAATTAAAGCTCACATACACACACAGCCAGACCCGGAACAACTACCTGTAGGCCATACAAATATTTGTTCCGTGCGGGAATCGAACCCGCGAAACGAAACGCAGCAGTCAATCGCTCAGCCACTGCGCCAACCGTGCTGTCGTATACAAATCCACGCTTGGCTGATGATAAACTTACATTTCAACAGTTTCACTATAAACTTTACGATCAACATCCTAAAGACAATTAAGTTATAAGACCTAAGTGACCAAAAACACAATGGTCTTACCAAAATGGCAATAAAAATAACAACCTTCCAGTTTGTCGTAAAAGCGACCAATTAAAAATACATGTATGCACGCCAGTGCAATGGTGTTGTAAGGCTTGCGAAAGTATTGCAAAGCCAAGAGTGCATTGTAATGAGATAATGGTAGGCATTCGACCGTGACCCGATAACTGGATCGGCCGAAATGTGATAAAATAATGATTCCGTTTTTTATTTTGTAAATTCAGAGATATTCTGATGCGAAATATTTCTTGAACATTAATAAATAGTATACAGGGTGGAGACGACAATGCAACAATAAATTAAACTGTATGTAACTCATGACGTTCCCAATCTGCATACAAAAATTCAATCGAAAATTACTGGACATTTTCGATTGAATTTTGTATGCAGTTTATTCACAGGACGTTATTTTTCATTTATAGAATCCCGCATCGGTTTATACGTTAAACACATGTTGCCAACTCGCTACTTCTTAAACCTTGGCCAAAATTGTCGTATTGTCGTCTCCACCTTGTATTTAGTTGGCATTAAACTAACTAAATAGTATAAACTATTAAAATAACCTAATATAAATAAACTAACAACCGGGAACTCATAAGAAACAGTAAACATGGTAAATTCCTGTTTCGAGTATTAATAATAAACTAACAACAAACTATAAAAGGGCATCAAAAAACTTCTCCTCAACGCTGTCAGCTAGTAATGTGCCCAAGAGAATTTAAAAAAAAAAAATTGATTAATTTATTAATTATTAATATTGATTGATCAAGGTCTTCAGGACACATTTTTTTGTTACTATTTTTTTGTAATTCGCCACGCGGGTCCATTGCGGGTTGGTTGATATCACAATTGTCTTCGTATTTTTAGGTCTAGGATTAGGCTTCCTCACGATTTTTTCATTCACCGTTGTAGAGTATTGGTGATGTAATAAATGTACTGGCCTATATTCGAACTTAGGACCCGTACACATAAACACGATACGACGTCGCATCGTGCTACGACACGGATAATTCTTTAATGTTTGTTTGTCTTTGCCGCGTCGTACCACGATGCGACGTCGCATCGTGTTTATGTGTACGAGCCCTTACGACCCACAGTTTACAAGTTGGGGCCGAAACCGCTGCTCTTAAAGTACAGTATAGACCATAAAATATATTATTGATCAAAGCCCAAAGGCACGTCTCAATTTGAGATAAGGTTTACTTAATTACATGTTAATTAATTTAATTTTAACTGTTGCGTCGTTCAGTAACATGACTCGTATTTTAACATTAAATAGACAAGACATTGCAAAAAAAAGTAATTAAATAGACAATAAAAATTGCTTCATCGGTCATCTTTGTCGGCAACACTGACCTTGATCATTGAACGTGACTATTTAACCGCGACCATGACACTGGGTAAGTGGCCATATCAAATTAACAGATAAAGTATTGCTACATTTGTGAATACAAATATCATCATGCCTGTATTGTGCGAAAGGGGTATACACAGAAATATTGAAATCTCATATTTACTTTTTTGTCAATCAATTTACACACACAATCAAACCACAGACATTCAAACACACACGCACATGTATTCAATTTAGACCTTTTGTAATTATTGAAACAGTCGTTGCGGCGAGCCAAAAGTCTGATAATAATCATTCTTTCCAAGGGGTATCGAATTAACCAGTTACTGGGTTCTGGTGGGCGGATAAGCAGTTCTTCCATATAAAATACAAGTATTCATCTGCATGTGGTTAGACTGAAAGCCAACCCTAACATACTTAGTTGAGAAAAGGTTAGCCAAATGATAAGTTTGTCAATGGTCCTTCGAGCCGGATTTTTCTATCGAAGTCAATCCGATAAATAACGTTTCTGCTACAAAGTTAATAGTGGCAAAACATAAGGTGTATAAATAAGCATTTTGCGTCATTGATAAAGCCAGAAAGAAATAGATGCATTAAGCTATTAGCATAATAATTTGCATTTCAAAGTGGCGCTTAATAAAGTGATTATTTTTTTCAAACCAGTTTTAATAATGATAAATTGTATTGCAAGAAATAACGGTAAACTCCGTATACGAATTGGTGACAGGCGTATTCGGAGTATTATTATATTGTTTCTCTACCCATAGTACTATATGGTTCTGGTTTCATAGGAAGCCAGTTCAACGAACTGTTAAAAGTATGTTAACCAGACGCAGCTAAATACCAGTATTTTACATGGAGCGACCGCCTATCTGAATTCCGCAACCTAGTTATGTAGATACTAGGTGATACGATACACTTTGGTAAGTCTGGTTGCCAGACTTTCGGGCCACTGACTACCTGTAACGATTGTCAAAGATCTACAAATGACAGCCGGGACGAACAGCTTAACGTGCTTTACGAGGCACGTAATGGGTGGTCAACCATCCACGGACCAACCTAGACAAGCGCGGCTTAACCTGAAGATCAACCCGAGCGGCGTGCTATTATTAAGCGCAACCAACTAAGCGCAACTAAATTATTCCTTGAAGCGCAACCATTAGTTGCGCTCACAAATTCAAATTAAAAATATTATATGTTTATTCCTCAAAGCGCAACCATGATTGAAAAAAAATTAAAGAATCTTACCCAGAGGGGTATGATGGATTCTTTAATTTTTTTTTTTTTCTTTTTGTTTTTGTTTTTTTTTTCTCTAAAAGCTTTTATTCGTGGTGACCGTGGTGATGAAAAATAGCTCTCTATTTTTCATCACCACTGTTTTTGATTTTTTCTTAATTAACGTAAAGCCAGTATAAATAACGTAAGTACCATGGGAAAAAAACCAAGATCAAACTGTGTATCTACTAAATAATTCAATAAACAATTAGAATCGAAAGTGAAACATCGATAATCTCTAGAAATCGCGTGCCAACAATAGAAAAGAAAGATTGTAATCTAGAACAAATAATGACACAATAATGCCTTGTTTCCTTTTCACTCATTAGCTAAGATTCGCGGGAAACAATATTGTAAGCAGACAATGTCAATTTTAGAATACCGTACGAATGTACGCTTAGATCTTTTTAACTATGCAACGGATTTTAATGCAGTTTCAGCAATACCAGTAGCGAAGGGTCAATTTTTGTAAAATGTAAGACGGGGTACAATACTTTAATGTCATTATATTATTTGTCTATAGAATACCGACTGTGTAATTTTTCAAAGGGAAGCCGGTAGGAACCGAGTTGTATGGAACCTTCGCCACTGATAGATAGAGTAATTCAAGAGGAAAGTTTATAAGTATATATAGTACCCGAGCAAAGCCGAAGCGGGTCGCTAGTGTCAAATAAATCGTTTTTTACTGAATGCATATGAAAGTATATACGGTACTTATAATAAAATATATTTTTTTTTTAATTTTGGGGTGTCTGTCTGTTTCATTGTTCCGGCTAATCTCCGAACTGGCTGGACCGATTCCAAATTTATTTTATAAAAACAATTATTATGCTTCCGTTAAAAAAAAATAAAAACACCGCCACATTTCTCCAGTTATGTTTAAGCCCCACGTAACAGAGAGCGAGCCTATTGCTATGATAAGGGCACAAACACAAACTCCGTGGCTAAATTCCTGAAGGAAAAACCCAATATCAGTTTGCCCGACCTGTAAATAGAACCCAGGACCTCATGCTCAGCAGTCGCGCTTGCGACCACTAGTCCAACGAGACATTCAACAAAACCATCCTAACAAATTGCTACAGAACACAACCTTGTAACAACCATTAATTTACTTATATCCATATTTTCCACACAAGTGCAGAAAAAACCGTAAACCCATACTATAATAGGAAATGCACAATACTGCATAAGATCTAGTGAAACTTATTCCCAGGTACAAGGTACACATAGAACAATGCGACCGACACTAAGTGAAAAAGTTTTACAATCGCAGTAGTTAGTTCTCTTTGGCCAACCGTGTTTTGTTTTAAAGTTAGTTTTGTAGCAAAATGGAACTAGGTCCTTTTAGAATGAGATTTTTCTTTGAAGGTTACGCCTATACACCGTGAATTTTTAGTCGTCTTACAACGGCAGCCCACTTCATGTTTCCAATGACTACTAAACATTCATAACAGAAAAATAGGTTTTTATGAGATTTTAATAATTTAAAAATAAAAATATTATTCAGTATTATGACGCATGACGTAGTTAAAACACCCTGTTGCGAGCATGATGATGATCAACTGGACTCGAGCGCTGGGTAGGTATGTTCTCCCGTTTTACACGTAAACATCATTAACAGGATGTTTCATAATTTTATTCTAATGTGTTATTTTTCTTTGTACCTATTATGGAGGTAAAAAAACAAACATTGAATGGACCACTTTTGAAAGACGACTAAAAAGTCACGGTGTATAATTATTGAAAAACCAAATTCATTTCGTTGAAAAATGTCAATAAAAAAAACCGACTTCCAAAAAAAGAAATACTAATGTGAACGTACCTAAACAAAGTTAATCAAATTTATATGGGACCACCACGCTAGCTTCTTCTACCAAACGAAAAAATGACTTCATTCAGACCAATTATCACAGAGAAATCGGTGAAATAACATGAAAAAAGAATTATGCTTCTGGAATACATTTTTTTTTTTTTTTATCATTTTAAAATCATCAAATGAGTTCTTCCACCCAGGGCAGAGTGGGAGGGACTGTCAGACTTGTACTGACTAAAATCCACGGTGTCCTTCAATAGCCCTTTATGATCCAGGGTCACGGTAATTCTATGAGTCCCGCGACCCCGGCAGGCTTTGGCCCTTTAGAGGGGGGCCCCGTCATAATGCTGACACTCTTTGAGGCGCGCGTGGAACACAACGCGCCGTCGACCCGGGCATGGTCCATGGTCAGACAGCGAGTCACCCATTACTCGCCGCCCGCATGCCCGCGCCTACGTTGGCCGGGGATCATCTGCCGACGTCCGTCGCCGTGGGCGTCTCCTCCTTCGCGAGCATGACTGCTTCGTAGAAGGAGGCGACCGCTTCCCACTCCGTCTCGCCCCGCAGCATGGCCTCGACCAATGCCGGGCGCGAGACGTCTCCGCCTCTCGCCGCCGTGAGGACACGGCGGTGCTCTGCCCAAGCGGGGCAGTCCTGCACCGTATGCTCCACCGTGTCCTCCGGGCGGTCCTCGCAGTGGTGACACCCAGGCGTTTCCTCCTTCCCCATCAGACACAGGTACCTCCCGAAACTTCCGTGTCCGGTGAGGACCTGTGTCATGCGGTAGGACAGGACGCCGTGACGCCTATCCAGCCACTCCTCAAAGAGGGACACATAACCACCATGCTTTTTTAGAAGTCGGTGTAAAGGTTGGTGGTTGGGAGGGAGAGAAAGACCAAAGAAAATAGTAGGATGTGCGAGGAATGAAATTAATGGAAAAGGAACGAATAATAGAATGTTCACGAATGAAGAAAAGATGGCTTGATTGTGTGAAGACTGATATGAAAGAGAAAGGAGTAAATGATGCCGTGACGTCTGACAGGGGAGAATGGAAGAAGAAAACATGTTGCGCAGACCCCAAGGAGAATGGGACAAGATGATGATGATTGATTTGAACATGAAACATCCATGCAAATGACCGACCTCAAATAACATGGAACCAGGGCCGAAGAAGATTTCTTTGGAAACTTAATTATTTTAATGATGGCTGTACAGTTTACACTGTCGCCGAGACACTCCAGGCAGTGTGAGTGTGAGAGTGTATGCTCTCGTCTAGCCTCGGATTTTCTCCGGTCTCGGTTTTTTGTGAGACGTCTCGGGAGAGACGTAGTGAGAACTTTCAATCGAGAGTATACTGCCACCATTTGCCTATGGAAGATTATTGCTTTCTTCTGTGATTTTTGGTCTGAATATTCAATTTGAGTGAGTTTCTAGTTTATCTTAATCATCTTTGCGTATCTATTATGGCATAACTCGATGTATTGGATGCCAAAATAGAAATTAAATCAAACACCATTCTATTTGTGAGTGTAGTAATTCGATTTTCTATCACAAGCATAATCTCTTACAAAATCGTAGTGACAATAAATAGAAAGTGTATGGCAATATAAATTAGCATTAAGCATTTACCAATCGAATCGCAGACCACAAATGCCTATGTAACGATACTATGAAATCAGCTAGTAATATTGGCCCTATGCCTTTGTTAATAGGCGCACCCATTTCAAAATGTTTAACCGTAGATAAACGATAAGGATTGAGCTAAATGGTTTAGCAATTATCACGATTGCGATCTTCTACAGACAAGCTATAGGTATAGGTAAGTTTTGTTCCTGTCACCATTTCGATTCAGCCAAGGCAAAAGCAAAATGAAGCTACGGGAACGAAATCTTAATCTACTTTCAAGACAACCAACTGGTTACTGACGGTACGACGGGGGTGAAAAATCACGTTTTAAGGTAGGACTCAATGGAAAGCACTCAACGCATTGTGCTGATGGATGGATTGAATATGAATAGTACGGGGGTCGTGGAGGTGTGTAAAGTAAAAATTTTTCATTAAAAACATGTATTTAAAAAAAACTTGTGAAAAAGTTGGAACTTTGACCCCCAATATCTCCGTAACTAGAAGGTTCCCGGGTATGGTCTAGAACAAAAAAATGATCGCAAAGACGGGGAGAACAAGTGCCTTTTGGATGTGTTAAGGGTCTATTTACACCCTTTATGTATTGTATCAATTATGCAATTTTTGTGGCCATACAAAAAGTACTAAAACAACATAGAACAAAAATTAATACATCGCCATCTATGACACAAATGAAGAACTAACATCAAAAGTCTGAATCGCGAAATTAAATTTATCTTTGACTTATTTATAACTATAATAAAGGAAAACCCAACAACAACTATCGGTCAGTAGCCGACCAAACACAACACCGTCTGGTCGGAAGATGTCCCCATTTCTGCGATCTTGGTGTTCCAAGAGTCTCCTCGCGGATCTGGATGAAGCCGGTGCACTCGAGGAGTTCATGCGCTACCGTTTCCTCCGCCTCCATGCACACTCTGCACAGGGGACTGTCAGTGATACCCAAAGGTGCGTGTCTTCGAACTTAAGACCTATGTCTTGGCAGTCCGACTGTCACACCACTAGGCTATCACTGCTTTACCCATACTTATTGTTTGAGAGAAAAATCAGCAACTATAAGCGTGTGAACGCCCTGTTGCACTACTGATCGCAAGCTTTACTGAGGCCAACATTAATGTTATTCCTTATTATAAATATAAAGCCTATTTGCCCAATATCTGTAATCACGAAGCTAAATCACATAGCGTTAATAATACGATCTAAATTACCATTTCCGACTAATCACAAATGCTATTTCAAAATGAGGATATAATCAAGAACGATCGTTTGGCGATTACACGGTTAGACGATTGTTTGTATTGTATGCAAATACTAATTCATTGATGTTTGCAGTACAATCGTAATTAAACAATTAATTAGGGAAATGGATCGATATATCTTAATGTATAATAATATGTTATTATCGCTAAAGCGTTATGAAAGTTTTATCCCCTTATAAAATCTATCTGTAGCGGCACTACAAAAAGTACACAGTAACATTGTACAATAACCCTCCTTTTGGAGTTCGCCACAGTCGAGTAAAAAGTACTATAGTCCATCTATGCCACAAATGAAGAACTAACAGCAAATTCCTAAATAGCGCAGTTAAAGTTAACCGCGGTTTAAGAGTATATATAACAAGAATTTGTGTGGTATACAACAACTAAAAAACCCGACTAGTGAAATATAATGCTCCAATTAAAGTCAGGATTTACAAAGTAAAATCGACTCCTCCTATTGTTGAAGTCGGTTAAAATGTAGTCTGTTACCCGGGTCATAATAACGAATCGATTGACACCTTATTCATCAAAATCGGATGAATAGTTTAGGCGCTACGGAGGAACATACGTCATACCATACAAACTTACATACATAGATGGCTAAAATCATAACCCTTCCTTTTGGCTTCGCCGTACATGCTTTTGTATGGGAAACAAAAGTTTGAATGGAATTCAATCTAAGAGAAAATTACAAATAATTAAATATTTCCATGAATATAAAACTCTTGTACTCTAATTTAGTACACACACAGTTTTGTAATAGAAGGAAAACATTGGAAAATGTAATCAGAATAAGGTCGCTTTGAAAACAAGCGCCGTAATTTGAAACTATGAACCCCTACTACGAAAAACAAATCGACATAAAAGTGATGAATTTCTTTACACTTCATTATTATTAATACTAGAAACGGGATATTTACCATGTTTACACTGTTTACACACCACACCACCTGTCACTGTTTTCACTGTTTGTGTTTGTTTGTGTTTGGTTGTGTTTGTTTGTGTTTGTTTGTTGTTTTTTTGTTTTTGTTTTGTGTTTATGTTGTCAGTTTTTCTTTACACTTCTGCTATTTCCCGATAAAAATGAATTAACATAATAATATCTGTGCACCTATATAGCTTGATGAATTAGTCACCTTGTTTTAATATCACGGCCTTAACCAAACCGGTTAAAATATTATATTGTTTTTCTCCTGTATCGTGGGTGCGTTTACAAATATTTAAACACACAACATACACAAAGCCAGACCCAGAACAACTGTCTATAGGTAAAATTCTAAATTTACGCGAGCAAAGCAAAGTTTTAATTTAACAATTTTTTAAATGAAAATAATGCTATTCTATTCTATTCTAAAGCCGCGGTCTATAGCTAGTTTCAAATAAAAACTTTTAACAACCAGTAGTAGGGGTCTCTCTGAAAACGTAAAATGAAAATATAAACAAGTTCCATTTATAGGAGGCACGCCTCGCCTGGTAGCCAATTAATATAATTCTGATAGTTTAGACTCAATCAAACTTTCCGTCGAGGTAGATGGGCAGTTTTTATTCAACAGTAATTCGAAGCTGAGCCATTTATTTTATTTTTATATGCCGTTTGCTGTCAAATTGAATTGAAAAATTGAATATTTTTTATATAATGGATTAACTCTTCATTCACATCAGCAATAGGTTTATTGGTGATACGATATTCGGTGTTTGGTTTTCTGATTAGATTTAGATTTGCAAATATTATAGAAAATTCATAGGCCGGTTTTATGCTATATCATTTTTGACATACTATCATCATCATCTGCCTAGCCTTTTCCCAACTATGTTGGGGTCGGCTTTCAGTCTAATCGGATACAGCTGAATACCAGTATTTTATATGGAGCGACTGCCTATCTGACCTCCACAACCCAGTTAGTATTGGGTAATACGATACCTGGATAATACGATTGACGGCACGGTTGGCGCAGTGGCTGAGCGATTGACTGCTGCGCTTCGTGTCGTGGGTTCGATTCCCGCACGGAACAAATATTTGTATGGCCTACAGGTAGTTGTTCCGGGTCTGGCTGTTTGTGTATGTCATTTTAAATGTTTGTAAATGCACCCACAATACAGGAGAAATTCGTAGTGTGGGGTAACGTTTTTTAAAAAAAATACCACTTGGTAAGTCTGGTTGTCAGACTTGTCATTTTTGACATATTATGTGTTTGAATTTCTCGCTATTTTTGTCACCCCCCCAATAGACTTCGGAGACCAGTAGAGGCCCTGCTGCAACGTATCCGACTTTCGTGTAAGTTTATTTATTTATTAACACTTCAAGCACAAAGTGCACGGGCGGACTTAATGCCATAGGCATTTTCTACCAGTCAACCTTTGGGTGATGCAGAGACAGACAGTGGTTGGTGCATAAATTGCAAACAAAATTATTTACCACTAAGATAAACTACAAGGATATATAAAATACTATAACTATATATCAAAATACTATAAATATATATCAATATAAATGTAGGTAAATAGAAATTTACATGGATTATAGATTTTTTTTTTTTAATTGTTGGTCTCGACCCTGGCAGGCGCTTTACCTTCTCTGTATAATTTATTTCATCACCACTGCTACAAAAACTCATCACCTGCCTATCCTTTTCCCAACTACGTTGGGGTCGGCTTCCTGTATAATCTAATCCAGCTAAATACCAATATTTTACATGGAGCGGCTACCTATCTGAGCTCCACAACCCAGTTAGTACTGAGTAATACGAAGTATTTTGTGTGTACATAAATAAATAAATAAATACCCCTTGGTAAGACAGGTTGTCAGACTTTCAGACCACTGACTACCTGTAGTAACTGTCAAAGATCTATAAATGATAACCGGGACGAACGGGTTAACGTGCTTTCCAGGGTACGGAAGCAACACAGTATGTAATAAATAAACACCTATCCATAGACTGAGCTTGAGAAGTGTGGTTGAACCTGAAGATTCCATGAGCCATAACGAAGTATCTAACAAAAAAGAGACGCTATAAATATTTTGGAACACTAGTGCCCCAAAAAGTAAATGACCGTGGTCAAAGCTTTATCTTGAGACACAGTAATGTATTATCCTAAATAAAAATTTATAAGAAGTGGATACTTAGCGAGATAACATCATGTTCCAGTAGCAATATATCGTCTAAATCGACCCCTAAGGCAATTCCCTTAGCACTGAAACTTCGAACCTAAAATAAATCTCATAAAGCATAAAATATCTCACCGATTCTTTATACATACCAATATGTTATGGTAATAATCATACTGTAATATTTTCTCGGACGAAATCGGGGATCTTTGCGTTTATGCTGACTCAAAGATGATTCACTAGATCCGTAGGCGGTTTATGTAAGGTTTTTTTTCTGCTTCAGACTCGGTGGTTTCCTTGACGTGGGATTTTTCTTTTAGTATGGCCTTTATTTATATATATTACTACATAACCTAATACTAGTAATATTGTCAAAAATAGTTATGTTTGTTTAACAAACTTGCAACCCAGTATAGGTACCTACTCACTGGATGCTTGTTTTGTCCAATCTATTATGTTGCCGTGCCCTAACCGGGTTTCATGTTGGAACTTACTTACTTATATATACGAGTAACAACTAAATGTACACATGAATGCAATAAAGAGTTTTGAGATTGAGTTATTTTGTAACTTTTGGATGAATTAGCAATAAGAGTGGGTAACCTTCAAAAGCAGGATTAAAATCAATGCAATTATGATAAAAAAAAACATCTTCATTGTTATAAAAGGTGTATAAAGTCCATTAACGAAGCCGGAAGGCACTTGTTCTCCCCGTCATTGCCATTTTTTTTTTATCTAAACCATACCTGGGAACCTTCTAGTTACGGAGATATTTGAGGTCAAAGTTCCAATTTATTCACAAGTTATTTTTTTAAATACTAGTTATTAAGGTTATAAATTGAATTTAATTACTTCAATGACCTGTTTACTAGTCAAAGCATTCATCAAAACAATCTTTTGAGTGCGTTACATTGATTTTGACCGTATAACGTGATTTTTCACCCCAAAAAAAAATGGCGGTTCCCAGCAATAATTTTTGCGTAGGGTTACATAGTTTGATGTACAGAATGCTTGGTTGACGGCTTCGTGAAGGGTCCTATACTTTACTTTAAATAAGTTTTGTAACCACGTATTTATGAACGAAAAGTTGTGACTGCACCTGCTGTACAATGATAATATGATCCCAATTTATTAGGGGTGAGCGCAGCATGTTATCTCTTTCCATATTTACGTTGTAATTTTACTAAGTCTGTCTGTCAGTCAAGTGTCCATTCATTTGGCGTCTTCTCCTTTTATAATAATAATAATAATATATAATAATAAGCTGGCAATACTAAACGTCAACAGACGTCTTATAATTTCATTTAATTTAATTTAATAAATTTCGTCATTATTTTTAAACAATCTAGAACATAATCTCCGTTTTTATATATTATAATTTCTACAATAATTTAACAACAGCAAAATGAAACAATTTTATCACAATTTATCACAAAAAGAAAAATATGATCTGGAATGACATATGTCACACGTACATAAAATTTAAGAATGAAAATAAAATAAGATAATGTTGACCAGAGCAGCAGCAAGACGTGCACGCCTATCGCCTCCGGACCCGTCGCTCAGCTCCGCCTCGCCACCATCGGAATCCAGCCCCGTCGTGAGTGCTGTGACACCGGCCGTGGCAGTTGCGTCGAGCTCGAGCGACGAGTATTTCTCTCCGCCCACGACGCCACCACCTGTTCGTCGACGGGGAGGACGCCGGCCGCCGGACGGCTTAGGACCTCGAGGCCCACCGGCCTCTGATAGGGTCCCAGCTCTCGGCGGGAGTGTGCAGCGCATGCGATGGACGCAATCCATTAATGCAAATGTCATGCGCGCATACTATGGGGCTACAGAGGGAGGAAACAACCTGACTGCGTACCGTGTTCGGATGCTCTCTCTGTTTCAGGTGCTTGAGCCAGCTGTCAACGTGTCGGCACAACGACTATCGGATCAGGTACGAGTCATCCAGCGTAATCGTATGTTGGATGACACTGTGCTTGATCGCTTGCGGATGGAAATGCAGAGTAGCCAAGTCATTGCCACGCCGCCGCAGGCTGTGGTTC
Organism: Noctua comes; assembly: GCA_963082995.1. Lineage (NCBI taxonomy): Eukaryota > Metazoa > Arthropoda > Insecta > Lepidoptera > Noctuidae > Noctua > Noctua comes. Next base: position 4,300,200 of record OY720290.1, on the reverse strand, counting down.
CACCACAGTCTACTATGATATCAAATTGCGATAACGACGTGAGTAATGATATGGTTACTAATGTAAGTACCCAGTGCAATGAGGAAATGAGGAGTGCTTTGGAGGGTGCGATTCGAGAATATCGGTTTATGCAACCCGACCTTAGACCACGCGTACCTCGTTTGCCCATGCATAACAAAAATAGGGCGCTGGTGGCTGTTCTGGATTCGCAGTTGTCAAACTATTTTGACAACTGTGAAGACCTCGCCGATGCTCACTCAATCCTGTATTGTGCGGCTGTAGCGGCATGTCGTGTAGCTCATGTCAAATTTTCTGATGACAGAGCTACACGACCTAAACCAGCCGTACCAGCATGGCAGTACAGGATTGAACGACGTATTGGTGAGGCCAGAGCACTCATCGGCAAACTGATCTGCTTCAGGGAGGGCAATACTCGTCCTAGAGTGATGCGTTTTGTGCGGCGGGCATTCTCGGGGACTGATATTGGTCCTCGAGACTACATGTCCGGTGTCACAGAGCGCATCGACTTCCTGAAGCAGAAAGTGTATGCATGGGCAAACCGTATTCGTAGGTATAAGCGGAGGGTGGACCGATACACTCAGAATCGTACATTCCAAAGAGATGAAAGGTGGGTTTATAGGGCTTGGGAGCGACCCGACCAAGGTGTGGCTGACACGTGCCTACCGGATGATGATGCCATGTCTTCGTTCTGGCGCAGTATCTGGTCGGTGCCTGTTAGCCATACCGAGGGTGATTGGACTCGGGAGGTTGAGCGAGCGTGCGATCTAGTACCAGAAATGGGGGCAATCACTATCAGCCCCCAAGACGTAGTTCGTGCAGTCCGTCCGTTGCCAAACTGGAAATCTCCAGGGCCGGATGGGCTGCACAACTTCTGGATTAAATGGTTTACAAGATCGCACGCTCGCCTGGCGATCCTGTTCCAGTCAGCCTTAGAGTCAGGGTCGCTGCCAGAGTTCCTGACAACAGGTATAACCCACCTGCTCCATAAATCGGGTAGTACTGCGGAACCCAAAAATTATAGACCGATTACCTGTCTTCCGACGGTCTATAAAGTTCTTACATCCATTTTGAGAGCTAAAATTAACGAACACATTGATGACAATTTTATCATGTCTGCTTCTCAAAATGGATGTAGGAACGGGTCCCGCGGTACTAAGGAGCTACTCCTCATTGATATGGCCATTAGTCAACAGGTTCGCCGTTCCCGAAAGGATCTGTCGACATGTTGGATAGACTATAAGAAGGCCTATGATTCGGTGCCACATACATGGCTCATGAGGGTGCTAGAGTTGTATAAAGTTGATGCAACTCTGCGCATCTTCCTGATGTCATGTATGAGGCAATGGCGGACAGTCCTTCGCTATCCAGGATGTCGGCAAATCCAGAGGAATAGCGAGCCGATAAGGATAGAGCGAGGTATATTTCAGGGCGATAGTTTGAGTCCACTTTGGTTCTGCTTAGCCTTGAATCCTCTTAGCACGCTGCTGGAGGATTCAGGTCTAGGCTATCGGTTGAGGAGAGGTGGTCAAGTTATATCTCACCTCCTTTACATGGATGACCTGAAACTCTTTGCCCCCAACGATTTACAACTGATGGAGCTACTGAAGGTAACTGAAACTTTCAGTAGCGCCATCAGGATGGAATTTGGTGTGGACAAATGTGCGGTCATGCATGTAAAGCGAGGGGAGATTGTGGAATCCGTGGGAACCCAGCTCTCGAATTCCATAAATCTTAGATCCCTCTCAGCAACCGAAACCTATAAGTATTTGGGTATGTCGGAAGCGCTGGGCATCAATGTTGCTGACATGAAGCAATCGTTGAAGGAGCGCTTCTTTGGCCGCCTGAAAAAAGTATTTAATAGTCTTTTATCAGGCGGAAATAAGGTACGTGCCTTCAACGGTTGGGTCATGCCGGTTTTGATGTACTCTTTCGGCATACTCAAATGGACTCAAACAGAACTAGACGCCCTGGATAGGAGGGTCCGTACATTGTTGACGGCATATCGTATGCATCACCCGCGTTCTTCAGTTATGAGATTGTATATCCCGCGGAAGTGTGGGGGTCGAGGCTTTTTAAATGCTAAGACTCTCCACAATCGCGAGATATGCAATCTCAGGGAATATTTCCTTGAAGCCGACGTTGGGATGCATCGAGATGTCGTCGTGGTGGACAAGGGCCTCACCCCGCTTTCCTTGGCTAAAGAGAACTGGCGCAAACCTGTAGTGCTTGACACTAACGACCGCATGGAGGTATGGCAGAGTAAGGAGCTTCACGGACGCTTTTTCCGGGCCTTGCATGGACCCGATGTAGACCTATCAGCGTCCGTAGCCTGGCTACGTTCCGGGGACCTTTTCGGAGAAACCGAAGGTTTTGTCTGTGCAATTATGGATGAAGTTATGATGACGAATAACTACCGGAAATTTATTGTGAAGGATGGTACGGTGGACATATGTCGGGCATGCCACCGTCCAGGCGAATCAATCCGTCACATTATCTCCGGGTGTTCTCGTCTGGCTAACGGAGAGTACTTGCATAGACACAACCTTGTAGCCAGGATTATACATCAGCAACTTGCTCTAAAATACAACCTTGTGGAATCGGAAGTGCCGTACTATAAGTATGTGCCCGACCCAGTTCTCGAAAATGGCAGTATCACATTGTACTGGGATCGATCCATCATCACTGACAGGACTATTGTAGCCAATAAGCCTGATATAGTGGTGGTGGATCGATCAGAGCGGCGCGCAATGATTGTTGACATAACGGTCCCGCATGATGAGAACCTCGTGAAAGCCGAGAAAGATAAGCAAATCAAGTATCTTGACTTGGCTCACGAGGTTGTCGACATGTGGGATGTGGACTCAGCGATCATTGTGCCGATAGTTGTATCAGCCCATGGCTTAATTGCCAAGAGCCTCGACCAATACCTGAGGAGGCTCTCGTTAGGCAGCTGGATCAAGGGCTTGATTCAGAGAGCGGTACTTCTAGACACGGCTCGTATTGTTAGGAGGTTCCTCTCTTTGGAGCCCTGACCGCCGGTAGCTTGGACCCTGTTCCCGATACCGGTGGGCTACAATTTTTTATATTTTTAAATGTTTTTTATATTGGTTTTTCTAAGGAATATTTAAAAATGTTAAAAATTTGTAAAAATATAAATAAAGGAAATAATAATATATTTAATTCAGACTTTGTCCATAAATTAGTTAGTAACAATGCTCTTAACCTAGTGTTAGTCAAAAAAATACAATCCAAAGTAGTTAGTAACAATGTTCTTAGCCTAAAGTGTTAGTAAACAAACAATGTACTCAGGCGCTTGCTCTCGCGTGTAGGCCTATCCAATGTGCCATCAGCACCGAGTCCCAGCGGTCGGCACACGCAGCCAGAATGGCGCTGGGGCTGCCGCGCACCCGCGCCATCGTCGATGCACAGCGCTTACGCATGATGGCATGGAAGCCGTCCACGTGCGCCTCTGCGAACATGCCACTCGCGCTACAGTAGCGCGGCAGCCCCATCAACACCCTGAACGCGTTATTATACTGCACCCGCAGGGCGTTGTACGTCCCCTGCGTGTATTTAGCCCACAAACTGCACGTGTAGAAGGTCTGACAGAATGCCCTAAATAGTGTGACTTTCACTTGTTCAGTGCAACGAGCGAATCTGCGAGCCAACATATTACAGCGGATGCACAACGCCCTACGTTCTCTCTCCACATCCATGTTGTCTTTGAGGTCTTCGGTGACCCAGTGGCCCAGATACTTGAAATGAGTGACTCTGTTCAAAGGTGTACCATAGAGTGAGACGGGCGGTACGTCTGACAAATCTTTTTTGGGTGCTCTAAAAACCATAACCTCACTTTTCTTCACATTGTACCTAAGCCCATGGGCCTCCGCATACCTTTCACATATACGAAGCAGCTTACGCAACGCGCCTATTGAAGGGCTGAGCAGCACCATGTCATCCGCGTAGCTAATATTATTAACGCAAATTCCGTCTATATGACAACCAATTCCTGTGCTGCTCAGCTCTCCAATCAGACGGTCCATATACAAATTAAAAAGTTTCGGTGAGGTCAACCCCCCCTGCCTCACCCCACACTCTAACCTGTACTCGTCCGATCTACTTTCCGCCCACCTAACAGCATTTTTCTGATTATTGTACCAGTACTCAAATATCGATACAATCTCAGGGAGCAGACTAGTGTCTTGGCGCATTTTTGTCCACATTTGATTGTATGAGACCATATCAAATGCCCGGGACAGGTCCAGGAAACACGCGTATACTGGCGTCTTACGCGCGGTGTAGTAGTGCACGGTCTGCTTGAGGCACAGGATCGCACTTTCTGTGGATAGACCAGTCCGGAAACCGAACTGACCGTCGTGCAGTTGTATATGTTTAGTTAAATGGCCGTCAAGCAGACCGTCCATCACCTTCGCTATAACCGTAGCTAACGAGATAGGCCTATAATTGGACCCGTCCGAGACATCACCGGTCTTATTTTTTACAATAGGGACAACAACAGTAAACATGAGATCGTCAGGCAGGTAGGAGTGGCTAACACACAGATTAAATAACAAAGCTAGAACCCTAGGCAAGTGTACCCCAGCATGCCGCAGGTGCTCAATGCTGAGGCCATCATGTCCTGGAGACTTTCCTCTTTTCATAGATTTTATGACCAAAGCTATATCCTTTGCAGTGAACCTCACATTGATGTCTCCAGATATAGCCCCAGCATCGGACACCGACAACAGGTCAGACTGTGCAGGCCTCAAAAACGGTTCAGCCCTGAAATGCTGCTGGAACAATCTTGCAATGTCATCCGGGTCGTGAACACCCTCGACGCTCACGGGCCGGCTCGGCTTCAGATTCAACTTATTCGTTGATTTCCAAAATTTTGAAAAATTGTTATTGGAATGGTGTCGTGCTATTATATCCATTTTAATCTGTTGTTGGTTATTTTGACACCATTTCAATTTTACCTTAAATAATCGCCTAGACTCTGCCATTTCATTGTATAACCTTCCAGAGCTAGGTTTCCCATACAATAGCCAATTCTGATAACATTGCCGAGCCTTACCGTGAGCCTCTCTCACGTGTCTGTTCCAGCCTATTATGTATTTACCCCTACCGGGATCTGAAGCCGCACTACATGAATGTTCCGCGCCCTCAGCCAGTATACGCACTATACTTTTATACATATCATTAATTAATGATTTATGAATTGCACAGTTACACATTCTATCAGCACAAGTAGCAAAATCCGCGGGAAAGTCAATATCCCTTAACTTAGCATGACAAAAATTATGATAAGTTTTAACTTGACACGCCTGCCTCTCTCCCCAAACTACTTTATTTTTACAAACACTATTCATTACTATTTTAGGTTTTATTAAATTTAAATTACAAGTTAACTGCATAGGATAATGATCAGACCAGTACGTATCGTACAATATAGTCACGTGATCGACAGTTGCGAGCGCGGCGCTCGAAACCACACAGTGATCGAGCCACCGGCGACAACCGTGTGCCTCACTAACAAAAGTGTGTGAATCGTTAGGTAACATATCAAGATCAATACACGCCCATGACTGTTCCGCACAAAAGTCTAAAAGTTGATTAGCGAATAACTCACCCGGGTGCGCGTTGAAATCACCCAACACATACACAGATTCCACATCATTATTTTCAATTATAGAATTTATTTCGCCTAGACACTCCGTAAACTCAATCAAGTTGTCTTTTGAGTCCGTAGGCATGTACACAGATATAATTAGCATATATAAACGCTCACGTATCTTAACCTTAATGGCTGCTATGCGATCACTACTACACTGTAACACTGACACTGAGGGAAACACAGACTTCCTCCACAGCACTGCCACACCTCCATATGGTCGGCCGCGGAGCACACCGGCCGAAGTGTCCACGGCAGACTTGCCAGTGAACGCGAAATAATCGCTGATGCTGCCCAGGAACGGAATATCATGCGGCAACAGCCACGTTTCCTGAAGTGCTATTATGTCAGCTGTTTCACATATTTTTCTTACACACTCCACTGATCTTACAATATTTTTACAGTTAAATGTTACGAGTTTGGCGTAATTATTCATAAGGCAGGTTGTACACATACAAATTTTTCCCCACTCTTTTTATCATTACTTCTAATCCTGAAGTCAACAAAGGGCCGGTATGCGACGCCTTCTGGCCAGAAATCATCATTAAGAAAAGTTTCTAATTTATGCTTCGGTACTAATACTTTATACGCATCATATGATTTTGGTGTCTTCATTTGCATTTTTTCTAGGTAAACAGTAACATCAGTTTTACTCGCAATATAACTCAGAATGTCACGCACGGGCACGTCCTTCGCAACATTGTATATGTAAATAGGACTAGTTATGTTCGCAGCTTTAAAACTCGCTTCTGGGCTCAAAACTGCTCTCCCTCTATTTGCAACAAAGCGGTTCCGTAGACGTCTCCTCTGTACTAGGGTCCATTCTTTGTCTTCTTTGGGCATTTTCCAGTCACCATCGCGTACAACATCGGCTAAAGATTTCTTCTTACAGTTTACGTTCGAAACGGCCGTGTGTCCCACCTCGCTAGTAACGACGATCGCAGCTGATTGCGCGTGATTCACCGACTCGAGCGCGTCACCGGCCGCCGCCGCCGTAAGGCGACTACCGCCCGCGCTCAATAAGTTAGTCTCACCGCAAATTTTCTGAACACCCTCACTCTTAGAAAAAGTTTGAGTGATATCCCGGTAATTGGTTTCTGATCGCACCTCGCTAGGCTCCCTGCATGGAGTGTCATGTTCTGTGCCCACGTATGTAAGTCCCCTAGGACCACTGCAGTAGTCATCGTGACTATCCAGTAAAAAGCCACCTCTCTTCATATTAACATTACGGGGGGTACTTCCAAAGTTGTTCACTAGAGATGCTTTTTTTAGGTTTTCAAGATCAGACTTAACAGTATCTAGGCTAGCCATAGTGACGTACTGTTCTTTGATGTGATTCATCTCTTGCTGCATACGCATCAAATCTTTTAAAATCCGCGTAACGTCGACATGATCAAAAAGTACCGGCGGGAGCTTGTGTAGTTCGCGGGCCACAAAAACCGGTAAGACCTCAGGATCGGACTCCTTCAGCATGCAGATGATGTCGTCTATTTCACGGATCTTCTTTCCATCTCTCTTCCTTATCTTCTTACGCTTCCCCGCAGGTAGGGATTCGCACAGAAGATTTTTAGCACTGTGAATGTCCTCGTCAGAAAATGCACTCACACAAATTTGACTAACGCTTTCCTCGTTCATCACATCGATTTTATTACTAACAAAGGCTAGAACCTCGTTGATAACTATATTGCAACTCGAACATTTTAACAATTTGGAGGCCATAGTTGGTCTCACGCGTCCGTGCGACAGCGCATGCGCGTCACGACTGACTACTGACTTTTATAGCCGGGGGGCTCGAATTAAAACATTTATAAAAGCTGCAAAATTTAGTGTTAATGTTAGAAGTGCCGTCAATACAATGGACATTGGACATAATTATTCTCTGTCATACTTTCAAAACATTTATAAAAGCTGCAAAATTTAGTGTTAATGTTAGAAGTGCCGTCAATACAATGGACATTGGACATAATTATTCTCTGTCATACTTTCAAAACATTTATAAAAGCTGCAAAATTTAGTGTTAATGTTAGAAGTGCCGTCAATACAATGGACATTGGACATAATTATTCTCTGTCATACTTTCAAAACATTTATAAAAGCTGCAAAATTTAGTGTTAATGTTAGAAGTGCCGTCAATACAATGGACATTGGACATAATTGTTCTCTGTCATACTTTCAAAACATTTATAAAAGCTGCAAAATTTAGTGTTAATGTTAGAAGTGCCGTCAATACAATGGACATTGGACATAATTGTGCTCTGTCATAGTTTCTAGTGCTTATAGTACGAAATCTTCATAACTTCCACACTTGACGTGTGCTTGAGGTCTTAAACAAATGGCTATCGCTTTTTAAACGTTTAGTATTTTACAACTGACAGACTGCCTCTTTAGTTTAGTGGTCGTAAGCGCGACTACTGAGCACAAAGTTTGGTTGGGCAAAGTGTTACTGGGTTTTCCATCAGGAATTTCTCAGTAGCAGCCACGGAATCCGGATTAGTGCCCGGTTGATGGCAATAGGCCCGCCCCCTAGTGCATGGGACTTTAACATAAATAGTGAAATGTGGGTGTACTTTTAAGTAACTACACCTTTGCCAAATCCTTTTTTCTGTTGTATATTGTAATGAGATTTTAATTATTGATGAACTTAGATTCGTGTTTTTTTAAGCATTAGCAATGCATTATTGTTTTAATAATATATACAACCACATATAGTGCATGTGGTGTTAACCTATAATTGATGCACTTATAAATGTAGCAGTAAATAATTTATTGTTTTATGAATATATTGTGAAAACAATTGTTGGTTAACCAAATTAATAAATAAATAAACCCTTCAGGGATGCAAGGCGTAATGTTATGGTGTTATGTTATGTAGTATTTTACAACGATTTTATTTATTTATTTAAACTTCATGTACAAGAGTGGTACATAGGCGGACTTAATGCTACAAGGCATTATGTACCAGTCACCTAAATTTCTACATATATATTTTTTTTTTCTACTTTTTTGACATAAGCTTCACCTTTAGCTTATGTCAATCTAATTCCGTCTTTTCTAACATCGTTATTGCTGATAGTGTCATTGTATCCAAGCCTTCAGAGCCCTTAAGAAAGAAACTAAAGAAAAAAAACTTATTTCCAGGTCCTGCTAATAGAAGCCGGTTCAGAAGAACCCGCTGTGACCAGCGTGCCAGCCTTCGCCCCAGTTCTGGGCAGGTCCAGTATCGACTGGAACTACCGGACACAGCCAGAGGAGATGACCTGCCGGGCGCAGAGGGGGCATACATGTGCTTGGTTGAGGTATATAGAAGATTTTTTTTACAAAGATGCGACGGTTTTTTAAAAAAACGTGCTATTCCTGAATTCTCAAATGATACCTTAAGGTTAGATAAGTAGCTCACCATCCGGCCGTCTTATGACGACAGGCCGTGTCGGCGCGTTCGTGTTCCACGCGCGTCTCAAAGTGATGTGCAACAATGAAGGGCTCCGCAAGGACCGATGCTTGCCGGGCTGCGGGACTGTTCGAAAGAGATACCGCGGCTCTGGTACACAAAGGGCAAAGAAGGAACATGGATGGGTTTTAGTCAGTAAAAGTCTGACACTCCCTTTCACTTCGGTCAGATGCCTGGAGAGTTTTAACTAGTGTGGTCGTGTGTTGAGCGAGATCATGGACGAGGAAAAGTTAATTAACTTAGTGCAATAATAATCATGTCCCAGTCCACATCCATTGTGAACGAGAGCGAGTTGTCTGTACAAAGTATCGATCAGCACTAAATGACATGGGCGCGCTCGGAGTAGCTGCGCGCCGCCGCGCGTCTCTCCGCTCGAGGGCACTCAAGGGCTTTTGGCGCCGCTTGGGGCCCGCGGAATCCGCCCGCGCGTTTCAAGGAAATGCGCTCCGCCGCGCCTCCAGCGGTGTGCGTGGGCCTTACGACCCTAAACATAAAAAAGGGTTATTCAAGTGACAATCGATTTCAAAACGATTCGTGTTGGTTCAACTGCTTTAAGGGTCGGAGAGACGTGAGAAGATGTGCGAAGCGGAGAGCAGAGGAGATGCCTACTGGCTAGACCGGAGCAGATATTGGTACAGGCTACTCACGCCCAGTTTAGCGACCCTGCTTACGTCTCTTCTCGTCTCCGCTGTTTATTGCTACCGAGTGTTGAAGCTGGCCTTAACAAAGAAGGGCGGCGAAAATGGACCCAAGGAATCTAAAAATTAACGAAGCTCCATGCAAGTGTAAATATAATATAATTATAACCACAATTATATAAGATATTTATTTAAAAAATATTGAATTTTTAGAACACGGGAATTAAAAGTTATAAATATTTTAATTTACTCAAAATTAAGTAATCGTGCAGTTACAAAACGCACATCTTTTCCGATTACGTTCCAATCCAATGACATGTGTTTTTTCTCAAGGGTTTTCTTACTATAAATGGCACTTTCTCTTCGTTTTTATTCATTCTATAATGTACAATATTTATAAACAACATGTAAACTAGATATTAAAACGCCAATTAACAAGGCAAAATCAAGTTATAAAAATGAAACTATGGTGATTTCGTAATATATGTTATAAAGGAACGTTATCGAAGGTGATTGATTGAGTCCCGTCACTACTGTCACTGTAAGATTTGTGATGATCTATTCCAGTGTTTTTCAACGCGCTCAGAGGAGTTCCCCTAATGTTGTACCCACAACAAGTACAGAGGAAAGTACAGACCCTGTACCTTCTGAACAGAGAGCAAATTGTGGATATTGAAATGGTGGATAGTGCTTACAGAAGTTCTGCTGATTTTGCACACTCCCCAAGTTCAGTAGAAATACATCCTGTCCCTATTACCTATCCTATATTTCATGGCAACCACCCATTTATTTTACGTGCCAGAATTAAATCTATGCACATAGGAAGCAAGTCCTATTAAACGTATATCGTAGTAGATAGAAGGCTACAGGGGCGAAGTGGTGTATTAGGCTATTGTTGTCACTGTCCTGTTGGGACACGGACAGCGGGTTGTTGCTCTCATGTTATGAGCATATTATGGTATATGGGGTCTGCCAGACGCCAGAGCTATATCGCTGCACCAGCTTCCTTTTTAGATAATCTTTTAATAAGATAATATTTTTTTCTATAACACTGTTGAAAAATATAAAAAAAACATGTAAAAAAACCAATAAACGAGATTTATTACGTCACATTGCACATTTTTTATTCAACAAACCCTGCCTTTCAATAGCTGTACTCGTACATACATAGCTAGTGAGCTCTGGCTGTTATAATTTATGTAAAAGTATATCTTCATTCAGCGTAGTAAGAATCGTTCTACTTGACTATAATTCGCTTATAGATCCAAGTCGTAACAACATAGTTTTAATAGTGATTGAACTAATTACTAGGTTAGTAATCAGTATAGTCTCTAGACGCAATCTGGCAGTTTTATGATTCATCAATTAGGTACAGCCAAAAAATTCGGGTTTTGGCTTAAGACAAGTAAATAATAAGTACATCAGAATAATATAACATGACCCGAACCAAAATTATTACCTCCCCTGGCACCTGTCAGTTGCCTACTACCAAAAACCAAAGAGAACCAAAAAGCACAGAGCATCATCCAAAGAGGCCGTGTACAACGCGCCATGCCTTTTATACCCTTTTACTCGGACCGGGTAGGTTGGAAAGGGAATTATCTAAGAGTAGTTTATTCGAATCTTCCTTTATGATTCATCCTAAACATTATTATTTTTTTATTCATTTTAAATAAATAAGCAGACATTCACAGTTAAAAACCTTAACCGTAAGATTTTTAGGTTATCTTGTATAAAGACGTTTATCTCTTTTCTCCCAACTTGTTCGTCTTACTTTCCATTTGCTTTTTTGTTAGTCTTTAGTCGTTTTACAAGTGTGTATAAGTTGCCATAATGAATGCAACCTCTAAGACTGGGTCCCAAAATACATGGACTCTCGCCAGCCTTCTTTGAGTCCCTCTCTGCTCAACCGTTTCCACTAAAGCTAAAATGAGACAAGAAGTGTTTATAAAAAAAAAAACTATCGGTGGTTCACAACACATCGCCTCTTCTCCCGTCTTGCCTCGTTTCGGTGGAGTCCGAGTCTCAAAGGGGATTTTGATGTGTTGGTTTTATCCTGTGTGCTTTTCAGTATTCATGTCAAGCATTCGTGACAAGCATTTATGTCAAGCATTAATGTCAAGCACTTATCTGAAACTTTTATGACAGACTTTCTTGTCGAGCATTTGTGTCAAACTTTAATGACAAGCATTCATGTAAAGCTTTCATGCCATCGAGTTTTGGTTCGAAGGCCTACAGCATACTAAAAATAAGTAATTTCATAAGCATTATTAGATTGTAAGCAGCCCAGGATCGGGACAAAAAAAATTTTTCCAGGAACTCGTCATTTTCGTAGGTCAGTGTTTTTTTTTCAAGAATATAAGTAATTAAAATATTCTCGTCAAAGTTCGTGATTTCTTAGAATTTGTTAAGATTTTAAATATTATTTAATACGACTGTTTTAAACACAATTACGCAACGAAAATAGCAAATCTTGGTTCTTTATTTCCATAAAATATTTGCTGTTATAATTGAGGCCACATTTTCTGTTCAATGAATGAAAACATGTTATTTTTTAGTCAGTCTTTTTATTACAGGGCATTGTTTGTGATCCAGCATAGTGTGTGCTGTTGTAGCCACTGAAAAATTTAGCAGATTGTCTATATCTTTTGAGTACGATCCTAAAGAAAAAGAACATTGTTTTTTAAGGCTAATTATGCAAAAAAAAAAAATGCTAAGTACCTCAAATCTTCTACTCATAATATTAAATGAAAGCTACTTATTGCTTCAAAGAAAGATTCGCAAAATCAGCAGCAATTTAAAATTAAATGATAACTGGTGTGATGTTCTGAAAATAATGATTTAACCTCTAATTTCAGAGTGACTGATTGGTACAAAATGGAATCCATCGAGTGTCAAGCAGAATAATTAGCAATATATAAGTAAATAATTAGGTTTATAGGAGCTCATAAACATTATTATTTGAATAGAAATTCAGTCTTCATTATCTTCAAACGTTTGACTAAAACAAAACGATGTTTTAAATTCTGTAAGCGCAAAGTTTATTGTGTTTTATTACGAAAAAGCATTCGTTGTCACTAGTACCATTAACAGTTCCATGATGGAACTACTGATTTTTTTTTATCACTAGTTCTATTTTAAAAGATTCAGAAAATAATGGAACTAATGTTGAATTTGTTATCACTAGTTCCATTTTTAAAAGAATATGAAAATAATGGAACTTATGTTGAATTTGTTATTACTAGTTCCATTTTTAAAAGAATATGAAAATAATGGAACTAATGTTGAATTTGTTATCACTAATTCCACATTATTATTTTAGTATTAGAGAATACTTAAATATTTAATCTTTATGTTTGGCATTGTTACGCGAATGTTGAACAAGGATATGCAGGTGTGTTTTTGTTAATCAAGCAGTTTAGCGACCCGCCCTTGCTTCGCACAGCGCCACCAATCCCGTCCTAAACTATATCTAATGTAGCCTATATTTTAAGTTAAGCATCTAGCAGTAGAGCGGTGACAAATTGTGTTCAAATCCATGCAGTAGTTTTTGCGTGATACGCGTACAAACACACAGACAGACAAAAATTCCAAAAACTGTTGTTTTGACTTCGTTGCTCTTAAAAACCCCCCATATTATTTTATTTTTCAATAACTTCAATGTAAAGGCATCGGCGTGTTACAATTTTATTATACTCGTATGTATAGAATGATGTTACGGCCATTGCTGGTCACACATCGACTGGTCCTCACAACCAGCGTATTCCGTTCGATTTTATGTAATATTTTGAAGACAAAGGGTTTTTTATCTTTTTTTGAGGAAGGTTCGATTCCCGGGTCGGGCAGAGTGCCTTTTTTCATCAAGAATTTCTCAGTAGCAGCCACGGAATCTTGATTTGCACCCGTTTGATAGCAATAGGCTCGCCCCCTATTACATGGGACTTAAACCTGGTGAAATGTGGGTGTACTTTTAGGTACATCTCTGTCTAACTCTTCGGGGATTACAGGCGTGATGTTATGTGTGTTTTTACTTTTCCATAATTATTTTCTTAAAACCCTTCGTTAAATTTTTAATCCTACTAGTTCAATCTTCCGGGAGATTCACTGAAAATATTCCTTTTACTTTAATTTTAATATTTAAATCCTTTTAACTCACAAGAAAATTTTTCGGCTGTTACTCAAACGTTTAAAACGAAATAAATTATAACTTGGAATCTTTCCAATTGAATTTATTAAACAATTTTATAAAGCTGAAACTGGGATGACGTTTCTGGAAAGCTTAGTTTTAAGCTGTTCTATGATAACATAAATCTCTTTGTCTTAATATTTAAGAACCTTTCAACTCCTTATCAGGACTTAGGTCTACTTATTTTTCTGTTCTTGAAGAAAGAGTTTTCTTAAAATCCATTAACAGTTAATGAATTCGTGGAAAACACTTTTCTTCGAAATTCATTTTAATTTACATAAAAAACATTAATATTATCATCCTTAATGAAAATAAATTGAAATTAAAACAATGGAAAATCGGAATTCTAATAGGGATGTTTCCTGAAAAAATCTAATTAGTCCGTCAGATAGATTTCCAAAAAACATTGGACACGTATTATTTATTTTTTCTCGAAAACTAAAAATGAAGACGATACAGTGCGTCGAAAACTCGTGTGACGTCATACACTTTTTACCGAAAAGTGACGTCACAGGCCCCTCCACTCATGATCTTTGATGCGTTTTATCTTCGTCAATTTTTATTGATTTAATAAAACAAAAAATACGTATCTAATATTTTTCGATAATCTAACTGACGGAGTAAATAGAATCATATTTTTTTTACACAGGAAACATCCCTATTGTATTTACTCACACACATTCTTGGATTTTGCTTCGAATTAATATTTTAATTGGTTTGTTCTTATGTCGAGAAGGAGCCCGAAAATCACCGTTTTTTTTTTCATTTTACAACTAAAACTGTGCTTTAGAAAATGTCTTCGTAATCAAAGGCCTAGAGGCTTTGCCATTCTATCTAAAGACGGTTGAGAAAAACATCAGCATGTCTTAGAATTATATACGGCAGAGAGGTTGAGATGCTGAGAGGTTTTGTCCCAGCTGTGGGAAAATGGTATGCCCGTCATAGTGCTGCTGCTGTCATCCTCATCATCATTTCAGCCGAAAGACGTCCACTGCTAGACATAGGCCTCCCCCAAGTGTCGCCACATATACCGGTCCCGTGCAACTCGCATCCAGCGGATCCCTGCAACCTTTACCAGGTCATCGGTCCACCAAGTGGGAGGCCTTCCAACGCAACGTCTTTCGGTTTTGGCCGTTGCTGTTTTATGCTTCAATGCTACTTATAATTATAATTATGCAATGCAATTCACCTAGCAATCACCAGAGTAATGTTTGTAATTTCAATACGGCTCTGAAATTATGAAGAATTTTATTCCAGGCTTTTTAAGACTATGTACTAACAAATTTTGACATTACAGTGGTCGAGTTATGGGGGGATCAAGCGCTATTAATTACGTAGTTTACATGAGAGGTAATGCTAAGGATTATGACGAGTGGGCATTGCTTGGTAACGAGGGATGGAGCTACAAGGACGTAAGTGCTTACTTTTGTTTACTCCTAAGGTGATAATATTTAAAAAAAAGTGGTTTTTCTATTTCGTCTAACTTGTTAAGTATGTAGAATAGGGATTTAACATTATGGTATATATTTTTTGACTCTTTGGTCTAGTATCTTGTAAAAGAAATACACGATTCAATGAATTTTTCTCGATATAAAAAAATTGCCAAGTTATATCAATTATTTTACCTTTTTCGACATCACGGCGTAACGCTTAAGAATTATTCAATGGAATTTACTTATAAACATAGAGAATTATCATAGCATCAGAGCTGTTTTAAATTAAATTCATTTATTTTGTTAGATAAAGAGTAAATTCGTTTTAGCACATACGTCGTTTTATTCCGAGCGCACGTACATTATAGCCATCTCTTCTTTTGCGTTTTAAAAGTAATTGCATCACTTTCGCTCGCTTAGTAGATCAGTCGAGCTACGATTTATTTTCGAGGTAGCGCCTTAAACTGTATAATTCTGCTACATTGCATCAAAGCTTGCTTACAGCTACATTCTACTATAGAAGCGTTTTACTGAAATAAAACGCATATTAAAATACTTAGCTCACTGGAAGCTTTTTGTTGCATATCCGTTTCCTTCGATTTTTTATCTGTTTTAGTACTTTTTTAACCTACTCAGTGGCGCCACCTGGTGTTTGTTTGCCATTTTAGTTTCGTAAAATGTACGAGCTACTTTTTTGTTCATTGGCTCAGTATAACCAGGTAGAAGTAAACTTAAAGCTTCCAGTGAAGTATTTAAATACGTGTTTTATTTCAGGTAAAACGCTTCTACTACTTACTTGACCGTCACTGGAAGCTTTATATTGAAACCTGCTTGTTATCGCCTGGTATTGCCAGTAATACGATAACGCCAATGTGATAGGAAATATTAGTGTTAAACACAATTAAATCATCAGAACGCATATCTATACTTCTATACTAATATTATAAAGCTGAAGAGTTTGTTTGTTTGTTTGGTTGAACGCGCTAATCTCAGGAACTACTGATTCGATTTGAAAAATAATAAAAGTGTTAGTTGTGATCCGAACGGAAAAACCCGTTCAAAATAATGATCACTTACTTTTATAAAGAAGGGTACTTACAGTTTTTCTTCAAATTCACCGTAAAAACAGCACTGTATTTAAATTGATTATTTATTATTTAACCCTTCGTGTGCCGGAACGTAGATCTACAATGTTTTAATTCTTTCTAGAATTACCGGCCATGCGAGTGGTTAATAGTGATAATCTTAACTGGTTATTTACAAGATATTAACCCGAACGAAAAAAAACCATCAAAAGTATGATTACGTTATTTTTCCATGAAATGTAATATTAGAATTTAGAAAATATAGTGTAATTTTTAGCATCGGTCGTGAACCGATGCGCACAAATTGTTTCGACGAAGAAC
This sequence comes from Noctua comes, assembly GCA_963082995.1. NCBI lineage: Eukaryota > Metazoa > Arthropoda > Insecta > Lepidoptera > Noctuidae > Noctua > Noctua comes. The sequence continues at coordinate 4,283,397 of OY720290.1, read as the reverse complement.
AAAACGCCAATGAACAAAAAAGTAGCTCGTACATTTTACGAAACTAAAATGGCAAAAACACCAGGTGGCGCCACTGAGTAGGTTAAAAAAATACTAAAACACATAAGAATTCGACAAAAATGAATATCCTTTCTCAATATAAATCTTCCAGTGACGGTCAAGTAATTTAATGTATGTATAAAAAATCCAAATGTTAATCTAAAAACATTACCTTTCTTTTGGGCTTTGCCTCAGTTGGATAAAGAATCATGATTCTCAAGTTCTAACTGTCGGAAACTCCTACTTTTACTGTTCCAGGTTCTGCCTTATTTCAAGAAATCTGAGAACAATCGAAACGTTGAAGCTCTGGATGAAGAATTTCATGGAATTGGAGGACCTCTTAATGTGGAAAGATTTGCTTACACCGACCCAAATATTGGTATGCTTGTAATGGCGTTTCGTGAAAAAGGATTCCCACTAGTAGATTTCAATGGCAAAGAACAGATAGGAACCATGACCACCCAAACTACTACTCTTGACGGCAGAAGAGTGTCATCAAATGATGCATTTATAAAACCCATTCGGGGTAAAAGGCACAACCTTAAAATATTGACAAATTCTCAAGTTATCAAAGTACTAATAAATAAAACAAAAATTGCTTATGGAGTACGATATACTAAAAATGATAAAGTATATAACGTTTATGCCAATAAAGAGGTAATAATATGTGCAGGTGCTTTAAACAGCCCAAAAATATTGATGCTCTCTGGTATAGGTCCAAAATTAGACTTGCAGTCATTGAATATAAATGTCATAGTGGATTTGAAAGTGGGCTACAATTTGCAAGATCATGCTACTACGGAAGCAGTCTTGATGAATCTCAGTAATGAAACATCGACAAGTTTACCAGGAAACAAAATGTTAAAAGCAATTACTGATTTTTACAACTATAAACTCGGATTTCACGAGATGTCTGCAACTGGACTTCTGCAAATAACAGCCTTTCATCGAACAAAATATGCAGATGACGACACAACAGTCCCAGATATACAATTCCATTTTGACGGTAGAAACAAAAAAGATTTTTACGGGGATCCTGCTACTTATTTAGCTACCAACATATTTCCATTTACATTCTACGATAGTATAAACGTAAGACCAATTCTTCTGCACCCAGAAAGCAGAGGATATATTACTCTAAACACAACCCATCCTGTCAATGGTCAACCCCTAATTTATCCAGGATTCTTCACAGTGGATAATGACTTGAAAACTTTGATAGAAGCTCTAAAGTTTGCAACTAGATTGGAAGAGACAGAATCTTTTAAACAAAATAAAGTGAGGTTTATAAGAACCCCTGTAGCACCTTGCACTCCACATAAATGGGGAACTGATAAATACTTCGCTTGTATTATAAAGAGTTATACTGGAACTATATATCATCCAGTTGGAACATGTAAGATGGGACCAAAGTATGATGAAGATTCAGTGGTTGACGCGAGATTGAGAGTGTATGGAATACACAATTTGAGGGTCGCCGATGCTTCTATAATGCCTCAAATTGTTCGAGGAAACACCAATGCTCCTTGTATGATGATTGGAGAGAAGGCTGCTGATATGATCAAAGAAGATTGGGAGACTGCTTATTGGGAACCATAGTTGTAGCAAATCCAACTCTAATAGTATACGATTAAAGCATATTTTAATGTAAGTGGGTAGTTTAAATTAGAACATAAGAATTAATATTTAGTATGTAACGTTATACGACAAGACCGTGGAGCTTGACACAAGCAAAGACCCTATACCCAGCAGGGGGTGAAGTCGGGCTGTGGATGATGATGAAGAACGCTATAGGGCGTAGGAATCGTTAAAAGTTAGTACAAATGATAAATGACAAAAAAGACGCAGAAACCAAAAACAATGTGTGTTTTGACAGTCCAAATAAGTATGGTATAAAAATTCTTAGAAATGTTTATATGCAACATTGGTTTTGGTATATGCGAAACCTGAAACACGTGTCTAGTATCTTTATGTAAAGAATCTATGTACAAATTTTTAAAACTGTAGCATGAAAAATCACAAAGTTATAAGCTTGTTCTGTTACCTGGCTGTCCGCACAAAAACGTAGTCACCACGCGGCGCGCCCGTGCGCTCGCCTCCAGCGTCGTCTTGGTACCTAAATGGCTGCGATAGGTACTTAGTGTCGCTTGATATCCAAGTTGTAGCCTTTTGAAAATATTTTTTGGACAAAATATAACACGGTTTAAAAATTATTGGAATCGATTCAGTTACTTATTCTAAACAAACTATATTCAGGTTTCGCATAATTACTAAAAATAATGTTGTAGATTTTTCTTGAAGCCATACTCAATCATCTGTGTCATACATTTGAACCGTGTAGGTATAGCTTGGAGATTTTTTTTAATAGCATGCATAAATCATAACTCAGGTCCTCCATACACCGTGACTTTTTAGTCGTTTTACAAAGGTGATCCACTCAATGTACCCAACATACAATAGCTCTAATCGCGATTTTTTTTTGACCTACCGTAATAGGTACAAATAAATAATACATTAGAATAAAATTATGAAACATCCTGTTAATGATGTTTACGTGTCAAACGGGAGAACATAAAGCTACCTAGCGTTCGAGTCCAGTAGATCATCGCTCGCAACAGGGTGTTTTATCCAAGTCATACGTCATAATACGAAATAATATTTTTATTTTTAAATCATTGAAATCTCATAATACCAATTTTTTTTAATGAATGTTTAGTAGTCATTGGATACATGAAATGGGCTGCCATTGTAAGACGACTAAAAAGTCATGGTGTATAATTAATCCATGGTAAAAGTGGTGTCACGAGATTCCTTGCATCGTTTAATTAGGTAGTTTAACTTTAAACAACGACATATTTAAAATCTTCTCTAGCCATTATTAGAGAATCACTTGTATTGTAAAATGTATAACGGGCTGGTGTCCGTAACTCCACGTCAAAGCGCGTATTTTGCGTGCGGCAGAGAATCACTTTCACTGCATTTAATTTAGTATACTCAAAGTCTTTCACTGATTTAGATTAGGGGACTATTAATAGGTCTTTAACTATGAAATTGCCGTTTTTTTCTTACATTTTGTTCTGTTTGTAACTTTGACGTATAGTTATATTTTTCCTCATTCCATTCTTATTGGATTCATTGTTAAATTACGTACCTTTAAGAGTTTACAAACCGTACTAGTAGTTGCATATTACCTCATAGGGTAGTGTGTCAAAACACCCTATTCAATGTGCTGTTGGTTTCACTACTTCAAGTAGATATATTTTTGTCATAGATTGTGTTTTGAGAATTTAACATACGCAGTACAGCGCAGCTTTTTTCACTATAACTAAAGTTTGCAATTGCATCATAATCGGTTCAGATGTTTTCAAGAAAATTAAAAAAATGTTGGTATGGACATTTCACTTTTCATGAAATCGTCCACACAAATGGGCAATTTCATACTAATAATAGTATTAGTAATTTATCTGTGTATACTAATAATCATTTTGTATTAAGATACCAATAGGCTGTTATTTATTTTTTTAAATTACTGTTTCTTGTGTATATTTTGAAATTAAAATTTTGCCAAAGAATACGTTTTTTATTTACCTTATTGCTAATCTTTATCTTAATCCTATTGTTTTAAAAGCGATTATTATCTGCAGAATGGTGAGTGAAAAAATCGCAATTTTTTGTAACCTAGAATTTGTTACTAAAACTGTAGACGTCGGATAATTATTTAGCCGTGTGATGTTAATGTATGCTCTCTAACATACCTACTTAATATTTCTATAGAATTTGGTAGACAGGTCTCCATTACAAAACAGGTAAGGATTAGAAGTTTTACAAACTAATTTTAACCCACAACTATTGTAAGCTATGTCTTAAGGTGATAGCGCCAGAGTAGCCTGCGAAATTTAAATTTCATTTGTTTTTTTTTTTAATTTTTTTGTTTTTTTTATTTATTTTTTTTGTAATTTACAGGTCAGTGTCAGGTTGTATGTTGATTAAGATATGATTTGCAACCATTCAAAAATATGGCTTTACAGAGTTATAGTCATTACTACTACCCGCTAAGTTCATAATAATAATCCCATTGAATAACTTTTTCTTGAAATAGTCATTCAATGGGATTAAATGAACTTAGAGGGTTGTATTGATGATTTTAATGATTATAATTCTGTAACTACATACGTTACGGTCGCGAATCATATTTTGTTTCACAAATAGCCTGAAACTGACCTTAAAATTGCGAAAAACATAAGAAAATTAAAATTTCTGGCTACCCTGGCGCTACCACCTTAACAAAAGCTTTCCTCACTCAAACATGTGGACGCTACGCGTCTTTGCGCCGACAGATGTCGGATTCCGATTTCCGAACAAATATGATTTCTGACACTAACTGTTTCCGCGACCTTCTTAGCGTGAAATTATTATAAAAATATTCCCCCCCTTTTGAATCGGATTTTGTTACTAATTTCAAGTTTTTTTTTTTTTCACGGAACCCTAATTATTTTTTATAAAATATAAGTAGCCTTAATTATTGCTTATAATATCTGCTATCTGCCACTAAATGTCCTGTCAAAAACAGTCCAGCCATTTCGGAGATAAGCTGGAACAAACAGACAGACTGAAAAAATTGAGAAAAAATTGTATGTGGAGGTTCGTATAATATTTATATGTACGAGATCGATCGATTTGTTTAGGAAGCGGGGTAAAATTGTTATCAGATGCCAACAATTTTGATACTTCAGTTATCAATTCAAAGAGTATTGTATTTTTCCATTTTCATAGTGTAAACAACGGTTCGTAGAATAAATTTAATCAGAGAGAAACTAAAGAATTTACAGCTTCGAAACTTCTACAGTAACTGTCTATCCTTGTCCAACTTAAGCTTTTTCTCTTTCCTCTAGTATTTTCTCGTGTTTTCATTTCAACTGACCTATTGCATCTCACCTGTATAACAACAAAGTTTTTACATCAAAATTCTTCTGCCGTTGACAGTTTTTAAATTGGACAAAAGCCACTTCGATGTCTGGCGTGATGTAGTCAGATTTGAGACCGATCCTTTTTAGGATTCCGTAGTTTAAATGGTGCCAGCAGGACCCTAATAATAAAATTAAGACTCTATTGTCTGTCTGTCCGTTCATTCGTCCGTCTGTTCATCTCCTAGTCTGCCGCAGGGCTGTATCTTTTGAATCATGATATGTAGACACTTGAAATTTATACTGAGTGTATATTACTGGCCACAATAATAACACATATAAAATAAAATAAAAAAGCCTTTTATTTCCTATTCGTTTGCAGTTTTTGTGATTAATAAAATAAGTACGTAAGATGAAAAAAAATAAGTTTTAAATAAATAAAAATAGTATTTATAATATACAAGGTGTAACATAATAAACGCAAGACCTCCCGTGTGGTCTCTCGCACCATGAAACTAAACATCTTTTGTTCTACGAGTTCTTGAAATTCGAAAAAAAAAAAAAAAACTATAGGAACTGACGCAATCAGCTGATCCACATGTATGGTTAAACTAAAAAAAAAAGTTATGAATTTCCAAAAGTCATAGAACAAAAGTTGTTCAGTTTTATGGTCTGAGACACCACACGAGAGGTCTTGCGTTTATTATGTTACACCTTGTATAGTGTATATTACTGGCCACAATAACAACACATAATACTGTTAAAATTTAAAGGGGGATTTTTTTACGGAACCCTTCATTTGCCAGTCTGACTCGACTCGCACGTGGCTGGATTTTTATATTTATCACTATTTTCATTCATCATGATACACGTGGCAGTACAGTTTGATATACATAATATCAATATCTGAAGTATTTTTGTTATTATAAACGGGTATAGAGTGAGTATGTTAGCTTTGTCAAGAAATGGCATATTTTTATTTAGTAGTATCTTTTGTCGAATCTATTATTCAGGAAAAAGAATAGAAGAAGATTGTTTTTTTCACGAAATTCAATCTTCCGGTTTGTGTTTTACGAACATTTTATGGATTTTTCTCTTGTCTACTAACCTTTTTGTGTTTTTGTTTTGTTTTTCGGAACTTTAACATACATTTATGTAGTCACAGTGAAATACTTATCTTTAATATTCTCAGCACTTATTTTAGTTGTAGGAAGGAACACAAATTTATTTTTGTATTTTTGTCCGTGTGATTTATTTTTGTTAAGTTGTTTTTGATTTATGTAGTAATATTTTGTATACAGTGTTTGTATGACGACACTTAGTACTTAGATTGAATTTTATTTTTTTTAATTCACGTTTTGTTTTGTGTATTTTTAACTTTAGTTACATGTGTACATTTTTTGTGTAAATGTTTTTAGTTTTAGCTGTTTGCCCTACTAAAATATCAAACGACGGTCCCTACGTACATAAAGACATGTCAAAAATGGTATTTTTTTTTAATGCACTATTGGCTTTAGATTTTCCATACCTGTATTATATTTTTTTTTTTATATTACGTATTTAACATCATTTACAAACCGTAAATGAGAACAAGTATTATATTTACAACGAATAAGTGTCGTAGATGCGGATATCTATACGTATCGTTACGTACGGTGTTTTAAAATGCGCGCCACTCGGTGCGAACGCTGTCTTGTCTGACATAACGTCATTCATGGTTGGAGTTCCTCAATAAGTCGTATCGATGCTTGTTCGCGTGGTGTAATATTAATGTTTTGATACAGTTATATTTAGTGGTGTGTTTTTTGGTTATAAGTATTTATAATATTGCCTGCAACAATTGTAAAACATGAATAACAGTAGATCAAAGTTACTGGTGGAAATTGTAAACTCCAGACATTTCTGAAGTTTGCAGTTGTTCCTGGCTGTTTGTGAATGTGAGTTTAAATGTCTGGCAAGGTTTTTTAAAAAAATAAAAATAATCCAGACATTATTGAATTTAAGTACGATTTTTTTTAAGAAAACCATAGAAAACTGGTCTGTGGCAATAATTTGAAACTGACTAGAGGGAGACAAAAGAAGGAGAAGGAACTAATACTAGAGATGGTGTACAATAATCCTATTCCTATCACTGAAGTGAAATATACAGGGTGTAAACAGACCCTTCACATAGCCGTCAACCAAGCATTCTGTACATTAAACTAAGTAACTTTACGCAAAAATTATTGCTGGCAATCGACTTTTGTTTTTGGGGTGAAAAATCACGTTTTGAGGTAGGACTCGATGGAAAGCCCTCAAAGCATTGTGCTAATGAATGGATTGAGTAGTACGGGGGTCGTGGAGGTGTGTAAAGTAAAAATCTTACATTAAAAACATGTATTTAAAAAAAAACTTGTGAAAAAGTTGGAACTTTGACCCCCAATATCTCCGTAACTAGAAGGTTCCCAGGTATGGTCTAGAACAAAAAAATGATCGCAAAGACGGGGAGAACAAGTGCCTTTCGGATGTGTTAAGGGTCTATTTACACGCTTAAGAGACTTGTTAGTTTATGCGATACGATGATTATCCCAAAAAAGTATCATACATTCTACAATAACCTTAAGAGCGCTAACGTCTTACGGCATCTCATACAAACTTTCAAGTGATTTTTTTTCGAAATGATTTTCGCGACCGCCGTCTTTAGGCACCCGCCTAAAGACGGCGGTCGTAACCGAGGCAGGGCCAAGAAACGCTGGCGTTATGGTAAGCAGTATTGGAAAGCCATGTGGGAGGCCTTTGCCCAGCAGTGGGACAGAGCAGGTTAATATAAAAAAAAAGTATTAATCTTAGAAAACTGTGATTTTTAATGTTTAGTTCCTGCTTCAATAAGGCCAGAAGTACCTATTGTTAAGATGCTTAGAAGATTATTAATTAACAATAAAAAAATTCAGTTAGAAACCTTGTTTAATTAATAAAACAAAATCCTGATAATTTTATAATTTTGCATAGTCCCCGAATGAATGAAACCGCATATAAAGCGATATATCTTCATTGATGTAAACACTGTTTTAGGCATTAACGGATTACAAAAAAAAAAATAGTTAAAAATATTTATTTTTATTTATTTATGCACACACAAAACACTTAACAAGACATTACATTAAGATAGAAGAGCACAAAGGTACTGCTTATTTCATGAGAAATCTCTTCCAGCAGACCTGCGAGAGGAAAGTACAATTAAATAATGAACAATCACGGAAGATTTTCCGTAAGTGACAGTATAAGTTTAATTGATGTATTTTTTATATCCATGGGTGGCCATTTTAGGATGTTTAACACATCTGTTTGAAAACAATAACATAATTTTACGTTTTCATAAAACATTTTATGTAAATTCTATTTTATAATCTTTTTTTTTCTTTCCTGCGCATAAAAAGGTATCATAGACATGTCTGACATGCTTTTATTTTAATATCAGCGTAGAAACAGTCATCTGTCAGTTTTCCTAAGAAAATATATAAAAGAAAATATGTATAAAATAATACCATTATAAAGTTACTAAAGCTAATAAAACATTATAGAAAAAAAAAAATATAATTGTACATAGAATTATTTCTAGAGCGGTTTACGGTTTATAACGCTCTCCTGTAAACCTCGGTTTTTGACATGTCTTTATGTACGTAGGGGCGGCCGTTTTATTTAAGCTTGTTTAGCTGAATTATGAAATCAAATAGCTTTGTTTACAAATGTAATAGTTTATTTTTCTGTAATTAAAATTGTATTTTATTCTCTCATTTTAGCAACACTTATGCAATTATTTAAGCTTTTGATGGTGTGAAATCAATACTAGTTTTATAAACCGCGTTCTAGAGATATCAGTGTCACAATTTCTAAAGAATATTAAGAGCACAGCACGGTTGGCGCAGTGGCTGAGCGATTGGCTGCTGCGCTGCGTGTCACGGGTTTTATTCCTGCACGGAACATATTTGTATGGCTTACAGCCCAGGTAGTTGTTCCGGGTACGGTTGTTTATGAATTAAATGTTGTAAACGCACCCACGATACAGGAAAAAATCCTAGTGTAGGGCAACATTTTACAATAAAAAACTAACAGCTTTTCGCTCGTTGTGTTCAGTTTTACTGTTCCGCCTTAAATCTTTTAATAACAGATTATGGGGCACTTTAGAAAAAAATAAAAATAATCAAAACGGTACGATTTCATAATTTGGCCTAACAAGCAAAATAACTAGAACAAAAACGATCAAACTAAAAATTAACTTTAAAACTAACGTTACAGAGGGAAGACTATGGGAGGGTCCAGTGCCATAAACTACATGATCTACATGAGAGGAAACAAGAGGGACTACGACAGCTGGTCAGAACTTGGCAACCATGGATGGAGTTATAGAGAGGTTAGTTAAGTTTTTTACCCATAATGAGACCAGATATGATGACTAAATCAATGAAACGTAGGTTCCCCTAAAGGGGACGAGATCAGTAATAGTACATGATTTGAAAAGGAAATATTCAATTAAAAATATAATAAGATAATCTGGTTACTACTGTACTGGCTGTTGTACTGAGAGCCGGCTTTTACTTAGAACTACGTTTTTTTTTCTATTCCAAATTGGAATTAAGCTGATTTTTATAAAAAAAATAAACGACGAGCTCATGTTACTTAAAATAGGACAAGGGCAAGACAACGATAACTAATCCAATTATTGAAACAAAAAAGTAGATAAACGCCCAAAACCCAAAGGTTGACTGGTAATGAATGCCTTGTGGCATTAAGTCTGCATAAGTACCACTAATTGTACAATCATGAAGTTTAAATAAATAATAAAGGTTGTACAACAAACGAATCTGAAAAAAGCACTTCTCATTTTCCAGGTCTTGCCATACTTCAAGAAAGCAGAAGATAACCAAGACGTAGAAGCCCGCGACAAACACTACCACGCAGTCGGCGGTCCCATCAATGTTGAACGATTCAAGTACCGCGATATCAACTCCATGATGATAGTCCAAGCCTTCAATGAGAGAGGATTACCTATCACGGACTTCAACGGCGAGCGCCAGTATGGAACAGACTTAGCCCAAACCACATCCAAGTTTGGTCAAAGAAACTCGGCCAACAAAGCCTATATAAGTCCCATTAGAAACGAACGTCCAAATATCCATATCATTAATAACGCTTTTGTAACTAAAATACTAATAGATCCTATCACAAAGGTGGCTTACGGAGTTGAGTACGTCAAAAATGGTGTTATATTAGAAGCTCATGCTGAAAAGGAAGTTATAGTAAGCGGTGGAACCATTAATTCTCCAAAATTGTTGATGCTGTCTGGTATAGGACCTAAATACCATTTGAAGAGTCTTAATATTCCTGTAATATCGGAATTAAGTGTAGGAAGTAATCTACAGGACCATATCACCACAGATGCACTAACTTTGGGTTTGACAAATAGAACATCAACAGCTGTTACTGGTGAACAGTTATTGGAAGAAATACACCAATATTACGGCCAACCTTTGCCCAAACATGGACCATTGGCTGCAACTGGTACTCTAAGTAGTACGGCCTTTATGAGTACTGAATACGATGAAGATGCGCCTAATATACAGTTTCATTTCGATGGGAGAAACGTCAAAGACTTTTACGCTGATCCTACAACGTACTTGGCAACTAACATTTTCCCACTGGCATTCTACGACGGTCTATCAGCTAGACCTTTACTATTGACTCCCAAAAGCAGAGGGTTCATTTTACTCAATACTACAGATCCAATATTTGGTCCACCATTGATTTACTCAAGATTCTTTACAGAGAGAGAAGATATGGAAGCTTTGATTAAGGGACTGAAATTCGCTGTTAGTTTAGAAGAAACTGAAGCATTTAGAGCCTGTGGAGCTCGATACGTTAGAATCCCAATTCAAGCTTGTTCGGGGTTAATTTGGGGTACAGATGAATACTGGACATGTATACTTATTCAATACACTGCAACTATATTCCATCCTGTAGGTACTTGTAAGATGGGTCCTAAGTGGGACAAGGAAGCTGTTGTAGATCCACGATTGAGAGTGTATGGTATTGAAAAATTAAGAGTAGTAGATGCTTCTGTAATGCCATTGATTGTCAGAGGTAATACTAATGCTCCTACAATCATGATTGCTGAAAAGGCTTCAGATATGATTAAGGATGAATGGTTATAATTTCATTAGTTAGAAGAGTAGTAGATTTAATTTTAAATGTTTAAATGCTTCCACGCTAATGGAAGTGAAACGAAATAAAAGGGATCAAGAAAAAAAATATATTCACATTGATTTGTTTTATACTGGTGTATCGAAGGGCTTACCAAATACAAGCATGATGAGAACATGAAATGCAGTGACTTTATATATAAATTATTTATGGTTTGAAAATATTGATTGAATTTGTAATTCTCACTAAAAATCTTGCCCTAGCTAGACTAAGGAATAAGTTAAAAAGAGTTTATTTTTATAAAGATATATTTTTTTTTTTTAAATATCAAATAGATAATCAAAAATAAAAAAAGGGATTTTAAATCCTTATGAATACTGATATTTGATATTGCTACTTGGTCTAAAAAAATTAGAAAATTTTTAATCAAATAAATTAGTCTTCTGATCCCGAAAAATCTTGAAAATGACGAGAAACCTTTTACAATAATTACGTAAAGTAGTTTTAATGTAAATAATTGTACATAAGTGTTTTGTTAAAAGTTGAGACCAAAAAGTGTTCTTAATAATAGGTTTTAAGTAGATTTATACAGCTTCTCGCAAATATTAAATTAATTCTTTTTTTACTTTATAACTGTGTTTTATTTCGTTACGCACGAATAAAAAATCAATAAAGAAAGTCTTGCTCATGAACGAGGACCGTTATGAGAGAAGTGCAAAAAAAAACAATTTATGGGCTTTGTGTTAGATGATATGGCCCGAAAGGGGGTGATAGAGAAATATGGAAGAAGACATATTGCGACAGACTACCTTGTTGATCGAGTGGCCGCAAGCTCGGCTGCTGAGCATATGGTCCTGGGTTCGATTGCCCGGTCGGGCAAAGTGTTACTGGGTTCTCCATCAGAAATTTCTCAGTAACAGCCACGGAGTCTGGATTTATGCCCGGTCGATGGCAATAGGCTCGCCCCGATTATATGGGACTTAAAAAAACTGATACTGTTAGCCTGCGTCATCCCACTGCTGGGCAAAGGCCTCTCTCCATGACTTCCACTTGCTACATGAATTTCTTAAAATTGTTAACATAATAAAACGTCTCAATAATATTGTAATAACACTATTAATATAAGGTTTTCGTGGCTATTCAAGTCTCATTTATAAAATGAATGGGTTTAAGTAAGTACCCTTAACGAAGCCGAAAGGCACTTGTTCTCCCCGTCGTCTTTGCGATCATTTATTTGTTCTAGACCGTACCTGGGAACCTACTACTCTTGGACATATTGGGGGTCAAAGTGCCAACATAGAGTTACTAAGTTTGATGTTCAGAAAGCTTGGTTGACGGCTTCGTGAAGGGTCCCGTTTACACCTTGTAGATTCTCAGAATAAATTAAAATATTAATAATATAAAAAAATAAAAATAATAATAATTAATATCGGGAGCTAAAAATAATGAACAATCACGGTAGATATCCCGTAAGTGACAGTATAAGTTTAATTAAAAAGATAAACTTATAACACTGTCTAGAACTCGGTAGCAATATCTATCAGATACTTTTTATCAAGAAATTCTTTCATACTATAAAACAAGCTATTTAAAGGAACTCGGATCATCTCCGTAGTATCAAAAATCTAGCTTGCAGCTTGCTTTATTAGCTACCTACTTAGTATTTAATCAATTATTTTTGTAAAATACAGACTACATATATCGTTGTTTTTCGTTGTTGTGTTGTTAGCTCGTGGCTTAATAATAACAGCCGCTCGGGTCGATCTTTAGGTTAAGCCGTGCTTGTCTAGGTTGGTCCGTAGATGGGTGACCGCCCATTACATACTGACTTTCCTCCGTGCCTCGGAAACCACGTTAAGCCGTTGGTCCCGGCTGTCATTTGTAGATCTTTGACAGTCGTCAGGCAGTCAGTGGCCCAAAAAGTCTGACAACCAGTCTTACCAAGGGGTATCGTATTACCCAGTACTAACTGGGTTGTGGAGGTCAGATAGGCAGTCGCTCCATGTAAAATACTGGTATTCAGCTGCATCCGGTTAGACTGGAAGCCGACCCCAATATAGTTGGGAAAAGGCTAGGTAGATGATGATATATCGTTGTTTTTGATGTTTACTTTGTGTACGAAGGCTGTAGGTCCACATAACTGTACTTTTTTGTTTTTTTTTTATTTATTTGTTCGTTTGGGATCGTTCAATGTGGCGACACTTGGGGGAGGCTTATGTCCAGCAGTGGACGTCTTTCGGCTGAAATGATGATGATTATGATTTGTTTGTATAATAATTGAGTGGATATAAATATGTTTTTACTTTTGTATGCCATAAGGTAGAATGTGTTGAAACTGCTTTTACAGTGTTTACATCTCATTTTGTACCCACATTCATGGCAAATAAATGATTTCTGATTCTATAGACCGACCGCTTTAATGGATCCTCCACCGTGCCCCATCAAAGGCACATTAAGCGTCCCCAATTCGTCCCAACAATATCCCACAGTTTATTTGCTTTAAAATAACCATAGTCCACATAGGTATTACGATACTAATTGAACCAATACGTGATCAACCTTCAGAATATTCCATTTAAATTGATACCTCCGCGAGGACTCATTAAAGCGGTCGGTCTATAATCATTTTCGTTAAAAATTCGTACATGCCTTCTGAGATTTTGCACAAATATCTGTGTAGTATAAATAGATACTACAGATGTGGGCAAGTGAAACAAGAAAGTTGGTAACAAAGACCAACAGTACGCGGCTGAATCATCTACCAAGACGCCGCGGTTTGGGCCACGAAATATGAGAGTTTTAAAAGCGCTTGGTGAAGTATTTTTACATAAAGAAAGAAAGAAAGAATAAAGTTTATTTGACGTCAGTTCATCAAGCACATATAATGAAAAAGATACAAAAAAAAAATATATTAAAAAAAAATAATAATAATTTTAGAAAATAGGAAATACATAAGGAAGTATATCATTGGTATACTGACTACGATAAATACATAATTTACCTTAAGGCTTTGACAAAATGACATTCCATCAACGATAACGACGACGGAAAAATAAAAAATGTTTTAATTTAAACAACCAAAAAGCGTCTGTTAATCATGGCGAAAACTGATGTAGTAATAATAAACGACTTAGAAGCAAATGCCACTTATCTAGGCTAGGCCCTCAACGTGGTTGAGGAATTTTGTACCTTTTTTTTTACTTAGCCTCTATTGTCCCACTGCTGGGCTAAGGCCTCCCCCATAGCCTTCCACTCTTCTCTCCTTGCGGTTTTCTCAGGCCAATCTCTTAAAAACGTTTCCAAGTCGACACGCCCGCGTTTTCTAGGCCTCCCTCGGTGACGACACCTGTCTTCTAGCACCGACTGCCTGACGAATCTGGTCTATCGATCCTGATGAATTCTACAAACATGGCCCGCCCAATCGAAATTCAACCCAGCAGTGTTATTGCTCACAGTCATAAGCGATTACAGTTTTTGCTAATAGATGGTAAAATGTTACAAAATTGAACAAAGCTTAGGATTCAACAATCAAAGACGCCACGGTTGGCGCAGTGGCTGAGCAATTGGCTGCTGCGCTGCGTGTCGCGGGTTCGATTCCCGCACGGAACAAATATTTGTATGGCCTACAGGTAGTTGTTCCGGGTCTGGCTGTTTTTGTATGTGAGTTTAAATGTTTCTAAACGCGCCCACGATACAGGAGAAATTCCTAGTGTGGGGCAAGGTATTTAAAAAAAAAAAAAAAAAAAATGAGATCCTAAAATAATAAAAAGCCATTCAAATAACTTTTCATATCCTCAGATTCTAACTGGGATCACCCCATCCCCTTTTTTTTCTGGATATTCTAGCTACATCTTTAAAATTGAAATGTCCGTCAATTCCATCTCAAGAATACAATATGAAGTTCCACATTCTCAGTCAAAATTTGTATGCCATCCTGAGAATTCTTCCAGAAACATCCCCGCACGTTTCATAGCCTCACCCAAGACCCATCTGCCGTTCCTACGCCCCCATTATCTACTTCCATAAACCGCTGAGAAGCAAACAATCTGTAGACTCTGTCCTCACTCTAAAATCACTACCACACTAATCAGACCCACCACCCCTCCCTTACACTGCCAAAATGAAGACCATTGAGGACCTTCTATTGATGAAAGGAGGGACCTATCTACACTGGTTACGTTATAAATTTTACAACCTAGTAGACTTAAAACTTCATCAAAGTGCTATAAATAAACAGGAGTGCGTCTTCGGTGGTTTCGAACGTTTAAAAGCTTCGTTTTAATACTTGTACGTGGAGATTTAATGGTTATTAATCTTTAGTTTCTATGGCTTTGAATTTATTGGGGACAGTATTAATGGTATTGGGAATAGGAATGCGGTACTTCCTCAGTGGGTTTGATTGAATTTAGGGTGAGACATTGTGTTTCAAGATTTAAATGTTAGCGTGCATTTTTAGAAAAGATACTTTGAAACTTATTCATATTATTATGTTACTTCTGCGGTAAGATACATCACATTTCTTTTTTGTTTTAAATCAGTCTTTTCTACATCTACACAAATGTGCTCTATTTCTTTTTATTGACGTCAACAGAACAAAGAAGCGTCTTCTCAGATCCAACCTACATAATTTATAAAAAGGAGAATACCCAATTTTGTATGGGAGTTCGGCTGTTCTAGCGTCTCGACTAAATCATTGGTAAAATATAATAATGTAGTCCCGGCTTATGAAAATGATAATACAAAAGGTTTTTTTTGCATAATCATGGAAAAGAGGCAACAAAAATCTGCTTTATGGCATTCTCCTTTTAAAACTTTACTCATAGTCATACTAACCATAACCCTTGTACCTAACAGTGCAATCAAAAATAAAAGAAAAAAGAACTTTCATATAACGACTCCCCGGAGAAACATTAACATAGGTATGTGTAGTAGTAGGTACCCAATTCTAGTTGAACACACTTTTAACACAGAATAGCACTCACAGAAGGTCAGGTCCATACATTGTTTTAAGCTTTCACGGTTTACAACTAAACTTATACTGTCACTTACGGGATATCTTCCGTGATTGTTCATTATTTTGAACACAAAACCTGGTGATACTGTGAGTGTGTTTTGCCGTGACTTAGTGTCGAGTTTCAGTAGTGCGCGTAGCAAAAGACAAAGAAAGAGGGTAGATAGATTTGTCTGCTCTTAACAATTTATTTTCCATCCACCCGCATTCTCCAGTCAACCCGCGATCATGGCGCTTGCAACAGCGCCTAAATATCGGGAGCTCAAAATAATGAACAATCACGGAAGATATCCCGTAAGTGACAGTATAAGTTTAGGTCCATACATTATTATCATTTCACCTCGGAATAACCCACCACTGGGCTATAGGCCTCTTCTTTCTTCTACTATAGTTATCCGTTCTGTGTGTCCCTCATCCATGTATTTCTCGATACTTTGACGCATTTAATGCCCTGGTTTCTTTGGCCCAACCTTGGCTAGCATTCTGTCAGCACTCCGAACTCCACTTGTTGTCCCCTACGTCTAAGATTTTCATTCGACGACGGATTTCGGTGTTACGCAGTCGGTCTAGTAGGGTTATGCCGAACATGGCTCGCTCCATTGCCCATTGTGCAACTCGTATTGGGTCAGTCTCCTTTATTAGCGTTCATTTCTCGGAATTCAACAAACTGAGCGAAAACATGCGCACGCACACATAGACATGTACGTACGGCAATTCTAAACAAATTACAGTTGTGTGTGCACTAAGTGCACTCGCTGTACTTGAAGTGTGTCTATGTGTGCGTGCGTTTTTGCCCGATGTTTGGAACTGTCCTTCTGTACAATTCTGTGTTCTAAACTTCAGTTATTCCTTATTGTTGTATTAAACGTCAAAGTTTTCGAGATTTATTCCTTCAATATAGCTTTCAAGATGTGTGTGAGTGATTCGTTTTGTTGTTTTGTAGTGAAGTTATTTTTGAATGTTTTAAGAGGACTTCGATGCTGTATCGTTACATTAATTGTTTATCTGTCTGAGTTTATTTATTACATCCTCATTTGTGTTGGTGTTTAAACAAGCGGAAGATTTCGTAAAACTATAAAATTATATAATAAGTAGTAAAAGTGTAAAACGTGAGGAAAACATGTTTCATAACTTGTTGTAAACACAAGGTCACATTGCAAACACCGTCAATGCACTGTACTAACACAATTTCGCTCATAAAAAAGCTGTAAATCCTCGCCAGTTGACACGTAACGAGATAAAACAACACAAGTGAAGCACGCGGCGCCGCTCGTGCGATACCTAATTGTGTGTTCTTGCTCAAGTTGGTTTTACACGTAGAAAAGTTTCTAGATGAGACTTGATATCCTAACTATCTTATTAAAAACATGTATATAGATAGAGAGAAAGACTCGACAATTATTAAAGTTGTCTTATAAATAAGTGAGAAAATCGCTACATGTTTTGCTATTATGGAGTCATCATTCTCTCGCCCTTATCCCAATTCATTTGGGGTCGGCGCAGCATGTCTTCTTTTTCCATACTTCTCTATTACTCATCATTTCATCAGACACCTCCTTTCTTGCCATATCATTCTTTACACAGACCATCCATTTTTCATTATGGAGTATGATCGCTATATAAATGTAATCTTGTGAATGAAGTTATTTGAAGACCTCATCACCTCATAGAATAGAATATACTTTATTGTGCAGACACCAGCACATCAAGCTACCCGAAACTGTCAAATTGAACCCTAAGGCTTTAGCGATAAAGTTGAAAATCTATTAAAGAAATTTGACAGGTTACGGTAGTTTGATGTGCTTGGCGTCTGCACACTAAAACTTAAACACAACTCTATTACAATAGTGCTAATTCTATGCTTACAATGGTGACCACCATTGTAAGCATAGAATTACCACT
This sequence comes from Noctua comes, assembly GCA_963082995.1. Taxonomy (NCBI): domain Eukaryota; kingdom Metazoa; phylum Arthropoda; class Insecta; order Lepidoptera; family Noctuidae; genus Noctua; species Noctua comes. Next base: position 4,265,364 of record OY720290.1, on the reverse strand, counting down.
GCGAACGATATCTTCAAGGCGACCTTTGGATGGACCGTACGAACATCAATCCATATCCAAACTTCCATACTAATATTGTAAATGCGAAAGTAAGTTTGTTTGTTTGTTACCTTTTCACGCCTAAACCACTGAACCAATCATCCTGAAATTTTGCATATACGTTGTCAGGTGTACAGATACGGACATAGGGTACCTTTCATTTCGACAAAAAGTACTGTTCCCGAGGAAAAAAACAATAACGTTCTTATAACAAAAAATGGCGCCACGTGTCTTTCGAATCATGATTTAATTATATTATTACAAGCAGAGTCCAACCCAAATTGACTGACAAGTTCTAAATTAACGCGAGCGAAGCCGCAGGCAAAAGCTAGTAAAATATAAATGGTAGTCATTGTGAGCTAGTTTTTTTACAATGTAATAGATGTCAGTTCCAGTACAACTAGGGAGACGTTGTCCAGTGCGCTTTTCTCTGATTTATGTACTATTGCCACGTGCCGTAACGACTTTGAAATAACAACTTAAGATCGTTAATCTTTTAACTGTCTCAGAGCGAACTTTACCAATGAAACTGAACGTGATTTGCAAAATATGTCTTCATTACACTGCAAAATGTATCCATTTAAAACATTATTCCTATCCAATATTTTGTATCATTTCATCACAATCAATCAATCAATCAAAGCATTTATTTCAAAACGGCCAGTTACAGGCACTTTTGAATTGTTGAAACAAAGACAACAATAGCTACAGTCCCAGTCACAAGGCATAAAAACTGTGAAAGTACTGTAGTTGCCCCTTCCTTAACGTAGATCTCTATGGAGAAGAACTTGCAAGAAACTCCATGGACACTCTTTTAAATCAGAATACTTTTACAAACTCTTGGTTACATCATTCATGTTGAGATGGTATATTATGTGAGAACGATGTAGCAAGATGTTTACGTTAAAAGTGTCCATAGTAATCAATTAGTAAACCTTAGTATGAGTTGATCTCATCCCAACAAAAACTCTTCATTACTGTCTAGACCAGGAGTTCCTAAACTTTAAAGATAGGTAACGGAACACCAACCAAATATTATTAATACTCGAAACGGGATATTTACCATGTTTACGGTTTTTTATGAATTCCCGATATTTCGGCGCTGTTGCAAGCACCATGGTCACGGATAAACTGAAGTTATTGCGGGTGGGTGTTTATGAGCAGACAAATCAGTCTACCCTCTTTCTAGATAATGACCATGATAGTTTAAAATCTTATACCAACAAAATATCTTTTATTTTATGGAACCCCATATCAAATGATTACAAATCAACACTGAAATTTATATAAGAACATTTTTTTTTTTAATTTACATAAATGTACCTATAGAAATACCTATTTACATAAAAGTAATGAGTCCTTCTCATCACATATTTTCCGCTATTTTAAAATAATATTTGTAACCGTGGTATTATTTAATAGCTAATCTCTTCTCTATTGCTTCTCATCTCATCTCATCTCATCTCATCTCAACATATAATAAAATCGTTAAAATCCGGTCCGATGTTCCGACTTGGCGCAAAAACTACTGCATAGATCCTGTTCAAATTTTGCACAAATATCTGTAATAGGCTTCTTCAAATGTTAAGCTATATATTATCACGCTACTTGCTGAAAGGGATGAGCAATATTGCATTATGTCAGTATTATTCAATTGTTTATCGTTTCAGTCATGATATGCGTAACAACGTCTATTTCAAAGTATATGTCAACGAAGCAAATAGAGAAACGGTTTCATGACCGCTTTACGTGCATCACGTCGCAAGTTCGATCCCCAGTAAAATTATACTTTTTGTAATTGGTTGTATTTTTTTTTATAGAGATTATTATTATTTATTTTCTCTTTTTTTATGTATAATATAATAAATTCTTATGAATAAAGTTCAATCATTGGTGAAATCTCTTTCCTCATGTTTGAATCTGGCCGTTCGATGGTGTTCTGAACTGACAACGCCGTTGTGTGCTGTCCACAGGTGCTGTCAGACTCGATGTTTTCAATTTTATCAATCGCTCCCAATAAAATAATAGCAGTTATTGAAATTAATTAGAAACTATTTTGTTGTGTCGTTGTTCTTAGTTTTGCACAACTATTATTTATGGTTAGGTCTATTATTGTTAGGTCCCAAAAATAAATTCGTCTTTGTTGTCTTTGTTGGAGGGTGGATGATTGTAATGTATGATTTTTGATGCGTCTTGATTGTTAAAAAAAGCACGTAATTCGTTACTTGAAAAATATTTAGGTATCTTTATCATATCTGTCTTTTGTATCTTACTACTATTATAAATGCGAAAATTTGGATGGATGGATGGATGGTTGTTACTCAATTACGCCAGAACTGCTGAACGGATGTAGATCAAATTTGGCACAGAGATAGATTATCGTGCTAATAATTATGTCCATATTCCGCAACTGGTTGCCAACTGGCAACTGTCATACAGTGCATTAGAAAAGAACGGCTGTTTTAGTCCAGTTGTCATCGAAGCGAATCGAGGTAGGCTAACGGTTTACAGACCTCCCTGTAAACCAGGTTTCGCAATTTCGAGTCGAAACCAGTCTCCACTTTTTGTGATAATTTATTCCAAAAATAATAAAAATGGTTAGAAAGTTCGATCCCCAGCCGGTTTTATCTTTTTGTAACTAGATATTTTGTTTTTTTCTAATGCTTTATGATTTTCAAATCATTATAAAATAGATTAATATGCTTTTGGTTTTTTTTAACCATTCAAAGACAGTTAGGAAATCATAAATTAACAAATATTAATTGACCAATTTTCACTGGCCGAAAAAAAACTTTAAAATAAAAACAAAAAATAAAATTAGATAAAACCAATGACGTTGTAAATTTTTACCGTGCGGGAATCGAACCCGCGACACGCAGCACTGCAGTCAATCGCTCAGCCACTGCGCCAACTGTGCCGTCACATTGCATTTATGCTGAATATTCTGCTGGCCCAACTCCTCAAGGACCGCTATATACAGCTTTAAAGTTTTTTTTTAACCTTGCCCCAGTCCAGGCCCACACTTGGAATTTCTCCTGTATCGTGGGTGTGTTTACAGACAGTTAAACTCACAAACAGCCAGACCCGGAACCACTACCTGTAGGCCATACAAAAATGTGATCCGTGAGGGAATCGAACCCGATACACGCAGCGCAGCAGCCATTCGTTCAGCCACTGCGCCAACCGTGCGGTCACATAGCTGTAGCTGTAAAAAATGATATGATCGTCGGCGTCGACATTCATAGACCCTGTGATTGCTAATGATGATAGTACTGCCTACACCGTTGAATTTCTCAACTCCCTGGGGTTAACTCCCAGACTGTGCAATGGAACCAGGCTTCGTAACACAGACCTGGGCAGTAATATTATAAGAGTCACCATTATTACAGGAGTGGCTAAAGGAGAGAGCGGTTTAATTCCGACGACGGCGCGTTATGTTCCACGCGTGCCTCAAAGAGGTGTCAGCAACCAGGACGGGGTCCGCAAGGGCCGATGCCTGCCGGGGCTGCAGGACTGTTCAAAAGAGCGCCCTGGAACACAAAGGGCAAAGAAGGAACATGGATGGAAATCGTGCGCGCGCGAATTCCATACGACTGTTGTATTGTTGTGATTATAGTGAATGAGTATAAAAATAAATGTCTCTTTGGGAAAGTTGTTTGTTATCATGAGTACTGTCACGTGTTTAAGTATCGGCCACTAATTACCAGTCACAAGTACCTAACACTACAACCACAACCGCCCTCATATACAGGGTGTAAACAGACCCTTCACATAGCCGTCAACCAAGCATTCTGTACATCAAACTAAGTAACTTTACGAAAAAATTGTTGCTGGGAAACGACTTTTTTTTTTGGGGTGGTCGTGGAGGTGTGTAAAGTAAAAATCTTACATTTAAACATGTATTTAAAAAAAAAAATGTGAAAATGTTGGAACTTTGACCCCCCAATATCTCCGTAACTAGAAGGTTCCCAGATATGGTCTAAAACAAAAAAAACATCGCAATGACGGGGAGAGCAAGTGCCTTTCGGATTTGTTAAGGGTCTATTTACACCCTTTATATATAACAATCTATGGTCAATCAATTATCAAAATGATATATATTAGTATAGTTAGAGCTTTGCCGTTATGTGGTGATGTTATTAATAAATCATTAATTGCGTTTTAATTATTGCACCTACGTGGTATTAGTTGTTATCGATGATAGTCTGTTGTGCATCTCTGACAACATGGACGCATCGAGATTTATGTAAGTTTTGTTTTATAAATAACAAATACCATAAAGGGTGTAACTGTAGACCCTTAACGAAGAGGAAAGGCACTTGTTCTCCCCGTCATTGTGATCATTTTTTGTTCTGGACCATACCTGGGAACCTTCTACGGAGATATTGAAGGTCAAAGTCATTAAGTCTAACCGTGAAACGTGATTTTTCACCCCAAAAAAAAGTTGTTTCCCAGCAATAATTTTTGCGTAGAGTAACTTAGTTCCATTGGCCCTTCAAGCACTAATTCGGCCCTGCCAGGGCTGCGGGACTGTTCGAAAGAGATACCGTGGCCCGGGAACACAAAGGGCAAAGAAGGAACATGGATGGGTTTTAGTCAGTACAAGTCTGACACTCCCTTCCGCTCCGCCCAGAGTGGGGGGGGGTCATTTGATGATTTCCCATCCGAAAAAAAAAAAAGCACTAATACGGCCGAAAACATGGGGCGGCTGCGGACATAGCGACCTTGATAGAAGAATTGTGTGACAGATGAAATGGCTATACACCGATCGCTTTAATGACTCCTCGCGATTGTATCAATTTAAATAAAATATTCTGAAGGTTGATAACGTATTGGTTCAATTAGTACCGTAATACCTACGTGGCTTATGGTTATTTTAAAGCAAATAACCTATGGGATATTGTTTAGACTTTGTGGACGGTTAATGTGCCTTTGATGGGGCAAGGCGGAGGACTCATTAAAGCGGTCCGTCTATAGAAATGAGGTGACTGCTGAGTAGGTAATTGAGAAATATGAAAGAAGGAGACATCATGCTGACTCCAATTAAACTGGGATACTACCTTTCAATGTTATTTACCCGCTGTTATTTATAATTATAATTCTTTTCCCGCGTATTCATCCTTATCGGTAGGACGAGCTACACGGAAATACCTAACCGTGTCCTGTGTGTAAAATGATTAGCTAGTGAGTGATCTTGCTCACTCAAGGCTAATTAAAAAAAAATGACAGTCGTATGATCCACTTTATGCCCAAAAAATACGATGGGCATCAAAACTGAAATCTCAAATGAAGTGTCATTACGTCAAGGGTTCATTAAAAATTGTCTTTGGCGATCTCGGTGTTACCAGATTTCAGATTCAAAAAAATATCTAAAAATAAATCCTTTACAATAAGTAACCCGTACGTTCCTCCGCGCGTCCATAAGGCACCGATGACATTGACTTGAATGTTCACAAAGTAATGAGCGCACTCGAGCTCGCGGCGAAGTGGCGGTGCGATAAGCGCCGGATGACGCATCATCAGCGCGTCATCGTGTTTAGTGATGTCGATTATTGTTGTGATGTCATAATTTAACTGCAGATGGATGGGACGAAAAAACAATTATCCCGTAAATGCCGAACGGATAGGCAGACATGTAAGGAGTAAATAGTTATATTAAAATATAAATTTTTATCAGAGTGCCTCACGTTCACGCTCACGTCAGCGCACCAATAAGGTGCGCTTGCTGTTAATATCCCGCCAGGCGTCAATATTTTCGGTCGGGGGCAACCCCGACCGACGACTGTTAACGTTCACCATCAGCTGGTGGGTGCACTCGGTGCATAATTCGTACAGTTCGACCGGTAGTCTTCAACGAAATAGGCTTTCGAGTCAAGCGCTGAGTCTGAGCGATTGCATGGAAACATTCTACAAGCGACTCGATTCAACCACGTAAACAATGCTCTGGTCATGTTACAGATAAAATTCATTCTTCCTTTACTATACTTACATCTCCTGTAACTACCAATAGCTTATTCAATTTTGAAAGTGGTTATAAAATTCATCGCGCCTTCACATTTCCCAGACACATCGTGTTGTTTGTCCAAAACATTGCTATAAAAATCTGATCAGGCGCCAATCATCGGTCGGGGCAACCCGACCGAAAACTTTGGAAGCGTCCAGATTTCTCACAGGGAGGGTACGATGACGATGGACGGTTCAACATAATCAGGTGCTATGTGAATCCAACACATAGTTTATACAAATCGACCGGTAGGCCTCAACGAAGTGGGCGTTCGGATCCAGCTCTGAGTCCGTGTGATCGCACAGAGACGTACTACAGGCGATTCGACACATCCACCCGTAGAGTGATCTGGTCATGTTGCATATTGTAAAAATCATTCTTCCTTTACTATACTTACTTATCCTTTAACTACCGATCGTGAATTCAATTTTTCGGTTTTACTTGGAGAGACGCGGCGGTCCGCATGATAACGGCCAGAGGCATTCGTCATCGGTCGGAACGCTCCCGACTGACTAGTGGTCGTGCTCAATGGTGATCCGGTTCAGAACAACAAGGTTTGGCACGCATGGTTCGGACAAATCGACCGATAGGTTTCAACGAAGTAAGCGTTCGCATCAAGCTCCGAGTCTGTGAGACCGAAGGGGAACATTCTTCGTGCGAGTCCATAATATCCACCCAGAAAGTGCTCTGATCATGTTGCGGATAAAATTCATCATTCCTTTACTATACTTACATATCCTTTAACTCATTATAACATATTGCTAATACCCTGTCAGGCGCCATTCATCGGTCGGGGCAACCCGACTGAATACTGTTTCAGAGCGTTCAGAATTCTCACTGGGCGGGTACGATGGACGGTTCAATAAAACCCCAAAGTATTTGCATCGAGTTCTCAGTCAATTGACAAAGCGGTTCTATAATTTCCTTTTGTAGGCCGAACGGCTTAGTATAAAAACTGCTGTGGTTATGTTGCGAATATTCCAAATAACTAGCCATTTCAATTTAAGAAGTTGCATTTTCCCTTAAAATTGGCTTTTACAATGACGGTCAACAAATTCCAAAGAAAAACCTTAAAAGTGGCAGGCATACTTTTGGGTGCTTCATGCTTCTCACACGGTCATTAAACAATTCTTTTAATGTTGTATACAAAACGGTATTAGAATAAATAAAGAAATAGCGCCCAACAAGGCGTTTGATTGTTCACTTTGAAAAAAAGTCGTATGGCACCATAATGTTCCAGTTTTTAAGCCATATCGTCGCCTCGACACCGTTCAGACCTCTGCCGCCAAGAATTACAGCGCCTAAAACACACCTTTTGTAGTCATCACCCACATTATCACATTTTGATCAGGCCTTCAGTTCTCACACACATCCCGCCTGTAATCCCCGAAGGGGTTAGGCACAGACAGACAGGCCTAATCATACACCCACATTACACCAGTTATGTTGAAGTCCCATGTAATAGGGGGCGAGCCTATTGCCATCAATCGGGCACAAATCTAGACTCCGTAGCTGCTACTGATAATTCCTGATGGAATAACCAAACAACACTTTACCCAACCCGGGAATCGCATACATAACAAAATTTCCACGCGAACGAAGTCGCGGGCAACAGCTAGTAATAAATAATTTTGGCGGAACCCTGATGACTATTCTACGGATCCCCTAGGTTCCGCGGAACCCAGTTTGGGAAACCCTGGTCTAGACACCCATAATTACGAACCTAAAACACCGAAATCAAAATCCTTACAATTTTGCAGTAAACTAAAGGTTTACTCCAACTCAAATACAATTAATAGAACAACTAGTTAAAATAAAGCTAGTCCAAGACGGTTAACACTCAGTTAAGTTAATTAGGAGTCAATTGTGTAGTTAGGGAGACAAATCTGTTGGTTGTCTGGAGTACTCTGGAATAGTCGCTGAAGGCTGCAGTAATTGGATTGGTACAGTATGAACGTTGAAACAATGAGAAATGTTTTTAAATATTAGTTTTTCAGGCTATCAAGTCAATTTAATTTTAGAGTATTTTTTTTTTCTGTACGTCAGATCACTGGAGGAATCACTTCAAAATGTAACCGTAGATCACCGTGGACCAGCAGTTGTTTTTAACAAAGGTTGATTATTGAAGATATTCGTTTTGATATAACAATAAGTAAAATAAATGACAAAAATGAATGATGAATGATGTTAGTAAGTATAAGTAAATTGGTAAAATTAGTAAATGTTAGTAAATTAGTAAATGTTAGTAAATTAGTAAATGTTAGTAAATTAGTAAATGTTAGTAGATTAGTAAAAATTTGTAAATGTTAGTAAATTAGTATATAAGCATTTGTTAAAAAGTAAAACAAGTGAAAATTTAGTGTCCGCACTTGTAAATTTTTACTCCATACTGTTTGTTCCGATCCCTCAGACAAACCGTGCAAACGGTTTTGTGGGGTATAGTTCCTAAGTTAAGATTTCTGTAAATCTTGTCTTTATAAATAAACTTACCCGCGGCTTCGCCCGCGTGGATGTCGAAAAATATTAGATTACTGACCTTCATCCCACTTTTGAACCCTTCGGGGGTAGGATTATCAAAAACGCTGAGACACATAAATTAATTTTCAATCGTCAGCCTAAACACAAAATTTGAAGATCCTAATTTCAAAACAGACAGACTTTAATACAAACTTCCATCCCCTATTTTACTTTGGGGTGGAATTCCCAAAAATCCTTTCTTAGTGGAGACCTTCTCTTCACAAAGAACACACCCTCCAAGTTTCATGTCTCTAGGACCAGCGGCTTGGGCTGTGTGTTGATATATCACCCAGTCAGTCAGTCAGTCAGCAGTCAGTCAGTTTACCATTTTATATATATAGATAAATAATAATAAGTACGGTAAGTACGGTACAATGAAGAAGTTGAATCATAAGTTTCAGAAGATGGCGACAATTCCAAATCAAAAGATGTAGAGAATGTCAAGAAACATGATATTGTTGAACCATAAGTTAAACCTCCGGAAACAATTAACAATAGATAAACATAACGTGACTCCTGTAATCCCCGAAGGTTTAGGCTGGTGGATTCAATAACAGTTTTGCCAGTAACAGTGTAAGTATAAGTTGGTTATAAATAAATAAATAAAAAGTTAATAAGCCCCGTGTACTAAGGTACCAAAAAATTGCAAAATTTTGAGGTGATGTAATCAATATAATTATTGTTTTACAGTTCATCAAATCTCCAGAAACTACTGAAATCTAGAACAACATAACAGTAAAACATAACAACATAGTCAAAATAAATACAATTATACACTTATACACTACAATATAAAAATTACCTATAATTAAAAAAAAAATAATATAAAATTCATTTATTTCGGACAACAGTGATCCATATTTTGTTAGTATTACACACAGCTTATATTCTAGTGTTAGTAACATTGATATAATAGATAATAGTAGTATTAAAACAAAGAACGACAAGGCAGGGAAACATGCTTCCTACCGAATCAACTTCCGTACAATATTATTTAATATTTGGAGTATAGCTCTCAGCCACAGCTCTAAGAATTTAGTTGCTACTACTTCGCACTCTGCACAGCAGCGAAGCCGTCTTTTTGCGTATTAAAGCTTCAAATCCATCAGTGTGGGTCTAAACTATACCCACCAAAACATATTTATCTATATTCACAAAATCTAGGCAAGTTTAGTACTTGCCTAGGCTCGCAGCCAGTTATTAATTAATAGGAAACAGAACAGAACCACATCAGCTAAATTCCTGCCTATGACATTTGTAAATAGACCCACTCAGAGTTGGGTCAAATATTAACTTATCTGCTAGTTGCTTAACGTGTGGGTTAGGTAGGAAGAGATGGCGATTAGGTTGGTGTGATAATACTATCAGTAGCTTGTTAGGCAGCTGGATCAAGTGCTTGATTCATAAAGCGATACTCCTGCCCCCGTAGTATGACCACCACAGATAGTGCAAAGAAATCTGTCATTGTGTCGACACAAACTGTAATTTTGTCGATTCTTCCGTCAAAGAAATCCTTGTCTATCTTGTCTTGTATTGTTAGGAGGTTCCTTTTTCTGGAGCCCTGACACCGGTACCGGTAGGCTACTATTTTATATTTTAAATGTTTTCGTTTTCATATTATTTTAGATTGAAATATTTAAAAATGTAATGAATGTGTATAGAAATAAATAAAGGAATGATTAAAGAAGAAACAAAAGTCAAAAAACGACCACTAATTACTTTTTAACCCACATTCTCACGCAATCTCCTCAACTTTCAGCCACACGTTACAACACTCTCACACACGTCTGTGCGGCGCTGGGCCACAACATAGATAGATACAGAAGGCCAGCTACATATAACGAGCAAAAACGCACGCACACATAGTCTTCCTTCACATACAGCGAGCGCACGTGCATTTGCGACTGGCATTTGATTGCGGTGACACATCAAACTATGCATATCTAGCATAACCTGACCTCGTTTTGTATGAGCTTCCCGTACAGTGAGAAATCATCTTATTTTGTTTTTTTATAGCTTGATTGTTCTTCGTGCGTACGCGTTTATCGGCTAAGCCTATTGATCCATAGTGTCTCCGATATCAATCTCGATCCGCGGTCGTCTACTACTGCTTGTGATATACCCCTAAAAATGACAGTTACAGACGCTGCCATTGATTGGTTGAAGTCGGAGATCGATCTAGAGGTTGAAATTTGAGATACGTAACAGAAATCTGTAATCGGTCTGACTGTAATTAGGTTTTTCAATTATTGATTTCTCAGGCCTGGAGTAATGGTAATTGGTCCAATCCCAAAACTCACTCACATAGTTGAAACTGCGCACGATCTCTTTCCGGTCGCGTCAGATTCCGTCTGCCTTTCTAAAATTATTTATTTTATGAAAGGTAGCTTAATAACGCAAGGCTACACAATATACTTGTGTGCGCAATAATATTTCCTGCGCCAATGGCTACTCTCCACTGAGCTCGGCCACCATGACCAAAAACAGTCAGGAGGACTACTTCATTACATTTCGGCCGCATGTGTCATCATCATCATCATCATCATCATCATCATTTCAGCCGAAAGACATCCACTGCTGGACATAGGCCTCCCCCAAGTGTCGCCACATTGACCGATCCCGCATGTGTGCGTTCACTTATTTTCGTCCGTTGTCTGGACCTGACCTTCTGTCGGCAGATCTGTTTTGTGGCAATGCGGCCAAATTGCTCGGAAGTTCGCTTCTTGCCCCAACTTCTCCAAAACATACAAAGCTTAATGGATTACACGTCTTGTTTTACTTGACGAATGCTAGCTTTGCTCTGCATGTTGTTTTAAGAGAACAATTTCTTTTTGTCAGAGAAGTAAGTCAAGTGTTCTGGGTGGTGGGTTGTGAGTTGGAAATGGATGGTAATTTGGTCGTGTTGGGAGATTTCTTGTTTGATGATTTGGGATTAGATAGAAGTTGTAGAAGGCTTTGAAGTTAATTTGGATTGGCTAGCTAGGATAGACGTAGTTTTATTAATATTTCAACAAATCTAATAAGAGATAGATTGTAGTAGCATTTGAAGATGGTTTTGATACACGTCTTTAGCTTTCGGATAGACGGCGTATTAATATGTTTTAAAAAAAAAAACATTGGCCCACACTAGGAATTTCTCCTGTATTGTCGGTGCGTTTACAAACATTTAAACTCACATACACAAACAGCCAGACCCGGAACAACTACTTGTATGCCTACAAATCTTTGTTCCGTGTGGGAATCGAACCCGCGACACGCAGCGCAGCAGTCAATCACTCAGCCACTGCGCCAACCGTACCGTCAAGGAGGCGCATTTAATAAATATAGCTGAGATAGTTTTGCAATTACATATTTATTGACATTGTATGACATGCCAAGAGAGGCGAAATTACAAAAATCTTTCCTAAAATCTACAAGAATCTTTATAAAACATCAAGGAGCAGTCTTAATCCTCGAAATATTCCAAAAACTCAAAATCGCATTTTAATTGAAAATTGCAATCACAGAGAAAATCTCAAATTCCCCAAAATCCAAACAAAAGAAAATCTGCAATTTAAAAAATCTCAGACACCTCCAAAAAGTAATTAAAGAGAATTTAAGACATTAAAGCAGAACACAGTTAACGCATTTACCGCTGCGAATTAATCCAACGTCTCGAAAGTATTGCTAAGCCAATTATTATGCAAAGGAATTCGTAAAAAGAAAGTCACTCCGCCCTTGCGCAAACTCGAGCAAACTTTAGCTTCAAATAAAGGCGGATGCAACTTCAATATGAAATTTAAATGAGACTTCTTCCGGTAGGTACTGTAATTCCCTTGCAACATCCACCTGTAACTTCATTCAAATTCTCCGCCGTAGTTGGAATTAATTCTTGGCTGAATTATGTATTTTTAAAATGGTCGGATTCTATTTGAATGTGGAAGCTATGGATGTTTACGTAAAGATTGGTCTAATATACGCTTTTTTCCTTTGTTGTCCTAGTTACTACCAATCTTACTACCAGTTGTAATACCGGTAATTTTGATTACCCTTCCTACTACTCCAGTATTAGGTTGCTATATGGGAAAAAGTAAATAGCCCGTGTTACTACCGTAAGTACTTCAACAAAAAAAAAAAAACATTTTTTTTTTCTTGGAAAATTTGTAATTTTCGTTTTAATATGTAAAGTAAACATGAAACTTCTTTGACAAATCTTCTTTGATTCTGTTAGGTATAGAAATGGCATCCAAAGATTAAAAAAAAAAATTGAGTTACCTAACGACATTGTTCCCATGGCGGGCCAAACCCGGATGAGGCCACTATAGGAGCGAGGAGATTGGCAAAAGCAAAAAGAGTCCTGTAGAATCGGACTGTGAATGATGCTGATAATGATTACATCTCCTTGATTTCCTTCACTTCGGGTAAGCAGTTACAGTTTCCAGAAAAATAAAATATAGATGAGACTGGACCTCTGCTAACTCAATCTTAAGCTGAAACTGATAAGTAATCTAGAACTAAAAGAACTAAAAAAATAAAAAAATAATAAAAAAAACAAAAAAAAAAACATAAAAAAGTACTCACTTGACTCGTTTCTGGGAAGTTTAGTTTAAGATGAGGTTACATGCAATTCTATAGTCAATAGTCATTAAAAACATAATTTTGACGGCACGGTTGGCGCAGTGGCTGAGCGATTGACTGCTGCGCTTCGTGTTGCGAGTTCGATTCCCGCACGGAACAAATATTTGTATGGCCTACATGTAGTTGTTCCGGGTCTGGCTGTTTGTGTATGTGAATTTAAATGTTTGTAAACGCATCCACGATACAGGAGAAATACCTAGTGTGTGGCAACGTTTAAAAAAAAAAGTAATAATAATAAACACTTTTAAATACCTTCTTCCCCATAGACAATCGTCATAAAACCATCAACAACAAAGAACTATAAACTTTTGAATTTTATAGAAGCCTTCAGTTCAGAAATACAAACCAATCTAACTCCCTCCCTATTCCTTTACATCTACAATTTTAGCTATAACCAAAATCAAATAAGCAATAACTAACGAACAGTTATTACGAAGTAATTTCTACAAACAATAGGGCACCAAAACTGCACCATACGAGTAAACTTCTTGTGTAAACGTTGCTAGTTGCAATTTGTTTTCCTAACTACCGAATAGACTGGTATAGAAGGTCGACTTCATACGATGACCGAAAACGCACGCACACATAATATAAAAGGTGTAAACGGACTCTTCACGAAGCCGTCAACTAAACATTCTGTACATCAAAGTACTACTAAGAACTAATTCTACGCAAAAATGATTGCTGGGAATCGACTTTTTTTTTGGGGTATAACTCTCATTTTACGGTAGGACTCAATGTGGCGCACTTAAAACATTGTGCTGATGAATGCATTGAATAGGACAAGAGTCGTGGACATATTTAAAGTAAAGTTACATGATTATTATTTACTAGCTTTTGCCCACGGCTTCGCCCGCGTGGATGTCGTAAATATTCGATTACCTACTTACCTTCACCCCCCTTTTTAACCCTTCGGGAGTAGAATTATCAAAAACGCCGAGATACGTATAAATTAATTTTCAGTCGTCAGCCTAAACACAACATTTGAAGATCCTAACTTCAAAACTGACAGACTTTCATACAAACTTCCATCCCCTATTTTACCCCTTTAGGTGTGTAATTCCCAAAAATCCCTTCTTAGTGGAAACCTACTCTTCACAAAGAACACACCCTCCAAGTTTCATATCTCTAGGACCAGCGGTTTGGGATGTGTGTTGCTATATCACCAGTCAGTCAGTCAGTTTACCATTTTATATATAGAATAGAAGATAGAAAAAAGAATAGATAATCCATAAAGCATGATTCAGTATTCACGCGCGATGGCTTATTATTAGCGTATTTCATGTATAACTTTGGTGTTTCTATACCGATTTCTATGATTCTTTTTTATGGAATAGTTAATAATGTTAACTTTTTTAATTAGGGATGACTGAGAGTGTTATAAACGTAAGAGTAGACAAATATAATCAGAAAGCTTCGAACTGCTAAGCTATCGGGAGTTACACGTGATATTGTGAGTCAACCATAAAAGATAGACATATGCTGTCGTGGGATATTTTTTATATAATTTTAAGGAAAACATTTCCGTCATACATGATTTCTGTATAGCTTTAACCATTAAGGTTGCACACGCGACGGATGCTTAAAAAATGGAGTAACTTCTCCCGTTTTCCCAACATTTCCCTTCACTGCTCTGCTCCTATTGATTGTAGCGTGATGAAAAGTATACTATAACCAACTCAGGAGTATGAGAAATAATTGTACCAAGTTTCGTTAAAATCCGTCGAGTAGTTTTTGTTTCTATAACGGTTATACAGACAGACAGACAGACAGACAGACAGACAGACAGACAAAAATTTTACTGATTGCATTTTTGGCATCAGTATCGATCCCTAATCACCCCCTGATAGTTATTTTGGAAATATATTTCATGTACAGAATTGACCTCTCTACAGATTTATTATAAGTAATATATAGATAGATTGTATTATTATTTCCTTTATTCATATCTAAACATTTAAATAACATTTTTTTTTAATTTCAATCTCATAAAAAAATATAAAAAATAGTAGCCCACCGGTATCGGGAACAAGGTTCAAACTACCGGCGGTCAGGGCTCCAGAGAGAGGAACCTCCTAACAATACGATCCGTGTCCAGAAGTACCGCTTTCTGAATCAAGCAAAAAAAAAGTTAAAGTTAGTTTTAGTTTTTACATAATAAAGAATATTCTATTCTATGGAGCCGGCCTTCTAGACTTTTCTATTCTGTGTGCTTACTATGGGACCACGAACTTGCGCAAAGTACTCTGTGGCAGTGTTTGAGCTTAGGTCATAGTTACAGATTGAAGTACCGTGTTTGTTTGCGCATTTTTCTATTAGAGTGTTATTTTTATTTGTATTATTGTTGTTTGGTTATGAAACTAGGGTAGTGAGTGTTCGTAATTTCAGATTTTTAGACTTTGTTAGATTAAGTTTAGGTTTAACAAATGTACTGGATTATTTATATTGAGCAAGTAGGAATGCAGCATACAGATCAGTACAGCCCTTTGCATGCAACATGCAACCAAACCTGTAGGTACATGCAGAGCAGTACAGCCCTTTGCATGCAACATGCAACCAAACCTGTAGGTACATTCTCGATACAATATGTTTAGCCCCTCCTCGGGGCAGAGTCTTTTCCCCGGAATTAATACTTAATTAAAGGACGTTGGCAAGATGGCTGCTAGGCTAAAATGGGATTGGGCGGGTCACGTCAGTCGCAGGCACGATGACTGCTGGGCAAAAGTTTCAACACGATGGTTGCCGGAAGACGGACGGCGCCACCAAGGCCAGCCCACAAAAAGGTGGCGAGACAATCAGGACGCCGACCGCCAGGGCTGGTTCGAGGAGGCACGGGAAAAGAGCACATGGAGAATAATTGGAGGAGGCCTATGCCCAGCAGTGGCACAGTACAGGCTGTTGAAAAAAAATGTTTAATATTATGCATAACATTTATTGTCATGGATTTCCGTAAAGTAACGCCTGTTTCCAAACATATCTATAAACCGTCATTCATTAATCATGTTTTATCAACACAAATTCTCACTAACTACAAATACATAATACTTAAACATACAATATCAAAAGACCAAATGAATAAATTCAACATTATGAACAGCAAAAATAGTAAGAATGCGACATAACTCTTGACACGATGGTAAGATAACGTGGTGGAGAAATGAGCGGAGTGGCAGACCATTAAGTGTCGCCTATGCCACGCGAGATGTAGCTTAAGTAGTGACGGAGAAAGATGTCGATGAAATTCGCGGTGAATAAAAATGTTTATAATTAAATCGGTGCATCCAAATCGGTTCACTCGTTCAGCTACGGTACCAGAGACAGACACACACACATTGCGGTCAAATTTATAATACCCCTTTTTTTGCGTCGGGGGTTAAAAAAACATTACAATACTGTTTAGAAAGAATGAAAAAGTATTTATTGTATATGATTTGTCCTGTGCTACTTATTTAGTATACTAGCTTTTGCCCGCGGCTTCGCCCGCGTGGATGTCGTAAATATCCGATGACTTACCTTCACCCCCCTTTTTAACCCTTCGGGGGTAGAATTACCAAAACGCCGAGATTCGTATAAATTAATTTTCAATCGTCAGCCTAAACACACAATTTGAAGATCCTTACTTCAAAACTGACATACTTTCATAAACTTCCATCCCCTATTTTACCCGTTTGAATTCCCAAAAATCCTTTCTTAGTGGAGACTTTCTCTTCACAAAGAACACACCCTCCAAGTTTCATGTCTCTAGGACCTTCGGTTTGGGCTGTGTGTTGATATATCACCCAGTCAGTCAGTTTACTGTCTTATATACATAGATAGATAAATAGCACAAGACAAAACAATGAAATTAAATTGAAAAGAGAACACAAAAAAAGATTCAGGCACATTGAGCTAAATTGGTCCTGTACGAGGCCTAAAGGTCAATTTTATTGTTATATTTATTTTAAATTCAAATTTCCAAAACAATAAAACCTGTTTTTATCGATATTAGAACATCACCACACACTTCTATGCAACGACCGAGGGACAATGGTTCTAGCCGTGCAACGTTCTACACGCAAATTGGCGAGTGGAACCAACAAAGCGAAATAGGGGCTGCATAGAATACTACAATGTCAATGTTAGAGATTATTAAGCCTAAGGGCTCATTTACGGAGACGCGTCGCGTCTTTAACTTCAAACATAAATAGCGATGTAAGAGAGCGTTTACGAAGAAGCGATTTCACGCGCGTTACACGCCCCGCGTCTCTGTAAACAACATTGTACATTGTCATAATATGTTTGTGTTTCCGCGTGTGATAACACGGGCCGCTGCACGCACCGCCTCTCCGTAAGGCGATTCTACCTCTGCACCGCGCTCCGTCGCGTAGCGCGGGGCCGCAATTTTTAAAACTGTACGCCGACGCGTGCCGACACGTTGTCAGTATGTTGTCCTAGGCGTGCTTTCTATAAAATTCAAATACTTTCTTACAATTAAACTTATACTGTCACTTACGGAATATCTTCCGTGATTGCTCATTATTTTGATTGCTTACCAAGGCTGACAAGAGAAGCAATTGAAATAAGAAAACACAAAAACAATCGAGAGGATGGCTTCAAATTGTCAAGTACGTGGAATCCAGTTTTGAGTAAGTTCAAAAGTAGCAGCCGGCATCGTAATAAGGACTCCACAAAACCTGGTGATACTGTGAGTGTGTTTTGCCGTGACTTAGTGTCGAGTTCCAATAGTGCGCGTAGCAAAAGACAAAGAAAGAGGGTAGATAGATTTGTCTGCTCTTAACAATTTATTTTCTATCCACGCGCATTCCCCAGTCAACCCGCGGTCATGGCGCTTGCAACAGCGCCGAAATATCTGGAGCTCAAAATAATGAACAATCAATTTCTTACAATGTTAAAATCTGCGACCCCACGCTCCGTCGCGTAGCGCAGAAAATTCATTGTATTTGCGTCGGCACTCGTCGGAGTACAATGAATTTTCCGCGCAGTGGGAGAATCGCCTAAAAAGAAAAAAAAACGCGCCGCGAAACTCCAAGCTGCACGCACCACGTTTCCGTAATTGAGCCCTAAGATAGTGAGTAAGAATACTACTCCACTTTATAAATCAAAGATTTACAAAGCTTTTTGCCCGGCTTCACCTGAAGATCGACCCGTGTGTCTGTTATTATTTAGCCACGACCTCCTCTTCACCTTTTCGACCACTTTTCGAGCGTTCAAAAATATGACAGATAAGGCTCACAGGTGCCCAAGCCGCGAAAGATAATATTGTGGTTGTAGAGAAGCCCGCATTGTTATTCTAGAAAGTTCACATTTTATCCGAATGATTACGCCCGGATAAGTTGGTATCTTACTGCGATGAAGTTTCTTTAAAGTTGGCCTGTCTGACCTGGTTTAGATTTTTTACAAAGAGATTGTTTTTTTCTGATAATATTTTTTAATGTAGGCACACCTTTTACTAAGTTAGTTCGGACAAAAGATTTTAAAGGTTTCAGTTTAAGTTATGAAAAATAATATGGTTGATTAGCTGTTGTCCGCGACCTCCGCGTGAAATTATTATAAAAATATTGCTTCCTTATTTGAATCGGATTCCGTTAACAATTTCAAGGGTTTTACTTTTTTTGCGAGGAACCCTAATCCTATTTTTCGAAAATAAGTAGCCTAAGTTACTCGCTACTCCTTATAACATCAGATATCTGCCAGTAAAATTCCTGTTTCAGAGATAAGCCGGAACAAATGGACAGACAGAAAGACAAAATTAAAAAAAAAAAAGTTATAGCTTGGTTCCGCAACTACTTTCATATACATTCATCCTAAAGTCCACGTCTGCATGGCTACAGGTTTTCAGTACGAACAAGACGGTGTGAATCACCCTTACACAATTAACACATAATTAACAAAATTTAAAAAACCCCCATCGGCATCGCAGCAAAGAAAACCGAACAAACATTTGAAAATTTAATAAAAGGCTGAGCCGGTTTTGATAAAACATGTCTAATTGTAATATACACATCATGCCCGCCCTTTCATTTGATACCCCACTCGGGTATATTTGAAAATATTAGATTTTTCATACCCATTTTCATCCCCAATATCTAGTAAATGGCTACACCGATTTTAAAGAAACGTATCTACGAACCATTGCCAAAAAACTAACTTTCAAATAAAAAAAACTGCATCCAAATCAGTTCACTCGTTTAAGAGCTACGGTGCCAGAGGCAGACACACACACACATTGCGGTCAAACTTATAACACCCCTCTTTATGCGTCGGGGGTTAAAAAATCATACCTAAAACTTCATCTCTGTTTGATAAAAATATTCTAGAATGCGACCCCACTGTCCTACTTAACCAAGTTTTTAAACTTAGGAAATCACATTTTTTATTTTTCATCAAAGAAAAATTAAGATTCAAAACTTAGAACTAATAGCTGTTTTTACGAAGTTACGCCAGTAATCTAGGTCATAATGTCCCATTATCGTGGTAATAAATAAAATGGCGGATTGTAGTACTTACGTACGAATTTCAAGTTTTGTTTTTCGAATTGGTGTTTTATTTTATTCACTAACCAGTTTCGCACAAATTACAGGACCTTGATAGCTATAATATTTAGACCTTAAGACCCCCATAACTCCTGTCGGGGCTGCGGGACTGTTCGAAAGAGATACCGCGGCCCTGCAACACAAAGGGCTAAGAAAGAACATGAATGGGTTTTAGTCAGTAGAAGTCTGACACTCCCTTCCACTCCGCCCAGAGCAGGAGTGGTCATTTGACGATTTCCCATCCAAAAAAAAGACCCCATAACTTTAGGGTCCGTTCTTTTCTCGAGTGAGAAACAGAAGGGGAATGCTATCGCACGCGGCAGCATCGACGCGACGCGCGACGGTGCGATCCGCAGCATGCTTTGTTTCTCACTCTAGCAAATGACGGTTCTGAGCGACAGAAAAAGATAAGAACACGGATAAGTGCGACTCCGTGCTGCCACTGTCTGAGTCTGTCACAACCAAAGTCACTTTCAACAAGATACGTCTTGTTGAAAGTGTCTTCTAAAAAACGTTGTACAAATACGTTTGTACAACGTCTTTTCTGGATTCAGGAGGACCTCGTGGCTAAATAATAGGTAATCCCCACACGAATCAACCTTCAAGGGTAAGCAGCGCTTGACAAGGTCAATCCGCAGATGGGTGACCATCCATTATGTATACCGAGTTCCCTCCGTGCCTCAGAAAGCACGTTAAGCCATTGGTCCCGGCTGTCATTTGTAGATCTTTGACAGTTGTTATAGGTAGTCAGTGGCCTGTAAGTCTGACAACCAGTCTTACCATGGGCACAGCCATGGGGTATCGTATTACCCAGTACTAACAAGGATGTGGAAGCTGGCCTCCACAATCCTGTTACAGGCCTATCTGAATAGGCAGTCGCTCCATGTAAATACTGATATATTCAGCTGCATCCGGTTAGACTGGAAGCTGACCCCAACATAGTTGGGAAAACGCTAGGCAGATGTTACCGCTGATAGAATAAAAGTTTGTCTCGGCTCCAAAAACAAAGACTTTTCAATATTTAAAGTACTTAAAGAAACAAATTAGCTATTTAAACTGAGGGATATTCTCACAGTTCCGTATTAATTTAGTTAATGAGACGTATCTTTCCTTCATGAATATTCAAATACTTTTGTTAGGCCCTCTTCGCTTTAGTCTGGCTTGTCGTTTTAGCTTTTATTTATTCTGCGTGTTTAAATCTTTTTGAATTGTTATGTATCCATATTTGGAAATCCTATCCTAACTAATAATATTATAAATGCGAAAGTAAGCTTGTTTGTTACCTTTTCACGCCTAAACCACTGAACCAATCATCATGGAATTTTGCGAATACGTTGTCAGGTATACAGAAACGGACATTGGTTACCTTTTATACCGAAAAAAAGTACTGTTCCCGAGGAAAGCCACAATAACGTTCTTATAATAATAGATAGCGCCACGTGTCTTTCGAATCATGATTGAATTATATTATCTGTATTAGAGTACAACCCGAATTGTTTGTCAAATTCTAAATTAACGCGAGTGACCGGCAGGCAAAACCTAGTTAATTTATAAGGCACCTTACAGTGCGTACAATGTTTAGCTATGGCTATGGAATTAGTTAATTCACTGCCTATGTTTGTTCCAATACGTTTGTTATGTCAGCACGGCTGGCGCAATGGCTGAGCAATTTGCTGCTGCGCTGCGTATTGCTTGCTCGATCCCAGCATGGAACAAATATTTGTATGACCCGCATGTAGTTGTTCCGGGTCTGGTATGTTTGTAAACGCTAAAAATTATTGTTAGTTCCCCACATTAGGAACTGGCATAATCAGCATTATATAGTGTGATTGATATTGACTCCCCTGCCAAAATAAAGGGTGTAACAGTACCCTTAACGAAGCCGAAAGGCACTTGTTATCCCCGTCATTGCGATATAATTTTTTTTTCTGGACCATTGCTGGGAACCGTTTAGTTACGGAGATATTGGGGGTCAAAGTGTCAACTTTTTACCAAGTTTCTTTTTAAATACTAGTTTTTAAAGTTAAAGTTTTACTTTAAATAGGTACCTTCTTGAACCGTTTAGTATTCAATGCATCCATCAGTACAATGTTTGAGTGAGTTTTACCGTAAAACGTGATTTTTCACCCCAAAAAGAAGTCGTTTCTCAGCAATAACTTTTGCGTAGGGTTACTACGTTTGATGTACAGTCACGAGCACCAATATGTAAACACTTTACAACTTTTAAAAGTGCTTTTCTCCTACTCTTCTGAATCAAATTTCATTTTGTTACGAACATAGTATTCTGGAACTCATATTTTTATGAAAAATATCCTATCTCCAAGTTACAATCGTTATTTCTCGCGAATATTGCTTTTTGCGAGGGCTATGCTCGGAGTTTCCTTGCGTGATCAAATCAGAAATGAGGAGATCCGCAAGAGAACCAAGGTTACCGATGTAGCCCGAAGAATAGCCAAACTTAAGTGGCAGTGGGCAGGGCACATTGCTCGCAGAACGGATGGCCGATGGGGCCGAAAAGTTCTGGAGTGGCGACCGCGAACCGGAAGACGCTGCGTTGGAAGGCCTCCCACTAGGTGGACCGATGACCTCGTAAAGGTTGCAGGGATCCGCTGGATGCGAGACGCACGGGACCGGTCAATGTGGCGACACTTGGGGGAGGCCTATGTCCAGCAGTGGACGTCTTTCGGCTGAAATGATGACGATGATGATTGCTTTTTGAATTTAGGAAAGTGGTTGGTGCTCGTGACTGTACAGAATACTTGGTTGACGGCTTCGATGTAAACGAACCCTCCGTTTACACCTTGTGCAGAGGTGGAAATTACAAATAATACGTTAACATTGGAGATTAGTCTACAAGAATCCATTAACCCTTCTCAGAAGCCCTGGTATTAGCGTCTCATAAACACTGAGAATAAATTAAATTGTCGAACGTAACAGCTGTTGGTCGCCAGTGTTAGCGACAAGTGACGTGTCATCAATCATGCTGTTAAATTATAGTTTAATCAAAACTTATATTGTCACTTACGGGATATCTTCCGTGATTATTGATTATTTAGAGCTCTCGATATTTCGACGCTGTTGCAAGCGCCATGATCGCGAGATGAAAGGAGAATGAGGGTGAATGGTAAATAAATTAAACTTATACTGTCACTTACGGGATATATCCCGTGATTATTGATTATTTAGAGCTCTCGATATTTCGACGCTGTTGCAAGCGCCATGATCGCGAGATGAGAGGAGAATGCGGGTGAGTGGAAAATAAATTAAACTCATGCTGTCACTTACGGGATATGTTCCGTGATTGTTCATTATTTTGAGCTCCCGATATTTCGGCGCTGTTGCAAGCGCCACGATTGCGAGATGACAGGAGAATGCGGGTGGATGGTAAGTAAATTAAACTTATACTGTCACTTACGGGATATCTTCCCTGATTATTGATTATTTAGAGCTCTCGATATTTCGACGCTGTTGCAAGCGCCATGGTCGCGGGATTACTGGAAAATGCGGGTGAATGGAAAAAAAATTGTTAAGTGCAGACAAATCTGTCTACCCCCTTTCTTTGTCTTTTGCTACGCGCACTACTGGAACTCGACACTAAGTCACGGCAAAACACACTCACAGTATCACTCGGTTTTGTGGAGTCCTTATTACGATGCCGGCTGCTACTTTTGAGCTTACTCAAAACTGGATTCTCAACTCGTACTTGACAATTTGAAATCCTCCTCTCGATTTTCTTGAATTGAGTTTACTTCTAAACCGCGAAAGCTTAAACTAGTGTTTATAGCTTAATCAGCTGATATTATTAGTGTTTGAAGATATTTTGTCTTTGCGTTTAGGACCGGTTGTGCAGTAGTGTATCAGTAGTGGACATAGTTTCTGTAACTAGCTATACTAAAATAATAAAATAAAATAAATAAACTAACAAAAAATTATAAAAAAAGGTATCAAAAAACTCCTTCAGCTGTCAGCTGGTTATGTGCTCAAGAAACTGGCGGCGTTGCCACGCTGTATAGCAACACTTATAGTATTTTTGTTTACTTACTAATATTGGCTAAATAATAACATGTAGGTACAGGTTAAGGCGCTGTAAACAGCAAATCTTCCAGTATTTGAGGAGGTGAAGCAGGGGAAAGGGGCGCAGCGCGTAGCTCCGCCCCTACGGCCCAGCTGACGTTACCGGCAGCGCGTGGCCTTCGCGGCGCGGCGGGATTTTCAAAATAAATGTTTTTAATAAAAAACCCGCGATTATGGGATCGATAAATTTAGTGTTCTGTTGAATCAAATCATATTATTACCCAAAAATTGTATTCATATTTTATTAAAATTTACCTAGGTACCTAAAGATTTAGAGCAGGAAGGTAGGTATAATGTAGGTATAATACCTATGCATCCGATTATCCGACCTCTGAATATGACTTACAATGAGTAAAACATTATTCTCATAATAGGTACCTACAGGGTGATAAAAATCTTTTGGGCTTGAATTAAAATAATAACTAGCTGTTGCCCGCGGCTACGCCCGCGTGAGTGTCCATACTGCCTTATTTGAATCGGGTTTTATGTAGGTATACTTCACTGACGTGATAAAACAGAAAAAAAAGAGGTAGGTAGGTAGGTGGTAGGTAGTAGGTACGTAGTAGGTAGGTAGTAGGTAGGTAGTAGGTAGGTAGTAGGTAGGTAGGTAGTAGGTAGGTAGTAGGTAGGTAGGTAGTAGGTAGGTAGTAGGTAGGTAGTAGGTAGGTAGTAGGTAGGTAGTAGGTAGGTAGTAGGTAGGTAGTAGGTAGGTAGTAGGTAGGTATTAGGTAGGTAGTAGGTAGGTAGTAGGTAGGTAGTAGGTAGGTAGTAGGTAGGTAGTAGGTAGGTAGTAGGTAGGTAGTAGGTAGGTAGTAGGTAGGTAGTAGGTAGGTAGTAGGTAGGTAGTAGGTAGGTAGTAGGTACGTAGTAGGTACGTAGTAGGTACGTAGTAGGTAGGTAGTAGGTGGGTAGTAGGTAGGTAGTAGGTAGGTAGTAGGTAGGTAGTAGGTAGGTAGTAGGTAGGTAGTAGGTAGGTAGTAGGTAGGTAGTAGGTAGGTAGTAGGTAGGTAGTAGGTAGGTAGTAGGTAGGTAGGTAGGTAAGAGGTAGGTGTAAATCAAGAAAACAATATGCATATAATGATTTTACTATAACTTCACAAAGGTAAACATTACAATTATTTTGCCGGTCTCACGTATTTGTTACATTTCATCAAAACTTAGCTGTTTGCTACAACAGGGCATATTTTCTTTGTTAGCACCTATTGCAGTAGAAAGGATTGTTGACGATTCTTCAAAAGTTAGGCGTCTCTTAGTACGACAGATATTTTTCTTTATTATCATCCCTTGAAGAAGAAAGAACTGTTGGCGATCCCTCAAAAGTCAGTCTTCTCTTACGACAAGGATTATTTTCTTGATGATCGAGCTTGGGTGATTCTTTTTCTCTAAGTGGCATTGTCTAGTCACTTATATCTGTACATTAACCTAGGATGTTGTTATTTTTATTGTAGGTTCCTACTAATATATTAAAACGATTTGCCAAATTTCAACCGTCGGAAATGAATAGTTTCGGAGATATTAATTGTAGAATTATTGATGGCATTGTATTGAAAACGACGACATTTCACATGACAGACTATTTTGATTCACACCACAGACTATTTTGGCAAAGAGTATAACGTACATGTGGAATGTGCAGTGAGCAAAGTACCTATACATAATGCTATTACAAAAAAAAAAAACTAAAAAGAAAAGCACTATAGAATTGGTTCAAATGTGCGTGTAATTTAAAAGTAAATGTGGCCTTACAACGAACTTGAATTCAGAACCGACTTTGTCAACCCCGACACGCCGTGGTCTTGGTATGTCCTACCCCTAGAGTATTTTTTAGAGCCCGGAGGCGCGGAGGGAGGGCAGCCCCAGCCTGCCGTGGCAAAGGCGCAGGCAAGGTGATCGCCTGTGACTTTGTTACGCAAAGGCGAAGGGGCTGCTATTCCCGCAGCGCCGGAGATAAGGCAGAAGTACTGGTTCTTACTGCCCTACCCTTTCCTCCCTGAAAAATAGGGACAGAAAAAGTAAAGTTACAATTTAACAAAAAAAAAAATGGTAACCTCGAGGTACTCCTCTCCCCCTCCGCCCCCATCAGCAGGTGTCCCGTATGTATAAAATTACCGATTGTAAAGCTTGTATTAGTATAACTCAAAAATAAATATTTCCCTTTTAAAAACTCATTCAAAAAAAACTATGCATTTCCGACGAATTCCCCCCCCCCCTCCCGGGGGTTCCTATGACCCTCCTCTCTCTTCCCTTCCCTCCCCTCCCCCTCCCCCTACCTATATGTACTTATATAAGTGATCTTCCCTCCTATCAGTGACATATATTTTAAATTGCAATTAAATAAAGAGCTATGACTGGAAATTTTTTGTAGTTGTTGAATGAAGTACATCATAGTAACGATTCTTCGACCCTGTATTGGTATGTATGAATTTTCTTGAGAATCGCTCTCAACAAGGTATGGCTCCTCTTCGGTGGTTTCTCTAAAAAAATAGATAAATGGGTTATTTTAGTAACATTGCAAAGGTAAATGTTTGTTTGTTCGTATTTTAATCGCGCTGAAATGGCTAAACTGATGGTACGAAGCTAAACCATGTGATTATATGATACATACCCATAATTTCGTTCTTGTGTAGTTCCGATATCTGTTGAGGTTGGATTAACTGCAGTAAGAGGTGCGAGTAATGTTGCAGAGGTACACTGAGAGTCCCTGGGTTCTCTGTAATTTAACAAAAAGAAAACTTTATAAGAAATTAATTTCTGTTTATTAGGTATTTATTTTATAATTTTTTTATTTTATTAAATATAATCTTTCTATTACATTTAATACATGCTCAAATACTAGTATTCAGCTGCATCCGGTTAGACTGGAAGCCGACCCCAATATAGTTGGGAAAAGGCTAGGCAGATGATGACATGCTCAAAAAAAATGAGCTAACGATACCTCACAGACGTGATAGGCAAAAAAAATGATTTGATGAGTGTTTTGCGGATCATCTACCGCAAAAAACAGGTAGTCAAAATTTTTGTTATTTTTCCTGACGTGATGGGTAACAAGAAACACAGATTTTCTTAACTCGTAATTCACAAGTGTTCGTTGACCCCAAAAAAAAAAAACATTTTTTTTAAATCATTATCACCCATCGTATCTACGGAGTTTCGCTATCCAAATTGATGTCTCCTTGTATATTATTTTATTTACATTATATTATACAGGGTATAAGGGACAGCCCTCCTCAAACTGACGGGGTGCATTCAGCTCCTTATTTTGAATCATATTCCACCGGTTTTTTGGTTGGAGTGTAGCCTTAGGGGCGCTATGGCGCGAGGACTTTTAAATTTTTTTTTTCTGATATTTTACAATTTTATTGCAGTTTCAGGTTGACCTTGACCATAGAAACCATTTTGGTTCTGAGAAGCATAGCCCTACGACGCACCGTTTCCGAGTTAGGAGGTTTTATTTTTTTTCTTGTTTTTACAAACCGCTCTATATTTCCAAAATGGTAGCTCGGATGAAAAACTTTTCAGGAAAGAAATTGTTGCTCTAGTTCCAAACCATGAGATTATATAAAAAAAACCTAGGAAATATTGCAAAAAAAAAAACACGGAAAATTTTTTAAGTGTCGGACGACGATCTTTTACCTTGTGTATCCTTAGGGGCGCGGACTTAGCCAAATTTTCAGAAAAAAAATTTTAGTCGGATTTCGGCCATTTTTCTTGCAGCACCTTATTAACCTTGTCCATAGAAACCATTTAGGTTCTGAGAAGCATGGTCCTACGATGCACCGTTTCCGAGTTAGGAGCTTTTGAATTTTTTTCTTGTTTTTACAAAACCCTCTGTATTTCCAAAATGGTAGCACGGATGAAAAACTTTTCAGGAAAGAAATTGTTGCACTAGTCGCAAACCAAGACATGGTATAAAAAAACCCGAGAAATATTGAGGAAAAAAAAATATTTAAAAATTTTCTAAGTGTCGGTCGATCTTTCAGCTTGTATATCCTTAGGGGCAGAGGACTTAGCCAAATTTTCAGAGATTTTTTTTTTTCAATATTTCCTATGTTTTTTTATATCATCTCGTGGTTTGCAACTAGAGCAACAATTTCTTTCCCGAAAAGTTTTTCATCCGAGCTACCGTTTTGGAAATATACAGGGTTTTGTAAAAACAAGAAAAAAATTCAAAAGCTCCTAACTCGGAAACGGTGCGTCGTAGGACCATGCTTCTCAGAACCGAAATGGTTTTTATGGTCAAGGTTAACCCGAAACTGCAAAAAAAAACAGTTTTGGGAAAAAAATTTTTTTTTGGAAAATTGATGTCCCAATTTTTTTAAACCAAAAAATTTTTTTTTCGTTTTCTTTGCTGCTCATAGTGCCCCTAAGCGTATACTCCAACTCCTAAAAATCCGCCCCTAAGACGACCCACTGACTAGTTTTTTTTTTTCAGTTACTATTCTTCTATTTCAATGTAAAATTATATTCCCTGTACGTAGCACTCCATTAATGTAAATAATACGGCTAAAATAAAAAATCCAACAATGGATGTTGAAGTACTCTAACGAACGACGCGTGAAATCAGCTGTTCATTTCCTGCCTAGCTACAGAGTTCATCAAACTCGTCATCGCGCTTGCAGTTCACTACGTGCGTTTTGACACGGTAACGATTCATAGCGTATGAGGAAATAAAACAAATCAAATTTATTGGATTCCCATAACATTCCTGATATAATTTCCAGTACCAGCCATCTTAGTAATACTGTATTCACCCCATCAGTTTGTGGAGGGCTGTCCCTTACACCCTGTATTATATCATATCATATACAGAGTGGAAGTGACACCGACGCTAAAACGGCTGAAAAAAAATCAGCTGTTCCATATATTTTGACCGTGTAGGCATAGAACTTTTGTAGGAAACAGCTGTTTTTTTTCTAAATAGTGTACGAAAAATTTCTATGTGACTCGGCTCAGATTCATGTACTGAATACGTGGTAACCGTTTTCGCGTCGGTATCCCTTGCACCCTGTATGTGTATACCCCTACGGCAAAAAGGTGCGAGTTTATGTATGTACGTATCACACACAAGACTTGACGAGATCGAATGACCTAAAAACGGATACCAGTATCACAGCACTGGATAATAAATCGAATGCATATGTTAGGAAAACTTTAGGTATGTAAATAAATGAATTTGCTATGAATGATACAATTCTAGGTAAGTAAATAGGTAATATGGTTCTATTCAATAGAACACAAAATTTGTCGATCCCGGAATCACTGGATTTTCCCGTCCTTGCGGTGTAGGTACATATAAGTCAACACCTCAACTTTAGATCAATAAGCATCCTATTATTCCATCTCTGATAAAATCCAGATTATTATTTAGAAATCTAGTACCTAACTACTGAAATATGACTGTTTTTGAATTGCTTTAGTTTTGATCTAGCTGTGCGATATTTTTATTACTCTGTACCTACTGTTGTTATCAATCGAAGCGCGTTCGAGCGATCTTACCTTTTCTGTCGCTGCAGGCCTGCCCGCGCCGCCGCGCGCCGGCCCGTAGCCAGCCATGGCAGGAGGCGACCATTGTGATAACTATCAAAATTATTTTGTTTACCTATGTCCCTACTTATCAATCCAGAGATAAGATGTTTCAGATATTGAGAAAATATGACCACATAGCGATTGATGATGATTGTAATTTTTTACCGTAAAGGGTGATGAATTTATACGTACTTACCTACCTACACACGTCGACACATTCCAGTATGAGCTGATCTCGCGTTGTATAGGCTTGTCGTACAATAAGAGGTCAGCTTATACTGAAACTATATAGCTTGATAGTGTCATTTTGCTTACTATCTAACTATAATTAAATTTTTTATACTTACTCAGAAACAGTATTTTTTTGCGTTGATTTCTCCGTTTTCTCGTACAAATCCGTCGTAGCACATTACTTCTTTTATTTCCCATTGTTTTCATCACACATGTACGCACAGAATCACGAGTCAGTCCCAAATATAAATAGTAAACAAAACTTGTAAACTAAAGTGTCCAATTATCACACGAAAACCTTATAAAAATAAAAACCAAAAACAAAGTGTCAATTTTCACAAAATAACTTATTTTACTAAACGAATTTACGTAATGCTGGAGCGCCGCATGCGTAACGTGACCTATCTCTGAGAGAGTTAGCCGCAGACTGGGCGTGTCGCTACCAAGTAGTACCAAGCGCGCAACAGTAGTGCATCGCCGTAAACAAATAGGGTTGAAAATAGCGATGCGTTTGATTTCAGTTGAATCTCGTGTCCGCCAATTTGAAAGACTTTTCGCAGTATTTAATTGTTTAAAAAAAAAATACGCCGTTTTGTTAAAATATTTTTACATAAGTCTTTAGTTGATTAAATTTCCTTTTTGATTGTAACAAAAAAATGTATAGTTATCGCTCAAAATATTGAGCAGTTCGAGACGATAAATTTTTTTCGTGTTCTTTCTTGAGACTTTTTTTTTCAAGATTCTGTATTATTTTTAGAAAATATTTTTGCATTTGTCTTTTACTAATACATTTGACTATACACTGTATTTTTTTTGGGCTTGTAATATGTTAGCAATATGGCTAACTCTGCGACGAAAAAGAGTACGTTTTTACGGTGTCCCCGTATGGGTAGCGCCTTAAGCCGCGCTTGCCTGGGTTGGTCCGTGGATGGGTAACCACCCATTACACACCGAAAGCACGTTAAGCCGTTGGTCCCGGCTGGTAATTGTAGACCATTGACAGTTGTTAAGTAGTCAGTGGCCCGAAAGTTTGACAACCAGTCTTACCAAGGGGTAACGTATTACCCAGTACTAATTGGGCTGTGGAGATCAGATAGGTAGTCGCTCCATGTAAAATACTGGTATCCAGCTGCATTCGGTTAGACTGGAAGCCGACCCTAACATAGTTGGGAAAAGGCTAGGCAGATGATGATGACATAATATTATTCCCGACCGCCAAAACCCTTCACTGTCTGTCGTCTGACGTACACACGCACAAATACCAGATAGTTTTTCATAGATCTAACGCTAAATAAACGTCGATCTAGTTCTTTCTTTATCGTGTGTTAGTGCCTAACTTGGTGTCAGAGTTTTAATGCCGCCCGTGGGCGTCTGACTTGGCTTTACATGCCGTCGAGAAATATCTCTCAGGCATGCTGGTTTAGGGCTGCGGGACTGTTCGAAAGAGATACCGTGGCCCTGGAACACAAAGGGCAAAGAAGGAACATGGATGGGTTTTAGTCAGTACAAGTCTGACACTCCCTTCCGCCCAGAGTGGGGGGGGGGTCATTTGATGATTTACCAACCAAAAAAAAAAAAGCATGTTGGTTTCCTCACGATGTTTTTCTTCACCGAAGCAAGTGATAATTATACAATACGCACAACTATGTAGATCTAGTAAGTAGTATCTTACTCAAAGATAAGCATAATGTTTTAAACGAAAAGAAAGATGATTATAATAACACTCTTTTTTTTTTTTTTTATACTAAATGAGTTTACTCTTGACCTCAATCTAGTCCTGGGGACAGAGATGAGGTCGACGATGGAACGAGCTAACCCAAAAGAAGCCTATTAACTCGCGACTTAAATAGATAACCCCCCCGCCCCCTCTTAACCCTGACATATCAGAAGGCTTTAAAATACGGAGTGCTAAGATAAATTGTTCTCTTCGCGATGTTTGTGAGGAGTATAGGAAAGGAATTCCATTAAAATGTCTCTGCCACTATTCTCTGTTATCTTTTTCTATTTGCACGGCTAGTGATGTACCTACGGTTGTCGATAAAAATGTTATCGAATGGTCGGTTATCGGTGTCAAGGTTATTTAAATGTTTGAGGTTTGATAACAATTTTGTTCGTGCATTCATATTATGAACTTGGAAATTATCATACAATATTATTATTTTTTTTTTTAATGAATCGCAAGTGAGTAAATAAACGTCGTTTATAGCAAACACTGGTTTCAATATAAGTTAGTATATGCGAAACCTGAAACACGTGTCTTGTATGTTTATGTAGAGAATCTATGTACAAAATTTCAAAACTGTATCATGAAAAATCACAAAGTTGTAAGTTTGTTCTGTTACCTGGTCAATAAAACGTGGCCAACACGTAGGACAGACGCGCGCGCGCCTCCAGCGTCGCCTTGAGCTCATTGGTAATAATAATTTGGCAGTAGGTACCTAAATAATTGCTATAATTACTTAGTACTTAGTGTCGCTCGGCGTACTTAGTGTCGCTCGGTGTCCAACTTGTAGCCTTTTTTAAATATTTTTGGGACAACATATATAACATGGTTTCAAAATTATTGGAATCGATTCAGTTACTTATTCTGAACAAACTATATTCAGATTTCGCATATACTAAAAATAATGTTGTATATTTTTTGACAAATACAAATATTAGACAAATGTTATGTTATCGTGTAGCGGTTATCGTATCGTGTATCGACCTGTGATGCGGAGAAATGCGGCAAATGTAGTGAGGAAAATTTTGAGTATGAATGTGGATGGCTATAAGAGTAGAGGAAGACAAAAAAAAGAAAAAAAAAACGATGGATGGTCTGTGTGAAGGATGATATGGCTAGAAAAGAGTGACTGCTCAGATGACGAGTTATAGAGAAGTATCAAAGAAGAAGAAATGCTGCGCCGATTCCAAATAAATTGGGATAAGGCCATGGGAATATTGATGATACAAATATTACTATGATATCCACCTGAGTTCTGTAGCTGATAATTTTGCTGGCCACGTGTAATAAACATAGAATATTCGGCGCATTCCATTATGACATGGATATCTAGCACAAAATTCTAATACCTATAACTTCAAAAACACCTACAACGAAGCAACCCAATTAGCAACTACAGAACTGCAGCAACTGCAAAAAAATATCGACACCAACTTGAACAACACTGTGAAACTTGTCTCAGACAAGTTAAAGTTGTCTTAAACTTCGCTCGATATCTTGTAGCACATTGAAAGGTGTTCTTGGGATGCTTTTTAAACTACAAGAACTTTGGTAGCGGACTTTATTTTACTGGACTTTGAGTACAGGAAAAGAGGACATTTGATATTTATACTGCTCGGTAAAAAGGCCTTCAAAGTGAAGCTGGAAGTTGGGGATTTCTGATAAGTTCACTCAAGTTCGCTGTGACTGCGTATTGAAGTATAAAAATGTTGGAGAAAACTGAAGCTTGGATTTATGTGTTGGGTTTCTTAAACTAAGACAAATCATTATTATTAATACTAGAAACGGGATATTTACCATGTTTACTGTTTTCTATGAGTTCCCGTTCACCATGATCACGGACATCCCGTTTCTAGTATTAATAAAGAGGCTCTCTTTAGGCGGTTGAATCAAGGGCCTGATTCAGAAGGCAGTACTCCTCGATACGGCTCGCATTGTGAGGAGGTTCCTGTCTCTGGAGCTCTAACCACCGGTAGCTTGGACCCTGCTCCCGATACCGGCGGACCACTATATTTTATATTTTTAAATGTTTTTAATATTGTTTTATATTAGAATATTTAAAAATGTATTTAATATGTATAAAAATAAATAAAGAAAGGTAATATTAGTGACCATGATAGTTTAAAATATTATAAAATAAATCATATCAAGGCATCAAAATGCGTTATAAATGGCATTTGAATTTGACTTTAAGGAAAGATCAATCATTTACATCAGCCTAAAGCAATCCTCTACTGGACACCACTCCACTACTCTACAGTGTCTAATCTGCCTTTTTAAGTTTGTCAATCTATCTGGCTGGGGGGCTTCCTTCATTTCGCTTGCTGGTACCAGCGGCGTGCCTAGTGGCCAACAATACGGCAAGGCCATAAGGCTGTTCAGAAACCATAACATCATGAAGAGTATTATAAGGGCAAGCCAGGCTTTAAGGCTTGTAGGGTGACAGTGCCCCCACTGGCTGGTACGCAGTTTCTTCTCGTCTTCCCCATTGGTCACCGGTCCTTCGACAAATGTCGCCAGCCGACTGCTACTTCAAATTGCTTACTCTGCAAGTTATATCGGTTACTCAAGTTCTTTTCTGGATAATTTCATTTCGGATCTAACACTACAAAAACTCCAAGTATCACTACATAGCGCGATCAATGACATACAAGAATACTACTAATCACCACACACAGACCAAAATATACTAGCAATTATGGAGAAAGTAATTGTCACAGGACTAAACCAATTTGATTCGTACAAGACCATTCAATAAAAGACAAAAATTTAAATAGAAAAAATCGTACAAAAATAGAAACTCATTTTGACGAGTAAGTAGGTCGCGAGACTACGCAGTAAAATTTCATTAAATTATTTAGCACACAACGAAACCTGAAAAATATAAATAAAAAACATCGAAGTTTCAACGTGACAAATTGACTATTTCATTCGTTGAAAATTCGAAACCTTTTTGAGGCGCCTTTCATTAAATTTAATGCGTGCTATTTAGACTTTTAGAGAGGTCTCAACGAGTTTTAAAATTCTGGCTTTACATCGTTTTGGGACGTAATAAAAGGGGTGAACAAAGAAATATTGGGGTAGTAACTAATGGTCGAGGAAAAACGAGAAAAATCTCTGCTGATTGACAAATTAATATTTAGAAGTTAGTACTTTTATGAGACGAGCTACACGATAACTGACAAATGCTTGGACAGGTCCACTCAAATCTGTGTGGTTTTTTCTTTAAAAGACCATCTCAGACACTAATCTGCAGAGGCCTCATGTGGTCACCCACAGGATTAATGTCTGCACCTTAAAAGAGACTATGAACTCTGAGTTTTTGCGGCTGTTTCTTCTCAGAGTAGTCAGGTATGAAAACTAGTTTAAAAAAAAATTACAAATGTAAAAGTAAAAAAAAAAAAAAATACATATAAGGCCGGTGTCCCAGCAGTGCGAACATTATAGGCTGATTATGCTTATGCTATGCTATACATGTAAGTGTCTGTACAAACCTATTTGATATATAAAATCTGACAAAAAGTCTTGCCAAACTGTATTGTGTTACCTAGTTAACGACCTACACACAGTTGGGAAAAGGCTAGGCAGATGATGTTACCCAGGTGTAACTAAATACCAGTATGTAACATGGAGCGACTGCCTGTCTGACCTTTACAACCAAGTTAGTACTGGATAATACGATACCCCTTGGTAACACTGGCTGTCAGACTTTCGCGCCACAGCCGGGACCAACACGTGTAGATAATGATGATGATTGTAACAAAATCTGTGTGGTTATTTCTTCAAAAGACCAACTCAGCCATTAATCTACATGGTCCTCATATGACTTGAGCAATGTCTGGACTTAAAAAGAGACGGTGACCTCTGAGTTTTTTTCGGATGAATCTTCTCAGAGTAGTCAGGTACGAAACACCGGCCCCATCTAGTTTTAAAACAAAACATGTTGACATGTAAAAGAGTTTTGTAAACCAATTTACTGAAATAAATATGATTTATTTATAAAACACTAGCTTTTGCCCGCGGCTTCGCCCGCGTGGATGTCGAATAATATCCGATTAATTACCTTCATCCCCCTTTTTAACCCTTCGGGGGAAGAATTATCAAAAACGCTGAGACACGTGTAAATTAATTTTCAATCGTCAGCCTAAAAACAAAATTTGAAGATCCTAACTTCAAAACTGATTGACTTTCATATAAACTTCCATCCCCTATTTCACCCCTTTACGGGTGGAATTCTCAAAAATCCTTTCTTAGTGGATACTTACTCTTCACAAAAACACACCCTCCAAGTTTCATGCCTCTAGGACCAGCGGTTTGGGCTGTTTGTTGATATATCACCCAGTCAGTCAGTCAGTTTACCATTTTATACATATATAAGATAGATACTGATTGTAATAACGATTAAATACTTGATGAATTATAAGATGAGTAGTTACAGCACGCAACTCCGTCTGCATCATGGTTGAAACGCGTGACAGACAGAGAGATAAATAAGCAGGGTTATTTTCGCATATTATAAATTATATCAAGTAGATTTGAATAAAATTGTTCTACAATCCTTATTTTTTTCGGAATTTGCCTCCTCTTATTTTAGAAATTAGAGGGGACACACACACATTTTACCACTTTGGAACGATTCTTTCAAACGACTGACTTTGAGAAAAAATGGTTTTAGAAACCTCAATGTCATTTTTAAAGACCTATCTGCAGACACCCCACCCACGTATAGGTTTGATGTTTTTTTTTTTAATTTCAGTTCTATGTGTGGGGAGCCCCCTTAATCTTTTTTTTGTATAAAATTTTAAAGCGGTTCACAAAATACATCTACCTACCAAGTTTCAACTCTGTAGTCTTACTGGTTTCGGAATAAAGTGGGTGTGACATACGGACGGACAGACAGACAGACATAACGAATCTATAAGGGTTCCAGTTTTTGCCATTCGGCTACGGAACCCCAAAAACAGAAGAACAAAATCCTTATCAAAATCTGTAAGAATAATGTCGAACAAAATAAAAAGATTACTTGAAAAACTCGTGAGATCATCTACGCTCATTTCTCAGACTTCTTGCTCCGCGACCTAGGTAAATCCAGGTAGATTCAGAAGTACTTTTAACATTTTTTATTCTTACTTTGCTGAAAGCGCCCCAAATAAATGAAAAGAGGCTTTCATTGAAACTTTTTGTAAATTTTTCTGGACTTTAGTGTTTGTTTTGGGTCGTGATCTATAAAAACTTATTAGGTACCTACTTTTTCTAACGTAATTCCTGTTACTTCCACATAATTCACACAACTATCAACATGTTTAACACTTTAACTGCGAATCACCCAAAATAGGCCCCATACGTTGCTTACCGGTGCTGCTCACGGTGAAAACTATATCTCCCTCGCTGACGCGGAACGATTATAGAATTAAAGTTATAGCGTTCAATCTATGCTAGTGGTATCAGGTCAAAAAGGACTGATACGCACTGTCGAAAAGGTCGATGGATGTGCATTTCGACCGCCACCGAACAAGATGAAAGTCGTTTTTTTTCCGCAGCTAGCGTGTTGAGTCAAAGTGAAAAAAAAAAAGATTTACAGAACTCGGTCAAATATTTGTACCTATAGTCAAGTTGAAGTAATCACTTGAATTTAAATAATTTCTTATGCAACAGAAAATAATTTGAACGAAGTAAGAACCGTCAAAGAAAGCAAAGCTAACTTGACAGTTCTAACTTCAAGCAATTATAACTAATACTAAACTTAAGAATAAAAAATCGTGTCTTAATGGCTGTCTTATTGCTTTATTCAATTCTACTCTATTATAATATAGGTAATCGAAGAAACTTCCTACTTTGTTAGATTATATTAGCTAGTGAGTATTAATTGACTATTTAGCTAGTGATCTTTCACTAGCTCAGTCATTGAAATCAGGTGGCAATATCTTAGGAGAATATATTGATTTTCAGACTGAAAGCCGACCGTAACCTATTTGAGGAAAGACTAATATTGAAAGACTTTACTAGGCTTCCAAGACTCAGGCTTTAGGACTTCACACATTATACAGACTCGTCGCCGACTCCACTCCGACTCCACTCACAGAAATAATGTTAAGCCTGTAATAACTGAAGGGTTAGACAAAGGTCTACTTAATAGTACACCCACATTTCACCAGTTGTGTTTGACTCCTATGTAATAGGGGCGAGCCTATAACCGTCAACTAGGCTCAGATTCAGTCTCCGTAGCTGCTACTGAGAAATTCCTGATGGGAACACCCAATATCACTTTGAACGACCTGAGAATCG
Organism: Noctua comes; assembly: GCA_963082995.1. Classification (NCBI taxonomy): domain Eukaryota; kingdom Metazoa; phylum Arthropoda; class Insecta; order Lepidoptera; family Noctuidae; genus Noctua; species Noctua comes. Next base: position 4,227,815 of record OY720290.1, on the reverse strand, counting down.
AACCCAGGACCACATGCTCAGCAGTCGCGCTTGCGACTAATGGCCATACATGGACGACGCGTGTTCCACTCGTGACACACTTTTTTCAATTGTGGTAAATTCTACCCTAAGAAAAACGATAATAAAGCTCGAATTTCAATGCTGTACTCAGAGTTGAGTCGGAGTGGAGTCGGCTTCGATTCGGTGTAATGTGCAAACTCCTTTTTACTCAGCCATCCGAAGCTCAACGCTTCACAGAATCTAAAACATTAACCCTTTAATCGTTAGCTGAATATTTATACTCACTCAGTGGCCGACTCATTTGCAAGATATTAATTCTGCCACGAATAATCCCATTTTAAGGATATTACGTTTCTCGTTTTAATTTAATATCACTGAGGTTTTAGGAACTGCATTTGGGCGGTAGTTATTAAGTGGGTTAAGATCTTTTTGCGTATTATGGGGTTAGTCTTGAGATTAAGAATTACGATTCATTTTAATTTTGGGGTTTGGGGGTTGAGATAAGGTGGTTTAAAGGGGTGTGGTAAAATATTGGGTTGTTTTTTATGTGGACTGCAAGTTGTGGTTTTTAGGTACGAAATGTTTTAATTTTTTATTAGGGTTCCGCTTACCGCAGTCGGCAAAAGGGGAACTCTTATGATATCACTTTGTTGTCCGTCTGTCAAGACCCTTTTTCTCAGGAACGCGTGGAGGTATCAAGCTGAAATTAATACTTAATACTAAAATCTACTACTTCTTGGAGGAGTGAAAAAATCAAACTTGTAAGTCAACCCAATCAAAAGGTATGACCGTTTGTGTCGAATATTTTGCGATTTCATAAGGGAGTCAACCATCCAAGGCAAGAAGCAATGTCTTACAGCACATGTAAAGAAAAAAAATCGGAAGACCGTAAATATGTAGTTTAATAACAAAATACCAACAAGTTTATTCTAAACCTTCGGTGCGCAAGTTCAACTCGCACTTGGCTGGTTTTTTATAAATAAACATACATCACATATGTAGGAAAACAACTTGGACTTGTTTTCCTACATATGTGGAGCTAAGTAAGACTTCCTATAATCATTCTATCGCTTTTTCGTAAACTTTAATTTGTACTGTAGGACTAGCCAGAGCAAAAGGGAAATAAAAAGCTTTTATTTGAACAGATAAGCATGATTTATTTACTGGGTACAGACCATCAAAAATAAGCACAACATAAATTATTACCACATTACATTTATATTTATGTTATTAGAATTCACTGTACTTACATAGGTATACAGAGCTCCTTACACGTTCGTAGTTCAATCACCACTGCCTTGCTAAAATGGCGCTGCCTTGTAACTTTTAATATCCCTCCTCTTTACCTGACTAAAATAGTCAATTGACATTGCAATATACGTTAGCGCCATTTTAGCATTTAAAAAAAATCAAATAACTTACTTATTTTACCTTATAAATTTGTGTAATTCGAAAAAATACTGTAAATATCTTAAAACTACTTATAAATATAGTATTTCATAATTAAATAGCTAACAGTACTGAAACTGAAATAGCGACGTCTGGTTATCAAAACGGAAGAAAATAATTGTCAAAAAAAAAATTACAATATTAAAAATAAAAAAACTAAAGTAATTATGTTGTACGTAATCCCAATAAATCGGTAGCAAATATCCAATAGGTTGACTATATCTGTTTGTCAAATTAACAAAAAGATATGCCCCGGGTGAGGATCGAACTCACGACCTTAAGATTATGAGACTTACGCGCTGCCTACTGCGCCACCGAGGCCGGTGGAAGTGGTCGTGAAATTACTGATTAGTAAATAGTACACTTTTTTTTTGTGTATATTTTGTACGTGTTAACATAATTATTTCCTCTACCAAATGTTTTTATTCATCATTTTTGTTATTGTAATCAGATTATTATCAGATTATTATTTATCCTGTAAAATTGATATTATTACAGGATAAAATGATGGGATGTTTAACATCAATTTCAATTGACATACATACTCACATACATTCACAAACATTTAAAAGCAATTAAATTGAACGTTCTACTAACTACAAGTCCAAAAAAATTAACTAGCGAAACTCGGCAATCCGGATTGCATTGCAGGGTCTATTTATTTTTCGTTTTTGTGTTCTACTTCGTATTTAATTTATTTCATCCAACCTAATTGTGAGGCAGTTGGAGAACCGCTGACATTGGTAGCTAATATTAACCTTGACAACCATCAGGTCTCCTATTGTACACACATGAACAGTGCACGGTCGTATCACTGACTTGCGTGTGACTAAGATGTGACATGAGTAGATAATGTTACAGAGACTTCATCCTGTTCAATTTGTTCTGAGCACAGGTACAAGAACGTGTTGTTGAGATAGCTGAACAACATTTTTTTGGCGCATAGCAAACATTTCACAAATCGTCGTGGATTGTGCAAATCCGTGAATCTACCATACGTAAAGTGCGCGTATCTTCACTACGAGTAGGTTTACAGAGGAAGGTTATAAGTTCATATATTTTTTTATTTCATTAATTTTTAACCTCATTTTTACATGAATAGTAACAATACTTGTGTTCTATGTATTGTTTACAGTAGAAATCTATTAAAGTCATTAATTTAGTCGCTACGACAATGCGTAATTGGCTACATTTGTCAGATACGCGGAATTATCCAATGCTAGTTCTGCGGATTTGCACTATCCCCGACGAAATGTCATCATTTTATAAATCTTTACCAGCAGCGCCCTCGTGACCACGTCATTCGTGTGTCAATGACGTATTACAGTCAGATTCATGTAGCATTGCGCCGTCTTTTTTATGTATCTTACCAAGGCTAATTTTGAGGGAGTATGTGAACCGTTGACATTGGTAACTCTTCTAATATTAACCCTGTGGGTTGACAACCATCAGGTCCCCCATTGTACAAACATAACTAAATTGCACGGTCGTATCTCACAACTTGGGTGTAACAGAGATGTGATATGAGTAAGATACTGAAGGCGCGAATTACACAGAAAAGGCGTAAAGTCAAGGCGCGGCGCAGGTATGATGCCGCTTCAAAACGTTTTCATACAAAATGTACGTGGGCGGCGTGTCGTGAATTACACTCATGCGGCGTGGCGCAGGCACGCCGTTCTGTCGCTTCCTTATAAATTCCACGTCTGTGCTGCGCCTGTCCCGCACCGTCACCTTACGCCGTTTCTGTGTAATTCGCGCCTAACAGAGACTTATAGGCTGGTAGCCGTTCCACTAGGTATTATTAGTTATCGCAAATGTTTACCTAGATAACAGCGAGCGGTTTGATTTTCAATGCCAGACTCCGTGCCCAGGCATGAAATTTCAACATTTCAATATTATTTAAGCATTCAAAGTTTAGTCGAGGTCCTATGATCCAACCTCCAAGTATGCTTGTAAACCATTTGTTGTGTTATAAATATATTTCTGATAAGTAAACATTAAATAAACTATAGTAGAAGCAAACTATCATAGGTACAGTTGATATACGAGTAGTAGCATCAATAATGGCACGTGTATGGGGATTACAAAAGAGAAGTCTCTTACTTTAATATTATAAATGCGAAAGTTTGTGAGGATGGTTGGATGTGTGTTTGTTACTCTTTCACGCAAATACTACTGAACGGATTTGGATGAAATTTAGCACACAGATAGTTTATAACCTGGATTAACACATAGGATATCTTTTATCCCGGTAGAATGATCCCGTAGTACAATTATCGAACTCCACGCGGGCGAAGCCGCGGGCATAAGCTAGTACTTAGATCATTATAAAGTATGAATGATCTCTTAATAAGGGACTATTTGTGTCTGTTTCTGGGTGTTATCTGAACGGGAAAATGGGTGGCACACACTAATCACACAGACACACAGCACAATATTCTACAAAGCTTGGTCTCTGTTGCCTACATACTCCTGCCCCTTCACTCCTATGAATTACAGTCAAGACGTGAATGCATTACATTCGAAGCTGCGCCTGTCATCTATCTACATAACTCACAGAGATACTGCCTGAAATTATGTTACACCACATTATATTAAATGGTCTCTGTATCCTGTTGTAATTTTTGAGTTTCATTATAGAGGTGTTTTGTTTGAAAGTTGCGCAAGTTACAGAAAAGTTTAATGGGAATCGATTGTCTTGGTTTGGGCATGTGATGAGCAGGAAAGAATCGCATGTGAGGAAAAGAGTGATGAATATAAATGTTGATGGATGGAGAGGAAGACCAAGAAAACGATGGATGGATTGTGTGAGGAATGAAATGAAAGAAAAAGGAGTAAATGATAGCGTGACGGTTGACAGAGGAGAATGGAAGAAAAAAACGTGTTGCGTCGACCCCAAGTAACATGGGTCAAGGGCAGAAAGATGATGATGTGTAAGTTATGCTTACCGAGGTTGGTATGTCGATGAATAACCATCTACTACATACCGACATCCCTCCGTGACCCAGAAAACGCGTTAAGCAGTTTGGTCTCGGTTGGTATTCGAAGATCTGTGACAGTCGTAACCTGTAGTCTGAACACATCCGAGTAACTAGTACCCAGGGTTATGCAAGTCAGCTAGGCAGTTGCACTCTGTAAAATACTGATCATCAGCTGCTTTCTGGTAAGACTGGAAGCTGTAACATAATATCATGGGGGTGAAGGGTTAGCAGATGTGTAGGTACCTAATAGTACACCCACATTTCGCCGGCTATGTAACAGTCTCATGTAATAGGGGGCGAGCCTATTGCCATGAACGGGGCACAGATCCTGACTCTGTGGCTGCTACCGAGAAACTCCTGATGGAAAAACCCGGGAACCCGTCCTGGGTTCCATTCCCGGGTTTTTCTATCAGGAATTTAATGCTCAATTATTTGGCATCAGAAATTCAGATTGATGACAGCCATATTGAATAATGGCGTGTTCACATACTAAGTCTATCACGGCAAAAAAGAGTTTCTACTGTTAAAAGTAAAATAATCATGTGATAATAGTCCCCTTCAAATTAAATAAAAAAGTAACATTAACATAAAATATCTTTCAATCGTGTTTTTTCCCCACCCTGTATATCAGATACACTAGCTACATATCACATTTATTTGTTTAACCGTCCCTTCTAAAGCGTTTGCGAGATGAGCGTTCCATTTATTTTCGCATTATTTTCTTTTTTTTCTTGTTATTCGTACTGAAACGACATCCGATCGTCTTTTGTTTTTTTTGTGAACATTGTAGGTTGACAAGTAATTTGGAAATGTTTATACTGTTTGATATCATGTTTTAGGAGTTTTATAATTGCTTTGTAAATCTACGATTCATTTGAAATAACATCACGCCTGTAATCTCCGAAAGGCTACAAAGGAGTGAAGGTAAAAAGGGCCTCATCAGAAGGCTAAAAGTCATCCAAAGGGCAATAGAGAGGGCTATGCTCGGAGTTTCCCTGCAACCTTCACCAGGCCATCTATCCACCTAGTGGGAGGCCTTCCAACGCAGCGTCTTCCGGTTCGCGGTCGCCACTCCAGAACTTTTCATCTACCTTCAGTCCACACCAATCATTTTAAGTCGGATGAATGAAATGGCGAAACTCATTTCATTCATCCACATTCACCCTCCACATACATCTACACGAAAATATTCAACTCCGAACCCCCAGTACAACTTTGCGGAACTTGCATTCATTATTGCCGAAAAAGCGTATCTAAGATGGTGCGCAAACAAGATAAGCGCGAGCATGCACTAACGACTCTTGAAGTTTCTCCGTAATGTGCCGCAAAAAGAACGGTTCCTTTATAGCGAGGATGTTAGGACCAGAAGGTAAAGAATTGTGCTCAGGTCTGAAGGACCAAAAGCTAGGGAATAATTGTCGGTGTAATCTGGTAGTGGTTTGTGATGTAAGGTATGAAGATCAAACGCTGTTTTAAGCTTCCACGGTTTACAACCAAACTTATACTGTCACTTACGGGATATCTTCCGTGATTATTCATTATTTTGAGCTCCCGATATTTCGGCGCTGTTGCAAGCGCCATGATCTCGGGTTGACTGGAGAATGCGGGTGGTGGAGTAAGCTCAAAAGTAGCAGCCGGCAACGTAATAAGGACTCCACAAAACCTGGTGATACTGTGAGTGTGTTTTGTCGTGACTAGTGTCGAGTTCCAGTAGTGCGCGTTGCAAAAGACAAAGAAAGAGTGTAGATAGATTTGTCTGCTCTTAACAATTTATTTTCCATCCACCCGCATTCTCCAGTCAACCCGCGATCATGGCGCTTGCAACAGCGCCGAAATATCGGGAGCTCAAAATAATGAACAATCACGGAAGATATCCCGTAAGTGACAGTATAAGTATAGGTATGAAGATGTCTCAGTGTTTAAAGAAGAATTATCAGACCTTTTCTTCTCCGAGAGAGGAGGCCTGTGTCCCAGGAGTGGGAACAGTAAAGGCTGATTACGGTATAGAGGAATTGTCTTCTAATAATATTTTAATTTTGTACCAGAGACGGTTAATTAATAACAGTTTGGCTAATTAATAACAGCTGCGCAGGTCGATCTTCAAGGTTAAGCCGCGCTTGCCTAGGTTGGTCTGTGGATGGGTAACCATCATAACATACCGGGTTTCCTCCGTGCGTTGGAAAGACCGCTAAGCCGTTGACCCCGCTATAATTTGTAGATCTTTGACAGTCATTACAGGTAGTCAGTGGCCCAAAAGTATGACAACCAGTCTTACCAAGGGGTGCCGTATTTCATAGTACTGAATGGGTTGTAGAGATCAGATAGCCAGTCGCTTCATGTAAAATACTGGTGGTTGGGAAAAGACTAAGCAGGTGATGAAGGCTAATTAAATTATGAACATAATACGATTGTCATGGGCTGATAAACAAAGAAAAGGAGAAGGTTCTCAAGTCATCGTGTATATTTTTAATAATACTTGTATCAATATCATCATGAAGAATATTGTTTACCAATTGACTGACAATGGTGTCACCTGGCGAACGGAGAACGGTGTCCAAACTCGTGCATCCTTGGAAAACCCACAGCAACAAAATCGATTCGATCGATTGTTCGATTGTATGACTCCGATTGGCATCGATTGTAAGCCACGAGGTCATTAATAATGGCATGGTAATTTATGATGATGATCATCTATATCTATATTTATAAAATGGTAAACTGACTGACTGACTGACTGACTGGGTGATATATCAACACACAGCCCAAACCGCTGGTCCTAGGGACATGAAACTTGGAGAGTGTGTTCTTTGTGAAGAGTAAGTATCCACTAAGAAAGGATTTTTGTGAATTCCACCCCTAATGGGGTAAAATAGGGGATGGAAGTTTATATGAAAGTCCGTCAGTTTTGAAGTTAGGATCTTCAAATTTTGTGTTTATCTGACGATTGAAAATTAATTTATATGTGTATCAGCGTTTTTGATAATTCTACCCCCGAAGGGTTAAAAACGGGGTGAAGGTAAGTAATCGGATATTTACGACTACCACGCGGGCGAAGCCGCGGGCAAAAGCTAGTATTATATTTAATTAATGCAAATTACCATAAAAATGGTTTCTCTTATACGGAAGGATGATACTACCCTTAAGTAAGATGTAACTCGATGAAAAACAAACTCATAATTTTGTAACAAAGGAGAATAGTAACATTTGTTATGCCGAATAATCGTATATTAAAGAGCTCTAGCTATACTCAAGGCCACAAACCTAAGTAATTTCACATTCAATAATAAACCGTCACTTTTATTCTCATCGTCTTAGGGCGAATAAACAAAACGACTTCCAAAAAAAACTAAAAACATCTAAAATAACTTTACTTTCGGAAGTCGGTGGAAAAAATGTTAATAAAACCAACAAAGTCACCGACTTTTTGCAGATAGTTTTTTTTTTTGCATTGTCCTTATTTTGGTGGTCTGAATGATTTCTTAAATCATTCAGACCACCAAAGGAGGAGGTCGTGGCTAAATAATAACAGCCGCTCGGGTCGACGATCTTAGGTTAAGCCGTGCTTGCCTAGGTTGGTCTGTGGATGGGTGACCACCCATTACATACCGAGTTTCCTCCGTGCCTCGGAAAGCACTTTAAGCCGTTGGTCCCGGGTGTCACTTGTAGATCTTTGACAGTCGTTAGGTAGTCAGTGGCCCAAAAAGTCTGACAACCAGTCTTACCAAGGGGTATCGTATTGCCCAGTACTAACTGGGTTGTGGAGGTGAGATAGGCAGTCGTTCCATGTAAAATATTGGTATTCAGCTGCATCCGGTTAGACTGGAAGCCAACCCCAACATAGTTGGGAAAAGGCTAGGCAGATGATGAATGATTTCTTAAAGTTTGTCCATCTATTTTAATGGAACCTTATATTTTACATAAAGCTACTGCCAGTTTGACCTCCACAACCCGAACTTGGTAACACCCCCTTTTTTTTGGATGGGAACTCATCAAATGACCCCAGCCCCCCTCGCTCTGGGCGGAGCGGAAGGGAGTGTCAGACATCTACTGACTAAAACACATCCATGTTCCTTCTTTGCCTTTTGTGTTCCAGAACCGCGGTATCTCTTTCGAACAGTCCCGCAGCCGCGCACGATACCCCTTGGCTAATCATTTTCTAATATTTTTCTGCAAGATCCGTCTTGGGGAAAAACTATTGACTATTTCCGAAATACCTAAAACAAATCTTAATGCTTATCAGTCGTGTCCTTTTGTTCCTTTGAGAAGATTCTGAAGGCAATTTTACGCTTATATAACATGAAAGGATACTATACGTTTCGATATCATGAAGGAGGATAACTATTATTCTTTTTTTGCTCCCTGTATATATAAACTTAATAGTAGAAGGGTTAGCCTTCGGGAATTTCAGGTGTGATATTATGTCACATTGTACTATTTAAAAACCAATTACTAAATACAGGGTGTAAATAGACCCTTAACATTGCCGAAAGGCACTTGTTCTGCCCATCTAGGCGATCATTTTTTTGTTCTAGACCATACCTGGGAACCTTCTAGTTAAGGAGATATTGGGGCTCAAAGTTCCAACTTTTGCAGTTTTTTTTTAAATACCTACATGTTTTTAATGTAAGATTTTTACTTTACACACCTCCATGACCCCCGTACTATTCAATCCATCCATCAGCACAATGCTTTGAGTGCTTTCCATCGAGTCCTACCGTAAAACGTGATTTTTCACCCCAAAAAAAAAGTCGATTCACAGCAATAATTTTTGCGTAAAGTTACTTAGTTAGATGTACAGAATGCTTGGTTGACGGCTATGTGAAGGGTCTGTTTACACCCTGTAGAATGAATTAATGAATTAATTATACTGAATGTCTACTCGGAGCCCCAAAAGGAACATACTTCCTAGTTCCAATATGTTTTGTTATAAGTTTCGTGGAACTTCAAGACCTACCAGTTAGCTTTGTTTTTTATTAATATTTAACAGGCAGACAAATTCCAGGATGTATATTCTGAATAATACAAAAGCAATTTTATCGTTTTAATCATTTAGCCAGAATACACATCGTGTTTTAATTTATCAGTAATTGCGGCAAAGAAGGAAAATGGATGGGTTTTAGTCAGTACAAGTCTGACACTCCCTTCCGCTCCGCCCAGAGTGGGATGGATGAAAAGAGTTTTTGCAAAAAGTTTCGCCCAACGTGGGGCTCGAACCCACGACCCTGAGATTAAGAGTCTCATGCTCTACCGACTGAGCTAGCCGGGCATATCACTTCGCACACTAAACTAATATCCAGTATACATACTCTTTAATACAACAAAGTATCAGAAATCTCCTATGACATTGAAAATAATATAAAAATAAACAAATTTCGTGTAACGCCACTGTCAAGCGTTCAACAAAGCCAGAAAAAACGCCCCCAATTCTTTAAAATGAACATAAAAATAGAATCGAGCGTTCACCTCATTGTCTTACGTCATTCAGTTGTGTTTTGTACTACTACGACAATTGTGTTAGTTCCAAAATATCTATTATATTTTGCTAACCTCTTCAGTAAACGGGCACACTATTATCTATTATTAATATTTAAAATAAATAAAACAGTTTATTTTAATTAATATTTTATTCAAACCAAAATTACCAATACTATTATGTGACTATTAATAAAGAAAAGCTAGCAATTAACAAACTAACGCAATGACGACACATAAATACAAAGATACCAACGAGAACCAAAATTTTGCGGATACAACCTTTTTGTCAGGCCCACTGATAAAGCGAAATGTTTCACCAATTATTGGACGTAAGTAATGTTCTCTCATTTATTAAAGAGCAAGATAAAGCCGTTTGAGAGAAAGAGATAGAAAAACACGGCTAGAAGAACTTAAAACATTTGGGAATTTGAGTAAATACCCAAAACTTTTATGTCACTAAATACATTTTATGTTTTCCTCTTTTCATTAGTGAATTGAGTTTATTACCAGAGGTGTATTCTGTTGGTTGTTTGAACGTAATTTTCAAAGTGGGCGCCATCTTTATTACGTCACGAATTAGCTGGTCCTTCGACCCGGATGATACAATAAAAGTCTCTGTTGACGTCGTTGAATCTTGATCTCTTTTATAAATTAAAGACTAGCCGTTGGTATTTAGGTCATTAATAATCCCACGGTAACATAGTTACTGGGATAACAAGTATCTTACGTGCCAACCATACCAACCATATTCTTACAGGCCACGTTAAAAAAGTGACGAATAACCGCAAGGGACCATTTTAATAGTTTATAACTTTCCAAACAAATTACTTAAAAGTTACCCTGTCCTACAAAAGGTTTAGTTATATTCCTGACGCGTGTTTCGTATTAATTATTATAATTATACACTGTGACTTTTTAGTCGTCTTACAAAAGTGGTCCACTCAATGTACCCGACATAAAATAGCTCTAGGCACGATTTTGTGTTTTTACGTACTATAAATAGGTACAAAGAGAAATAAATAATACATTAGAATAAAATTATGAAACTTCCTGTTAATGATGTTTACGTGTCAAACGGGAGAACATACCTACCCAGCGCTCGACTCCAGTAGATCATCGCTCGCAACAGGGTGTTTTATTTGCGTCATGCGTCATGGTCCTGGTCCCCCCCCCCCCCATGGATCCGCCCTTGAATGTACTGCGACAAACATAACCATCATTAATTCAGCTCGATATTGCCCACTGGTGAGTATTTAAGTCTCCCTTTTCTTCTACCGCACTTACTGGTTCCATGCGTCGTACATCCAGGAGTTCCCACGTCGAATTATAACTTAAAATTAAATGAAATAATAAGACTGGTTTATTGGTCTAGTGGTCGCAAGTGCGACTGCTAAGCATGAGGTCCTGGGTTCGATTTCCAAGTCTGGGAAAAGTGTTATTGTGTTTTTCCTTCAGTAATTTCTTAGTAGCAGCCACGGAGTCTGGATTGGTGCCAGTTGATGCTATAGGCTCGCCCCCTTTTACATGGGACTTAAACATAACTGGCAAAATGTGGGTGTACTATTAGGTACACCTCTGCCTAACTCTGCGAGGATAACAGGCGTGATTTTACGTATGTGTCGGATCCTTTCATTAGTACGGACATAAAATGAATTGACGATGACATACCCGACATAAATATATAATAAGATTACTTTTCCCAATTCATATTCGAAACAACTTGTTGGTTGTGAATGTTCTTCAGGTAGGTCAGGTGCGTCGTATTCGCAACGGGCGTTCATACATAACCAGATGTCATTAACATGGACGAGGTGAAAAGAGTATGTATGTAAGGAGCAATTTCAACAATCCCTACAATTCCTTCTCCAAATATATTTAGGTATATACTGCCAAATAGAGTTTACCAGGGAATGCCGTAAACATTGTAATATTTCTACCATTACATTACCAGTTTTACCGGACCTTACATTGTACAGAAAGCCTAAACATAACGAGGTCAGCTTTTGCTGGGATTGTAAACCTTTTGCAGTGTGTGGTACAGTCCCGAGCATAAATCTTTCCACTGCCGTGACACAAGCCTCCTCATCTATGACAGGGAGTGGGCTATAATCCACCATGCTAGCCCAGTATAAAAAGATCTATTTTATATTTTACGGAATTTTAAAACCGATTTTTTTGTTGAAACAACGATTGCAATTGTTGCGAAAGCATAATCAACTTTTAATCTTTCCACTGCTGTGACACCAGGCCTCCTCATCTATGACAGGGAGTGGGCTAGAATCCACCATGCTGGCCCAGTACAAAAAGATCTATTTAATGGTAAAGCTTCCAAAATGCTACATCCGTAATAAAAAATAAAAAAAATTATCATCAATCCCTGAAGAAGAAAACTATGAATCATACTTATACTTACTATTATAAATGCGAAAGTTTGTGAGGATGGATGGATGGATGTTTGCTACTCTTTCACGCAAATACTACTGAACGGAATTGGCTGAAATTTAGCACCCGTATAGTTTATAACCTGGAGTAATATATAGAATACTTTTTATCCCGGTACTACGATCCCGTGGTACAATTGAGGACGCTAGCGAAACTGCGGGTATTAGTTAGTCTTATGTAAGTGGAAGTTATTTATGCTCGCGTCTGTACCAACACAGAAACTCACCTGCGTACTGCGGTGTCAAAATTTACGGCTGCGAAATGAACGCGGTCGAAATGCAAAATGCTGGCCGCTTTATGTTTAATGACGAAAAATGTATGCACGCAGTCGGAGACCGCATGAGGAATAAACAGTTTGTTCGTGGAAATATACTGTTTTAATAAAAATTATTGTGTAAATGTACAAACACAAATATGGGTGTTCTGCAGATGGAAACGCCAGGGTTGCCTGCGAAATTCCGGGGCTGCGGGACTGTTCGAAAGAGAAACCACGGCCCTTGAACACAAAGGGCTAAGAAGGAACATGGATATGCCCAGGTATGGTCTAGAACAAAAAAATGATCGCAAAGACGGCTATGTTAAGGGTCTATTTACACCCTTTATAGTATATAAAAAATCGGTTTCCTCGCAAAGTTTACCTTCAACGTTTTGAGAGTAGCTATGTTACAAGAATAACCTAGAGATGAGCAAATAAACATTTGGAAAGTATGCCCGGCTAGCTCAGTCGGTAGAGCATGAGACTCTTAATCTCAGGGTCGTGGGTTCGAGCCCCACGTTGGGCGAAACTTTTTGGTGTAGACTTTAATGCAAGAATCAACGTGTTCAGTCTTCAGTATGTTGTAAATTATGTTAGTCCAAGATCCCAGGGCCGCCAGACCTCACTTATTTTCTGATTAATAAAATGTATGGCATCGAGCATTCGACCAGTGTTGGTATGTACTGTGAACCTGTGTGTATACCTGCTAACTCGCTCCGACGGTAAATTTTTAGACATCATTTGTGCTAAACTTGCGTAAAATTAATATTATTTTTTCTTAAAGCTTGAGACTGCTGAGGCTTTTATATCACAATAGCTTTTGCCCGCGGCTTCGCTCGCGTGGATGTCGAATAATATCCGATTACTTACCTTCATCCCCTTTTTCGGAGGAAGAATTATCAAAAACGCTGAGACACGTATAAATTAATTTTCAATCGTCAGCCTAAACACAAAATTTGAAGATCCTAACTTCAAAACTGACGGAGTTTCATATAAACTTTCATCCCCTATTTCACCCCTTTAGGGGTGGAATTCACAAAAGTCCTTTCTTAGTGGATATTTACAAAGAACACACCCTCCAAGTTTCATGCCTTTAGGACCAGCGGTTTGGGCTGTGTGTTGATATATCACCCAGTCAGTCAGTCAGTTTACCATTTCATATATATAGATAGATAGATTGCAGAGAATGCTCTTCCCGTTAACGGAAATGTCTGCCACCATTTACGCAATATATACGTAACATATGAAAATCGAATAAAAACAAATCCATTTCGATATGTTTTTTTATGCTTTTCGCAGCGATGTACAAAAATCAAACATCATTAAAATGGCTGAAAATTTTCAGACTCGAATGACTTGACATCGAATGGCTCAATTAAATCCTCAATTCCGGTTGTAACTGGATATTTTAAAGGATTTTATTGACAATTGTCAAATAACGGTTTAAGTCCGAAGCAAGTGCGAAGGACCACTCCCCTTTAATGTGTTAAAATGGTACATAGCGGTCACTGTTGTTTTTAGGTAATTAATTCAAAATCTATGCCAAATGTGCTTTAAAACTCATCATTTTTGGTCATGAGTGTTTTAGTTAGGGTATGCCAGAATAAGTCTTTTTTTGTCATCTTTTAATTAAGTATTATTCATCGTTTTTTTTTCTATTAAAAACAGTATATCAAAATATTTTCATTAGCCTTAGGTTTAAGTTTCCTTGGCGATAAGGGAGAGATCCCATTAGAAATTGAGTGCATATTGTCTAAATTATTATAGCATAATGGTCCTTCTGCAATTCCCTTGTCACGATTTACCCCGTCGCTCATTTCAACTGAGTTACATATCATAAAACATATGGTTTAATATACCATTTCGGATTTAACGCTTGAAATTAAGTACGGAATTAAATGAGTTTTATATAAATGTCTATTTCTGGCGTTTTTGTTGTATTTCACTGTCGGATTTCGGATGTGAATTTCGTTTCATTTCATGAAATGGTAATTTTACGTTTTTGTATATTTTTAGACCACGTTATTTTAAAATTTATCTCATTACAAGACCTTTCTACCCGACTACGGCGAAGCCAAAAGGAAGGGTTATGATTTTAGCAATCTATGTATGAATGTGTGTTTGTACTTACGTATGTTCCTCCGTAACACCTAAACTATTCATCCGATTTTGATAAATAAGGTGTCAATCGATATGTTTATTATGGCCACGCTAACATAGGCTACAGTTTATTCAGTAGTTTTTAGTTGTAGTATACCACACAAATTCTTGTTAATGTTGTACATATTTTCTTGTGTCTACCTCTTTAGTCTAGTAATCACAAACGCGACTGTTGAGCAAACGGTCCTTGCTTATTAGATGCTTCCATCAGGAATTTCTCAGTAGCAGCCACGCAGCCTAGATTTGAACCTGCTGAATACCAGCGCTGTGACATTTTTAAATGTCACAGAATCATGCTGAGACAGAGGCCTTTTCGCCTTGTACACTGAACAGGACCAATTTACGAGCTATGGAACTGGCTATGCTTGGAGTCTCTCTGAGGGATCGCATCCGAAACGAATTGATCCGGCAGAGAACCAGAGTTGTGGACTAGGTCACAGGATAAGTAAGCTGAAGTGGCAATGGGCCGGCCTTATTAGCCGTAGAACCGATGCCCGTTGGGGTAGACGTGTTCTTGAGCGGATCTGTTGATCTCTTTTTATTAAATTATGTTTTATTATTTTGTCCTGAGCGAGTCTTATAAATACTTTTTTTCTTTCTGATGGCAATATGCGACCCTATCAGATAGCACTTAATCAGAACCGAAAATGTGGCTGTACGGCAGTGGTGAAGGTTCCATACAACCCGATTCCTATCGGTTTCCCTTTGAAAAATGGCACAAGCAGTATTCTATAGCCAATAATATTCCATACAGTTAGGACATGTACTCCGGGTTACCTCTTACAAAAATTGACCCTTCGCTACTGCTGCACGCTTAACTATTCCGGGGATTCCAGCCGTGGTGTTATGTTATGTACTTTTGTGTGTGCCTCACAAACAAACAAACAAAGTACACAAACATGAGTAAATATAAACGTCTAAAAACAATATACAGCCAAACTCAAAAGAATGATGGTCACTCCGCTAATGAGGCAACAAGGAATACATAAGCAATGTTATCGAACATCGAATACCGCCAGTCACCCAAGGAGATCGTGAACGGACAGAAATTAAACTTTTTTGCAGCGTCATACATAGGGTTGAGGCGGAATGAGTTAAGAAAAACCGGCCAAGTGCGAATCGTACTTACAAACACACAGGGTTCTGTAGCACCAAACAAAACAGCAAAACTAAATTTGTTTTTCATAGTATATTAATGAAAAACAAATTTAAAAAAGCAAACAAAGCCGAAACAGCTTTCTGAAGTGTGTCGCCCCACTCACTGGCGAGCGGTCTACGGAAAGACTAAGGCTGTGGCGAGGTGGTGCATCCTTACCTAACCCATTCGTTCCACCTGCTGAAAATCTCCCACCTGGACATGAGTTGCCATGGCTGACCTGGAAGTCTTTAAATAGGCTCCGGACCCAGGTTGGTCGCAGCAAATAAAACCTGCTCAGGTGGAGATTCATTGATGACTCTGCCCTGCAGTGTAAATGTGGTGCTGTTCTGCAAACGATGGGGCACTTAATATCGTGTCCTGCGTGTCCTGTTGTGTGTTCACTTCAGGAACTGATGGACGCAACCAAAAGTGCCAAACTAGTAGCTCAGTTCTGGGCTGACACAATCTAGATTGCCATCGACACGCTAAGAAGAAGGAGAATGAAAAACAAAGTTACTGCTGCAGTTTGATGAAAAAGTTCCAAATCTCAAAAGTTAAACATCAAATCTTTTTCAAACCAATTTTCGTTGAAAGTTGAAAGTACTTTTTTTCAGAATTCCTCTTATTTTAGAAATTAGAGGAGGGGGGACACACATTTTACCACTTTGGTAGTGTCTATCTTTCAAACGATTAACTTTGAGACAAAATTGTTTTTTTTTGTCCCATGTAATAGGGGGCGAGCCTATTGCCGTCAACCGAGCACAAATCTAGACTGTGGCTACTACTGGGAAGTTCCTGAAGAAGAAACCCAATAACACCCGACCTGGGAATCGAATCTTTGTTGCGCTTGTGACCGCTAGACCAACGAAGCAGTAGCTACTCAAAACTTCTTTTAATAGCGATAAGCCTAACCAAATACTATTTCAATTCAAGCCAAATTCAGCTTTATTATCTCTGTCTTTAAGTAATTACCATACTATTAAGATTATTAAGTGCATACATTAAAACTACTTAATTAACATCACATAAATTCTCCAACAAGTGCTCTGCGTTGAGTTTCAAAGTTATAACTTGCACATTTCATATTTAACTTTGGGTATTAAAATAACTTGGAAAGCAAGCCTTTTTGTTAGGTTTTGCCTGTCTGGTGACTTGCTTTATGTGAAGCAGTGTAGTTGGCATGTTTAATAGTTTTCGAGCATATTATTAGTATTTAACAGACGTTATCGCTTTTGTATTTTATTCTATAAAAGCATTTAATTATTTTTTTTTGTTTTTGTTGTTTTTTATTGTTTTTTTTTGTTGTTGTTTTCTTTTTTTTTCCTTTTATTTTCGTTGTTTCGTTTTTTTTTTTTTTTTTTTTTTGTGTTTTTATTGTTGTCTATCATCGGACGAGCAGAGAAGCGTCACCATTATATGGTTGAAGTCCCACGGACCCGAACAAGCTTACTTACATTGATTCCACATTTATTGTACGAATCTTCAGTCTGTCGAATTCACTACCGGCTTCTCTGTTTCCCGATCTATAATCTGGATTTCTTCAAAGCTCGAGTTAATCGGTTTTTTCTAGAGAGCATGTTCCATCCACCCTAGGCCGCACCATCACTTCACATCAGGCGAGCTGCGGCCAAACGCGAGCCTATGTAGTGTAAAAACAAAAAATATTAGTAGAAAAGGATCGAACATCATTACAAAGTGTTTACTAGACGTGGCAGAGTAGAAGATGAAACGCTGGATGGAAAATGTAAACGATTATCTGGCTAGAAAAGAGATGACTACTGAGACCTTCTTCTCTACTACTGTGATGACGAGTAGGAATAGAAAAGAATGAGTGAGAAATGAATGAGAAGAAGACATGGTCTGTCTATCCCAAATAAGTTTGGATAGGAGCAGTAGAATTGTCACAGTCAGAGAGTTATAGCCGTGATATAGTTATATCCCTAGGGATATAGTAAAATACCGGAAAATGTTATAAGAAAGCGGTTCATACCTGTTGTGCCGACCCTAAATAGCATGGGACAAGGGCAGGAAGATCACTGATAGCCACGAAAAAAACCAAATTTCTAACACTTTCACCAGACCAGCCACTTACAATATTGGTTCAAGCAACTTCCCAATTCAATATTAATTCTTCTCACATTAGTATACGGTAGATCGGACATTTTACATAGTACGAAAATAGCCCAAATTCCTAACACTTTCACCAGACCAACCACTTAGATTAATGGTTCAAGCAACTTCCCAATTCAATATTAATTCTTCTCACATTAGTATACAGTAGATAGGACATTTTTCATAGAACGAAAAAAACCAAATTCCTAACACTTTCACCAGACCAGCCACTTAGAATATTGGTTCAAGCAACTTCCCAATTCAATATTAATTCTTCTCTCATTAGTAAACAGTAGATAGGACATTTTTCATAGTACGAAAAAAACCAAATTCCTAACACTTTCACCAGACCAGCCACTTACAATATTGGTTCAAGCAACTTCCATCCACTTTATTCCAATATTAATTCTTCTCACATTGGTATACAGCAGATCGGAAATTTTTCATAGTACGAAAAAAACCAAATTCCTAACACTTTCACCAGACCAGCCACTTACAGTATTGGTTCAAGCAACTTCCCAATTCAATATTAATTCTTCTCACATTAGTAAACAGTAGATAGGACATTTTTCATAGTACGAAAAAAACCAAATTCCTAACACTTTCACCAGACCAGCCACTTAGAATATTGGTTCAAGCAACTTCCCAATTCAATATTAATTCTTCTCACATTAGTATACAGTAGATAGGACATTTTTCATAGAACGAAAAAAAACCAAATTCCTAACACTTTCACCAGATCAGCCACTTAGAATATTGGTTCAAGCAACTTCCCAATTCAATATTAATTCATCTCACATTAGTATACGGTAGATCGGACATTTTTCATAGTAAATTTGAAAAGTCAATAAATCAGTCCGGTGCCCACCTGTCGTAGGGCTTTTTTATTAAAAAAGTTCCCTCAGCTCGAGGCCATTTAATTCAAAAAATTTGGACCCGTCGACGGGAAGAGATATTCGTAAATTAATTCGAACCGCAGCCTAAATTATTCCGATAGATTTCTTTGAGGAATTAAAAGATTTTTCTCGAGATAGTTTTCTGTATAATTTAACATCGGAAATGGAAATGGAATATCGGATTTCCTTGGTAGTTGAATTAGCGAAGATTTTCGTTCATTGAGTTATTTTATTGATTCGGTTTTTTGAAAGTTGTGGAATTACTTTCAACGTTAGCGTCAGGTCACTTTGTGTTGCCTTCTGGCATTATGCTGAGCTGAGGCCCCTTAGGCATTACTAGTTTTGTTTGTTTATTTATTTTGTTTAATTTACAATATATAATGATACCAAAAAAAACACAATTTTCTTGTTTTCTTTCTTTTTTTTGCTTGTGGTTAGGATTATATTTACATAATAATAATATATTATTAATTATAATCCCCGTAAATGGACTCTGACGACAAAGCCGTCAACCAAGCATTCTGTACATCAAACTAAATTACTTTAGTTTACTCAAAAATTATTGCTGGTAAACTACAATTTTTTTAAACTTATACTTATACTGTCACTTACGGGATATCTTCCGTGACAGTATAAGTTTAGTTGTAGCCCGTGAAAGCTTAAAACAGTGTTTACAATTTTTTTGGGGTTCAATCACGTTTTACGGTAGGACTCAATGTAACGCACCGAAAACATTGTGCTGATGGATGCATTGAATAGTACGGGGGCCTTCGATGAATTGAAAGTAAAGTTACAACATTAAAAGCTTTTATAAAAAAAAAAAAGTTATGAAAAAGTTGAAATAAATTAAAAGTATGGTCTTGAATAAAAAAAGATCGCAATGTCGGGAGAACAAGTGCTTTTCGGCTTCCTTAAGGGAAGTACCCTTAACGAAGCCGAAAGGCACTTGATACACCCATTATATTATTTCCATCAGCCACCTACTCTCTCTTACCTACTCCAATCCTCTCCATCAAGCCCACCAAAGGACCAGCCCTTTCTCTCCATAATTCACAATTTCCGTACATAGATTATTAGAATGGAACTTTGCAGACGACCCTTGCCGGTTGTACATCTACATAAGCTAATTTAGCCACATAAACGACACCCGAAGGAGTAGAAACTCGTCGATACGAGTAGCGCTCGACAGGCTCAGGGGTTGTCGGAACTGTATAATTTAGTTGGTTAATTAATGTATTGGTAACTGTGAGTAGTGACAAAAGTAGTGTACTTTTGTCACTACTCACAGTTACCAATGTATGAAAATAATATGAAAATTAATAGATGACTATGTATGCAGGTTGTAAACAGACCCTTCACGAAGCTGTCAACCAAGCATTCTGTACATCAAACTAAGTAACTTTACGCAAAAATGATTGCTGGGAAAACGAGTTTTTTTTTTTGGGGTTAAATATCACGTTTTAAGGTGGGACTCGATGGAACGCACTCAAAGCATTGTGCTGATGAATGGATTGAATAGTACGGGGGTCGTGAAGGTGGTTAAAGTAAAAATCTTACATTAAAAGCATGTATTTAAAAAAAAAACTTGTGAAAAAATTGGAACTTTGACCCCCAATATCTCCGTACTCCGTGCTTTCCGAGGCACAGAGAAAACTCGGTATGCAATGTGGTCATCCATCCACAGACCAACCTAGGCAAGCACGGCTTAACCTAAAGATCGAACCGAGCGGCTGTTATTATTTCGCCACGAGCTCAGTACGGTACCATCCTCAAATACGGTATTATCACTTCGTCAATACGTCATGTTAATATTAGCGATGACACCCAAACAGTTGTATCATAAGTCCGGAAAATTTAAATATTCCTTAGACAAAAAAGTATTCTTGTAAAACAAGTGACAAAATCACTTAGAACACCTCATAAAAAACCAAGTTTTTAGTCAAGAAAAACTTAACAATTTTAAGTAAAACTTTTCCCTCAACAACCCTGACGGCCCTGTTGGGACCGTCGCTAATCCCAGACCTAACAACTGATATTTAGTATGGTCTAGACCAAATACATGTTGATAGGTCTAAGAGCTGGTTCACAAGGTTGAACCGTCGTTTTATCGGTATTTTACTGATGTTATAACATCATTCGCTTAAAACCTATTCGCCAATAAAGTCAATCAAAATATTTGCTCAAGTTCAAATTTTTTTGGACAGCTATAGGTTGTACAGTCAGCACATCAAGTTAACCACAAAGTTCTGTCAAATTTCTCCAAATGATTTTAAACCACAAAATGTTGATGGTTTAGTTCAAAATCGAATGAGAAAATTTGGCAATTGGTAACTTGATGTGCTGGCGACTGTACTCTAAATAATGGATGCAGCTAAATACCAATATGTTAAATGGAGCAACTGCCTAACTGACCGACACAAGACAGTTTCTGGGTACCATGAATATCCCTTGTTAAGACTCAAAATCAAAAACCAAAATCAAAATATTTTATTTCACATAGGCCTCGATGGGCACTTGTAAAACGTCGACAAAAAGGTGCACGGTTCGGGTTGGTCGTTTCCTATGGAGAAGAACCGGCAAGAAACTCCATGGTTACTCTATTCAAATCATTTGGTATTACAACATTATCACGGATACAGCATTTGTACTTAAGTATGGGGGAACAGCGTAGGCCCGACAATAAGTCGTTGCAACTGGAGACTGGTTGTCATACTTTCGTGCTTCCAACTATCCGCAACGACTGCCAAAGATTTCTGAATGGCAACCAAGTAGGCTTAACATGCTTTCCGATACAAGGAGGCATTTTGGTAACAAACGATAGATCCGCACTGCTGTCCTCGCAAATGATCTTTTTAAATTCCGCTGGTCTCCGCTTTTGTGAAACCGGACAGCTTTTGGGCTTGAGGTTGTAAAGGGTGTTAACGAAGCCGAAAGGTACTTGTTCTCCACATCATGGCGATAATTTTTTGGTTGTGGACCATACCTGGGAACCTTCTAGTTACGGAGATATTGGAGCTCAAAGATCCAACTTTTTCAGAAGTTTTTTTTAAAATACAAGTTCAATGCATGCATGTTTTGAGTCCGTGGCTTTGAGTACTAACGTATGCCGAGACTTTTCACCCGAAAAAAAAAATCGTTTCCTAGCAGCAGCAGCTTACTTAGTTTGATGTGCGAAATGCTTGGCTGATGACTTTCGTGGAGGGTCCGTTTACACCCTGTATAAGTAATATAAGTTTAGTAATATAGGTATATCGGTCGTATTACCCAGTATTAACTGGGTTGTGGAGGTCCGATAGGCAGTCGCTCCGTGTAAAATACTGGTATTCAGCTGCATCCGGTTAGACTGGAAGCCGACCCCAATATAGTTGGGAAAAGGCTAGGCAGATGATGAATATAGGTACATCGGTCCTATCGATTGGACCGATAAATACATCGGTCCGTTGACATGAACCAAGTCTAAACACATTTGGACCAGACTGTTAATACCTCCTCATAACATAGAATTATTAATGCCTAGCCGCCGGCGGTTCACCAAGTAATTAGTTGTTTAATAATGAACTTAAGACTTGGCTATAGTTTGCATAACTAATTATTCAGATTTCTCGAGGGTGTTTTAGTTTTTGAGTCAGCCTTATTTGAGGCTATTATTGTCTGTTAAAAAAAGGCCTTTAATTTAAAAGTATTATTTCCTTTATTTATTTATGTACAAATTAATAACATTTTTAAATATTCTTTACAAAAAAAAAATATATAAACATTTAAAAATATAAAAAATTGTAGCCCACCGGTATCGGGAACAGGGTCCAAGCTACCGGTGGTCAGGGCTCCAAAGAGAGGAACCTCCTAACAATACGAGCCGTGTCCAGAAGTACTGCTTTCTGAATCAAGCCCTTGATCCAGCTACCTAACGAGAGCCTCCTCAGGTATTGGTCGAGGCTCTTGGCAATTAAGCCATGGGCTGATACAACTATCGGCACAATGATCGCTGAGTCCACATCCCACATGTCTACAACCTCGTGTGCCAAGTCAAGATACTTGATTTGCTTATCTTTCTCGGCTTTCACGAGGTTCTCATCATGCGGGACCGTTATGTATAAAGTATTATTATTAATAGGTTTTTCCTCAGGTATTAAAATTAAAATGTCTGCCTGATTTCAACAATTATTATAATTGCGAGTGCCAATATAAAGTAACATTCTATGAGCATCAGTAGAGATGGGTAACTAGCCGAAATTTCAATAGCTTAGCTAGCCGGTTATTTGTGGTGAAATAGCCAGCTAGCTAGCCAGCTATTTTGGCTATTTGGCTATTGAACAATAACGACTAGCGCTCGCTAGCGGCGCAGCGGCGTAGCTAGGTGGACTAGGGAATTGAATGAATAACGATCAACTGTCCTGCGATTCGAGTTCGATCCTCGCCGCGGCAACAAGTCTAAATGTGAATAATAAGTTAGGTAATGTCTTGATTTCGTTTTTCATTTACTTTTTATTTTATAATCTTTTGAAAAGAAATGACTTCCCCTCGTAGGTCGTACGTATTACTATTGTAAGAAAAAAGCACGAATGAAGTTGGCACTCGCGTCTCACACAACTCAGCGCAGTAGCGTGCACACAGTACCGTCAGCTATCGGCTACTCGGCTACTCCGGCTAGCCGGCTACCGAAAACCGGGACGGCTGCAAAACGAAGTAGTTATATTATACTCTGTGGCTACTATCCGCTATGCCGTATTCTAGCTAGCTAGCCAGTAGCCAATAGCTAGTTATAGTTTTGACGGATATCGTAACCGTGGCTATTTTGTTAATAGCCGTTATTTAGCTAGTTATGGCTATAGCTACCCATCACTAAGTATCAGCAATATTGATAATTTAATAGTTAAAAAAACTGCTGAAATGGCACCTCATTCCCGTTGAAAGTTGGCCTAGAAATGTAAAAGGCTTTGAATGCGATTGCCACTTATTTTGTGGCGCTCTAAATCATATAATCTAATAATGATAACAATGATGACCAAGAGCCTCCGACGAACAACTGTCGAGGCTCTTACTCGGCGTTTGGATCAAAGGCCGGATTCAGAAGTCAGGACTCTTCAGTTCGGTGGATTCTGAGGAGGTTCCTGTCTCTGGAGCCCTGACCATCGGTAGCTTGGATCCTGCTCTCAACACCGGCGCGGCAGACCACATTTTTTTAAATATTTTTAAACGTTTTTATATGTTTGTTTTAAAGATGTACGTAAAAATGTAAACGATGTGTAAAAGAATGAATAATCGATCTAATAATATTCTTAAATCCCACTTTAATTCAAATGTATTGATGAAGCAAAAAGATAGCTACACACACAAACTTATTTTCCATTTTGCAATAGCTTTGAAATATTCCTAGTTCCACTTACCTCGCCGCCTGATCAAATCCATTTTCATCACCTGCCTAACCTTTTCCCAACTATGTGGGACGGCTTCCAGGCTAACCGGATGCAGCTGGATACCAGAATTTTACATGAAGCGACTGCCTATCTGACCTTCACAACACAGTTAGTACTGGGTAATACGGAACCTCTTGGTAAGACTGGTCGTCAGACTTTCGGGCCGCTGACTACCTGTAACACCTGTCAAATATCTACAAATGACAGCCGGGGCCGCGGCAGCGGGAGCTTAACGTGCTTTCGTGAAGAAACTCGGTACAAAATTGGTGATGGGTGGTCACCCATCCACGGACTGACCTAGGGAAGAGCAGCTTAACTGATCAACTTCATTTCATTACTATTAATACTAACGGGATATTTACCATGTTAGTGTCCATGATAGTGACCATGATAGTTTAAAATCTTATAACTTCATTTCATACCATAAAATTCAAACAATTCAAAAATATGCATGAAAATGTGAACAAAGTCAGCCAAGCATTTACTATTCTCCTCGTCTATGACATTTTAGACAAATCGTACTAAAGTTTGGTACATTATTTTCGCTTTGTTTGCAATGTTAGACAAATCTCCCTTAAGATCTAACATAAGCGCTTTCCTTTAAAACTCTCTTCGAATTTTAAAACGTTTGAAGTTCGTCGCTCACTTTGATAAAACGATTTAAGGCGTGTACGTACTTTGTGGAGTGAGTTAATGAGAAAAGTACATGCGGTTATTTTATGTGTACGTACGACGTACGTACGTGCCACGTATTTCTATACGAGAATATCGCCGCGATTCTCTCGCTCATGGAGACGGCCCTTAAGAGAGTGTATAGAATTATACGTGACACGACGATAATATCGCCGCGATTCTCTCGCTCGTGGAGACAGCCCCTTAGATAGATTTGTTCGTGTTTTGAACAGTTTTGATTTTTGTTTTATCTGCATTGGTAATACTTTTCATCGAGTCAAGGTTTTTCGTGTTGTTTGTCGTTTTAATAATACAAAACGAATAAAAATAAACGACTAATCAGCACTAAGGCGCTACCTCGAAAATGAATCAAAATAAAAAAAAAATCATAGCATTTATTTCAAGCAGGCCAGTTACAGGCACTTTTGAATTGTCGAAACAAAGACAACAATAGCTTCAGTCCCAGTCACAAGGCATAAAAACTGTGAAAGTACTGTAGTTGCCCATTCTTATTAATTCAATAAATCGTAGCTCGACTGAACTATGTTGGGGTATTCTCATCGTTGACTGATACCCCGGTAGTTGTTGTAGGAAGGTAGTTAAGTCACACCAAACCACTGTTAGGTTCAAAAGTTTAATTACGTTATGTTTGTTTAGTTATGTGTCCCACACTTGATGCAATGTTATTATTGATCGAATGAATTTATGTTAAAATACACCGTGACTTTTTAGTCGTCTTACAACGGCAGCCCACTTCATGTACCTATCCAATGACTACTAAACATTCATAAAAAGAAAATAAATATTTATGAGATTTTACTAATTTAAAAATTAAAATATTATTCAGTACCAGCGGCTTCGCCCGCGTGGATGTCGAAAAATATCCCACCCGAACAAACATAGTTACTTACCTTCATCCGCTGAGACACGTATAAATTAATTTTTAATTGTCAGCCTAAACACAAAATTTGAATATCCTAACTTCAAAACTGACGGACTTTCATATAAACTTCCATCCCCTATTTTACCCCTAGACAAATATAATCAGAAAGCTTCGAACTGCTAAGCTAGCTATCGGGAGTTACACGTGATATTGTGAGTCAACCATAAAAGATAGACATATGCTGTCGTGGGATATTTTTTATATAATTTTAAGGAGAACATTTCCGTCATACATAATTTCTGTGTAGCTTTAACTATTAAGGTTGCACACGCGACGGAAGCTTAAAAAATGGAGTAACTTCTCCCGTTTTCCCAACATTTCCCTTCACTGCTCTGCTCCTATTGATTGTAGCGTGATGAAAAGTATACTATAACCAACTCAGGAGTATGAAAAATAATTGTACCAAGTTTCGTTAAAATCCGTCGAGTAGTTTTTGTTTCTATAACGGTTATACAGACAGACAGACAGACAGACAGACAAAAATTTTACTGATTGCATTTTTGGCATCAGTATCGATCCCTAATCACTCCCTGATAGTTATTTTGGAAATATATTTCATGTACAGAATTGACCTCTCTACAGATTTATTATAAGTATATATAGATAGTAAGCCTTATTAACTAAAACACTATTAGATTAGAACTAAAACACGTAATAATTACAGGTATATGTGTCAGCAGAAACATAAACTTGGTTCACCTTTTGAATGCCAGAGCATAAACGCACGCGCGTGCCCTCCAAACCACAATTTCACTGCAAATACCTTAAAAAAGAATGGGGATTCCAAAACTAATTGTTTATTTTTTGTGTTATAGTGCACCGAATTTTTTAACACATATTTGTGTCGTTGGCGTACAGGGCACGCGCTTGCTTGTCACGTATATTTGTGACAATGGCGTTCAAAAGATTAAAGTCCATGGAGAGAAATTACATGGTCAAGGCTCATATTTGCTTTCTATTTGCGCACCTAGCCACTAATATGCTTAGACAACAAACATCGATGAGTAAGCCAGCACCGTGGTCTGATAGTAGAAACGTATGTATTTTATAAAAGGCGTAAATAGATCCTTGACATAGCAGAAAGGCACTTGTTTTCCCCGTCTTGCGATAATTTTTTTGTACTAGACCATACTTGGGAACCTTCTAGTTACGGAGATATTGGGGGTCAAAATTCCAACTTTTACACAAGTTTTTTTTTTAAATACATGTTTTTAATGTAAGATTTTTAAACTCCTCCACGATCCCCGTACTATTCAACCCATCCATCAGCACAATACTTTGAGTGCGTTCCATCGAGTTCTATCACAAAACGTGATTTTTCACCCCAAAAAAAAAGTCGATTCTCAGCAAAATTTTTTGCGTAAAGTTACTTAGTTTGATGTACAGAATGCTTGGTTGACGGCTATGTGAAGAGTCTGTTTACACCCTGTATATAACATAGCCATAGGCACCCAGGATTTAATCCGACAAAATCAGTAACGTCCAGTAAATTTCAGTGTTCAAGCTTCCAAAGTGGCACAAATATGCATATTTACGCCGTATTAAGAGCAAACAATAGGTTCTGACTCTCTGAGCCGTCAAATATCTAGTGAAAATGAATGCTTATATTCGCCCAATCTAAGTAGTACCGACGGTCGTTCTATTTCAATACTAGCTTATGCCTTCGGCTTGGCCCGCGTGAAGTTCGGTAACTGTCCCACGGGATGTATGATCCCGTAGGTCAGTTACCGGGATCAAAAGTATTCTGTATTTTAATCTATACATATAAAATTCAAAGTCCTGACTGACTGACTGACTGACTGACTGACTTATATATCAACGCACAGCCCAAACCACTGGTCCTAGAGACATGAAATTTGGACAGTGTACTCTTTGTGAAGAGTAGGTATCCACTAAGAAAGGGTTTTTCGAAATTCCACCCCTAAGAGGGTGAAATGGGGTGTTGAATTTTCTGTGAAACTCTCTCGGGGTCGATTGACTTGAAAATGTGTCTACATATACTTTTTTTTTTTTTTTTTTTTTTTTTTGTCGTGGTAAAATCATCAAATGAGTCCTCCCACCCAGGGCAGAGTGGGAGGAACTGTCAGACTTGTACTGACTAAAATCCACGGTGTCCTTCAATAGCCCTTTATGATCCAGGGTCACGGTAATTCTATAAGTCCCGCGACCCCGGCAGGCTTTCGCCCTCTAGAGTTAAAATGATGAGATATCACAAAATCATCCCCCAATTTAAAATTCCATGTCCTGATTGGCTGACTGATATACCAACGCAAAGCCCAAACCGCGGGTCCCAGAGATATGAAAATTGGAGGGTGTATTCTTTGTGAAGAGTTAGTATCAGTTTTTCGAAATTCCTACCCCTTAGAGGGTGAAATGGGGTGTTGAATTTTCTGTAAAACTTTTTAATCTCGGGGTCGATCGACTTGAAAATTTGTTTACATACTCTTCAGATAAAATCCAGTAAATCCGATGTCCAATCTCAAACCAAGGTATCAATATTTCACGTATCTAATTTAATTGATATAACTTCATAATAATAAGTGCAAGTTATAAGCAAGTACATGTAAATCTATGTATGTATTATAGATAGATACATAGATTACTTATTATTCCAGAAGTAAGATCCCGTGGGCAATTCCCTAACTCCACGCGGGCGAAGCCGCAGGCATAAGCTAGTTCAGGTTATAGACTGTCTATGTGCCAAATTACATCCAAATCCGTTCAGTAGCTTTCGCGTGAAAGAGACAAACATTCATCCATCCATCCCTCCTCAGAAACTTTCACATTTATAATATTGAGTAAGATAACTTTATATTTTTAGATTTAGTTCTTCTTGTTAGCGTGTCGATGGCAACCTAAATTGTGTCAGCCCAGAACTGAGCTACTAGTTCGGCGCTTTCGGTATCATCCATCAGATTTAGTGGTGAAAATTGCGATGTATTCCTTGATAAGCTTAATTCTTGATTCCATAATAAACCTACGTTTTGTCAGTTATTCAAGAATGTCATGTGAGTTGAAGACTTGTAAACCCTCTCGCAAATCTATACAAGGCATATTATGTTAAGAATTTTCTAATAAGACAACTCAATTTCACTTTGCTCGAGACGGGAATCGGACTGATGATATCTAGGAGGCCATAATGAAATAACAGACAATAATGTAAGCTTATTTAATAATTCTTCTTTAAACCACTGTCAAATAAACTACAATTTTATAGCCATTACAAAAGTAACGATCACTTCAGTTAGTATTTCTCTAAAACTCCGATTTCATCCTCACCCAGCAACATGAGTGTACATAGAAGCATGTAACAAGCAATTGTACACAATATATACAGGAAATGTATTTTTAGACAAGTTTGTAACGTTGCGGATAACGGAACAGAATTTGTTATTTTGGTAGTCACGTGTATTTTGTTCCGATTTCATGACGTTCCTACTAGCTTTTGCTCGCGGCTTCGCCCGCGTGGATGTCGAAAAATATCCCTCCCGAACAAACATAGTTACTTACCTTCATCTCCCTTTTTAACCCTTTGGGGGTAGAATTATCAAAAACGCTGAGTCACGTATTCATTAATTTTCAATCGTCAGCCTAAACACTACATTTGAAGACCCTAACTTCAAAATTGACGGACTTTCATATAAACTTCCATCCCCTATTTTACCCCTTTAGGGGTGGAATTCCCAAAAATCCTTTCTTAGTGGATACTTACTCTTCACAAAAAACACACCCTCCAAGTTTCATGTCTCTAGGACCAGCGGTTTGGGCTGTGTGTAAATATATCACCCAGTCAGTCAGTCAGTTTACCATTTTATATATTTAGATTTCTTGTCGTGTATTGTAAGTAAGCAGTGATATCCCAGTGGTGTGACCGTCGGAATGCCAATTTATAGGTCTCGAGTTCGAACCCAAGACAAGTTCCTATGATTTTTTGGATTTATGTGCATATTGTAAAATTATCACTTGCTTCGGTGAAGGAAAATATCGTGAGAAAACCAGCGTGCCTGAATCGAGTTATCCCCATGCCTCGGAAAGCACGTTAACCCGTTGGTCCCGGCTGGTCTCTGGCTGCGAAGGATTAACAACTATTCAAGCCAACGACTTAAGGTTTTCGTCCTTTTCCACAAGCAAACCAAACTCACCACCTCCTTGATAAATTCCACCTACAACCCATATTAATCAGCGAAACGATAACATTTACTAAATAGCTTATTACACCGGCTCCTAATCCGGGCCTACTAGTCGTTATCCGTTGAAATTACCGCGGAAAACGACAGTTTCACATATCACTTTTACCTTCCCTCGACAGCTTTATATTTGGGAATTTTCATTACTTTTTATGACAAAAAAATAGAAAAATATACTAGATAAATAGAAAAATATACTAGATAGCATTTGCTTACTTTCTCTATAATCTGATTCATTTTACATGTCTGTGTAAGATCTACGAGTATATTCGTATGAAAATACTAAAGAAGAATAAAACAATGTGTTTGACTTTGTCAGGGCATTGTGGATAATTTACTTTTAAAATGGACAACAAATATGAGTAAGACCTATATTCATAAAGGAACAGTAAAAGTGTGGAACTCTCTGCCGGCATCTGTGTTCCCTCCCACATTCAATCTGTCTGCCTTTAAAGGAAGAGTAAAAAGGCATCTTCTGGGCATGCTCGTTCCATCATAGACCTCATCTATAGCTTTCCATTAGGCGTGATCGAGGTCAAGAGCAGGCCCATATTGTAAAAAAAAATAAATGAGCATACTAAAAAAAGAATAAACAATATGTTTGCCTTAATCAGGGCATTTTGGATAATTTTATTAAGTGCAAAGCTAAAACTTAAAATAATAAGGCAACATTCCTCTTCTTGAATTCAAAATGCTAGTTCATCGTCTGCCCAGTCCTTTCCCAACTATGCTTGGATAGGTTTCCAGTGTAACCAGATGGAGCTGAATACCAGTATTTTAAATGGAACTTCCCATTTGACCTCCACAACCCAGTTAGTAACGTGCACCTACTGTTCGATTTAGTGTTATTTAAAAAAATATATAATAAGGTATTTTCTTCATATTTCCCATTAACACTGGCTTGCAACAATAGCTTATCGATCAGATGTTCTGATTGGGTCAAGTTTGAATGGTCCTCGCTTTTCAATTTCCGTTGCGATTCGATTCGAGGCAGGCTGCCGTTGTACCTTGTGTTGTGTGGTATAAAAAGTAGACGTCAAATGTACAATATCACGCCTGCATTCAACAGAGGTGTAGGTAGAGGGTGTTATTGCAAATCCAGATTGCACAATTGAGTTTAAAATTACAATTTATTTTAAAAGAGGTCGACTCCTTTTACCTCTAGCCAGCCACAAATCAAGACACCGCGTTTTAAGATCATTTTCTAATTGAAAAACACAAAAACACTTTGCATGAACCAGTTACGCAGTATTATATTATCTGTGAACCTGTAAACAAAACCCAAGACGAACGTTCCGCAGTTGTATTTGCAACCACTTGACCACCATTTTTGTTTCAGACATTTTTCTTGTTCATAGCGTTTCGATGGTAATTTAAACTGAGTCGGTCCTGAAATTATTTTTAGATAACATTTTTTTCAAGAATTAATGTATGAAAATTTTAATTTAATACCTAGAAATAAGAAATATTTTCAAAAAAAAATGTATGATAGATGGCTACTTATCACCTTTTAACAAAATTTAATTCCGTTAATTTTGTTTTATTATTTGTACGCCGTTGACGGTAGAACATGATAGAGATCTATCTATGTTTAGCTATTGTTCAAATAAAAAACTTTGACTTTGACTTGAATAGGGATGTTTCCTGAAAAAATCTAATTAGTCCGTCAGATAGATTTCCAAAAAATATTGGACACGTATTTTTTCTTTTTTCACGAAAACTAAAAATGAAGACGATAAAGTGCGTCGAAAACTCGTGTGACTTCATACTTGTAAGCAAAGTGTACTGACTTTTTAGTGAAAAGTGACGTCACAGGCCCCCACTCATGATCTTTGATGTGTTTTATCTTCGTCAATTTTTATTGATTTGATAAAATAAAAAATACGTCTCCAATATTTTTCGATAATCTAACTGACGGACTAAATAGAATCATATTTTTTTACACAGAAAACATCCCTATTAGGCTGACTTTAACATTTTCAGTGGCCCCTCAGTTCGTTCAACAAACAAGACATTCAACATAACATGTACCAATTTTATGTTACAGGTGATGCCTCGATCCGCTTCCACTCGCACTTTCAGCCACAAACAAAGGCCCACTAACTTTATCTAATCCATGACTCTCACCCCTGTCACAACTTTGTTTATAAAGAGCAGAATACACTGCTCTCGATAGTCAAATGCGGTATCTCCAAAGAATAAAAAAAATCGTGTTCTTTATTTTCTTCTAGGCAAGCGTGTTCCACCACACATTTAGGCGTTTAAGACTTAAAAAAGAAATAGCAGCTTGAAAAATGTCGCATCAGATGGACTGATCAAAATAACCGTTACTTTATTGGAACCAAAAAATGTACGTATGTAATGTACGTGTGTAATGAATGTTTTGTGTGAACGTGTGTGAGTGTGTGTGTGTGTGTGTGTCTTTATGTTCCAATAAAGTTTGCATAACTTTTACATTAAGAGAAATGTATGTCTTTGGAGAGGAAGACCAAAGAAAACAGATGAATTCTGTGAGGAATGATAATGAAATAAAAAGTAGTAAATTAAAGAACGTTACCTGACAGGGGAGGATCGAAGAAAATAACGTGTTGCGCCGATCCTAGTAATATGCGACAAGTGTAGGAAGATGATGACAACGAAATAAAAATAAAAAAAATAATAATAATAATAAATAAATAGATAAATATAGATTTGTTGAGTTACCGCTATTTGGCTTACGGAGCGGATATACTGAACCGTTTTATGTGATCCACAGTGGACTGTCATTTTTATAGGACTACTTTTTATTAGTTTTTTTAGATCACGACTTCTTATGCCTCTCCAATAAGTGTTGGAGTTCGGAGAGTGACTTTTTGGATCGAAGGACCATTAAACAGTACTGAGGAGCAAAGTGCATCGTTAAAATGATGATGATTGATTGATGGTTGCTGGTATCACTAGTATAACGATATAGGATACGTCCGATTTGTATATGGCGTCAGGTTGGTGTAGCAGTCTCAATAAAATGGCGGTGACATACGGACAGACGGATAGGATGAATCTATAAACGTTCCGTTTTTTGTCAGTTGGCAACGGAGCCCTAAATAGAAATTCTAGATTAAATCTTCAGACACTTTAATTCGACAACTTTTTTTTTTACGTAAATAGAGCGAAGTTGCGAGCACACTCAGTCAACATAATAAGTCCAATAATTATGAACCCTAACAGAATAAGTATCTCTAAAACAAAAAGCTGTAACATCAGACAGGATTCTTGACCCTACCCTCTCGGTAATAAAGAGCTATTTCCCTTGAAACTTCAAGAGGTCGATATCCCCCAGACCGTATCGGATAACAAAGGTAGGAGAAAATATGTGTTAGAATAGTCGAGAGAGGAAATTGAATAACAAATCCTTCAACTCGGTTGCGAATAAGTGTGTATATCCTACATTTTTGATTTATTGCTGTCCCGCACTTTGATTTCTTGGACTTCGGAAAATCGACGTTCCACGTGGGTTTTTTTTCTGAATTGATTTTTATGTTGTAGCTGTAGGTACCGGTTTTTTGGCAACTTTTCAACCCAAATGCTTAAATAGTTAAGGATGAAAATACATACAATTTTACTCAATAAGATTTAATAGAAGACAACCAAGACCAACGGCTTTCCAAGGCTCGCCCGTCCACGCACCAGCTAGCCAAGCGAGCGGCTGTTATTATTTAGCCACGAGCTCTTCTTACACTGATTATATGTTTATTTATTGACTGTTAACAAGACAAAGAACATAGTGTCCAAACGATCAATATTCAATTTTGCGATGCATGTCTATCTTCCCCACCTACTATTCGCTTCATTCCTCCCATCCCATTAACAGAGCACCACCATTTCTCAACACACCCACCATTTTCAACAGCAAACATCAAAACAGCCATACATCCTCATAAAATTGTTGCAAGTATCAATATATCAGAGCTTGGGGGCGAACAATCTAATTGCCACGAAAAACTAGGTCAAATGAGCTTCGACTCCGACAATGGAGTTTTCTTGTTATGGATATCCTGTCGGATCGCGTTCAGTAGTGTATTGGCTATTTTGAGGAAGAAATCTTTTGTTTCTGAACTGGACATTGCTGGGTGAGTCTGTGCTGTACTGCTGTTATTGATATGAATGGGAGGTTTCATAGGCTTGAATTGTGTTAGCTGTTTAGAATGTGTTCGATTTAAGAAGTATTTTTATGAGATGTTACTGTGATATACAGGGTGTAAACAGACCCATCTCGAAGCCAACCAAGCATTATGTACATCAATCTAACTAACTTTCAAAAATTTTATTGCTGGGAAACGCTTTTTTTTTGGGGTGAAAAAATACGTTTTACGGTATGACTCAATGTAACGCACTCAAAACATTGTGCTGATGGATGGATTGAATAGTACGGGGGTCGTGGAGGTGTTTAAAGTAAAAATCTTCCAATAAAAACATGTATTTAAAAAATCTTTTGAAAAAGTTTGACCCCCAATAAAAGGTATGGTCTAGAACAAAAAAATGATCGCAATGACGGGGAGAACAAGTGCCTTTCGGCTTCCTTAAGGGTCTTTTCACATCCTTTATGTTTATGAATGTGTTATCCATGTGTGTGTGTTTTGTTGTTATTGGTTATTTTTCGAGATAATGTGTGACAATAAATCAACATTATTCTTTCTTTGTCTTGCCTTTCCATTACACTTGTGAATTTTTTGTCTCTGTATCTTGACGATCTGTGTTTACACAATTAACCAATCGCTCGGTATTTATAGTTGTGCTCCATGACATCATGATAGACACAAGATGTTAACAATGTGATATGTCTTTATGTATGTGTTATTGATGTGTGTGTGTGATTTGTCGTTATTGATGTGCGTGTGTGTGTTTTGTCGTTATTGGATATTTTTCGAGATCATGTGTGACAATAAGTCATCATTATTCTTTCTTTGTCTTGCCTTTCCATTACACTTGTTAATTTTTTCTCTCTGTATCTTGACGATCTGTATTTACACAATTAACCAATCGCTCGGTATTTATATTTGTGCTCCATGACATCATGACACAAGATGTTAACAATGTGTTATGTCTTTATGTATGTGTTATTGATGTGAGTGTGTGTGTGTGTGTGTGTGAGTGTGTGTGTTTTGTCGTTATTGAAGTGCGTGAGTGTGTTTTGTCGTTATTGGTTATTTTTCGAGATCATGACGTGTGACAATAAATCAACATTATTCTTACTTTGTCTTGCCTTTCTATTACACTAGTCATTTTTTTTTCTCTATATCTCGGAGATCTATGTTGACACTATAAGTCAATGGCTTGGTATTAATATTTGTGCTCCATGACATCATTGGCAGAAGGATTTTTTTTTTGGGATTTTCGTTATTTGAATCTCGCGGTTAGCGTCAACTTTTTCAATGACGTTCTTTGCTGCAGTTATGTTTGATAGTATGTGAAAATTGGTGTTCCATGATTATCATCATCGTTTGCCCAGCCTTATCTTCAGTATGTTGGAGTCGGTTTCTAGTTTCACGTGGACCAGATCTACAGCAGTTCGAGATTTTGCCAGGTTTAAATACCAGTTTCGGTCAGGTTCAAAAAACAAGAACGAAAATGTTGACAAATATTCCAATGCATCATTCCATCGTCATTATCTTGTCTATCTCTATTCTACTTTCCTCTCGCAGGTCTGATGGAAGAGATTTCTGATGAAATAAGCGGTACCTTTGTGCTCTTCTATCTTAATGTAATGTCTTGTTAAGTATTTTGTGTGTACATAAATAAATAAATAAAATTATCTTGCCCTTGTCCCAATTCATTTATGGTCGGCGCAGCATGTCTTCTTCTTCCATACTTCTCTATTACTCGTCATCTCCAATGCAAGACGTATTTCTTTTATTTATTGATCTTTTCTTTTGGAATACACAACAAAGTGCAACATAATAAAAATAATTTCAATGATTTAAAAACTATTAGAAATAGTACTAGTGTCTTCGCTACCATCCAAACATTCAAAACTAACGACTTTAAACGCAGAATTGACCAAAACAGAACAGAATTCAACAAAAAAATCACCGAAATAAAAGTTTATTCAAATTTTTATTCTTACTCAGCCGAGAATCAAAACAAAGCAGGTCACAGAATATGCCAACCGACCAGAATAAGCCTTACGAACTTTCTAAAACTCGGGCCATAATCCAGAAGGATTTGTAAATTCATTAGCCACGATAAAACTTCTCACTGAATTAAAATGGAGATTATAAAGTTTAACGCGGCGAAGGAGGATGATTGGCAATTTTTTATGCCGCCATTAAACAAGAAAGTTGGTTGATTTATTAATAAATCTCTCTGGTGTATTACCAATATTGCGTTGTGAGAATGAGAAATTTTAATCTGGTTTTTTCTTATGCTTTGAGTTAATCTCTTTCTTTTATCAATTAAAATATATTGACCTGCTCCCGTTCCCCACTTTGAAGGACTTGGCTTTAATATGAATGTATTAAATACATAAATCTCCCGGCATAAATTCTCTAAATCTGTACCTGCTTAAGAACTACATGATTACACATCATCAATATCCTACCCTTGTCCCAATTTATTTGGGGTCAGCGCAGCATGTCTTCTTCTTCCATACTTCTCTATTACTCATCTCTCATCAAACACCTCCTTTCTAGCCATTTCATACTTCACACAGTCCATCCATCGTTACTTTAGTCTTCCTCTACTCTTATACCTATCCACATTCATACTCAAAACTTTCCTCACGACATTTTCCTCATTCCTCCGCATTACCACACAACTATTCGTTCACAGGCGCCACTTTCCAGACTAACTACATAATTACATTACTAATCAATCAATTCAGGCATAGGACTTTCATAAGATGCGCCACAATATCCTATCCTCCGCCTCCTGCGTCCACTCTGAATTTGTAAAACGCTTAATATACACCGTGACTTTTTAGTCGTCTTACAATGGCAGCCCACTTCATGTATCCAATAACTACTAAACATTCATTAAAAAAAAAGGTATTTATGAGATTTTAATAATTTAAAAATAAAAATATTATTCAGTATTATGACGCATGACGTAGTTAAAACACCCTGTTGCGAACGATGATCTACTGGACTCGAGCGCTGGGTAGGAATTTTCTCCCGTTTGACACGTAAACATCATTAACAGAATGTTTCATAATGTTATTCTAATGTATTTATTTTTCTTTGTAGCTATTATGGTAGGTAAAAATAAAATCGCGCCTAGAGCTATTTTATGTGGGGTACATTGAGTGAACCACCTTTGTAAGACGACAAAAAAGTCACGGTCTAGATTATAAAAAATCGAAATGTAGGTTGTGATGCACCAAACAGTCTGCAAGGATCGCTACAATACTACATCTCGTGGTCCGTTATCCAAATCATGAACGAAACAAATCTTACTGTACATGGTCCCATATACGGAGTCACATAAATTGGACCAAATGTCCCGCTCACCCGCAAAGCCGTTGACATAATATACGGAACAGAAGTGCATAAGTTTAAAGCTAGATTAAGTGCTGCTTGATGGCCAAACGGTTTTCTACTTCTTATTTATGATTAGCTATTATCCGTGGCTTCGCTCTTCTTAATTTAGAATTTGACAATCAATTGGGTTGTACTCTGCTTGTAATAATTTATAATTCAGTCATGATTCGAAAGACACGTGGCGCCATCTACTATCATAAGAACGTTACTGTTTTTTTCCTCGGGAACAGTACTTTTTTCGGGATGAAAGGTACCCTGTGTCCGTTTCTGTACACCTGACAACGTATATGCAAAATTTCAGGATGATAGGTTCAGTGGTTTAGGCGTAAAAAGGTAACAAACAAACAAACTTACTTTCGCATATTTTTAAAATAATAGTTAAGCTATAGTAAGGAAAAGGATTTCTTTTCATTTATGGCGATTCCTTGAACGGTTGTAAATACTTTACGCTTTGAAGAACAAGCACATATAAAGCATTTCGTAGCTTTAAAACGGGGATGCAGTCCTCTTTTCATCCTTATGTACTGAGTGATAAGGTAGAAAAGTGGTCGACCGTCAGTGAACGCGGTGTCGGACCATCCGCGTCAGTGTCATTTCACATATTGTTGTAAAATATTTGCTCACAGCAAAACTGACAATAAGAAGACCTTAAACGGACGATTTAAAAAAAAATTACTAAAATTGAAACGAACGATTAACGTGAACATTTCAAAGCATGAAAAGAATTCTTTACCTTTAATAATACCTGGATCAAAGAGAAAAAGACTCGTTAAAATACAATCCAATTATTCTCATGTCCATGGCAAATTATACAGAATTTAACTGTGATAACTAGAGAAGGTTTTTGCTTCAAATAAATTATGAAATGGAGAAAGTTAGCAGGAAACTTTAATTTAGGTCTATTTTTGTCTAAGTGGGAATTACGAGAGGGTGTTTAAAGCTTAACTGTGGAGTTCTAAATATTTTTTGAAAGAGTCGATCTGTATCTTGCGAATTTTAGGAGCCTTTGTGTGCGTACAAAATGGCCGACTTAGTGACAACATCATTGAGGTATCAGCACACTTGCGCGAAAGACACATGCGCGAACCAACTTGCGCGAAAAGACATATGCGCGCATGGACTTTTGCGAGAACGGATATTTGCGCTCATGGACACTTGCGCGAATGGACCCATCCACGGACCAACCTCGACCCGAGCAGCTGTTATTATTTATCCACGAGCACGAGCTTCAAATCTGTGACATCTAATAGAGAGCATCCGGACACCTGAAAGTCCAGATGAAAAAACCAATAACACATTGCCCGGCCTGAAAAACCTTAGGACCACATGCTCAACCGTAGCGATTGCGACCAGAAGACATCACAAGCATCAATCGTTCATGAACATCTTCCTGTTAGTAATTGAAACGACTTCGTAACCTCATCCTTTCCTCAACTACTTTTACAGCTTCAAACTCAACTTGATATGGCTGACTACTAAACAGTATATTCCACGATGTGCTTCAATTACTAGGAAATACCGATTTTCTATGATATACAGTTTGAACCAATATCAGATTTTGCGGGAATCGGTGTTCCTGTAACTACCGCCACAAAATGTAGATCGATGGTAAACAATGAACAATCACGGAAGATATCCCGTAAGTGACAGTATAAGTTTCGATGGTATTATGTTTACCTTACATATTTATATTTCGAACGAAACTCAAAATTCTACCTGATATCTATGGCAATTCTCCCCCGAGAGAGGTCGTCCGCGCGGTCGGGTAGTGACGTATGTTAGGCATCAACAGATTTCATACAAGCCAATGCGTCGTGAGATCCGCTTCACCGCCCAACCGCGCGGACGAGCGGTGTCAAAGAATTGCCTAAGCAATTTCAATCAGCAATGACAGTATTCTCTTCAAACTTAAAATTAAAAGCAGCCTTAAGTTTTTCTTCTGCTCCCCGATCGTCTGGCTGTATTTCAATGTTAATTAAATAAATAAATTACAATTTCGGTCGTCGCGTCGGTCGCCATTCTATTATAAGTTGGGGCCCAAAGGAGCGAAGGCATTAACTTCGTGGTCGAGTTTCGTCTCTTGAGAGGAACATAAGGTGTGCACTGTACTCTGATGAACTAGTTTCGATGTTCAAACTACTAAAAGGTTTTATATTTCACCTTAATTGAGTTAGAAGAGGAGTATAAATTGCTGTTACGTAATAGAAGTTGAGTAACATAAATAAAAAAAAAACTTTTGGTCCTTCGATCCGGATATTTTTTACTACAGTTTTAACTGCCACCGATTTGCATATTAGGTCGTGGATCTAATCCCAGGCAGTTAATACTTTGTGTAATTTATATCAACTGTGTGTTGTCAACTGTCTTCGAATTATAAATTATAGGTTTCAAAACGTTGAAGTAAAACATCGTGAGGAAACCGGCATGTCCTGAAACCATTAATTTCTAATTCTAAGACAGTTGACAACAACTAACCCGCATTGCTCACGTTGTAGATAACGGCCCACCCAGCCGACTTTATACCTAGAATCATCATCATTATCCTACCCTTTTCGCAATTTATTTGGGGTTTGCACAGCAGGATGTCTTCTTTCATACTTCTCTATTACTCGTCATCTCAGCAGTCACCTCCTTTCTAGCCATCTCGTTTCTTTGGTCTTCCTCTAGTCTCATAGCCATTTGCATTCATACTCAACATTTTCCTCACTACATTTCCCCCACTCCTCAGCATCACATGTCCAGACTATGATAACCGAATACCAAACCAATTTTTACATAAGTATATCTCCCTCAAAGTAAAACAAAATAGTGTCTATCACAAGTTATCACGAGAACCTAAACGATTTCTTCTACACGACCTTCCCAACTGCCTCCTCGGAATTCAAACATACTCCATAATATAAACTTACACTCCTAAAGTACCCCGAGCCAGAGAGAGACAAAACTCGATCAAACTACCAAAAAACTGTGCCCTGAAGAGTAACATAAAATGCTATCTCATTTAAACTTTGTGCAGTAAAACGTTTGAATCTATTGCTTCGGGTGTTTGTGAAGGAGAACTGCTAAATCTGTCATGAGACTTTGAACGAGGAGTTTGTTTCGAACAAGTTTTGAAAGGGGATGCAAGGTCGATTTTGAGTCTTATTTTTTGGTCTTTTGAGTGTTTTTAAATTGAAGTCTTGCATTGACGTTTTGAAGGTTCTATGTTATGAAAGAACTAGCTTTTGCCAGCGGCTTTGGTAGCCTTGAGATCGGATATTGTACCACGAGAGCGTTCCACGGGAATAAAAAAGGATGCTATGTCTCACCGCAGCGCAGGTTATGGTCTACCGGTATGCCCAATTTTGTCGAAATCCGCTGAGCTGCCAAGTTGTTAAGTGGTGACACACAAACAAACAAACAAATTTTCACATTCACAATGTCAGTTAATAAGTTAGGATGACTCCGTACTATTTTGTTGCAAGGATAGAAGCTGCGAGAGGAAACTTCATCAACACTGCACTCTGTCTCGTCCTGAACTCATGAAACTCCGAACTACAAAGAAGCACCAAAACAAAATAATTCAACGTCTTTCAAATACAATTTGCTTGTACATTTCAATCCGAGCTTGCACAGTGAGGGAAGTGGCGCCATCTATCATCGAAACCCCTGAACGTCGATACGTTACATAGGT
This sequence comes from Noctua comes, assembly GCA_963082995.1. Classification (NCBI taxonomy): domain Eukaryota; kingdom Metazoa; phylum Arthropoda; class Insecta; order Lepidoptera; family Noctuidae; genus Noctua; species Noctua comes. Next base: position 4,186,500 of record OY720290.1, on the reverse strand, counting down.
GGTGGGCTGTATCGCAGTACTTTACATTGATAGATCGACACTTGCTGGCTTGCTTCTCATTGTAAAGCAGTTTGGTGCAGAATAGCATAGCAATGGATTTATATGTTTGGTTTGACAATGTTGATAAATGTATAGTGGTAGATTTAAGTGACAATTTTTTTGAAAATTTAAATAACATCACACCTGTAATCCCCGAACGTATAGGCAGAGGTGTACCTAATAGTAAACCACATTTCTCCAGTTATGTTTTAAGTCCCATGTAATAGGGGGCCTATTGCCAATAACTGGGCACAAATCTAGACTCCGTGGCTGCTACTGAGAATGTTCTGATGGAAAACCTAATTACACTTTGGCTGAACCGGGAATCGAACCCAAGACCTCATGCTGAGCAGTTGCACTTGCGACTACTCGAACAACGAGGCAGTCACTTTGGTCTACTTTATTCAATTATAAAATCGACATGATTTTCAATTAAATAACAAAAAATGAAAAGAATCCATAATTATAATATTCATGCAGGTTTAGCGTAGGGGTATAATGTAGATTATTTCGAGAACTAAGTTCACATGAATGGCACGGTTCACAAGCGAGGAAGGGTCCCTTCCATATGTTCGATTATTCAGCCTTGAATAGGGTCACATCTGGGCTCGACCATTCCGCTCGAAAGGCCTTGTTAAGTTCACGTAAACTTTATCCTGTAACATTCAACTTTTCTAACGCATTGTTCGAAGAAAATATCCTGAATTTTATCGACTAAGTTACGTTATTACTACTTATTATTAGACTGCCTCGTTGTTCTAGTGTTCGAAAGCACGGTTGTTGAGCATGAGATCCTGGGTTCAATTCCCGGGTCGGGCAAAGTGTCATTGGGTTTTTACATCAGGTATTTTTCTGTAGTAGCTACGGAGTCTGGTTTGGCGCCCAGTTCAGGGCAATAGGCTCGCTCCCTATAACATGAGACTTAAAATAACTGGCGAAATGTTGGTGTACTATTAGGTACACCTCTGCCTAACCCTTCGGGAATTACAGGCGTGATGTTACGTTATATTACTACACTTGGTGAGTCTGAGAACCAGTCTTACCAAGGGGTCGTATTACACAGTACTAATTGGGTTATGGAGGTCAGATAACCAGACGCTCCATGTAAACTGGTATTCAACTGCATCTGGTTTTATTGGAAGCGGATCCCAACATGGGAATCGATACCAGGACCTCACGCTCAGCAGTCACGACTGAGACCACTAGACAAACGAGGCTAGTATTGAAATGGTTTTATGACCAATTGAAAACACTCTTTGAGTAGTCGAAAACTAGAACCTGTTTAGAGCAAACATGCTGATCAATTTATTATTCTTCTCTTAACCAGATCTTACTTAGAAATTCGACACTATTTTGTACGACCCTTGAAGAGCAAAATCAACAACTCCCAGTCTTTCTTCAGCTCGTGCTATGTAAGTAAACAGCGCTTCTTTATCTCATCTACGTCGCAAATACCGGGGAAGCGTCTGACTGAGTATTGCGATCATGTGCACTCGATTGCTCCAGGCTATAGTCAAAGAGACAGTGTTCGTGAAAATTTTACATTTGTTTTCAGAGTAAAAATACTGATGTTTTGTCAATGACATTAAAGTAATATACTTGTGGACAATGCGAACAAACTATTATCAACTTGCAAGACCAAAAATACTGATATTTTGTCAATGACATTAAAGTAATATACTTGTGGACAATGCGAACAAAATAATCAACTTGCAAGAGCCAACTGGTTGCTGTCAGTACAAGTGGAACGTGTAAATTTTGGTAATTATGAAATTTTGCTTTAAAACGTCAATGAAACATGAGGATATTTCTTCTGTAAGTCTCTCTATACTTTGTGTCTATTTCTGTCTATCTCTTTGTGTCTATTGGAACAGAAATCCTAGGCTAGACGCAATTCAGATAGACACACTTTCAAAACTTTAGTCTTGTCTGTAGCCACTGTCATTTCGTTCGACAGCTTAGTATGTTCGTCAAGAAACGGAGAGCTATCGGCCTGAAAACATGACCTAATCCTTGAAAGAACGACACAGTAATCTGCACTAGTGAGCCTTGAATGGTGGTTGAAATAACATGAAAATTTTTGGCCCTAGCTCTTAGATCACAAAGGGAATTTTGCATGTGATTCAACTGCACTCAACTCGTAAACACAGTCGTAATTAAGTAAAGCGCTGCAGCTGCTTAATGTTCGCTATTACATTCGAGGTTAATACTGTATGCGATTGTTGAGAGATCCAGCTTTATAGAACGCAAACCAATGAAGCGCTTTTAGCTTTAATGACATGTTTTGTTATATGCAACCAGGGGTTTTAAATATTTATGTCGTTGACGAGGATTTTTAGTTATGTACGTTTTGGCGTCCCATCTAATGGCCTCGAATAGCTAGTACGTACTTATGCATGTATTAAAGGACCAATAGTGGTTTATTTTTTATTTACTACTACATAACATCACGCCTGTAATCCCTGAAGGGTTAGGCAGAGGTGTATCTAATAGTACAACAAAATTTCACCAGTTATGTTTAAGTCCCATGTAATAGAGGGTGAACCTATTGCCATCTACCGGGCGCAAGTGCGGGCTTAAGTGGCAGTGGGCAGGGCACATTGCTCGCAGAACGGATGGCCGATGGGGCCGAAAAGTTGTGGAGTGGCGACCGCGAACCGGAAGACGTTGTATTGGAAGGCCTCCCACTAGGTGGACCGATGACCTGGTGAAGGTTGCAGGGATCCGCTGGATGCGAGTCGCACGGGACCGGTTAATGTGGCGACACTTGGGGGAGGCCTATGTCCAGCAGTGGACGTCTTTTGGCTGAAATGATGATGATGATGGGCGCAAATCCAGACTCCGTGGCTGCTACTGAGAAATTCCCGATGGAAACACCCAATAACACTGACCGACCTGGGTATCGAACCCAGGACCTCAAGCTCAGAAGTCGTGCTTGAGACCACTCGACCAACGGCAGTTAACTGCTACTTATATAACAAATATATTTTGTCTTTCTCTGATATACAGTAACGAAGTATTGATCAGCGCAGCTATTTTTTTAAGAGATTATATAGTTTATGGAACGAATAGTGACATATTTAAACTGTTTGGTACCTGTATCGGAAAAAATCTCTGAACGAGAGCAAAGATTTCTATTTTTGACTATCTATCTAGGCTTCTTTTGGGTTAGCTCGTTCCGTCTTCGACCTCATCTCTGTCCTCAGGATTAGATTGAGGTCAAGAGTAAGCCAATTTAGTATAAAAAAAAATCTAAATATTATTAATTAAATGTAAACGCGTCCAAAATCAATGGTGACACGACAATACTATATTCTAGGACAGACCTGAATATAAACATTACAATAAGCACTATGAGCCTATAATGTTCCCACTGCTGGGACAGACCTCCTCCAGGGAGTGGGCTGTAATCCACCACGCGGGCCCAGTGCGGGTTGATAGATGTCACATGCCTTCGAATGTTAGGTTCTAAGACATGCCGGTTTCCTCACAATGTTTTCCTTGACCGTTTTGAGAGCAGTGGTGATGAAATAAATTACACAAAGTAATGCTCCTTCCTGGGTTCGAACCCACGACTTGATGTTCGTAAGTCGGGGCCGCCAACACTGGGCCACCGCTGCTCACAATGAACATTAATAGGTAAATTTAACTTAATCTTAAGGTGCTCCCTCACCGGGAGCATTCGTCTGTAATGTAACAGTTCAGATTTACTTGTTTCCATACAAAATCGAATCTTGGACTGTTACATTACAGGCGAATGCTCGCGGTGAGGGAGCACCATTAAACAAAGACAATGGGTCTCCACTCCATAGACATTATTGTCTATTTCCATACCTGTAATATTTGAGGCACCCAAGAATTTCCAAGGTAAGTTTAATAACCATTGTAGTTATTCCGAAAATCTGACATTATGGAACGTCCTTTCATTACGGGGTGCCTCAATAACATCTTTGTACAAGGGCTTTTCAATGTGCTTGGGTTATAAGGACGGTGGATGGGACATCCCTAAAATAGCTGCGTATTATGATGTTTTTATTTAATCAACCATTGGAAAGGTCATCGCGTCATCTGTTACGTATAGCATGAAAAAAGTTATAAAGGGTGTAAAATAGAACCTTAACATAACCGAAAGGTACTTGTTCTCCCTATCTTTGCGATCAGATTTTTGTTCTAGACCATATCTGGGAACCTTCTAGTTACGAAGATTTTGGGGGTCAAAGTCCCAACTTTTTCACAAGGTTTTTTTTTTAAATAGATGTTTTTAATGTAAGATTTTTACTTTACACACCTCCACGGCCCCGTACTATTCAATCCATCCATCAGCACAATGCTTTGAGTGTTTTTCATTGAGTCCTACCGTAAAACGTGATTTTCCACCCCAAAACAAAAGTCGATTCCCAGCAATAATTTTTGCGTAAAGTTACTTAGTTTGATGTACAGAATGCTTGGTTGACGGCTATGTGAAGGGTCTATTTACACCCTGTATAGTACTATCAATCCTTGAAAATAATTAAAAGTTAAGCTTGTCGCTCAAAAAAAAAATTAAACTCCTACAATTTTCCTCGACAGTTCAAACGTGTGTGACTGTCGCGGCCATTCATTCATGTTATGTGACGTTATTTACCTTATATCTGCCTTGTTTATATCTAATTTTTTACGCTTAATATATTAATTTTACTAATTGCATGTGCTTTATTCAAGCAAACATTGCAACAACAATATTATAATAAAATCTTAGTGAAACTTTAAGTACTTTTCAAATAAAAGTGTTTCTTTGACTCATAGATTTTGACGTCACTACCGGCGTTATCGAGGGACGATGCGTTTTGAGTTTGCGTTCCGTTTCACCAAAAACACGCTACATAAAATATTAATAGTAAAATAAGTGTCGTATTAGAAAGTAAAACCACTTGTTTTTGGGCCAACACAAGTCATTTTTAGGCATTTTTTAATATTTTATTTTTTCCCAATTTGGGAACATGCAAGAAATACAAAACTTTTTTCAATTTCAAGGTTAACTGCAAAATGTATAGGTATGACTTGCACCATTTCTTTGACATATTGAGTTTCTTTTAGACAGTCTTCGTATACATGTGTGCCAGACCTAACTCTGTTTTTAACATGATTGTGTGATAGTTTTGTGTACCTGGGATGATTCAGAAGTTTACGCTTTGCCAATTTCAATTTCAATCATACCTACTTAATACAGGGTGTAAACAGACCCTTATAGCCGTCAAACAAGCATTCTGTACATCAAACTAAGTAACTTTACGCAAAAATTATTGCTGGGAATCGAGTTTTTTTTTGGGGTGAAAAATCACGTTTTACGGTAGGATTCGATGGAAAGCACTCAAAACATTGTGCTGGTGGATGGATAAAATAGTACTGGGGTCGTAGAGGTGTGTAAAGTAAAAATCTTACATTAAAAACATGTATTTATAAAAACACTCGGTCAAAGTTGGAATTTTGACCCCCAATATCTCCGTAACTATCAGGTTCCCAGATATGGTCTAGAACAAAAAAAATATCGCAAAGACGGGGAGAACAAGTGCCTTTCGGCTATGTTAAGGATTTATTTACACCCTTTATACTGCCTGAAACACAGCCCTTACCTAGTTCAGGCACACATCATGGCAGAACTTGACATAGATTTAAGAAAATCTGTAAATGTTGTACCTTATATTTTTGAATAAATGTTATTATTATTATATTATATTATTATTTATTATTGAAAGCGGTCTCTGTCCAATGCTTAATGTACATATCTGTACAATATTGACTCCAATAACAACTGTATGCCTAATACCATGCACTGCTTTCCTTAAATCAACATTAACATTCGATCCATAATTACTGTCCACTCCCACATCACTATCGCCCTTAGCCGCTCCAAAATAGAGTTCCAAATCGCTTGTGCAGGCAAAACCCCTGCATATCTTACTGGCAGTATTGTCGCACATAATTGCCTGAAAGCGGGCTATAATTATGACGTAGTGAAATAACTCTGAACTAGAAGCAAGTTAATGGGGAATCGCTAAGTGATTCAAAGTTTAGTTCTATTGTGTGAGCGTTCTGGTGCGTTCTGATGGAATTGTTGGAAGCAGAAGTTTATTTTGATATTATTTTGAAAGTTTTACCGTAGAAGATTTTAAATTAGGTCACGTGTAGTAGATTTAAGGCGAATTTCTTCAATGAAAGATATGCGATCAGCAAATCTTAACTGTGTTCAAGAGCAGACAGCGTTACCATTGCTAATATCGCTATGGAATTTGGACACTTTCCACGGATCACTGAAGCTTTTGAAAGTGGATCGGAACTCGCCTATAGACCTGACTACCTGAGTTCCATCAAAATCGCGTTCAAGAACAGCCAGAGGCAAATTACACTAATAAAGCTGAACTCGGTCAACACGTCTAAGCCACTTTGAATAATTCAAGAGCAGTCTGTATCAATATTTCACAACAATGATGACGCTGGCAATTACATACTGGAAACTTGGACACAGTGGTCTGCAACGGCGAACATGAAAGAGGAAGGAGCGATACTCTATTATTCTATAAAGAAAGAATTTGCTCTGCAGTTGAAAAATCTTTAGCTTGTTTCCGGAACAAAACCGTTAGTACAATAATTAGGTAACGTAACGTAACTAACATGAATTGATTCAAGATTGAACTTCGTCTTCTTTTACAGGTCCCTTTATTTGAGGTTGGATTTTCAGTCTTACAAGTCTCACAACCAGTCTTACCAAGGGGTATTGTATTACCCAGTACTAACTGGGTTGTGGAGTTCAGATATGCAAACGCTCCATGTAAATTACTGGTATTCAGCTGCATCTGGTAAGACTGGAACACGGCCTCAACATAGTTGGGAAAGGCTAGGCTATTGATGAAGATCTTCACATTTTTGGCAATGATTAGCTTGCTCTCTGTTGATATTGAACAGACAGATAACAAAGCGATTCCAGATTGACCAATAAGTACCAAAAATGCCTTATTCACAAACGTTATTCTTCTTGACCTAACTAAGTGAAAATTTATACCAAAATCCCGAACAGTCATCCACCCACCATCTGAGCCAACCATTACAAGCTCAGAGCACAATGTTGACAATACTACAATAGACTGGAATACGTAAACCTATCTAGTTAGATCCACGTCGTTACAGCATTAGCTACACTTTGACTAACACCCGTAGTTTAAGTCGTGGATTGAACTTAAGTCGGACTAGACACGCCTACTTTTCACCCCATAAGTCATATTGACAGCTACAGTTTGTTTATAATTTGACATATACGCCCACTTTTCAAGGGTTTTGTGGTACAAGAATCTTTTGGCGCTCGAATGAAGCTGACAGGGGGGCGCTGTTGGTAAACCTTTTGTTAATTGTTTTGTAAAAAATATTGAGAAAAGAAAGAGATGGCTGCGTTAGTTCCGATGTTTGCCCGCGCCAGAAGATCCGTGAAACCTATCTTGTGGGTGATATATGTACCTACTGAAATCCAAGTGAATCGACTTGTGTAAAATTGTTTTCTTGTTATAGCCAAAGCAAGATGAATTTTGAGGAGTATGTCGGTTATGTAGGATACGATATGCCATACAATTATTTATCGTGATTCGATGCCGACAACTCGTTAGAATGTGATATCAATATACAGTTCCAAAGACACTTTCGATTTCAGAAGGAAACCGTACAAGAATTGGAGTCTTTGCCCAGCAGTAGGACATAGAGGGCTGATATAAAATAAAATAGGGAAGCTACTGTAAAAGAAAACGCGGTCCATTTTTGGTTCCAACGTTTTCGTTCTGGAAATTTTGACCTACAGCCCGTGGACGGCCCTTGTTGATAAAAACTATTTTCCGTCGCCTTTAATTTCGAAGCCAGCTAGTATGTAGTCGGGATTATTAATAAATGATTATTAATATTGCAAGCACTTGCAAATATCCGTGGTAAATATATATTAAGCACGGTTTCTTTTTCAAATCGGTAGGTATTGGTATCGGTATGTGTTCATTATCGTGGGATTGTATGAATTAGTAATCAAGATCGCGTAAATAATTATATTAGTGACAAATAGTCGTAATATGGAGTACCGTACACATAAAAGATGAATACAAGCTTAATTCACGTGATATTTCTAAAGCATGAGAAAACTAACGAACCATTTTGAATATCAGACAAAATGGTGCGAATGGTGCTTATGAGCGAGCTTGCCCATACTCATGTTGTTTTGTTTATACCTACGATACCACAAAGTCGCTCTCATCATCTATCTATACTTAAAAACATCATCAAGAGTCAAATAGGCCTTCGAAACTCACGTAGACGGGCCATGGCGCGCAGTGTTACGCAGGGCGTGCAGGGCGCATTTACCTATTAGTAAGTAGGTAGAATATTTCTGAGGTAGTCGTATCTGTAAATATATGTGAAAACCCGATTTTCGCGTTGGCTCGTGATACAACATCATCATCATCATCATTTCAGCCGAAAGACGTCCACTGCTGGACATAGGCCTCCCCCAAGTGTCGCCATATTGACTCGTGATACGCGACATTGATATTAAAAGTATTATGTCTATATAGATTCCTAATGAATCATTCGATTGTCGCCACCGGTGTCCAATCTCAAACCAATATTTCACATATGTAATGTAATTGATATTACAATGAACAAGTTATAAGTAAGCACATGTAAGAAAAACGCGAGTCTGTATTGCTCAAATAAAATGAAATACTTACACTAACTATTATTTATTACCTATTCAACTTTAAAAGTAAAAGCTTACACATAAATCTTACTTAACTATTATAAATGCGAAAGTTTGGATGGATAGATGTTTGTTACTCAATCGCCAGAACTGCTGAACAGATCTGGATGAAACTTGGTACAGAGATATATTATAGTCTGGTATAGCACATAGATTACTTATTATCCCAGAAGTAAGATCCCGTGGGCAATGCCCGAACTCCACGTGGGCGAAGCCGCAGGCATAAAATAGTAGCCAATAAAGCGATAGTAGGGTGACTTACCCGTGTTACTACCAATCCTTCTACCTGTAGTAATACGGATAATCTCATTGCCTTTGCGGTACTATCGCAGTAGTATATAGATTGTAAATAGAAGGAAAAAGAAAAAAATACAAATTTGATGCAACCAACTTGGATGTAGCGCTCGTCAGCCGCTGTTGTGGCCAGTTTCTGTTATACGACTATTGCAATAATAAAATAATCAAATCGAATTCTTATTCGCCGTTGCGTTTAGTGGTTTAGCCGGCTTATTTTAGGTTTGTTTTCATATGATACGGGAAAGGACAGGAGTAAGCTAAACATGAGTAGCAGGCGGCTTGCTACTGCTAAACGGAGGAAGAGAAGGGCCGATATGAAACCCACCATTATGTTGGGTGACCACAACCATGTCTTCCGCACAAACTCATTCTGCAGAGTAATGATGAGAGAATAAGCGATAACGAATCCAAAGAAATTCAAGGCTACTCGGTCCATCGTCCAACTGAATGCTTCCCTCAACTCTGGACGACCGGAACCTTCTAATCTCAGGAACTACTGGAGCCAATGGAAAAAATCTTTTAGTGTTGGATAACCCTTTTGTTGAGGAATAGGAGCGGAGCATTAAAAAATGTTGCGGAAACGGGTTTATTTTTAAATATAATAATCGCAGAAGAAGGTCGCGGGCAACGGCTAGTATGTTTATAATTGTGTGATGTTCATATTTATATTTTTGCTCTCTCGTTGGTCAACTAGTCATAAGCGCAATTGCACGGTGTGAGGTTATGGGTTCGATCCCCATGCATGCAGTGTTGTTGGGTTTTACTAACCTAGAGATTGGATCCAGTCTTACGTAGTCCTACGTGAATGAAAATGAAAAATGTCCTTTGTTTTTCTATGTCTATAAATGTGTAATTTAGATATTTTTATACGTGATACTACTTTTAAATAAAATAAAAACCAGTTGGCTTGTATAATAATAATTTAATTTATTTTTTCGGCCTCGTCCCTTGTAACCTCACTGAATCGAAGTAGTTGGGCGGCACTCAAACGTTCGAGTTTTGCCTTTTGGTACGCTTCTTCTGCTGCCTTCACCACCACTTCTGCTTCTCCATTTTCAGCAGATGTAACTCCTCCTCTCGTTCCTCACTCCGTTTTAAATTTTTCGCCCGTACCTCCTTTATTATAACTTGGGCGCGAACATATATTAGTATTAATTTGCTAACCACAAGCACCTTCAAAAAACACTAATGAGAATATAAAAAATAAAATGCTTCGAATGAATACAAATAGAGTATTGGTGCCATACACAGATAATTTAACTTTCTGATGTACTGTAACGTGTAGAGATGAACTGAAAATCATTTGATCAACCCTACCAATAAACTGCGAGTTTGCTGACGCCAAGTCAGTCGAGTTATTTTCAGGTGGCCCTTGAGCCACCGGTACCGGTACCACGTCTACCGGACGAAATTCCAGAACTGAAAAAAGAAAGTAAATATTTTTAATAATCTATTCATATATTCGTTAATACAAATAATAGAATCAATAAAATTACTAGACTATAGGTGTACCGTCAGCAGGAGTTTCACTTGGCATAGTGTCACAGTCCATTGCGAACCTCGATTTCAAATCGGTGGAGGCCGGCAGCGCATCTTTCACTCCTTCGAGATCTTAGGACGCGGGGCCAGGATAGGGTCCACCCCCAGTCCTCATTCTTTCTTGTTTTTCTAAATTAAGGGTGGTCTTTTTCTTAGCCTTAATATTGGACCAGCACCTTTATAACTGAGATTCGGTTCTCTATAAAAAGTATAAAAAGAAAAGATTGCCGTTCATTACGATCATCAAACATAGACCAGGTATTAAAACAGCATACATGTTATTTGGTACTTACGCGCTAGTTAAATACTGAGTTATACTCTTGGGTTAGGCGAGCCCACAGCACATTTTGTCGCTGATGAGCTGCCCGGCAACGTCGTATTTTGAAGGAGTTTTCACCATCCGAAAAGAAAATTCTTGATGCCATTATTTTAAGTGAAAATCTTAGAAATGAACCACGAAAAAATAAATATTTATTTTCAAGTAAATCCGTTTAAGTTCTTTGACAAATGATGTCAACCAAGAGCATTCGGTAGAACAACTATTTAAGACTTCTCTAGCATTGTGACGTATTTTAATGTAACATTTTTAGCATACAAAGCAGCTTGCAACCTTCATGCAAAATACTTATTTTGGGTTTGAAATGGACAGCATGTTTTGGAGGTAGATTAAGGTGAGTACTCATCTGAGCAATTAAACGTATTGTAACATTGGTTGGTAAATTGAGGAATGATATAATACTGCAAGGTTGCGGTTGAAAAGGAGATGTAGAGACAAAAAATTAAAAGAATATGTTTGGATGATGGTCTTGTTGAGAGGACGAGTAAAAGGCGACTAACAAAACCCGAAAGAGAACACCTTAGAAGGACAAAAATTATTGGTATTGTTCTTAAAAAAGGTCAGGTGGCAGTGCTCGCGACCTGCGTGCGTGTATGACCAGATGTATGAACGTGAACGAAGCAAAAGGAGTAAGCCGGTGGGGTTCTTTAGTGACTGTTCTTACTGTGTGACATTTAGGTACTCTTCGTTGATATGTTGGATTTGCAAGTCGCGTGTGCTGCAATTTAATTTAATATTAAAAAAAAAACACTGAGCGAATTAGGAGAAGTAACGACCAGTACGACCCCTAAGTCCACGCACCTCTTTCCATGTTGCACGATTTGCCCGCGCACGTGTTTTTGCTCGATGAAATGTTACACAAGTTGCTTGTTTCTTAGCAAATCAAGTTTTAACAAAGTGTCAAGCGGCTCGATGTCTTGTTGCAAATGCAAGCTCTAGCTAGTCTGTCCTCACCTTTTGAACATCATTGAGTGGGTGTTGCTGATACCGTGGTGGGCGTTCCTCACCTGTTGCCATGACAACAAATGTCGACTTAAGTTCAAAAATGGACTAAGTCGGCGTTCTGGAATATGGGTGTAAGTGTTGGCAAGATGTCTTCAAGACTTTGTGGGAAAACATGGCTGAGATATTAGGGATAGATTATGTTAGAACGATTTTAAGGACAACGAAAATTGTGTTGTTTGTTTGTTTTTTTTTTTGTTTTTTTTTGTTTGTGTTTGTTGTTTGTTTGTGTATTTGTATTTGCTGTGTGTGTTGTTTGTATTTGTTTGTTTGTGTAAAGAACACAAACTAGGAAGAAGTTTGGCTAGGAAGAAAGTTAACACTAAGATGACTGGGGACAGACGTACCGCTCAATTACATCAAGCCTGTAATCCCCGAAGCGTTAGGCAGAGGTGTACCTAATAGTAAAACTCTTACGTTTAAATTTTTATTGTATAACAAATTATATTCTATTCTATTCTACACCCACATTTCGCCAGTTATGTTTAAGTAGGTCCCATGTAATAGAAGGTGAGCCCGCCATAGGCTCTTCTGAAAAATCGGCTTCTACTGACTTTCTGATGGAAAAAACCAAATAGCACTTTGTCCGTTTTTTGTATTCACCGAACGAATCGTTTAATACAATTTTTGCGCATTAAACTAGATATTACTCAGTAATTGCCTTATTAAAATACGCTTCAGAGCTAATAATTTCCATTCGATACATTTTAACGATAATTCCAGACATGTGATTCCGTCAATACCAATTACTAACGATAATTCCAGACTTGTGATTCCGTCAATACCCATTACTAACGATAATTCCAGACTTGTGATTTCGTTAATACCCATAACTATATTCTTTGTACGTTTGGCATTAAAATAAATTCTAAAATCTAGGCCACAACTCACAAGTCACAATATTCAAAATAGGAGTAACAAAGGTGGAAGCTATTAAATTGTAAGTGTAAGCTTTCTTGTATGACAGATAGCTGACGTAACGTTATAGTACAGCGCAATGCTTTATTTCATAGTCCTTACTTAGCACGTAAGACATGAGAGCAAGGTATGAGCGAATAGCGGTAAACAATTTTTTTTTTGTTTTTTTTTTTTTTATAATTGGGTTCAATATCATCATCGCTTTCCTGCCCTTATCCCAATTTATTTGGGTTCGGCGGAGCATGTCTTCTTCTTCCATACTTCAATTTATTCTTCAAATTTTCTTTATATTATTTTTTTTTTTTCTTTATTTGTGTATATTGTGGTGAGAAAAATAAAGTTGATTGATTGATTGATTGATTCTCTAGGAATGTAAAAGATTAAAGTAATACGATTATCTCAGCAGAACAACAAGGCTGGTTTTTTAATAGTTCTTCGAAATCAATTTGTTCATAGATGATTTGAAAAGGAAAAAATAAACCGAGAATTCGATTGTATTCGCACAATAGGGATGTTTCCTGTGTAAAAAAATATGATTCTATTTAGTCCGTCAGTTAGATTATCGAAAAATATTGGATACGTATTTTTTGCTTTATCAAATCAATAAAAGTTGACGAAAATAAAACGCATCAAAGATCATGAGTGGGTGCCTGTGACGTCACTTTTCGGTAAAAAGTCAGTACACTTTACTTACAAGTATGACGTCACACGAGTTTTCGACGCACTGTATCGTCTTCATTCTTAGTTTTCGTAAAAAAAGAAAAAATACGTGTCCAATATTTTTTGGAAATCTATCTGACAGACTAATTAGATTTTTTCAGGAAACATCCCTATTGTCTGCACTAGAAACGAAGAACAATACCAACTATAGTGACTAAATTTTTTCACTACTAATTTCATCAATTCTCGTATAACTCAAATGAAAAGAGAAGAGAAACAATTCGTTCTGTAACAAAGAGATATAGCATAGATAACGTTTTCGATATTATACTTCCAGCCAGCAATAATGGATAAGGGCAGGAGAATGATGACTTCCAGCCAGCACCTTCAATTAACATATTTCAACTACTATCCCATTTAATTAATCCAAAGTCTTCTTCTTCTATTTTTTTATTTTTGTCCCACCATAACAAACTTAAAACTCACATACACAAACAGCCAGACCCGGAACAACTACCTGTAGGCTATACAAATATTTGTTCTGTGCGGGGGGGGAATCCGCGACACGAAGCGCAGCAGTCAATCACTCAGCCCCTGCACCAACCGTGCCGTCGAGTCGAGTCTTTTTTCTTCGTGACACTCTTGGCAGAGCGACTTCTATAGGAGCATCTGTTCGTAAGTTTATACAAGGATCTATATCAGTGGGCCTGTGCACAGCGAGTAATGGGCCAGCTCGCCATCCGTCCGTCTTATGACGACAGGCGGTGTCGAAGGTGTGCAAGAGCCGATGCCTGCCAGAGCTGCGGGACTGTTCGAAAGAGATACCGTGGCCCTGGAACACAAAGGGCAAAGAAGGAACATGGATATGTTTTAGTCAGTACAAGTCTGACGCTCCCTTCCGCTCCGCCCAGACCGGGAGGGGTCATTTGATGATTTCCCATCCGAAAAAAAAGGTATCTCTATCACCGTTCCATCCCTTTACTCCCTAATACTGTAACACCAAATGATTTGAAAAGAGTAACCATGGAGTTTCTTGCCGGTTCTTCTCCATAGGAAACGACCAACCCGAACCGTGCACCTTTTTGTCGACGTTTCATAAGTGCCCATCGAGGCCTATGTGAAATAAAATATTTTGATTTTGATTTTGATTTTAACCCAAGGTACCATTTCCGACTCCTCGAGAAGTATCTCCCTTAGACCAAACTCTCCCAACACGCCATCATCGATCACGTCCTGGTGCCGTGTCCGGCGTCCGCTCCGTCCCCGGACGCATTGTAGACAACAACCCCAATCACACGCCGGATTTGTGAAGCGAATTCTTTCATTTCAAACTAGGCGAGATGATTTTTTTTCAAGGAGAAGACGCTTTTGTTTGGATTGCAGTGAGACTCTTGAATTCTCTTTTTTTTGATCTTTGTGGGATTATAGTAACACTGGGTAATTAAAAATGCTTTAAGCGTTATTGGTTAGAGCTCGTGGAAGGAATTGGGGGAGACCTTTGCCTGGCAGTGGGACAGTATAGGCTAAAATTTATACAACATTATTTTTAGTATATACGAAACCTGAAAATAGTTTTTTCAGAATAAGTAACTGAATCGATTCCAATAATTTTTAAACCACGTTATATTTTTTCCCAAAAATATTTAAAAAAGACTACTAGTTGGACACCGAGCGACACTAAGTAAATATCGCAATCATTTAGGTACCTACTGCCAAATTATTATTATCAATGAGCTCAAGACGACACTGGAGGCACGCACGCGGGCGCTACGCGTGGTGACCACATTTTTGTGCGGACAACCAGGTCACAAAACAAGCTTATAACTTTGTGATTTTTCATGATACAGTTTTGAAATTATGAACATAGATTATTTACATAAAAACACTAGACACGTGTTTCAGGTTTCGCATATACTAAAACGAATGTTGTATAATGTACACATTTGATATTTTGGTCAATTGAAGCAAAAACGAAAAGAACTGACTAGAATCTAAGCTACTCGTAGATCAAACAATATTAGGTGTCAAATGTAGATTTAAAAAAACTTATAACCTCATGATACTTGCAAAACGTTATTGGCAATAAATCATTAGTTTTTTATTCTTGACCGCAGCGTATACAGAATGAATTTTTCAAGTGGGCATGGTGCAATGGTCAAATCCGAAATTATGAGGAATAGTGAAAAATACTCAAAGGAGTCTCGAGCCCGATTTTGATGAAAACTAAAAATGCATCATTAGATGTTCGGAAAATCAATATCCCTAGTCAGGAATGGAGCCCGTTGGTTTTGGCAACAAAAAAACACACACTGTATTATTATACCATTCAATACCATCACTATTAAGGAACAAATTCTGGGAAGTAATACTGCTGTAATAATATTATTAAATTTTAAGTTTTTAGTTGCATTCCATTCCAGTTAGGTAGGTCTAACTTCGAGAAAGAGGTCAATCGTCGAATCCGACTCGGCTGGGCAGCGTTCGGGAAGTTGCGTGGTATCTTCTCGTCCAACTTACCGCAGTGTCTCAAGACGAAAGTCTATGACCAGTGTGTGTTGCCAGTGATTACATACGGGACCGAAACGTGGTCGCTCACAATGGGCCTCATCAGAAGGCTTAAAGTCACCCAAAGGGCAATGGAGATTGTATTTGCACAAAAGGGAGTTTCCTTGCGTGATCAAATCAGGAATGTGGACATCCGCAAGAGAACCAAGGTTACCGACGTAGCCCGAAAAATAGCCAAACTTAAGTGGCAGTGGGCAGGGCACATTGCTCGCAGAACGGATGGCCGATGGGGCCGAAAAGTTCTGGAGTGGCGATCGCGAACCGGAAGACGTTGCGTTGGAAGGCCTCCCACTAGGTGGACCGATGACCTGGTGAAGGTTGCAGGGATCCGCTGGATGCGAGTCGCACGGGACCGGTCAATGTGGCGACACTTGGGGGAGGCCTATGTCCAGCAGTGGACGTCTTTTGACTGAAATGATGAATGATGATGATGAGTTGCATTCGTTATCTTTCACTAAAATATTTTTTAGTTCCTCATTATATCCGCACGCACGCAAGTTTTAATAAACTCTACCACAAAAAACTAGTTTTGACTCACCCATCAAACGCAGACGAAATCCTAATAACCTGTTCACGGTTCGCCAAAACAAAATCAAAACTGCACAAACTTTTGTTCAAACATTCCGTTCGAAGTTCGAAAGCACGCAAAGCTCAATTCCTACCGCAAGCACCTCTGTATCCAGCATTTAGCAAAATTGCACAAACAAGTTGCTAGACATCTATCACTGCATATCTGATATTGTACGTAGACTGCTGTTTGTAGTACCGTGCATGGGCTGAACTGGAACTGCTAGCTTTTGCACTGCCCATACTTGGTAGTATACGCACGCAGACATACGCAAAATTCATTTATGGGGAAAATGCGAGCGGACGATATGAGGATTCCCCGTTATTTCCGCTGAATTTTGACTAGAAGAGGAGTATGTATGTGTGTGTGAGATGGCTGTTGAATCTCGGAAGTTATATCCACAGTACAGTTTATGTATATTCTGTGGTTTGCCGTCTCACTGACTACGGAAACGTAGAATATGGGGAATGTGGCAGGTGCAATCGTAACACGTACGGTAACCTTTTTTGTGGCAGAAAACGAATGGCGATAATTCAAAGCAGACATCTTGGATTTGTAGCATTATTTTGCGAGTTTAGAATTTGAAATTGGAACTTGTGTTCTGTTTTAGACTGGCTGGATGCAATTTCAAAAATATTGGGCTTGAATAAATTATGCTTTACGGCTGAACACAAGTATGTAGGTATTGTGTGTTAACCTTGGGCATGTATTGTATCATGAAACTAATCAAAGACATAAAACTTTTGAACTTCAATATTTACAAGGAAAAAGAATTGACAAGAAACTCCATAGTTACTCTTATAAAATATTTTACTATAATCAAACTCAATAATACAAGATAGGAATGCTGCTAATTCAGTAGCAGCTATCGACTCGACCAAAATTAATTAACTTCTGACGGCACCTCCAAGTTGTATATAATTCGCTCCAAATATATCTGCAAATACCTCATAAAGGACAGTCCGTAATATAAAAGCAGCTTCTAATAAAGCATGGCCAGAGGTCATGAACTCATCACCATAATACACACTGTTATGACGGTGGCAATCAATACGAAAGGAAAACAAAGGGAGATTGGAGCCGTATCTTTTTGTTCTGCCCCGGATATTACAGTGAACGATGTACCATACAATATAACAGAAGGTCGACTCTGTACAACGCACGAAAACAGGCACACGCACACATAGACGCATATGTACGGAGATCTCAGCAGGTCTGCAGTGCTTGCCGAGGTCAGTCCGTGGGTTGATTGGTGACCATCATTCCCTCCGTGCTTCGGAAAACACGTTAAGCCTTTGGTCCCGGCTGTTATTTGTAGATCTTTGACAGTCATTACAGGTAGTCAGAAGCCTGGAAGACTGAAAACTAGTCTTACCAAGCGGTATCGTATTTACCCAGTTACGTAGTCCCGGTTTTGGAGTTCAGATAGGCAATCGCTCTATGGTTTCCAGCCGACTATAACATAGTTGGAAAAAGACTGGGATCTTCGTACATCATCTACGTACGGAGATCTAATACAACAGTCAAATGACAGCAAAATGACAGTCGCGAATACGCATGCACTGTGCGTGCGATTCTCAAACAAAACTCGCTGTACGTGAAGCGTGTCTATGTGTGCGTGCGTTTCTCAACAAATGACAGTCGCAACCCGCGAGTGCGCTTGCACTCGCAGTACGTGGGTATGTCTTTATGTGGGTGCGTTGCTAAAAAAATGACAGTCCCGACTCGCGAGTGCTCTTGTACTCGCTGTACGTGAGCATGTGTGTGCATGCGTTTCTCAAAGAAATTAATGACAGTCGCGAGTGTGCATGCACTTTTTCACTCGTTGTAGGGAGCTAATCTTCTGCGCAATTTCTTGACTGTGCAATCTATGTAGTGTAATGTAGGGAGCTGTTGTTTAGAATCAATCTTCTCGTAGGACGAAGGGAATATTGTCGGTATGCTGTTCAACCGCTTTCAAAAAGGATGTTTCACGATTCAATTCGGTATCCGTTTAGTGCGAATGGTAGAGAATGAACACGATTATTTAGTAATTATAGTAGTTTTGGAAGACTGAGTAGTTGAGAAATTAAAATGACTACGCCTTGATTCCAATACGACTTTCAATAGTTGGAAATAAGCAATCTGACAAAAGAAATAAAATCTTGTAATCGTGATGGCGAATTGCATAGGAGACTTATAAAACATATACACAGTTACAGCATATAATATTATCCAAATCTTAACAAATTCCCTTCACACAAAAAGATAACAAAACTTAACACGAACCTAGTATAACGTCTTTAAACAACATTTAAAAAACATAGCCCTAGATGCAAGATTATACAACGTGTAACATAATAAACGCAAGACCTCTCATGTGGTGTCTCAGACCATGAAACTGAACAACTTTTGTTCTATGACTTTTGGAAATTCGTAACTTTTTTTTAGTTTTACCGTACATGTGGATCAGCTGATTGCGTCCGTTCCTATAGAAAGTATTTTTTTTTTAGCGAATTTCAAGAACTCGTACAACAAAAGAGGTTTAGTTTCATGGCGCGAGAGACCACACGGGAGGTCTTGCGTTTATTATGTTACACCTTGTATATGAACCAACATCAATTTTCGATTTCCGAGGGACTTGCTTTAATGGGAGAGACTAAAATATGTGTCCTATTTTGGGGCCGAAGTTAACCCCAAACGGTGCCAAGTCAAGATAAGGAATGCAGTTTCAAGCCAAATATAGCAATAATTATTATATTTGACCTAAAATGACATTTGCTGTAGTATTTGCTAAAGGAAAGACCAATTTCTATCTAATCTTGGAAGACATAAAGCATTACGTGACTAATTATTTCAAGAAATTAAGTTTTTAGGTATAGAGGACTCAGGTCAGTGGTAAGAAAACTAGTATGAGTTGAACTTATACTGTCACTTACGGGATATGTTCGGTGATTGTTCATTATTTTGAGCTCCCGGTATAAGTTGGTCTCTTATTTTA
Source organism: Noctua comes (assembly GCA_963082995.1). Taxonomy (NCBI): domain Eukaryota; kingdom Metazoa; phylum Arthropoda; class Insecta; order Lepidoptera; family Noctuidae; genus Noctua; species Noctua comes. The sequence continues at coordinate 4,166,831 of OY720290.1, read as the reverse complement.
CTGAAACACTGGGCTAGCTCAAGGTCAAAATGCTTTCATTGAGGATTACTCGACTAGAGGAGCTCGTGGTTAAATAATTACAATCAGAGTGAACAGGCATCTTCTTCTGGGTTCTATCTTCTGTCGTTCCATCATAGACTCATCTATCAATTTCCATCAGGCTTGATCGAGGTCAAGAGCAGGCCGACTTTGTAATAAAAAAAAACACCCGGCTACGTCGTCCTTTGGTCCGTGGATAGGTGGTCACTTCCTCGAGTTTCCGAGTTTCTTCCGTGCCTCGGAAAGCACGTTAAGCTGTTAGTCCGGCTGTCATTTGTAGATCTTTGACAGTCGTTACAGGTAGTCAGTGGCCCGAAAGTCCGATCACTCTTCGCTCATCACTTGCGAAGTTCTCAATCAATTTAAATATCATCACTTCGGCTGCATCTAATAAGCAACCATTTCACTACACTGCAATGTAATACTCATTTACATGAACACAATATACCTTTAAATCTCGTCAGATTGTCTCAAAACGTTTAATCATTGTAGGGTTGACCAAATGACATTTTTCCTACCTCTTATTTTTATCCGCCGATCTCATTAATTTATGTACAACACCTAATCTGTACCTACTTTCATAGCAAATAAATTCTGATTCTGATTCTGATTCTGATTCTGATCATTGTCTATTGACCCACCGCTGTGTAAAGGTTTCCTCAAATAGCCTTCCGCTCTTCACTATGTGGGGTCTTCTCCACTGAACCTACCATAAATGTTACTAGTTTTTACATTTGCATTCACTGTTCGACCACTTTTCAACCTTATTACTCAGGACATAAGGGTGAAAAGTGGTCGACCGACAGTGAGCGCCATAGTACCTATGATTTTTTGCAAACCCAAGCCAAGGAAGCCGCATCCGCAGTGGGTGTAACAAGGCGACGACGACTATGATGACGAAATTTGGACGGTAGTACTTATTTTGCTGTTTCATACATTTTGACCGTGTAAGCTTAGAACGTGTATGAACAGCCTGCTGATTTTTTTATAAACTGCATCAATTTCTAGAATAATAAATACACTACATAATGCCTGTAATCCCCGAAGGGTTAGGCAAAGGTGTATCTAATAGTACACCCACATTTCGACCGTTATGTTTTAAGTCCCAAGTAACAGGAGGCGAGCCTATTGCCATCAACCGGTCATAAATCCAGACTCAGTGGCTGCTACTGAGAAGTTCGTAATGTAAAAACCCAATAACACTTTGCCCGACCGGAGAATGTCCAGGACCTCATGCTCAGCAGTCGCGCTTGCAACCATTCGACAAACGAGGCCGTCAAACTTTCTTTCGTTCTTTAAAACACCATCATCATTCTCTTGCCCAATTCATTTGGGGTCAACGCAGCATGTCTTCTTCTTCCATGCTTCTCTATTACTCGTCATCTCATCAGACACCTCCTTTCTTGCCATATCATCCTTCACACAGTCCATCCATCGTTTCTATGGTCTTCCTCTACTCCTATACTGATCCACATTCATACTCAAAACTACGACCGGTTCGTTCTTTAAAAATAAGTCGTCATCTCTTCTGCCTAGCTTTTTCCCAACTATGTTAGGGTCGGCTTCCTGTCTAACCGGAGCTGAATACCAATATTTTACATGGAGCGACTGCCTATCTGACCTCCACAACCCAGTTAGTACTAGGTAAAACGATACCCCTTGCCAGAAGCCAAAAAGCCTGACGCCCAGTCTTACGACTGGGCGTCAGACTTTTTGCCTCACTACCTGCAACGACTGTCAAAGATCTACAAATGACAGCTGGGACCAACGGCTTAGTCACCCATCCACAGACCAACCCAGGCAAGTACGGCTTAACCTAAAGATCGAACCGAGCGGCTGTTATTATTTAGCCACGAGCTGTAAAACTAAGTAAGAGTTCTTTTTCAACAAGGGATATCGACTTAATACACGTTGCCAGCCCTATCCTTATATTCTCAACGTTTTTATAGACTCGGCACCGTGTTGTTTTATCGTCGTCGACTTCTCCCTTATATCGTAACTCCGTGACGAATAGATCCATTGCCTACTAATTTGATTAGCTCAACCGTTAATACGTTCTGTTTTTGTTACTTTAGATCAAGGTCGCTGCTTTTAGTAGTTTGGCCTGGATTTTTTCTGTTGTTGTTTTGTTTTTAAAGCGTTTTCATCCATGGAATGTAATTAATGGGGGCTTTCGCGCACGTATTCGCCGCTAGAGGCGTTCGTGTAGCGTAAGGTCTTCAGAAATGTCAGATGTCATAGTGTTTTATCACGTATTTTTTACTAATATTCACGATTGTGATCAAGAGCCTTCTAAGGTGTTCGTTGAGGCTCTTTGAACCGTATTGTATTATTATTAAAATTATACATGAAGTACTAAATAAAAAATGGTGACACATAATCTCAACCTGCCTTAATTTAATGGAAGACGATCGTAGACGGGTCGATTTCCAGGCTAAATGCATCAAAATTGCCAATAATTATACATCACACTCATAGCTACATTTAAATAGGCATGTGATGCGGAGGAATGAGGAAAATGTCATGAGGAAAGTTTTGAGTATGAATGTGGATGGGTATAAGAGTAGAGAAAGACCAAAGAAACGATGAATGAATTGTGTAAAAGATAATAATTATGGCAAGAACGGTGTCTGATGAGATGACGAGTAATAGAGAAGTATGTAAGACGAAGACATGCTGCACCGACTCCAAATGAATTGGGATAAGGCAAGAAAATGATGATGACATACAGGGTGTAATCAGACCCTTCACATAGCCGTCAACAAAGCATTCTGTACATCAAACTAAGTAACTTTACGCAAAAATTATTGCTGGGAATCGAATTTCTTTTTTGGGGTGAAAAATCACGTTTTACGGTAGGACTCGATGAAAAGCACTCAAAGCATTGTGCTGATGGATGGATTCAATAGTGCGGGGGTCGTGGAGGTGTGTAAAGTAAAAATCTTACTTTAAAATCATGTATTTAAAAAAAACTTGTGAAAAAGTTGGAACTTTGACCCCCAATATCTCCGTAACTAGAAGGTTCCCAGGTATGGTCTACAACAAAAAAATGATCGCAAAGACGGGGAGAACAAGTGCCTTTCGGATAAGTTAAGGCTCTATTTATTTACACCTTTTATAGGTACATGATTGTAGGTCTATTATATAGATGCAGAGATAGCTACACTTACACAAATACAAAATACTTACCCAATTGTAAAGTCGAAGTTGAAGTCAAAACCTTCTCCACATAAAATACTAATACTATAACTCGTATAGTCAACTATTCATCCAGCACTCCCTTGTAACTGACGAGGTGTTCCGAGAGTACAGCGTTTATACAATGATTGATGCCTCCAGTCCGCACTAACTGTACTCAATCGCGCCATACATCGTACGTGGTATTACAAAACACGGAGGTTCAGATTTAGGAGGTGTATGCTATCACTCATAATACCTGTGGGTTGAATTTGCTAAAGTAATGTTTGCGGTGGAAATTGTAGCTGATTTATTACTGCAAATTAAAAAGTATCTTACTTTGCAGTTAAAATTTGATATTATGATTTCCACGAACGCATTTTAATAAAAATACTTGTCACCTTCATTGCGGATCACATAAAACCGACCCTATACGATGATTACCGCTGCTGCGCACGGTTAAGACTATATCTTTCTCGCTGGCGCGGAATGATTTATCTTCGGTATTTGTTAGTTGTGTGTCTCGTCAGGTCAAAAAGGACTGATACGCATTGTCGAAAAGATCGATGGATGCACATTCCGACCGCCACCGCACCAGTTTAAAAAGTTTTTTTTTACCGCAGCTAGCATGATACTACTAGCCTGTTAACAAAACAAAAAGAGGGTTTTTATCCATACGGATTATAATATAAACCATAACCTATATTAATAAATCAATGAAGAAAATTATTAATATTTTTGGTAAGAAGGAACGCTTCGAAAACACCCACACATATACACAAAAGAAAATATAACAACAAACAAACGTAAAATCTTGCTTCAACGTCAATATTTTGTGTCCAAAGTATATTTCCTTTACCTTTCGTGTTCAATAGAAGAGTGAAGTCAAACAAACAACACTTTCTTTAAAACATTCGTACAAAAGCTGAACAAATGCACCTTTTACTAGAAACACTGTTGACAGATAGAACGCCGAATACACCCTTTTTAATTTTCGTCATTTAATAAAATCACATTATGGATCTTCATGTTGAAAACGAAAAACAAGGTACTGTGCCACAGAATAACAATTAAAAATATTTACAAACAGTTTCCAAGGCTCTAGAAAATTCCATATTCTGGTCCTTCGCGCCGGATTTTTCATAGAAAATTCGATCATTATGGGTCGAATACGTATTGAATTTTTGTATGAGACAGCTGATTATTTTTTCGCTATTACGGATGTTGATCCCTTTCATAAAGTTATTCAGTTTAAAGGCCCCTTAATATGAACCCATCTTTCTGATACACAGTGCATAAAAAAGAACGCAGACAAGAATAACAAGACTTAGAAAGTCACTTACCACGTTTCTCCACAAACAAGCGACTAAATGCGATAAGTCACGCCATAGCATGTGAAACGGCAATAGTCGACGTAAGCATTAGCTTTTTATTAATACAACCAAGAGCTAACACCTCGTTTCAAATGATAGGGTCTATGTCTTAGTGGTTACTGAGCTAGGGATGCCAGACACATACGTACATTTTCTTTTTCCCATTAGGGATGTGCTGATTCTTTGCGTGCCGATGGACTCAAATAATACCCGAACAGTATATTGTCACCTGCACAGCTCTTTCGTTGGCTTCGTTTAAATCCTGGAAGGTGCAGGTGGTGGTGCAGGATGGGCAAGAAAGTATGAGGGGCATAACCAGAAGAGGAGTCCACAATGGTATTGTATTTGGGACGGGTTGATGATACCCCATTTGGCCAGATTATTTCTACAGCGGTTAACCCGCAAACGGTTAAGAGATTTCCAAATTGGTCACTGCAGTTCCTGGCCAGGAAGAAGATGTTCTGCAAGCCCCGCATGACTGAAACTTAATTATTCTTATTCTTACACTGTTTCAAGCTTTCACGGTTTACAACTAAACTTATGCTGTCACTTACGGGATATCTTCCGTGATTGTTCATTATTTTGAGCTCCCGATATAAGGACTCCACAAAACCTGGTGATATTGTGAGTGTGGTTTGCCGTGACTTTGTGTCGAGTTCCAATAGTGCGCGTAGCAAAAGATAAAGAAAGAGGGTAGATAGATTTGTCTGCTCTTAACAATTTATTTTTCCATCCACCCGCATTCTCCAGTCAACCCGCGCTTGCAACAGCGCCGAAATATCGGGAGCTCAAAATAATGAACAATCACGGAAGATATCCCGTAAGTGACAGTATAAGTTTATTCTTATTCTTATTCTTATTCTTTATTGCACACAAAAAAAATTATAGCAAAAAAAACAATGTTTAAACATGACCGGCAAAATAAAACTGAATCAACGTAAACCATTTTAAATCTCCAACATATCGTATCGTGACGTGTGATTTAACATGCGCCTGCAAAAAGTTTCGCATTCATTCTCATCCACTACTTATTGCAATTACATTTCGCACAGGCAAACAGAAATCAGTCGTAAAGCAAAGTTTAGCTGAACGGAGCAAAACTAGAAATGAGTCGCTAAAGACCAACCCTACATTATTTATGCCTTTTATAATTCACTCCTCGCGACCATTTTCTTTGAAATTATTCATTACTAAGCAATCAAAACGTTGGTTTCATCGTTTTTATACCTGTAATCAAGTGCTGTTATATAGCCAATTATTTTAAATAATGATTGGCTAGGTTATTGAATTAGTTGACCTTTGACCTTTAATTACAAGAAGGCCAAAAGAAAAGTGTATGAAAAATTTGGCTTAATGACTCTTATTTCATGGTTGAATGCTTATTTCATTACAAAAGGCATAATCAACCCTAAACCCTACAGCTGAGAAACAGGCCTCCCCTCTGAGAGAACGAGAAGTACGTAATCCACCACGTGGGCCCAGTGCGGCTTGGTGTATATCAAATATCCTTGAATGTTTAATTCTGGTGATGAAGCTATCTAGCCGATTTCGCCCACAGTGACAGCATTTGATAGCTTACTAGGGTGGTTGTCGAGATCTTTGGTGTGCTGCTCTTTCTTGTGCTCTAAAGTGACTAGCATAATATCCAGCTTTCGCCGTTTTGTTCTTTCTTTTTCGTGTTGTTAGTGCCTAACCTAGTATCAGAGTTTTTGTGCCGCCCATGGGCCTCTGACGTGGCTTTGCACGCGAGAGATTGCGTCGAGATATGTCTCTCAGGCATGCTGGTTCACGATGTTTCCCTTCACCTTAGCCAGTGATGATTATTCAATACGCTCATAAATCCGAAAAATCAGAGGTGCGTGTCTTGGGTTCGACCACTGGGTTATTACGGCTATATTCACCGTTTTGAAAACTAGACTAGTAGCATAGGATCTTTATCCTATTAACCAGGCTAGCTACTGACTAAAGACCAACGCACAGTAATAGGCAAGCACTGCACTGCATGAGCATCATCTCAACTCAAGGTGTTCTGGTTTCTTTCTACGACAATCCATACTTACGCTCACTAAGCAACGTAATATCATCAGAATCAGCTAGACATACCGGTCAAAATCATAACCCTCCATTTTACTTCGACGAAGTCGCGTAAAAATGAAGTAAGGTGATTCACATACGGTGTAGTGGTTATAATTGTACGTTGAGATTTTACAAAATCTTTAGAAAATCTACAAACGGTAGTTTGCTTGATCCAACATTTTTTTGTACCAAAAATATCCTCATTTTGGCCACCATTTCTTTCATAGTTACCTTACATAATATTTACCCCAAAAAAAACCTATGTTACAACGAACACAATACCCGGGCCTCATTGGACCATATATTACTAGTAGTGACACAGTTATTACACCGTAAATTATATTTATATGATGTTACACCATTTAACACCACCCTGTATCGGTTATTTTGTGTGAAAATATTATTATTATAAGGTGTAAGAAAGTTTGAAATAATTTCTTTGGTTTAGCAAAAGTGTTAAAATGTGTGTGTGTCACCACATTTTTACACTTTTGTTGTGTGACAGTCGTAAGAGGAAATGAGGATCCTGAAAGTCTCCAAATCTAACCATTGTGAGTTAAGACTGCTTGTCAGACTTTCTGGCTTCTGAAGACCCGTAACGACTCCTACTCCTCCGCTATTCTATTCTGATTAATTTCATTGTGGGATCCAAGACAGTTAAATTGTTTCTCTGCGACTTCGTCGAGCTTCATTGTCTCAGCCCTTTTCTTGTGGTCGCCACTGTTGATTCTGGCTTTCAGGAGTTGCAGTAGTTTGGGAATAGTGTGGCGGGCTTGTCCTCAAAAAAAATCCGTAACGACTGTCAAAGATCTACAAATGACTGCCAGGAGACAACGGCTTCACGTGCTTTTAACGGAACTCGGGGTATCGATGGCCACCCATCCACGTAACGATGTCGCCAAGCGTTGCTTTAAATTTTAAAGGTAATCATTTGTCTAGCCTTTTCCCAACTATGTTAGAGTCGGCGTCCAGTCTAACTCGATGTGGCTGAATACCAGTATTTTACAACGAGCGACTGCCAATCTGACCTCCAAAACCTGTTAGTATTGGGTAATACGATATACCTTAGTAAGACTGGTTTTCAGACTTTCAGGCCACTGACTACCTGTGACGACTGTCAAAGACCTGCAAACAACAGCCGGGTTTATCATACTTTCTGAGGCACAGATGAAACTCGGTATATTGTGGGTGGTCACCCATCCACGGAGCAACCAATGCAAGCGTGACTTTACCTAAAGATCGATCCGAACGGCTGTTATTATTTAGCCGAGAGCTCCTCAAAAAATTAAAGGTAATCAATTTCCTATTTTACTCTTGGAACATTTATGCTATTTTGTACTGTAAAATTTCCCTGATAAAATGAGCATTCGCAACAGAACTACCCGCTGGAACATCGCTGTCAATATTTCTGGCTCACGGCACTAAACTAATACAATGAGCCGATAGATTCCCTGTGCTATCGCGTCACGCATGCCTACTGAACGGTGCTAATTGAGCCGGAATTATAAGGCCATGTGGCTTTTATAGGGGCGTGTTGGTGAATAGAAAATTAGGCAGAGTTGAATGATATTGAATATACAAATCTATACAAATTAATAAAATTGAAGTGTCTGTCTGTAATTTCAAACAGCTTTTTACTGAATGTTCATGAATATATTACATTCATTCATTATATTCGTTAAGCCGTTGGCCTCGGCTGTCATTTGTAGATCTTTGACAGTCGATACAGGTAGTCCAGTGGCCCGAAAGTCTGACAACCAGTCTTACCAAGGGGTATCGTATTACCCGGTTATAACTGGGTTACGGAGATCAGATAAGCAGTAGCTCCATGTAAAATATTGTTATTCAGCTGCATCCGGTTAGACTGGAAGCCGACCTCAACATAGTTGGGAAAATGACAGCCGGGACCAACGGTTTAACGTGCTTTCCGAGGCACGGAGGAAACTCGGTATGTAATGGGTGGTCACCCATCCACAGACCAACCTAAGCAAGCACGGCTTAACCTAAAGATCGATCCGAGCGGCTGTTATTATTTAGCCACGAGCTATGATTCTCATAAATTAATGAACCAGGCATCAAGTATCAACTAGTTAGGTCCAGTATCGTGCGATCTAAACTAGGCCTAACCTGATCTACCGAACACATATGTACCAATACATTATGTAATTGTGTTTGTGCTGTGTGCGACTTGATTAGTTAGTACTGAACTTGTGCTCACTCAGTGTAACATTGGGAATTGATTTTAATGAGCTTAAAATTGCTAATATCTTGGTCCATAGGTAACTGTTAAACAAACTTTTGTAGACCATTCTTAGGCAAAGGTGTCGAGTCCTATGTTTTCAATTGTGATCTATTTTTCCAATTATGGTGAAATTATACAGCAAATAATTTGAATTTCTAAGTTAAACTACTTTAAACAATGTAGCATTTAAGTTAGTTATAAGTCATTCAAAATTTAATTAATATAATATATATAATCTAAAATATTGAGGGAAAAGGCACTGAAAACCGAAATACAGGCATTGCCTAGTTCAGTTACAGTGGCTACATCCACTTACTAGAAATTAATACCGCCAAACTATTTATTTGTATAATATTACTAAGTTTTTTGAGAAATAAATTTATTTACTATTATTTATTTACTTTAAACTTAACGCGTACTTAAGTCGCTAAGCGCAATTTTTCCTTTTACAAGGGATTGAGAAAATAAATATTCAAACACAAAAACCGCAATGCTCAAATAACAGCGTATTTTCACAGAATAACACTGGCAGTTTTATGCCATACATAATAAAGTAGAAGTATGCTTGTAGTAGTACTCCCACATTTTGCTAGTTAAAATTCTCATGGGCAAGCCTATACTGCCATCAACTGGGCACAAATCAAGACTCCGTGGCTGCTATTTGAAAATACTGCCAGTTACATTAGAAAGAAGAAAGAAAGAAAAAATATTTATTTGTCGCAGGGACATGACGTGCATCATACAAAATAACAAAAAAATAAACAAAAAAAAAAAAAATTGTTGTTGTTGTTAATTGTTGTTAAATAATTGTTTTTTTATTAGTAGTGTGCTGAAGACATGAAATATTTATTTGTCTTATCCAGAATTTTCATAAGTCAATTTTACCTTAGATATTCACATTTTATTTCAATAAAAAACTTTATCCTAACCTATCACAACCAAAGAAACCAACTTCAAAACAAAAATTATTGACATCCGACCGCCCAAAGATTTATCCAAAGCATTTCTTTGACAACTCTTTGTAAGAAATTCTTTCATAAAAACTATAGTGAATCGAATCAATTTCACGCGATTGGAAAGAATAAACAAAGGATTTGTTGTTGTTTTTCGATACCCATTGACGCGTTAAAGGGTGGTATAGACATCATCGGATGGCAACAAGAGGAATAATGGCCTATAATGGAACCTTACAATTTTTACACGCCTCACCTTTAGCCTCACCTTTTTGAAACAAATCTTAGAAGTTAAATTTGACCCACTTCCCGGTTTCTGATTGAGCTGAAATTTTGAAAACATGTTTAATTTGGATGACAACGCATGTTTAGTTAAGTGACGTCATTCTAAATCCAATATGGCGGACTCCCAAAGATGGCTGACTAGTTGTTTTTGTGTATTCTCAAGATATGGGTATCAAATGAAAGGGTTTGCTGAGGAGAATACGAGAAATAAAATAGCGTCACTCTAAACCGTGTTTTTTTAGTTTTTTTAAACTACAATATTATTTAGATTAGATACAGTCACGAGCACCAATATGTATACACTTTCCTAAAGTTAAGAGCAATTTTCGCGAGAAATAATGATTGTAACTTGAAGATTGGATTTTTTTTCATAAAAATATGAGTTCCAGAATACAATGTTCGTAACAAAATGTAATTTTAATCAGAACATTACGAGAAAAAGACTTTTAAAAGTTTTTAAGTGTATACGTATTGGTGCTCGTGATTGTACACAAGGTAATTTATATATTATATTATTGTGTATTGGGTATTTGTGGCCCACGGGTAGGTGAGCTTACTCCATGAGAGAAAAAATCTGAGCTGATCTGAAAATAATTATGTGCCTACCAGTGCCTATTTTCTTAGTCTCAAACTGAAAGTAGATTCATAAGATATAGTGCAAATGCTCTATTTCTGTCCCGTCCACCATATTATTTTGTTGTATGTACATTTTCCATTTATGAAAGCATTGGAAGCAAGTTTGAAACGCAATAACTATCTTATTCAAAAATATTCCGATAGAATGTGAATCGTCCTTCCATCGCGATATTTCCAAAGAAGATATTTCATAACAAGTCCTTTTTGATGTCGCCTTTGTGTCATTAAATATACTCTTTATTTATCATATTACGTGTGTTGCTGGTGAAGTTTGAATATCATCATCATCTGCTTAGCCTTTTCCCAACTGTGTTGGGGTCGGCTTCCAGTCTAACCGGATGCAGCTGAATACCAGTATTTTACATGGAGCGACTGCCTATCTGACCTCCACAGCCCAGTTAGCACTGGGTAATACGATACCCGTTGGTAAGACTGGTTGTCAGACTTTTTGGGCCACTGACTACCTAACGGCTGTCAAAGATCTACAAACGACAGCCGGGACCAACGGCTTAACGTGCTTTCCGAGGCACGGAGGAAACTCAGTAAATAACGGGAATAGTTGAAGTTTGAATAGTAGTACCATTTAATGTAACAAAAAAAAAAAAATGTTTGCGAGATTCATCAAAAAGCGATGGCACTTAAAGATTATACTTTGTGGACATAATTAGAGTGGTATTTCTACCTTATGTAACATCACGCCTTTAATCCCAGAAGGGTTAGGCAGAAGTGTACCTAATAGTGCACCCCCATTTCGCCAGTTATGTTTAAGACCCATGTAATAGGGGGCGAACCTATTACCACCAACCGTGCACAAATCTAGACTCCGCGGCTGCTACTGAGAAAATTCCTGATGGAAAAATCCAATATATTGGATTTTTCCATCAGGAATTTTCTCAATTTTATAAAATTGCCCGACCCGGGAATCAAACCCTACCTCATGCTCAGCAGTCGCGTTTGCGACCACTCGACCAACGAGACATTCTTTGGAATATTTTCAGTTTTACCACAGTTTTAGCTTGTCCAGTAACATTGTATTTGACCCGTTTCCTTCGTTAGTGGTCAGAACTATACCCCTAGATTCTTTGTGAGCCTTTCTGTTTATATTACAATACGCGAAACAACACAGTGAAATAAATACTTTGTTTTGACTAAGGTAACGATTACTCGGAAAACTCTATTAAATAAATGTTTTTGATGATGTATGTGCCTCTGAATAATACAAGAACATAAACATAACATTAACATAATATTGAGGTGGATGTGTGGTGTGACAAGAATGGATAAGGTAAGGAACGAGTGTAGTGTATCTATTTAATAGATATAGAAACACTGTCTCACAGCCACAAGTAGTCAGGTAGCTGTCGCTAATGACAACTGTCGGTCACCACGAATGGCGGGAAGTTGGAAGGTGAAGCGTACCCTGGACTGGGGGCTTGGTGGTGTGGTGAGCCTGTGATATAGTTAGTAAATTGTGTTATCAACCCACTATGAACTTATAAGAGGATACTACAACGAGTATATTAGAGGAAGTTTAAAAGTTGTGTCAGTTACAGAAAAGTTGAAAGGGAATCGACTGTCTTGGTATGGACATGTGATGAGGAGGGACGAATCACATGTGACTAAAAGAGTGATGAATATAAATGTTGATGGATGGAGAGGGAGAGGTAGACCAAAGAAACGATGGATGGATTGTGTGAGGAATGATATGAAAGTTAAAGGAGTAAATGATAGCGTGACGGTTGACAGAGGAGAATGGAAGAAAAAAACGTGTTGCGCCGACCCCAAGTGACATGGGACAAGGGCAGGAAAATGATGAATGATGGTGATGAATAATTGTAAGAAATAACAAGATTGTTAATGATAATAAGTTATGAAAGAGTGGAGTCTAGGAGACTCCACACAGGCCTTAGACGCCTGAAAGGACACTCCAATCACTAGTTTGTAAGAAAAACTTGGTGAAATAATACATTTTTTTTTTTCATAACATCACGCCTGTGATCCCTGAAGGGCTAGTTAGGGGTGTGCCTAATAGTACAGTCACGAGCAACAATATGTTTACACTTTCCTAAATTTAAAATCAATTTTCGCGAGAAATAACGACTGTAACTTGGAGATAGGATCTTTTTCATAACAATATGAGTTCCAAAATACTATATTCGTAACAACACGAAATTTTAATCACAACAGTAGGAGAAAAACAACTCTAAAAGTTGTTAAGTGTTTACATATTGGTGCTTGTGACTGTACACCCACATTACACCAATTTTTTAATATTAAATGTACCTACTCTTGACCTCACTCTAGTCCTGAGGACAGAGATTTATGTATAAGTCCCATGAAATAGGGGGCGAGCCTATTGCCATCAACCGGGCGCAAATCCAATAATACAAGAAATGTAGTTAAAATCTTTGTGTTTCTTGTTATACTTGGTATTTTTGATTTAATGATTATGTTTAGGGTTCTGCCTCGTTGGTTTAGTGGTCGCAATCGCGACTGCTGAGCATGACGTCTCGGGTTCGATTGCCGGGTCGGGCAAATTGGTATAGGTTTTTTCCATCAGTGATTTATCAGAAGTAGCCTCGGAATCTGGATTTGCGCACGGTTGATGGAAATAGGCTCGACCCCACATAGGACTTAAACATAACTTTCGAAAGCAAAGTTATTTTCCGCTTTTTAGTGTATTTTTTTTTTAAAGTTTTTCTTTGCAAAATATGTTTTTTCTCTTTCCTCTTCGTCTCTCTGTATTATCTTAAATCTCTTTACTTAGATCCAACTTTGTAAGCTAGATCTCTAATTATTTACGGCCTACAATATCAATGGAAAGAGATCGAATTGAATCATTTTCGTAATGATGATAGACACTTACAGGCAAAACAAAACTCGATTAATTTACATAAATTGAGTTTATTTTCAATATCTATAATTCTGTGAATTGGATGCGGCAAAACACAGTGTAGGATAATCAGCTTATAATATTTCTATTATCGGGATACAGTCTTTTTTACATATGAGATGGGGCTGTAATCTGCCATGCGGGACCAATGTTATGTAGGTTGGTAGATGTTCGGGTGCCGTCGGCTATTTCCGTCAGGCGTCGGGCGGCTGCGCGGACGACGCGCGACGTTGCAAACGGCGGTGCGGGGGTACGAGAGGGGCCGCGTCCCGAGCTCACTTGGCTAGCGAGAACAATCGACGACACACACGTGCTTTAATATTTCTTCTGTAAAATATTAATTTTGGATATACGTTGTCAGATTTACAGTCCACTGCTTTCATTTAGAGTCCAGGTTAAGACCCTAACATATGTTTTCGAATTTCTGGTTCTAAATATGTCGGTATTCTCACGATGTTTTCCTTCAACGTTTTCAGAGCAATGATGATGTTATAAATTACATCAAGTCACGCGCCTGTCTGGGTTCAATCCCACGACCCGTAAACACCTGACCCACCACTGCTCATTATCGGAAATACAGAGTAAATTATAATATAACAATACAAATCTAGACACCAAGCTACGACTAAAAAGTTCCTGAAATGATTTTCTTTTATTTATTTCCTTTATTCATTCTTTCTCTTGTTACATTACATTTTTAAATATTTTCAAAACAAAAGTTAACAAAACATTTAAAAATATAAAAAATAGATGGCCCATCGGCATCAGGAACAAGGTCATTAATTTATTTTATTACTAGCACTTCGCCCGCGACTTCGTCCGCAGAAATTGTGATAGCTCGGCTAATATGCATGATATCTTTGTAATTTATAGCCTATAGCACTCACGAATAATGTAGCTTTCTACCAGTGAAACAATTTTTAAAATTGGTTCGTTACTTCCGGAGATTACCCCCTACATACAAACAAATTTTACCTCTTTATAATATTATTAGTAAAATTAGTAAATTAGTAATTAGAAATTAGTATTAGTATTAGTATAGATTATTAACTTACACACACTGTCTTTACAGGATGACCCCGTAAATAAAGATAATGATAATATGATTTAAAGCTACTACCGCATCCAAACCGTATTTATCCTGGTCCCTACAAAACCTCGTACCCGAGGCTAATTAATAATATTGAAATGGATTGTTTTTGATTAAACTTTCTATTTTGTGTCCCTTTTTGACACGTTGAATTAGAATACTGCTATCCCTCTCTAAAGCCAAAAAGATCACATTGATTGACTGGCCCTCTTAATTCCAACTGTATATTTACTTTGCTAACTGTGTCTGTATTTGCTTCCTTTGATTTCGAAAAGGTACTTAGCAGTTTCGTTCTTCCTCATTTATTAATGTACTTTATTAATTACTAACTGTTGCCCGCGATCTTCTTCGGCGTGAAATTATTATAAAAATATAACTTCCATATTGGAATCGAATTTTGTTAACAATTTCAAGGTTTTTGTTTTTTTTCGCACCCCCTGATCCCGATCCCTAATTCTCTTTTTCTAAAATAAAAGTAGCCCAAGTTACTCCTTATAACATCCGCTATCTGCCAGTAAGTGTATCGTCAAAATCGGTCCAGCTGTTTCACAGATTAGCCGGAGCAAACCGACTGACAGACAGACAAAAATTAAAAAGACATTTTTTTTATTATAAGTACACACACTACAAACACACACATGCAACGTGCATATACTTTCATATGAATTCAGTAAAAACCTGTTATTTTAAAATACAAAACAAACAGACACTTCGATTTTATTTATTTGTATGAATAGCAGTTAAATTCGGTTCATTTCTTTAGGGTTTATTTATTAAAGTTTGCCTTTTTCATTCCTCTAAACCGGTTAATCGGTTTATCTTTAACGCATAATTTATATTTTTATCTCTTACGTTTTTAATCTTTAATTTAGTAACGTCTAGTAAGCAGTGATAGCCTAGTGGTGTGACCATCGGACTGTCAAGTCAAGGTCTCAATTTCGAACGAAGTCACGCACCTCTGATTTTTCGCATTCAAGTGCGTATTGTATAATTATCACTTGCTTGGGTGAAGAAAAACATCGTGAGGAAACCAGCATGCCTGAGAGATATTTCTAGACGGCATTTAAAGCTATGTCAGAGGCCCTAGGCATATATACGAGTCCAGGTTAGGCACTAACCATAAATCTAGGCATAAATGCTCTAGTCACCAGGTTAGGCACTAACCGAGAAATAAGAAAATAAATAATGTCTTACGTAAGCAGATCCCTAAGAAGCAACCTCTCCTTATTTACCTGCTTCGAAATATACATTGCAGTGTGAACCAAATAACGGTACATTAAGAGCAATAAAAAAAAACTGACTGTCTGTCTTACGGGTATCGCGTTATCCAATTACTAGGCTGTGGAGGTCAGACAGGTAGTCACTCCTTGTAAAATACTGGTATTCTGCTGCATCTGTTTAGACTGGAAGCCGTCGATAGCATAGTTGAGAAAAGGCTAGCCAGATATCTTGACAAGTACGTTACTAAAAGGGTTACATTGCCATTTTTTTTTTTTTTATTAAAAACAAACGTTGCCCCACACTAGGAGTTCCTCCTGTATCGTGGGTGCGTTTACAAACATTTAAACTTACATACACAAACAGCCAGACCCGGAACAACTACCTGTAGGCCATACAAATATTTGTTCCGTGCGGGAATCTAACCCGCGACACGCAGCGCAGCAGCCAATCGCTGAGCCACTGCGCCAACCGTGCCGTCAAAATAATCAAATATCTTAAAAAGGTGTATCATAATAATCGCAATACCTCCCGTGTGGTCTCTCGGACCATGAACAAAAGTTGTTTAGTTTCATGGTCTGAGACACAACACCAGAGTTCTTGCGTTTATTACGTCACATCCTGTAAAATAAATAATAATAAATTTTTACTTCAGAAAAAACACATTTAACCTTAACAAAAACAATTTTCAAATAAAAATGAGCATTTCAGACAAAAGTGAATCGTTGGAGCCTGTACTAATGATTAAAAATCATTGTATCACAGACACCAGCGCTTTCCAAAATAGGTTGCATAAAAAAAATCGAACGTGGTACAAATTGAACTAGTCTAGTAGTACTAGTGTCTAAGCGCATACAAGGCCGTGTCGACGGAGCGTTCGTGTTCCACGCGCGCCTCAAAGAGTTGTCAGCAACGATGTAGGGGTCTGCAAGGGCCGATGCCTGCCAGGGCTGCAGGACTGTTCGAAAGAGATACCGTGGCCCTGGAACACAAAGGGCAAAGAAGGAACATGGATGGGTTTTAGTCAGTACAAGTCTGACACTCCCTTCCGCTCCGCCCAGAGTGGGGGGGGGGGGGGGGGGGTCATTTGATGACTTCCCATCCGAAAAAAAAAAGGGGGATTATTCAGTGTTTTGCTGATTACATCTTTTCCTTTTCCATAGAAGGATAATGCCCATTGAGGCGCTCTTATGGCTCTTCAATAGAAACTTAATATTCTAAAAATAAGTTATTTAATCAAAGTTTCTTGGAGGACATCTGTGATAAACATCTTAAACTCATTATAATTTATTTTGGGGGAAGAAGTGACGCCTGTATACGGAAGATCGATCATTTTGTTTTGAGAAGGAAAGTGTGAGACAAAAGAAAAGTTATACTTAGGGTGTTTTAATGCGTTTTATTATTATTTGATTTTGAAGTTATACATTGCTTTAGATTTTATGATTATTTGATTCTCTTTATTCATATATTTTCTGCACATTCATTACTTTTTTAATTTCATAAATTTTCTAAAAAAAAAGATAAATAAAATATATAAAAAAGTGGTCCACCGGTGTCGGGAGCAGGGTCCAAGCTACCGGTGGTTAGGGCTCTAGAGACAGGAGCCGACAATGCGAGCCGTATCAAGAAGTACTGCATTCTGAATCAGGCTTTTGATCCAACCGCCAAAAGAGAGTCTAGATAGATGTTCGTCGAGGCTTTTGGCCATCTGGCCATTGGCCGTTGGCCGTAATGACAATCGGCACAATGATAGCCAAGTCGATATATTTTATTATTTGTTTATATTCCTTTATTTATTTTCATACAAATCGTATACATTTTTAAATATTTCTAAAAATAAAAACAATACAAAAAACATTTAAAAATATAAAAAAATGTAGCCCACCGGTATCGGGAACAGGGTCCAAGCTACCGGCGGTCAAGGCTCCAGAGAGAGGAACCTCCTAACAATACGAGCCGTGTCCAGAAGTACCGCTTTCTGAATCAAGCCCTTGATCCAGCTGCCTAACGAGAGCCTCCTCAGGTATTGGTCGAAGCTCTTGGCAATTAAGCCATGGGCTGATACAACTATCGGCACAGTGATCGCTGAGTCTACATCCCACATGTGGACAACCTCGTGAGCCAAGTCAAGATACTTGATTTGTTTCATTGTTAATTGACATTTTTGTGTTATTATTCAATCGTCCTAGTTTTTAAATTAGGTTCTTCACTTAAAATGAGGGATAGTTATTTGAATTTTTGACTGTCTAGTTGAAAGTTCGGCTAAAGTGGTATTGGTTTTACTATTAGGAATTTCTCAGTAGCTGCCCAGTTGATGGCAAGAGGCCCGCCCTATTTCATGGAATTAAACATAATTGTCAAAATATGGGTGTTATGTGGTACGCATCTGTCCCTTCGGAGAAAAAGGTTTGATATTATCTATTTATTTGAATAAGATCATTCCATGAAATGAGAGACGACTATTAATCACTTTATTTGTCTTTAAAAGCATGCAATAATGACCCTAAAAGCAAAACTGCGCCAGTTAACCTGTAACATTGCAAAGCTAACCACTACCGCAATTTCAAGCTAAACTTTTGCTCTTTTATCAAAAACCAAGCCAAAATTAGAGGCCATTTATATTTTCGTCTGCTGCCCGACTTCTAACAAACCAGCTTGATTATACCTCATACCACCACCTGTAGAATTTTTAACAAAATGGCAGCTGCCAATAGCGTCCGCCCGTTCGTTCCCAACGATTACCAGTTTTATGTACGTGCCGTAAAAACCTTGGGATTTGGCACATGGAAGGCGCTACTAAGATATACTCCAGGCTGTTTCTGAGTTTTCTGGCGCAAGATCGAATTTAGTATTAAGGCGCTCCCTCACCGAGAGCATTCGCTTGTAATGTAACAATCCAAGTTTCGATTTTGTACAGAAACAAGTGAACGTAATGCTCAAAATCGAATCTTGTATTTGTTACATTACAGGCGAATGCTCTCGGTGAGGGAGCGCCTTTACATGCCCAGCAGTCATGACGACGACCACAAATTAAAAACAGGGTGTAAACGGACCCTTCACAAAGCCCTCAACCAAGCATTATGTACATCAAACTAAGTAACTTTATTCAAAAAAATTATTGCTGGGAAACGACTTTTTTTTTTGTGTGAAAAATCACGTTTTACGGTAGGACTCAATGTAACGCATTTAACACATTTTGCTAATGGATGGATTGAGTAGTACGGCGGTCGTGGAGGTGTTTAAATAAAAATATCGCAGTGACGGGGAGAACAAGTGGCTTTTGGCTTCGTTAAGGGTCTTGTTACACCCTTTAGGTAGCCTTCTTCACACTAATAGAAAGCCTTAATGCTCCGTAGGCCTCACGGTCGCGAGCCTGACTGCTGAACTGGCTTGGGTCCAATTTCCAGATCCGACAAAGTGTTGTTGGGTTTTTCCGTAATTATGACATGTTTTTGCAGTTGCCTGGAGTTTGGAAGTTGGCGGTATAATACCCACGGAGGTATTATACCGCCCCCCCCCCCCCCCCCGGAGAGCACATAAAGCCGTTGAGCCTGCGCCTGATTCCTTGTCCATCTAATCAAATCAAATAATTTATTCACATAATATGGGTCTACATAGATCGTAAATATAAATGTTACATTACTCAATACAACATAATAAAAAATTAAAAAAAATATTCCAACTTATATGTATAAATTATCAGCAAATTTCTTCTCTCTTTCTTAAGGATCCTCATAATAACCATTTCTGGTAAACGAAACATAAAATAAAAGCTTATAATATAATAAATCCCTAATCGTGTCGAGCTTCCGCCTCTTTAGATTTTGTGACTGAAATAAGAGAGAGTGCAACTGTGTCTTTGAACGTCGAATCCTGAATTCATACAAACTGTAGCAAAAAAGCATTCATGAAAAAAAAACGCTTCTCCTTCGATTTGCTCTCAGTATAGCAAAAGGCTTACAAGACAGTCGTCTCGTAAGCGTGTCGTAACATGTAATAAAATTCCGTGTAATTTAACGCTAAATATCTTTTTTTTGTACATTGCAAAATTCACGTTGATGTATGGATAGATGTAAGAAGCTATATAGTACCCTAAGCACAGTAGGTATTTTCGTAGAGACAAACTTTCAAGTTACATTATACAGACCCGCTGCAGAACAAGTGATGGTATTAGAGCACCTTGGTCTTCAATCAACTGAGCATACTGCAGTCCACCGCTAGCTAACATTTGCTTTTTCCAAGCTTACACCCGGGTCACGTCTTAATTTTATGTCTATTATATTTTTTTGTTTTTAACTTAACGCTTTGAGATTCTGAGTATTCTTCTAAGTCGACCATAGCCCTCGACCACGCGGGAAGAGAGATTGTGCGCGAGCGCAGATTTGGAGACACACTTGATACCCGGTGTTTTTACACCCGTAGTGGTCTTAGTGGGCTACTCGTTTACATGATAAGTGAAAAACTTTTTGTATTTTTATTAAATTTTTATGTTATACGTTTTATTTGTAAATTATTATTAATTTCAGATTATGAATCAACTGTTATACCACGAGTTTGCAGCAAATTTAAAAAATATAAAGTATACAATGCTACATTTCTTTTAATAAAGGTTTATAGTGTAGGTACTTGAAAGATTGGTTTTCCAGCTGTTTTTATATTAATTATTTCATTAATTAAAACCCGTGCTTTTTTACACCTATTATAGCATAGTAGTACCTATACAAGTAATAATTCATTGTAGCCTATAAGAGTTGAAAATTAAAATTCTCGTAACGTATAATTTGACTTGATTCTATGTAGGAAAATTATTTAATTTTCAGCTCAAAAAGCGTTCGAATTTACGTTTTGTTCTCGTCGCGCATTGTACTTGGCCTAAGAAGAGCATAAAGAAACAAAAACAAATTTATATTTTTTTTATTCTTTTTTCGCATCATCAGCTGCAGCATCATCAGCTGCAGCATCACCAGAAGGTTCAGCAGCATTATCACCTTCCTCAGTATCTTCATTAGTCATTTCTGGCATGTTAAATCTGGATGTTTGTTGAGGTAGCACCTCTTGGGGTTCTTCTACGTCCGGTATACGATAGGCCATCATGGCTGCCCCATAGTTGCCTAGACCGGTGTCAAAGAAGACTATCTGTAAAAAGAATTTTTGGTTAGAAAAGAAACCGACCCGAACATACAACATTATTTTTAGTATATGCGAAACCTGAATATAGTTTGTTCAGAATAAGTAACTGAATCGATTCCAATAATTTTTAAACCATGCTATATTATTGGTCCCAAAAATATGTTTTAAAAAGGTTACACGTTAGACACTGAGCGGCACTAAGTACCTATCGCAATCATTTAGGTACCTACTGCCAAATTACTATTATCAATGAGCTCAAGACGACGCTGGAGGCGTGCGCGTGGCGGCGTCGCGTGGTGTCCACGTTTTTGTGCGGACAACCAGCTAACAGAACAAGCTTATAACTTCGTGATTTTTCATGATACAGTTTTGAAATTTTGTACATAGATTCTTTACATAAAAATACTAGACACGTGTTTCAGGTTTCGCAAATACTAAAACTAATGTTGTATATTATGACGATGGGACAGAGAAAAGAAACTAGTTATTTTATGGCCTTCAAAACAAAAGAAAATCAATTATAATTAAAATTGAATACTACAAGTGTGTGCTCGTAATTAGGTATCTTGTACCGTGTTTGAATGCACCAGTGTGCAGTGGAGCAAAGATTTGAATACCTGCAGATTAAATGTTTTAGCCTCATGTTTGAAAATTAAAGAGTAAGGTCTAAAGTTCAATACACCGAAATCAAAAATCCTCAAAGACAAACTGCTGTCAAATATAACCTGAAATATCTTCATCGATTTCGCCACCACATAAATGATGGCACATACTAAACCATCTACCACCTGTTAGCATCAATCAGTACGAACGATGCAAACTCACTGTCGACCAAAAAATCTGGTTCATAGATCACCTCCACAAACGTCACGACAGGCGACCGATCATCCGGAAAGGAACGCAGGAATTGAGCGGTAAAGATTAGGAGTGACAAATGACTTATAGGATGTACTGAAAAATGTGAGGAATAAGTATTGCAATGCTTAGATGCAGTGGAAATCAATCAAGTAGGTATAGACTGGTCGCGGGAGTTATAGCATTACCGTGACCCTGGAACATAAAGGGCTATTGAACGACACCGTGGATTTTAGTCAGTACAAATCTGACAGTCCCTCCCGCTCTGCCCTGGGTGGGAGGACTCATTTGATGATTTTAACACGATAAAAAAAAAAAAAGGTATAGACTAAGAATTTGGAGTGATCTTAATTTTATTTTAAAACTAGCTGTTGTCCACGACCTTCGTTTGCGTGAAATTATTATAATATTAATTAATATTTGCCTGATAATAAAACTTGAAATAGGTAACAAAATTCAATTCAAAAGTATTATTATAATATAATAATTATGCTGCTTTCTTTTATACAAAACTTACTTTTCCATCAATCAGATATCTGATGTAGTAAATTTCGTTCAGCTTCGTGAATCCCATTTCCGTGGCTATAGTCTGGGCCCTGGCAGTGGTAAATATACCAGCCAAAGCAGGGACATTCGCGCTTGAGCTCAGATTAATTGCTGCTTTTATAAACTCTTTTGCTATGCCTGAAAAAGTTACACAAAATCTGGCTTTCATTCGTATACTTTAGTGCTAACAGAAGTAAATAGTATGCCTGATAAAAGAGAAATATTTTAAAGAACTGTAATTATATTAAAATGAAGTTCTTTTACCATGGGTCTAACTATAAATAGCCGTTGGTTCCGGCTGTCATTTGTAGATTCTTTGTCAGTTGTTACAGGTAGTCAGTGGCCTGAAAGTCTGAGAACCAGTCTTATCAAGGGGTATCGTATTACCCAGTACTAAATGGGTTGGGGAGGTCAGATAGGCTGTCGCAGTGTCGCTCCATGTAAAATACTGGTATTTAGCATCCGGTTAGACTGGAAGCCGACCGCAGCGTAGTTGGGAAAAGGCTAAGCAGATGATGAGTACGATGACATGCTGCGCCGATCCTAAATAAATTGGCTTAAAGGCATAAATCATCCATTCCAATCACATTGATTAATTTTGACTGCTTCGTTGGTCCTGAGTTATATTCCCAAGTTGGTTTAAGTGCTATTGAGTTTTTTCATCTGGAATTTGAAAATTGCAGCCTTGAGTCTGGACTTGTGTCCGGTGGATGGCAATAGGCCCACCCCCTGTTGCATACGAACATTACTGGCGAAATGGAAATACTACTCTGCCTAACTGTGACGATATTATAATAACACTAGCACTTCGTCCGCAAAAATTGTGATAGCTCGCAGCTCGGGTAATATGTAAGATATAAAATTAATTACATACGGGACCGAAACGTGGTCGCTCACAATGGGCCTCATCAGAAGGCTGAAAGTCACCCAAAGGGCAATGGAGAGGGCTATGCTCGGAGTTTCCTTGCGTGATCAAATCAGAAATGAGGAGATCCGCAAGAGAACCAAGGTTACCGACGTAGCCCGAAGAATAGCCAAACTTAAGTGGCAGTGGGCAGGGCACATTGCTCGCAGAACGGATGGCCGATGGGGCCGAAAAGTTCTGGAGTGGCGACCGCGAACCGGAAGACGCTGCGTTGGAAGGCCTCCCACTAGGTGGACCGATGACCTTGTAAAGGTTGCAGGGATCCGCTGGATGCGAGACGCACGGGACCGGTCAATGTGGCGACACTTGGGGGAGGCCTATGTCCAGCAGTGGACGTCTTTCGGCTGAAATGATGATGATGATGATGAAAATTAATTTATATCCTATAGCACCCATGAATAATGTAGCTGTCTTCCAGTGAAATAATTTTTTGAATTGGATCATTAGTTACGGAGATTACCCCTTAAATACAAACTTACATACAAGTACCTCTTATTATATAAGTATAGATTGTTAACAGATTATAACAAACCTCGATGCCTATACCGGTTCTTCAAAGCGAGTATGTATATCTTGAAGTATCGTCTGACGCGAAGATTTTCGAAGACATTGACTGGCTTCTCTATCTCGTTGTAGAATTTCATAACAGAGGTGTACAGAGGATTGTGGGTTAGCTTGACTCGGCTGAATGTTCGGGAGAAGGCATCTGGAATGGGAAGAAAGCAGAAAGTTATCATTTAATGACAAACATTATTTACGCTACAAAAAGTACTGCCGCAACATAGAACAAAAATTACTACAGCGCCATCTATGGCATAAATGAAGAACTAACATCAAATTCCTAAATCGCGCAGTTAAAGTGGATAACTTTAACGTCATCGTGAGAACATTGTTCTATCACTTCGTGTCCTAGCTCAGACCAACGCGCACCTCGAGTGGACTTTGATTAAGCCATTAGATTCATCGTCATCCAACAACATCCTCATCATCATCAGGAACGGCAGCTGGAAGGTCAACGAGTGCAGGTCGCGGTCTAAGGTACGTACGCTGCACATATACAGGGTGTTTGGTTAAACGTGGGCAATACTTTAGGGGCATGTAGTACTCATGAAAATAAGCAACTTTTACTATGGGAACGACCATGAAATCGCGAAAAAAATATTAGCTGCTCCATACATTATAGTCGCGTAACTCGAAAAACTGTAGGCAACAGCAGATTTTTTAAATCATATTTCATATTTAGCCCCATAGTAAGAGTAGCTCATATTTATGAGTACTTCACTCCCTTAAAGTATTGCCGACGTTTAACCAAACACCCTGTATAGAAAACTAACTGTGTCATTTTTCAAATCCGGTAGGAATCGAGTTGTATGGAACCTTCGCCACTGCCAGACATAACCCATCTAGTCGGAGGATCCTCGCATTTCTATGGAGGATGAAGAACTTTATATCCTGTCGTCCATAACTCCCAAATCATTGCATAGGACGTAAACGTACCCTTCACGAAGCAGTAAATTAAGCATTCGGTATATTTAAACACTGCATAATATTTAGAATATTTATCAAATCAGAAATGAGCACATCCGCAAGAGAACCAAGGTTACCGACGTAGCCCGAAGAATAGCCAAACTTAAGTGGCAGTGGGCAGGGTACATTGCTTGCAGAACGGATGGCCGATGGGGCCGAAAAGTTCTGGAGTGGCGACCGCGAACCGGAAGACGTTGCGTTGGAAGGCCTCCCACTAGGTGGACCGATGACCTGGTGAAGGTTGCAAGGATCCGCTGGATGCGAGTCGCACGGGACCGGCCAATGTGGCGACACTTGCGGGAGGCCTATGTCCAGCAGTGGACGTCTTTTGGCTGAAATGATGAATGATGATGTTAATATTTATTGCTGGGAAATGACTTTTTGTTTCGTATGCAAAATCACGGTTTACGATTGCGCTCAATGTTAGGTTCTCAAAATATTGTGCTGATTGATGCATGGAATAGTACAGGGGTCATGGAGGAATTAAAAGTACAGTTATAACCAGTGATCAGAATAGGCTGACTATATTTGCCTAAACTTCGGAGAACAGAGACAGAAAGTGGAGACTTCCTTACGACTATATTTTTTTTTCCCGCGATTCGGGAATATAGTCAGCCTATTCCGATCACTGGTTATAACGTTTAAAATTTGTATACATCGATAAAGAACTTTAAGATCAAATTGAAACTGATGCAAAACCTGAAAAAATGATCATTTAGATACTAGAACAATCTCATGATTACTCAAATCAAGAAGACGACACTAATTGATTAATTAGCTTCCTTAGACATTGACATTTGGCGTGTCAAACGTCAAATGAACGCTGCCATTGAAGTCGTTTCGGGTAATCGGGCCCCGGGCTATATCGAATAAATGTCATGTAATTTCGTCTAATTAATCAGCAAGACGTTTATGGATATTAACTATATTGATATCTATGTCATAAAAACTTTTGTAACTGTTTTATTATCTTCGTTTCTTTGGAGAAAAAAAAGAAAGAACAATAGCAGGGTATTCTGAAATCAAAAAATATTTATTTATTTATTAAAACTTTATGCACAAGTAACAAGAATGCACAAAGGCGGACTTAATGCCATAGGCATTGCTTTATGCAATATTCACGAGAATCGATCGCTATAACTCTCAGTAAGATTAGAGTTAAGTAAAACACATACAATATGTTAAAAAAACTCTATCCGATCCGAAATGGGCAAATAGATTTACTAATGACATTTCCAAATAAATAAGAAACATAAAATATTCATGAAAATAAACATATTAATTAATTTAAAAATGCTTCTTCGATTTTTGTTTTTTCTTAAATTACCAATATAATTTTCCTAAAATCTAACAAACTTTTAAAACGTGACCACACCATCTTCGGCATTGGTAAGTATGGTCACCGCTGAGAAAGAAGCCTCATCTCTGAGAGGGAGTGAGCCATCCACCATATCCACGATGCGAGTCCAGTGCGGGTTAGTAGATATCATAATGTCTTCGAATGATCGGTTTTAAAACGGCCGGTTTGCTCTATAAATGTTTTTTTACATGTGTTTTTCTTCACCGCATTGACTCAAATGAAAAGGTGATGAAAATATATTAAACAAAGTAAAGTGCCTGACTGGATTCAAATCCTCAACTTCGACTCTTTAAGTATCGAAACCAATAAGGTAATCTTTATCTGTAAACATAGCTAATATAACAGCTAAACAGAAGAGGCAAAAGGCTAGTCATGTCATTAGTTTCAAAGATATTTTAAAAAGCTTAACTTCACATTAAGATAACGCAATTTTCTTATCCAGATATTTTTCTAAATTGAGCTCATAACCAAAAGCTACCACACCCAAATCTACCTCAAACTACCTACACAAAAGCATAAAAACAAACATTTATTTCTCATAGTCACAAACTAAGCAGGTCTCATTTCGAGAGCCCACTAAAAATCGCATTGTATTTACTTTTAGCTCGCTGTGAATCCAAATTGTCTTTTTCTGTTTATCAATAGCGAATCAGAAAATAAGTTCACCTCACGACTTGATACTGGTAGACAGTGTAGTGTTCTGTATACGCTTCGATAGCATCACGGCCCCTAATATAGACCTACCCGTATCTACTACTTGGAATCCAATTTACGTACAAGAAATAGGGTTTAAGGCATGGGAGGTAGCGTTTTGGGAAATCGCTTCATGATTTATCACGGATTCCAGTAAAAAAAACGAAAATGCTGAAAAGTTTTCTTAGGGACACAAAAGTCCTTCTGGAAATTGCTAAACCGCAGACCTGGCAAGTACAAAACAGCCGATAGAGGTATTCCAATGAAACTAAATGTAACTGGGGACACACGTCACAAACAACGTCCTGACCTTGTACTACCTCTTGTTCTCCATTTTGTGCAACTTCACTTGCACTTTGAGGAACCTGTGCCAAGCCATTGCTAACGCTGTCGATGTTAAAATCGTCAACGTAACGAAGATAAACAAAAACAACACGTTATTTAACTCTGGCACGTTTTAAAGAAAAAGGAAATGAACAATAAGGTTGAAATTAGAACAAAAAGACAGACAGCTAAGGCTACAATTGTACTATTCATTAAAATATACACAATTAGCGGTTCGTCCCGGATACGCACAGATGGACATATTATTTCAATTTATTTTTATTTATAGCATTCTAATGGTAGAAGAAGATGTAAGAAGTTACGCTGGAAGGCCTAGTGAAGGTTACAGGGATCCGCTGGATGCGAGTCGCACGGGACCGGTCAATGTGGCACACTTGGGGGAGGCCTATGTCCAGCACGTCTTTCGGCTGAAATGATGATGATGATGGTTCTAACGGTGAAAGAATTTTTGAAATCGGTCCAGTAGTTTTTGAGTTTATTCGTTACAAACATACAAATCTTTCTCCTTCACAATATTAGTGTAGATTTAATAAACTTAGTTATTAGACTCAGAATTATAATTTCATTCAAAATTCCGATCAAAGTAGAAGCAACACAACAGTGAAAGTGTGCATGAGCGGTACGTTCTTTCGTTCGCCGACACGCACACAAGCACACGAGTAATACGTACGCAAGACTCGCACTTATCTTAAAAAGGCTAATTTGAAATCGCTTTTCTTTTTTCAAACCTTTTAAAGAGACCTAATGAACTCGCCACATCTCACAACTTGCACCAACCAAGAAAACCCTGTAGCTGAATCGGAATTCTTTTTACGGATGCAGTAAAAATTTAGGCTCGAAGCATTCAAGGAATCTGCCCCCTAATGTAACTGCCATCGGTTCAGAAGGAATCGACTTCCATTCGTTCCGATTGATACGCAAATAGATTCAGAATAGTGATGCGACTACTTTCTGTGTGTTCGATTTTTATGGGAATTCGATTGACTATTATTAAGAGTTAGTATTTAATGAGGATATGCGTTTTCTCATATAGCAAAAACATTATATCATAATCAACCTTTAATGTGCCAACTACTGACACATAAATAGCGTCGTTGAAGTTCTAAAACCACGTCACACTATTTGTCTGTTTTCTTTTAATTTTTGTTTCGTGAATTCGTGGACAATGTTGTGAGTTACATTGTGTATACATAAATATGGAATAAATTGTGTATAAATGTATTTCTAAGTATTGTGTTAATTTAAGAATTGCTTGGCATGTAACTGTTTTTTTTCCCTAACAAATAAAAAATAAAAAAGTCATTCTAGGCGGTTTTGCAATTTTGATTTTTGCCGTTTGCTAGAAAATTAGAAGACCCGTTGTTTTAGCCAATCACAGAAACAAGCAACGTCTATATCTAATTTGAAGTGAACACAAATTGTAAAATAATATTGTATCATTACGTGGTATAATTATGCAGTCTTTTTAATCTCCTAAACTTGCTATTTTTGACTTACGTGGTGTTAGAACTTTAACGAGGATTGGCTGAAATAATTTACAAATAACAATGGCTAAAAATAAACAGGGTCGAAGGGACACTGTCGCACAAACGCTTACCACGTATTCAGTACATCATTCTGAATCCGTACAAGAGAACAGTACTTGGAAGGATCCAAGTACTGTTCTCCTGCGCCACCTCGAACCAGCCTTCGTGATGCGCGTTATGATCATCTCGCCACCTCTTTCAAGGCGTCAGCGTCGGCGGCCCCGTGCATTTTCAGGCACCCATCGTGTTGAGATCATTGCCCAGCGGTCGTTATGCATGCGGCTCACGTGACCTGTTCAATCCCATTTGAGATAGCTAGATTAAGATTTTTAAACAAAATACAATATTACTTTTGTCCTGTATCCTCATGATAAGTACTCCAATTAATTTATCCGTTCCTTCCTTAACAGCTGCAATGGACATCTTGTCTTTCATCCATATCCGAACGTTGTGGACGAACTCGTCTGTGCCTTCCTTGTCATCTATTATTTTCATTGATCTGTAGGTTACCTGAAAAAAAAAACAAAAAATTACTGACTTTCGAAGAAAATCTTTGGTGGCAAATAGAAAGAAAAAGTATTTATTTGTCGCAGGGACATAACGTGCATAAAAAAAAAAAAAAAAACAAAAAAAAAAATACGTTACAAATATTTAAAATACAGCAGGACGGAACAGAGTTGACAGTTTGCACGTCATGACTGCAACAAGCAGGTTACCACTCAGCATGATGCTGTGCTATGGGGGGCTCACAGCACAGCGCTGGTTTTCAGTCGTCAACGGTGAAAAAAACGTACGGAGATCTAGTTGACTTTGTAAGTTGTACCACCCTAGGTTCAAAATCGCTTTTTACATCGCATTCAGTTTTTTAGATTTCCTTGAGCAGTTATCTTATCTTTGGCTAGCAAACCAACAACCAACTTACTCCAACAAGAATAAAGCTCACTATGGCTTTAACAAACTTGTCAATGGCAGCAACATTGTTGGAAGGACGAAAAGATCAGTTTGATTGTGACAGTGGTGTTAAACCAGAGGTAAAAATAACTGTAACAGGCCTCCTATATTGACCTGCTTTCTTTAAAAAAGGTCATTATGTGTCTATCCTTTTCCTGATTTCATTGGGGTCAGCTTCCAGCCCCCGTAGCATGACCACCGTAGACAAGGATTTCTTTGACGGAAGAATCGACAAAATGACAGACAGTGCAAAGAAATCTGTCATTCTGTCAACACAATCTGTCATTTTGTCGATTCTTCCGTCAAAGAAATCCTTGTCTACGGTGGTCATGCTACAGGGGCAGTATAGAGATGTTTCCTGAAAAAATCTAATTAGTCCGTCAGATAGATTTCCAAAAAATATTGGACGTGTGTTTTTTCTTTTTTCACGAAAACTAAAAATGAAGACGATACAGTGCGTCGAAAACTCGTGTGTCGTCATACTTGTAAGTATAGTATACCGACTTTTTACTGAAAAGTGACATCACATGCCCCCACTCATGATCTTTGATGTGTTTTATCTTCGTCAATTTTTATTGATTTGATAAAACAAAAAATACGTGTCCAATATTTTTCGATAATCTATCTGACGGACTAAATAGAATCATATTTTTTTACACAGGAAACATCCCTATTACCAGATATATCTGAATACTAGTATTTTACATGGAGCGACTGTCTATCCGACCTCCACAACCCAGTAACTACTGACGTAGACGGTACCCCTTGGTAAGACTGGTTGACAGACCTTCGGACCACTGGCTTCCTGTAACGACAGTCTCTTATCTACAAATGACATTTAGGATCAGCGATTTAAGTTGCTTTCCGAGGCCCGGAGGAAACTCAGTATGCAATGGATGGTCACCCATCCACAGACCGACCTTAGTAAGCGCGCTTAACCCCGAAGATCGACCCGTGCGGCTGTTATTATTTAGCCACAAGCTCCTCTGTCTATACAATAGATAATTTCTAAAATACTAAATCTTTTTCGAAATTATCTCGAACTTGGACTTCTTGGACTTAAAAAAAAATTTAAAAAAAAAAAAACTTTTATTTCGGACAAGCAACATCCATAGAGGGTTAGTAAAATAAAACTTATAAACTATGTTAATTAAAACTTATTTTGATACAAGCTTGTTGTTCGAGAGGCATCTACGAACAATAGTCCCAAAAATCGGGGAGTCGAACCTGCCTGCTATAGTCTTCAGGATGGAGTTGGAGCTGGCCCGTACTCTGCAGAGTAACGACGCAGACTTTTTCCTAATGATCGCGTGAAAGTCGTCGACGCGTGCCTGCGCGAACATACCAGATGCACTGCAGAAACGGGACAGCCCCATCAACATCCTGAATCCATTATTATACTGGACCCGTAGGGCGCTGATGGTCCGCTGAGTATAATTGGCCCACAGGCTGCACGTGTAGAAGACTTGGCAATAAGCTTTGAATAGCGTTATTTTAACTTGCTTACTACAAAGTGCAAAACCTGCGGGTCAACATGTTACACCGGACCGCCAACGCCCTACGTTTCCTATCCATATCCGACTGGTCCTAAAGGTCCCCCAGATACTTGAACTACTACTTAGCTAAGTACTTATTATTTTCTCAAAGAATTAGATCTAATTTCAGCAACGTTTTAAAGATTCGAAAAGTATTTTAATCAAATAAAGATTTCAGATAAAATATTTTTCAAACAATTTTTTTGAATTTGGACTCAAATTCAATAGCGAATTGGTTTCTTTAATAAACTTTAGAAGGTTTATTAAAAAATATCTATCAAAAGTATTTTTCAATTATTTTTTTATGGAGTTAAACGTGAGGGTGCCAGTGTAGGCGGGGAGTTCATAGAAATAATTAATATCGGGCTGTGCACTGGACTCAGTATACAGGGTGTAAACAGACCCTTCACATAGCCGTTAACCAAGCATTATGTACATCAAACTAAATAACTTTACGCAAAAATTATTGCTGGGAATCGACTTTTTTTTTGGGGTAAAATCACATTTTACGGTAGGACTCGATGGAAAGCACTCAAATCATTGTGCTGATGTATGGGTTGAATAGTACGGGGGTCGCGGAGGTGTTTAAAGTAAAAAACTTACATTAAAAACATGTATTTAAAAAAAAAACTTGTGAAAAAGTTTGAACTTTGACCCCCAATATCTCCGTAACTAGAAGGTTCCCAGGTATGGTCTAGTACAAAAAAATGATCGTAAAGACGGGAAGAACAAGTGCCTTTCGGTTATGTTAAGGGTCTGTTTACACCCTTTATAAAATAAAATTACTTGAACCTGAAAACTAAAGCCATGTCTGCCGCATGCCTGACGGGCTGTGAGCCAAAATAACCACGACACAGCACACAGCCAGAAGGCAATGCGGTAGACCTCGCAGGAGATGGCGGGTTGAGCTGGACAAAACTAACGACCAGCGGTCTACATTGGCCCTGGATCGAAGAATTTGGAAGTTTGAAGTGAAGCATTTATATTCAACACCCTTTTAGTCACCTGCGATTTCATTTTTTAGATTTTTTCTTCTTCTATCGCCATACCTTGTCGATATTCCACTCATTGGCGCGAAACGCTTTGATATATCTTTGCGCACAGTCAAGGAGTAGAATTCCCTGCCTGCGTCGGTGTTCCCGAGTTCATAATGAATGAATAATGATTGATTGGTTGATTAGTATTAGTAAGTATATTAGTATATTAGTATTAGTATTGGTGATTAGTAATATTAGTAAATGAGTAAAGATAAGTAAATTAGTAAAATTAGATAATTAGTAAATGTTAGTAAATTAGTAATTAGTATATAAGCATTTGCTAAAAAGTAAAACAATTGAAAATTTAGTGTCCGCACTTGTAAACTTTTTCTCTATACTGTTTGTTCCGATCCCTCAGACAAACCGTGAAAACGGTTTTGTGGGACATAGTTTTTAAGTTATGATTTCTGTAAATCTTGTCTTTATAAATAAATAAATAATAATAATATAACCCAAATCTATTTAAGGCGACATTAAGTGCCAGTTTGAGCGAGTCGTCGAATCCTCGCCCGCAAGGGCTCCTGCTTCAACGCGCATTAAGTTTATTCGAAAAAACAGCCCCCTTTGATTTATCAAACACACGTCGTAGATTAAAATATAAGTCAAATTGTCTTTTAGATGGTCAAAGTTTTATGCAAATACGCCCGATTGTTTTTGCGTGATTATAGTTTTTTTGCCCGCGTTAGACATTACTTTACAAATTAATTGCACTTGGTTATAAAAATATAATTTCACATTTTCACATATCAAATTATGAAGAAAATTGTCTAGCATAACATATATTTTTTTCAAAGAAATAAGACGTAAGAAGTTTAGACGTGATGTTCAATTTCAGATCATTAAAATTCGTATATCTGCGCCTTAAGTCGTGAGTGAATAGGCTTCACGCTTTCAGTGAAGCCCAGATAAAAATAGAGGCAGTTTGTTTTTCACCCACTCTTTCTTGGCACAAAACATCTTAATTAAGTAAATTAAGATTTCCGACCGGCGATTCATCTTTTTTGTTTTTGGACCCTTTAATTAAATAGTCAGTTTCAAACCGATTGCCGCATTGTTGGTGGAAATTATATATTTTTTGCAAGGAAGTAATAAATGGCTACTTCTGCGTTGTAATTTGCAAATGTTCTTTATTGGCTGGTAATTAATTTACCCTGCCAGAACAATGATTACTTACACTTCTTTAAAATAGGTAGCGTGGAAGAAAACAGTGCCTTTGAAAAATCCGAAAAAAATATTTTATCAGTCTAACCAAACCATTAACATGCACTTTTGGATGATTGTCAAGAAGCTCATCGATCAGAACATTTTAACTACAGGCCCGTAGTACAAACGTAGCCTTCTACACCTTCTTCTTTATCGTGTGGTTAGTACCTAACCTGGTATAAGAGTTTTTATGCTGCCCAAGGGCCTCTGACTTGGCTTTACAGGCCGTCGAGAAATATCTCTCAGGCATGCTGGTTTCCTCATGATGTTTTCCTTCACCGAAGCAAGTGATAATTATAAAATATCCACATGAATCCAAAAAATGGTGCGTGTGTATGCGAATTTTATTTTTTTGTATGTATGTAATTGTGTATTTAATTCTTTGTTTTTCTGAGATTCAAAAGTGCCTGCTATGGTCTAATAGAAATAAATGCTTCTGAGTTTGAGTTTGAAATCGAGACCTATAACTTAGCAGTCCGATGGTCACACCATTAGACTATCACTGCTATACCATACTATGCTACACCTTTCCAATCAAAAGCGTTGTTACCTTCTACGAGACCTTTCAGTTGTGCGTGCTACGCCGTAGCAAATCGCGTAGCATGGCATAACACTATGCGTGGCGTAGCGTAGCATGTGAGTGACTTTTAGTGAACACCATAAGTAATTTATTTCACGTGCTACGCCGTAGCAAATCGCGTAACATGGCATAACACGATGCGTGGCGTAGCGTAGCATGCGAGTGAGTTTTTGTGGACACCATGAGTAATTTACTTCAGTTTTAGTTTTTTATGCTTGTTTTAAGTGCTCCTTTTTAGGGTTCAATTGCCAAATGGCAAAAATATGGAACCCTTATAAATTCGCCCTGTCCGTCCGTATATCACAGCCATTTTACTCCGAGACTGTTGACCACCACACAGTTCAGATTTAGAGAGCAGATGTTTTCCATAAACCGCTACACAAAATTAATAAAGAATATGGGGGTGGCT
Source organism: Noctua comes (assembly GCA_963082995.1). Classification (NCBI taxonomy): domain Eukaryota; kingdom Metazoa; phylum Arthropoda; class Insecta; order Lepidoptera; family Noctuidae; genus Noctua; species Noctua comes. The sequence goes on along the minus strand of OY720290.1, from coordinate 4,132,227 downwards.
CTCCATACCTGTAAATGAGGATTGAAAAAAAAAATCTACTTATGTAACTGGACAGCTCTTAAAAAAAAAATATCGAGGTTCCAAAATACTTTTTGCTTACGTCAAAGGTTGATGATACCTTCGCTTCTAATGCCGTAAAAAAATCTGTTCCCCCCATTAATTTTGAAAGAGGAGGAAAATTTAAAAAATGTGGGTTCGTGGAACATAAAAGAATTTTAAACGAAAATTGATTTGAATAAGATTTGATATTTAGCTTTTGAGATATGGGATTTTTTCGTGACACTGCAGCAGTAACTTTGAAAATTTTCCAGTGGCGAAGGTTCCATAGAACTCGATTCCTACCGGCTTCCCTTTGAAAAATGGCAGTCAGTATTCTATAGACAAATAATATAACCACATTAAAGATATGTACCCCGGGTTACCTCTTACAAAAATGAACCCAGTAGCAAATACTAAAATTTTCTCACCTCTCCTTCTTCAGTCAAATAATATTTCTTGAGCAATCGTATAGCATCATCATATCTCCAGTCCTGCAGGTCTTCAAACCTGATTCCACAAGGCAACCGACCCCATATGGAAGGAGCTTTGATCCTGTCTTCTAACATTTTCATTTTTTCCAATTCTGTATTGCTTTTCGCCATGATTGGTTAGCTGTGAAAAAAAAAAATCATTTGTAAAAAAAAAGTTTTCGCCAGCGCTACTGACAACAAAGTGTTATGAGGTTTTTCATCAAAAATTATGGATTCCAAAGTTTGGATTTTTATCCAGCAGATGTTATTAGGCCCGCCCCAATTACGTGGGACTTAAACATAACTGAGAGCAGCGGTGGCCCAGTGGTGGCGGCTCCGACTTACAAACAGTAAGTCGTGGGTTCGAACCTAGGCAGGTGCATTACTTTGTGTAATTTATTTCATCACCATTGCTCTCAAAAACGGTGAAGGAAAACATCGTGAGGAAACCGGCATGTCTTAGAACCAAAAATTCGAAGACATGTGACATCTACCAAACCGCAGTGGGCCCGCGTGGTGGATTATAGCCTATTCCCTCTCATAGAGAGGAGGCCGGTGTCCCAGCAGTGGGAACATTATAGGCTGATTATGCTATGCTTATGCTAAACATAACTGGCCAACTATGGGTGTTCTATATACCACTGCCTAACCCTTCGGGGATATGCAAGCGTGATGTTATGTTTATCTTATCATCATTGCAGCCGTTGATCTAGTGGTTTTAAGCGCTACTGCTGAGCATGAGGTCCTGGATTCGCTTCCCGGGGCGGGCAAAGTGCTATTGGGTTTTTCCCTTAGCAGCCACGGAGTCTGAATTGGTGCCCGGTTGATAGCAATAGCCTCGCCCCCTATTACATGGGACTTAGAACATAACTGGCGAAATATGGGTGAACTGTTAGGTACACCTCTGCCAAACTCTTCAGATATATTCATGCGTGTTGTTATGTTTATCTTATCATCATTGCAGCCGAAAGATGTCTATTGCGTAGGCCAAGGTTTGTGATTTATAATCAGCCTACAATGTTTCCACCGCTAGCACATTGAGCTCCTTTCTGTTAGAACCAGCCAAAGTCTACCACGCAGGCCCAGTGCCGGTTGCTGGACGTCACAACCATTGTGTGCATAATCATGCTGGTTTTCGCACGATGTTTTCCTAAATTAATATCAGGAAAGAATAGTAAAGCTACTCATTCAATACAACATTATTTTTAGTATATGCGAAACCTGAATAAAGTTTGTTCAGAATAAGCAACTGAATAATTTTTTAACCATGTTATATTTTGTCCCAAAAATATTTAAAAAAAGTTACAAGTTGGTCACCGATGCGACATTAAGTACCTATTGCAATAAATTAGGTAAATACTGCCAAATTATTATTATCAATGAGCTCAAGACGACACTGTAGGCGCGCGCGTGGGCGCGCTGCGTGGTGACCACGTTTTTGTGTGGACAACCAGGTAACAGAACATGAAGCTTATAACTTTGTGATTTTTCGTGATATAGTTTTGAAATTTTGTACATAGATTCTTTACATAAAATACTAGACACGTGTTTCAGATTTCGCATATACTAAAACTAATGTTGTATATCATAATCATCATTCTTCTGTACCTATCCCAATTTATTTGGGGTCAGGGCAGCATGTCTTCTTCTTCCATACTTATGTATAACTCGCCATCTGATCATTACATAACATACTACACTTCGAGCATACATAATTACCTGCGCTTTTTTAACCTTAAAACTCCAAGTAAAATAATATAAACTGTGTAAAAAATATAATCCAAAAATCTGATTTCAATTAAAAATACACATTAGTTTATAAAAATAATATATCGTATTAATTATCGTTTATAAAAAATAATTCAAAATTATTTTCGTTTACTTTCATCGATCTGACATGTACGTCAAACTGAGAACCATAGACTACTATACAACTTAATAATACCTTTTTAAAATAATTTAGTACATCACTAACAAGGAGGATGCAAACATGAGTATTTATTTATTGTTCAAACCTCTTGTGAATAGAAACTTCGTTTAGTTTTACTGTTTATCTTGACCACAGATATAGATATATCTAGATAACGCAAGAGCACCTACTTCTCATGCCCGGCTTAAGCAAAAGAAACTTAACGTGGCCACTGTCACGTTCAGTCTGCATTGGTGCGCCACGCTAGTCGGACCTCTCTCAAAAAATTAAAGCTGCATTCGTAATGCATTGCGGCTTTTACTTGGAGAGGTTGATGCGACGTTCTGTTTTAACAAGTGATGAATAGCGAAACAAGTGATACTATCGTAAATCGCTTTAGTTTCGTAGTACAGGTGCTTTTGTCATTTTTCTGTCAATTTTATCGATTAGTGCTGTTCATCGTACGCAACACAAAGCGATTCTCGAGAATCGATTTTGTACACAGGTTTCAGAGATTATTTTAATAAATAATCTTAACAACCATTTTCACCAAATTAATTGAATCGGTACTGCTAAACATTTGACCTCAGCAATATACTTAGACCTACCCCACTTACCCACCTACAGAATCAAGGCAAGCAGGTGCGTCTGATTAAATAAGGGTATCATTGTTTGGGCCATTCCAAATGTTTGCTCACACTATGGCAAGTTCCTCTGCTAATATAGGGTTGTGACACTTTACTATCGATATTTTGGGTTTATCCAACGCAGTCATATAGGATTACTAGAAACAATCCATATGAAAATCTGCATTCAACAAGATGTAAACGTACCTTTCATGAAGCCGTCAACCAAGCATTCTGTACTATTTTTTTTGGGATGAATAGTCACGGTTTATGGTAGGACTCAATGTAACGTACTCAAAACATTGCGCAGATGCATGCATTGAATAGTCATGGAGGTATTTAAAGTAAAGTTATAAGATTAAAAACTTGTAAAACGGTGGAACTTTCACTTCCAATATCTAACTAGAAGGCCCAAATATGGTCTACAACAAAAAAAATATCGCAATTATAGGGAGAATCAGTGCCTTTCAGCTTCGTGAAGGGTCTTTTAACATCCATTATAGGTATAGACTAAGAGACAACTATATGTTGTAATATTAATGTTGTATCTGGTTTTCTTTAGAATTGACTGTACCTGTACTTTCAAGTTGTTTTAGATAGTAAGATTCAGATACTTTTTCTGGAGCTGTAATAAATGATGGTCTTTGTAACCAAGTTGTTTTTCTTCTCGTGCCGTTGACTCATATTTTATCCAACGACCAGACGTCCCTAGACAAAGTGAAGTTCTATCTGCGATTTCGATGATTATAAATCCAAAATGGATTCACATTGACAGGCCAACGAAAAGGTTAAGTCAATCCTATTGACAGTCTTAAAATCATAAGAAATATGAAACACTTCAATTGCTACACTTCAAACAACTTATATGTGTAGGCGGGAAAACAAAGAACTAACATAAATGTACCAAGTCTGACATATCGATGCATTTTTCTTGACAAGCAACGCCACCGTGAACTGCGCACTTAAAGTAGTCATACTATATCTACTTATTTAGGCTCTCTGGTCAACTATGCCTATTATTTAATAATTTTCACTTATAAAAGAAAATTGTGTAACCACTATTTAAGTCAAAATAAATAGCTCTCTCTCTATTAGAAGTCGAGTCATGGTATATATTATTAGGTTTCTCGTTTTTAATTTTGGTATTTTTTTAAAATATGTATTAGTTTATTTTATTTGTTTATGTGTATTAGTATCATTATAAGTGCCTATATAAGTTTTCGAAAGCAAGAAGTTATTTTTTTATGCATTTATTTTGTACCCTATCACAATGTTTTCTAATTTAACCCAAAGGTTGACTGGTAGAGAATGCCTTGTGGCATTAAGTCCGCCTATGTACCACTATTGTACATGAAGTTTAAATAAATAAAAATAATTTTAAGGAACGAAATATGTTTTTTATTTGATTTACTGAAAAAATCTTTTATCACAGGGTGATAATTTCATTATAAATTGTCGATAAATTTTACAGACAACACTATATAAGAACAGCAATTTAGTTACCGTTAACTAATGGCCACTTCCATGTTTATTGATGTTATAACGTTACACAATCATCGTTTCTCCCAATTGTTTTGAAAATATTGCCATGGTGATAATGTGGTAAATTATTCTACTCCTACTTTATTTTATTTAATATATTTATATTACTCCTATTATAAATGCGAAAGTTTGGATGGATGGATGGATGTTTGTTACTCAATTAAGCCAGAACGTTGAAACGGATCTTGATGAAATTTGGCACAGACATAGATCATAATCTGGAATAGCATATAGGCTCCTTTTTTTCACAAATACATATCAAAATTTCCACGCGAACGAAGTCGCGGGCAACAGCTAGTATATTTATAAAAGCGAAAATTTCTGAGGATGTGGATGTTTGTTATTCTTTCACGCAAAAACTACTGATCGGATTTGGATGAAATTTAGCACACAGATAGTTTATAACCTGGATTAAAACATAGAATACTTTTTATCTCGGTAGTACGATCCCGTGGGATATTACCGAACTCCACGCGGGCGAAGCCGTGGACATAAGCTTAAACATAATTAAATTCATATAAATCCTCATTCGTCTGAAAGTAACAAAATATTGAAGACACGCAACTTTCACCAACATGCCTCGGGGCCTTCGTAGTGGGTTATTATACCTAACTTGCTCTCACAGAAACGATGTCAGCATCCCAACAGTAGGGACTTAGTAAGCTTATGATAATGCTATAAGTCTGAAATCGTAATCTTGATGAAACATGCTCATTGCGCATACCTTCTTTATCCTTTTTTTTTTTTTTTTTTTTTTTTTTCCCGGATGGGAAATCATCAAATGACCCCCCCCACTCTGGGTGGAGCGGAAGGGAGTGTCAGACTTGTACTGACTAAAACCCATCCATGTTCCTTCTTTGCCCTTTGTGTTCCAGGGCCACGGTATCTCTTTCGAACAGTCCCGCAGCCCTGGCAGACCTTCTTTATCCTTCTTTCTTCTTTATCGTGTGGTTAGGGCCTATCCTGGTGTCAGAGTTTTTATGATGCTCATGGGCCTCTGACTTGGCTTTACGTGCCGTCATGAAATATCTCTCAGGCATGCTGGTTTCATCACGATGTTTTCCTTCACCGAAGCTAGTGATAATTTATATGAATCCGAAAAATCAGAGGTGCGTGCCTTGGGTTCGAACTCGAGACCTATGACTTGGCAGTCCGACGGTCACACCACTAGGCGACCACTGTTATGTAATCTGTATGTGCCTTCTTTGTAATTCAGTAGACCAAAAACCGCTTAAGAAAATGGCGGCTGGTATAAATGAAGTTATTGTTGGAAAATCGTTCTTATTGGAATCAAGTTTATGATTGAGTGTCGACTGACATGCTGATATGATAATAGTGATTGTCTTGAGCTCTTCGATTAAAAGCCAGTTCCTATTACTTGCCAATTACGAATGGTCTGTGGTACGGAAAATAATGTTTCCAATGTCAAAGCTGCTAAAGGCAGAGGATGGATGATGAGATAATAGTGAGAGCTGACAGTTAGCCCCAGATTCTTTTGTATTTAAAAAAATATTAATCCATGGCCCCGATTTACGTAGGTTGTGGGTTCAAGCATTTAATTTCAATTTCTCAATTTTATTACAGTATCGGGTTCACCTAGACCATAGAAACCATTTAGATTCTGAGACGCATGGTCCTCCGACGCACCGTTTCCGAATTATGGGCCTTCTAAAACGAAATATAACTAAAAATTTTCTGAGTCCAACATTTTTTCTAAGTCCCAATATTTTTTTTGTATTTATTGCTGCTCATAATGCCCCTAAGCGTATACTCCAACTCATACAAATCCACCCCTAAGACGACCCACTGACCGTGTGTTTGTTGTGTGTTTTAGATTTATTGTGTGTTTTATTTCATCGCTACTGCTCTCAAAACGGTGAAGGAAAAATATCATAAGGACAACGGCATGTCTTAGAACCATAAAATCGAAGACATCTGTGAAATCCACCACTCCGCACTGGGCCTGCGTTGTGGATTAATGGCCCACTCCCTCTCAAAGAGAGGAGGCCTGGGTCCAAATGATGAGACCACCAAAGGGATCATTCTATAAATTGTTAACATATTCGTAAACTTTTTGCTGGTGTTGTGGTGATTCTTCTTCTTAGCGTGTCGATGACAATTCAAATTGATCCAGCCCAAAAGGAGACGAGTTTGACTATTTCAGTAGCGTCCGCGTGACAAGTAACCACGACGTCTACCATCGAAACCCGAAATAGAAGAAAATAATGATTCTAATATGGCCGTAGATACAAGAGAACCTGATAGACGAGCTGGTACTATGAAGACTAGATGATAATGGATGATGTGATGACAAAACCGGAACCACCTTACCTTGAAAAATATGTTCCCTATTCCACAAAAAACACCGCGTCTACCACCCTACTTATACCGACTTCGCAAACAAAATAAAAATGGCCGCCGACCCACCATACACAGCAAAGCACGCCACACTGACTTGCCGAACTCTGTTCAATAGGGGAAGCGAAAAAAAAAGAAAATAAATCTATACTGTGGCAAGGCATTCATAAAAGTTTGCACGGTATCAAGTAAAATGACTTGGAACGAAGAATAGTTTAATGTGGTTCGTGGAAGGGTTCTGTGGATATTTTTTTGTTGAGGAAAAACTTTTCTTTATATTTTTTTATGTTATTGTGTTATTTTATGTTTATCACCCATCCACGGACCAACCTAGGCAAGCGCTGCTTAACCTGAAGATCGATCCGAGCGGCTGTTATTATTTAGTCACTTAATGTAATTTAAATAAATTGATGCAGTGCCACTGTTCTAAAAATGATGAAGAAAAACATCGAAAGATAGCTGGCACGTCATGTGACATTAACCAAGGGTACATTGGGTCTACCTGTGTCTTAGAAGTGGAAACGTTATAGGCTGATTATGTAAGGGCAATCATTTATTACAATTCAATATGAACCTATTAATAACGCTCAGACACAAACAAAACCAAAACCACACCATAAAGACCAAAAAAAAAGAGAGACCCAAGTTACTACCTAGAAAAACTCCTCAAAATCCCTTTTAGCTCGAACAGACACGATCCCAATTACGTTATTAAAACACATACCCGAAATAGCTAAAAGATTCTCTTATAATAATTCAGCTAGCCTATATCAGTTGACAGCGAAAGCCTAATTTATGGGAGAGGCCAGTATTAAGTTATCTACAGACATCCATTCATAATGCTGTCTATATGATATAATTTTCAGCTGAGAAGAATTATTTCAATGGCAGAATGGCTGTAATATATGTAGGTACTTTAGTTATTTAGTCTTATGTGTGACGAAAATATCATAATTACTTTGATTTCGAAATGGTTATTCTTTCTGTTTCTTTTGATAGGGATTTGGAGTCCTTTTTCGAGGCATTACACATGGGATAAACGTCGTCAAAATCCTAGAATCGAAAATTACAAAAACATTGTGATATTTTTAAGGAATTATTTGAGGTTCGTACGTAGTACATTATACTCTGTGGATTTCCCAAAAGCGGTGAATAATCAAAATTTCATAATATTAAGAAATCAATTGTAATAGCACTAGATAAAAAACAACAGATATAATTATTGTTCCATACGTAGATGTAGATTACATACCTCAAAAATCATAAAAAATCACGCCTTTCACTAGCTTTTAAAGTAAATTCCTCTTACCTCTTTCCTCTTGAACCAGTATGGTTTAGTATTATAACTACCACGGTTGACATCAGATGATCATAATCGGATAGTAATCAAAATTGCCTGCGACTACCAGCAGTATTATATATTTTATTCACCACAATTCTTCAGCACGTCAAAAATCTATCCAGCTTTTCCCAACTACGGTATCCTCGGCTTCCAGTTCAACTAGATGCAGCTGAATACCAGTCTTTTACATGGAGCGACTGCCTATCTAATCACCACAGCCCAGTACCTGAGTAACACGAATTTCTTCAGCACCTCACAGGCCCCTAATTCCGTTGAAAGCGCAAATCGATACGCGACGTGCTTCAATATAATTTGGTCGCAGCACCGCCAACTTGGAAAAGAAACGAAGTATAGCAATGTACAATTTGCTTTGCAGATGGCTTCAAGGTTTGATGGTACCAAGGTTTGCTTGTCACCAAAAAGGTAGCTTGCTGGCGACATAACAAAAAGTCAGTAATTGAAGACCGATTATGGGGATAATAGATGGTTTCCGCGAATAGACGAGACAGCAATTTTATAGTAGCACAAGGGTGGCGGTTGTTAAACTAAATTTGTATTTGTTTTTTCGTTGTTCAACGTTCAGATTATCAGTAAATAAAATGCTAAAATACAATAAAGTACGTGGCCTGGTGAAGGTTGCAGGGATCCGCTGGATGCGAGTCGCACGGGACCGATCAATGTGGCGACACTTGGGCGAGTCCTATGTCCAGCAGTGGACGTCTTTCGGCTGAAATAATGATGATGATGACGTGGCCTTTAGGCCAAGAACATTGAAGTTGGATCTAGTCTAACCAAATGCAGCTGATATACCATATCAAGGAGCGACTGCCTATCTGACCTCCACTGATAACCCAATTAATGCATGTCTAATAATTAAACATAAGAGATAAATTACTGTCTGATCTTTGACAGTCGTTACAGGTAGTCAGTGGGCCGAAAGTCTGACAACCAGTCTTACCAAGGGGTATCGTATTACCTAGTAATAACTGGGTTGTGGAGGTCAGACAGGCAGTCCCTCCATGTAAAATACTGGTATTCAGCTGCATCCTGTTAGACTGGAACCCAACCCCAACATAGTTGGGAATAGGCTAGGCAGATGATAGTGACTGTATTTCATTATTACGCACTAAGTCTGGAAAGCCCGCCTTTCCTGCTTCTGACTGTTAAAGATTTATAAAATAAATTATAACAGGGACACGAGACGGTCTCAATTATGTAATGGACGGTCATTCTTCGACGGATCGACCTTGGTAAGCGAAGCTTAGCCTCCAATTGTCCCAGGCAGAATACAATATACAGGGTGTTTTTTTAAACGTGGGCAATACTTTAGGGGCGTGTAGTATTCATGAAAATAAGCAACTTTTACTATGGGACCGATCATGAAATCGCGAAAAACAAATCAGCTGCTCCACACATTATTGGTCGCGTAACTCGAAAAAAGGTAGGCAAAAGCAGATTTTTTAAATCATATTTCATAGTTAGACACATAGAGTTGCTCATATTTATGAGTACTTCACTCCATTAAAGTATTGCCCACGTTTAACCAAACGCCCTGTAGTTACAGTTGTTTAGAATACAATATAGCTTAATAAAATGTTTACGATTACTCTAAAATATCCAAAATTGTAAACTCCCAAACTTACTCCCTTAAAAGAATTTAACAATTTTTCACTGTTTCGATCCAACAAAAAAAAATACTCAAACTTTATTATTTGAATTCTTTTGCGAACTCCCAAAAGGCTGTTTCGTTTCCCGGCCAGAATGCACACCATTTCATTACTTTAGTAAGTTCGATCCTGGTAATTTCGCAACAAGTATATAGCTAAATAAAAATATCTTGGAGCCGTTTTCCTTATCGGCCATCCCTAGTCCCTCTAAGGGCCTAATGTAAGAAACGTTTATGTTTAACATAAATAGTAAGTGCTGGAGGACTAAAAAATAAAAACAGATGTGACAGCTCCAGTACATTGTGCTGGTAAATCAGTGGTTCAACGAATTCTTCCGAATTAATTTTACTTTTTTTTGCAAAAAGCAGGCATTAATTCTTCAGTGTCTTTTTTTAATGTTTTCATTGACAGCTTGCAGAGTAAGGAAACTGAGGTAGAAATGCCCTGCCATGTCTTTCGAAGGACTGATGGCTGATGGAGCCAAGGAGTTCTGAAGTGAGGACTGCTAAACTACAAGCGTAGCGTGCGAGGTCCCCCGGTTAGATAGACCGGTGACCTTCATAAAATCATTTTTACAAAAAAAAACCGATTCCAGAAAAGACTAATGTTGTGTGTTTATTTTTTTTGCAAAAATGTTTTTAGGGTTCCGTACCTCAAAAGAAAAAAAAGGAACCCTTATATACAATATTAAGGATCACTCGCGTGTCTATCTGTCTGTCCGTCTGTCACAGCCAATTTACTCCGAATCAACTGGACCGATTGAGTTGAAATTTGGTACTCATACAAAAGTCGATGACTCGGCTCGCCGAGTCGCACTTGACCGGTGTTTTGATGATGCTAAATCTCCAATAACCGTAATATCTGGTTTGGAGCAAAATTTAACCAATTTATCGCCATTATTTATACATAGGTTCAAAAGTTTATGTAAAGAGTGTAGTAATCTGATGAAGCTGTATGGAAATTGACCTTGTGCTGAGAAATCAATTAATTTCACTAAGGCGTAGGGACGCGGCGGTTTCGGTTTCCTGATTTTCAAACCCGAGCTTAAAAAATGAGAGATTCTTTTGCCATTTATATATTATGTGCTTGTTTAATTTCGTCTAGAACATAACTCGGTTAACTGTTTGCTTGTTTGTTTGTGTCAAACAAAGAATTTTCAGAAAATGTAAGCCTAGTAAACCATTCCCGTCACTTTTCAATCTAAAATAAACATTTTCTTTTACCTGTAAAATATTAATAAAAAAAAATTAAATAATAATATAAAAATTTCATTTAAATGGCACTTCTGTTTTCTTTGTGTGTTAACATTTTGTTGCCGTGTCCGTCTCCACTAATGACGTTATGATTGCCCATCCGTGACGCCTTAGCTTTCTCATCATTTTGAAGTAGTGTGTATGCAAATCTAATGTTTCTTTTACTGATCGAGATCGCTATACTTTTATCTGTATTTCGTAAAATAGAAGTACCTATGTAGTTATGAAGAGAGTTAGAGCGAACAGGTGTAAAAAAAATAAAAAGAAAACAATACATTTTTTTTTTTTTTTTCTTTTTCATTGTTTAGGTGTCATCATCTGCTTAGGCTTTTTCCGAAACTATGTTGGGGTCGACTCCCAGTCTTACCGGATGCAGTTCAATACCAAGTATTTTAGATGGAACGACTGCCTATCTGACCTCCACAATCTAGTTACTTGGATTAGCCAGTAACTGGTTTTTAGGGGTTAGATAGGTGTAAGACTACCTATCTAACCCCCAAAAACTAGGGGTATCGTTAAACCGATGCGACGAACGAGCTCGAAAGTCTGAGAATCAGTCTTACCTTAGTGAGACTGGTTGTCAGACTTTCGGGCTTCTGACCACTCGTATCGACTGTCAAAGATCTACGAATAACTGCCGGGACCAAGAGGTACCAAGGAAACTCGGTATTGGTCACCCATCCACGGGCTAACCTCAGGAAGTACTGCTTAACCTTGTAGATCGATCCACTCGGCTCTTATTATTTAGCCAAGAGAGGAGAGGTGTAGGATACCCAAACTAAAGAAGCTAGCACATCAAACTACTACAATCAGTCAAATTTCTTTAATAGATTTTCAACTTTATCACTACAGCATTAGGTTGAAGATGGAAAATTTGACAGTTTCGATTAGCTTGATGTGCTGGCGCCTGTACTTCCACCTACATTTCATACGTTGCTTAACAGGCCCAAATCTAGACTTCTTGCTGCTACGAGTAAATCCATAAATGAAAAAAGTGAAATTCACATTAACCAACCCTAGGAATCTCTAATTAGAATAGAATAGAATAGAATAGATTTTTTTTATTTCAGACCGGAGTCCATAGGGTTAGTAACAATTTTCAAGTTTTTTTTCAAGTTTTTTTGTTTTTGTAATAACAATACGGACATAAATAAAAATAGAAATGACAATTTGAAATAATAATGACAAGATTTGATGAAGGTTTTCCAATAAAAATTCCAGTTGGAAATAATTTGAAAATCAAGCATGTAACATGCATTAGGGGTCCTAATGGACGAGAAAATAACACAAAAAAAAGAATCAAGAAATATTTATTATCATTGACAGGTTTCAGTTCAGTCATTGACATCCATAATTCTTATAAAATTATTGTAAATCCTAATGGACCTTCCTTGTTCTTTAATGGAAGTTATTACACAACTGACGACTTCCTGAATGATAAATCGCTGTACTGATTGACAAACTATTATTATGATTGACATAAAAAATGTATGTGTTACTATTTTTACATTTTTTTTCTTCTGAATGACGTCATAATCATTCCGTTTGACATTATTTAAAAAAAAAATACTACTGTGATTAGTATGTTTGTCCCAATACTATCGTACCGCGGAACAGTGGGATACGCAGAGCACAGTGGGAGACAGAACGGCGTCACGCGGCTAACAGCTGATAGGTCACGAGAGCGCGCGCGCGAATTTCATACGGCTGTTGTGTTATGGGGATAAAACATGGTTACACACATGGTTAAACAGGTTATGTGAACACGTTTAAAAAAAAAAAATCTTTGGGAAAGTTGTTAGTTATCATGAGAACAATCACGTGTTTAAGTGATTGAGGAGCTCGTGGCCAAATAATAACAGCCGCTCGGATCGATCTTTAGGTTAAGCCGTGCTTGCCTAGGTTGGTCTGTGGATGGGTGATCACCCATTACATACCGAGTTTCCTCCGTGCCTCGGAAAGCACGTTAAGCCGTTGGTCCCGGCTGTCATTTGTAGATCTTTGACAGTCGTTACAGGTAGTCAGTGGCCCAAAAAGTCTGACAACCAGTCTTACCAAGGGATATCGTATTACCCAGTACTAACTGGGCTGTGGAGGTCAGATAGGCAGTCGCTCCATGTAAAATACTGGTATTCAGCTGCATCCGGTTAGACTGGAAGCCGACCCCAACATAGTTGGGAAAAGGCTAGGCAGATGATGATGAATCACGTGTTTAAGTATCGGTCACTAATTACCCGTCACCTTATATATAAACAGTATTCGACGTTGTTTCATCAAATCCATCTTATGTTAGTACTGAAATAAAAGGAGTTTAACTTTCCAAATAGTACCTACTTATCTACTTTCTCTTTGGTTTGTATCGTTAGCCATACATCAAGAATAAATTATTCTAAACTATTTTCTTTTTTTTTTGTAGTTGTTTCTGTGGCGACACTAGGGGGAGGCCTATGTCCAGCAGTGGACGTCTTTTGGCTGAAATGATGATGATGATGACAATGATTCCGTATTGTCCCACTCCTTGGCAAAACACTTCACCGAGTCCGTCCTCTTCTTTAATGATAATTAAGGTGATGAGGTAATGTGACGTCACTTTACCTCATTACAAGCGAAACTTTAAAGCATCATAACTATTTCATTTTTAATCAATATTCTTCTAAGATCCTAGGCTCTCAGAGTAATAGTACGCTCACAGATTCCCATTTATTTCATTTTCCTTATTCCGTATCTATTTCTACAATGACTAGGGTAGCATGGCTAACAATAGTTGTTTCGTTAGTACGTCGATATTGCAGCTAGCATAAAATTTTATCACACCAATCTCTTCCTGCAAATGAACATGAAAGGAACCATGAAAATAAATTGATTGAATACGTAATGTGCGATTATATTTCGCTGCAACAACGTTTTCATAAAACTGTTGGTATACCTGCCTCGTTGGTCTAGTGGTGGTGTGGTTCAAGCGCGATTGCTCAGCACGAGGTCTTGGGTTCGATTTCCGAGTCGGGCAAAGTGTTATTGCGTTATTCCATCAGGAATTTCTGAGTACCACGTAGTCTGGTTTTGTGTCCGGTTGGTGGCAATAGGCTCACCCCCCTGTAACATGATATTTAAACATAGCTGGCGAAATGTGGCACACCTCTACCTAACCCATCGAGGATTAAAGGCGTGATGTTATGAAGATGTATAATACTAAGGCCAACAAAATTGAAATATATCTCAAATAGTAGCTTACAACTAGGACATCACTTTATTCTAAAACAATAAGATACCTACCTAAGTTACCGGAGAACAAAAATAGAGCCACTTGACGTATGTTGTCTTTTTCTATACTTTGCCAAAGATGAGACCTATTATTCGAACTAATATTAAACCTAGTTTAGGAGGAACTCGTGGCTAAATAATAACAGCCGCTCGGGTCGATCTTTAGGTTAAGCCGTGCTTGCCTAGGTTGGTCTGTGGATGGGTGACCACCCATTACATACCGAGTTTCCTCCGTGCCTCGGAAAGAACGTTAAGCCATTGGTCCCGGCTGTCATTTGTAGATCATTGACAGTCGTTATAGGTAGTCAGTGGCCCAAAAAGTCTGACAACCAGTCTTACCAAGGGGTATCGTATTACCTAGTACTAACTGGGTTGTGGAGGTAGGTAGGCAGTCGCTCCATGTAAAATACTGGTATTCAGCTGCATCCGGTTAGACTGGAAGCCAACCCTAACATAGTTGGGAAAAGGCTAGGCAGATGATGATCAAACCTAGTTTAATAAGGGGGTTCCGTAATATAATCTAAACAGGCCTTAGTCGATTCTAGAACTTCGCTGGCCTAGTTTGAATTCATATAACTGTGTGCTTAGCTTTAGCACGATGCTTTCATCATGATTTACTACTACAAAAAAACAAATGACTATTGTAGTCAAATCTTCGACAAAATACCTACAGGAAATTTTAAAATGGCCGTAGATCTGGTCTCTGGCGACTTTACTTGACTTTGATTTACTGCAATAGTATGAATTGTACCCATTGTGAGCTATGATTTAAGATATATTTCAATTCTGTTGGACTTACACCCATTATGACCAAGATCCTTTAAAGAAAAGAGCAATGCATCCCTGTGCTACTTTGTCGTTGCTGTGCGTCACCTGAAATTGAACAAAAACGAACATCATTCGAGTGAGCCAAACGTCAGATCAGTGAGATCGTAAGTAATGATCGAACTATTACCAAAGAAAAACAACGAAAAAATAAGAAACAGAGCGACGATTTACTACCCAATAGTTCTGTAACCGTCTGGTTCCAAGGAGGATCAATACATCAATGTTCTAAATGGCTAAGATCTTGATGTATGTTGGAATATTAGTCCAAGTTAACACTCGTTTAGTAGATTAGTAGCAGCGTTGGCTGAAGCACTACCGAGATATGTACAGAAGATCTGCTTCGTACAATGAGCGAACAAGCACATATCACACATATATAACACATATCGCTTGGCCACGAATGACACGTGTTATGACAGCAACTGCGGCGCAAACAAAATAATGAATTTGATTAGTGCAAGTGCATGCCACGAGTCAATGCGGCACGACTTGCGAAGCGACGAAACTGTCGCGGAGAAAACTATTGTCGCAAGTCGCATTGCCTGAAGGATGAATGAAGCGATAGACAGACTGCACGTTCAGCCAGTGTAAGCGGACTAATAATTGGTGTTGAACCGGGATATGCCGATATACTGACCGAATAGTCCAAGAGATAGCCGCTGAAGTGTTGATCAAATGGTAGCCAAAGAAATCACCAAAGTTTCTCTAAACACCGCTTTGAAGGATGCACAGAACTGGGTGGTATGATAAAAAGGGCAGTAGCCACCAGACACAACACCCGTCTAATAGGAGGATCCTCCCTTTTCCGGAGGAAGGCGTACTTTATACCTAGTTTCTCATACCTCTAAGGTCTATAATTAGCAGTGTATGATATCAGACTTCTATAATGATGATAATGATGAAAAACATGGCGCGTGTGTGCGTCCACCTTCTTTTGTTTTATTTTCTTTCTTTCCAAAGTCGTCCTTCTGCACCTAACTGTCTTATGTTTACTAGCAACGGTGGCTCAAGGCCGCTCGGCGGACGGCGTGATTAATCGCTGTTAATGAACTGAGACGGACCAATGACGTACAAGAGATAGGAAGCGTTTTGGAGGCTCTAGGTTTTCGGAACAATAGATAATTATTAACGAAGTGGAGATAGGGTTTCTTGTCGTTTTGGTGGAGAAGAATGTTAATTGGGAACAGTGACCTTGAATGATGTGACAATTACCCTGAAATAACTAAAAATGAGGGAATAAAACTACTTAGGGGCCGTAGAAGTATTACGTAAGCAGATTTTTCGCAATTATTAACCCCCCCCTCGTGAGAAAACCTAAGCAAAGCTCTTAACCCCCCTACCCCCTCACAGGCTTACGTAAAGATTGGTACATGCATTTTTCAATGTGTTCTGGTTTCTTAATTGATTCATAAGCAATTTTGTAGAAAATCCGAAAAATTAAAATATAAATACTACTGACGTGATTACCATCGAGACCCCTCCATCCCCATGTCATCAAAAATAAGCAAAAAAAGACCCCCCGCCCCCAGGGGTAGTAATACTTGAATGGCCCCTTATATTATTTCTTCTTTGATTTTTACTTGACATATCAATTACAACTTGTAAATTTTATTCTCTTGAGTTTCAGTATTTCAACGCCATGCAAAGCACTATGATGGTGTCGGATGGTCATAAAATAATTGCATCATCTCTTCTTAGTCATCCACTCTTGACAGAGTGGTCGTGGTCATGTGGGGTCGGCCACAACTGCGGTCGCTGCCTTCTCGATCCTTTTCCACCGGTCTATTGGCTGCATGGCCAGCACATTCTGCCACAGGGATCTTGGTGACAGTTTGATGGACTCTGTCTGGTTGGTGATCGACTTCGTGGTCTCATGCCTTTAACTCTACCCTGTATCACCAAACGGTACATGGAATCATTGTTGAGGATAACGTGTCCAAAGAATCTGACATTTCCAAAGAATTGCATCATACATTGTTTTAAAAAATATGGAATTGGTGTCTCTGGCTAATCTTTAATTCTTAAAAAAAAATGCTGAAATAAAAGATGGATGCACACATCAATAGGGATATTTCCTGAAAAAATCTAATTACTCCGTCAGATAGATTTCCAAAAAATATGGGACACGTATTTTTTCTTTTTTCACGAAAACTAAAAATGAAGACGATACAGTGCGTCGAAAACTCGTGTGACGTCATACTTGTAAGTAAAGTGTACTGACTCTTTACCGAAAAGTGACGTCACACGCCCACACTCATGATCTTTGATGCGTTTTATCTTCGTCAATTTTTATTGATTTGATAAAACAAAAAATAAGTATCCAATATTTTTCGATAATCTAACTGACGGACTAAATAGAATCATATTTTTTTTACACAGGAAACATCCCTATTCTGCCAATGCATCTGAAGACTTAGTAATTTCTGTTAAACAGTAATTGAATTTATTATGTGTTCAGTTATTATGGCAGACAAAACCCACCCCTGGAACTTCTTTGCATAAGGCAGTAAGTTATTAGGTTCGTCGATACTGTCTTATCCAACATTTTAAAGTCCAAAGCTAACAACTGTCGGAAGTCCCAAAGACGTAAATACCAGACCGAATCAATACAAAGGGTTATTCCAAATTCGAACGTTTCTGCGATGCGTCAGTCCACTATTGATTGGTATTAACCCTGTAAACTTCTGTTTAGTAACAGAACATTTATTATTTCCTTTAGTTATTTCTATACAAATCAACTATATTTTAAATATTCCTTACAAAAAATATATTTAAAAATTGTAGCCCACCGGTATCGGGAACAGGGTCCAAGCTACCGGGTCAGGGCTCCAGAGAGAAGAACCTCCTAACAATACGAGCCGTGTCCAGGAGTACCGCTTTCTGAATCAAGCCCTTGATCCAGCTGCCTAACGAGAGCCTCTTCAGGTATTGGTCGAGGCTCTTGGCAATTAAGCCATGGGCTGATACAACTATCGGCACAATGATCGCTGAGTCCACATTACACATGTCGAAAACCTCGCGAGCCAAGTCAAGATACTTTTTTTTTTTTTTTTTTTTCGGATGGTAAATCATCAAATGACCCATCCATGTTCCTTCTTTGCCCTTTGTGTTCCAGGGCCACGGTATCTCTTTCGAACAGTCCCGCAGCCCTAGCAGGAAGTCAAGATACTTGATTTGCTTATCTAAGAACATGTTGTTACTCGAAGGAATTTCACAAGTTTCTAATATTAGGTAGTTTTAAACTAAATGCTTTAATGATACTACAAACTTTCTTAGACACTTACGAAAGTACTTTGTTTATCATAATATTAAACTAACCTTTGAAGAGAATAACAGACCCAGCGTCTTAAAACACTATTTCATTAATTTTAAAAGAAACCAATCTTGCCAAGGGGTATCTCTCAGTACAAACTGGGTTGTGGAGGTTTGATAGGCCTCTTAAAAATACTTATATTCAGCTGCATTCGGTTAGGCTGTATACAGAAAGAAAGCTGGAAACTTACAAGCACTTACCGGCGCTTGACAGCGCTGGTCCGTTCTGCACAAAGGAAGCAGGTTGAAGCAGACCAAGCAAAATGTCGGACTCATCGGACGATGATTTGGTGGAATTTTAAATGGCAGCGCCCAGCGCTGACCAGCGCGTGTTGAAGCTTGTCGGAACTTGTCGGCACCGTTCAGTGCTTATCGGCGCGCGTTCATATATTTTCCTGCGCGGGTTACCAGCGCTGTCAAGCGCCGGTAAGCGCTTATAAGTTTCCAGCTTTCTTTTTGTATACAGACTAAGACTGGGAGCCGACCTCACCATACAAAAAAGTCGGTTAAAAAGAAATCTTTTCCTTGATCATTTTAAAACAGTACCTCCAAACTACTTCCTAACTGAACGACCATCCCAGCATCTGCACGGGTCGTCTAGTCGAGCTACGTTCCGCATTTAGCCCAGTTCTCGACTAGAAAGCGCCACATTAGTTGGTTTTACTCTAAAATCTAAGTTCCTATGTTTGTTGTTTTATGGTCCAAAGCTAAGGTTTCTGTGTAGAATTATTTTAGAACAGGTAGAGTGTAAATGATTGGCCACGAGCTGTACGCTCAAGCGAGACGCGTCTTGCGTTTAACATTGAATGTCACGACAGAGTGTTAGCGCAGTGACTGGCAAACCAACGGTTTTTATGAATAAAGCGATTGACAAACGTACTTGTCGCATGAAGCAAGTTCCCGTTGCAAGTTGCTTCATCCGAGGTCGTGAACAAAGCGTGCTGCGACAACGACTGTGAAAACACATAAAATAAGTTGATAAGAGCATGTCACAAAATACTGCCTCACGTCGGTACTCATGCTAAGGTAACAAGTGACATACGCATGTGTCGTTTGGCGCAAATTGCACTCACAAGTAGCGTGTGAACGGGAAAACGCAGCATGATGCGACAGCGACAGCAACTGCAAAGACTAAACAAAATGTAAGAAGTGTTTTCGGAATATACCACGAGTCACCGCGACGCGTTTTGCGGACAACCAGAGAAGCTCGCGCGTGTCGCTTGAAAAAAGTCGCATCGGCCGGTACCGTGACCCCTCTTTATGGCCCGACGCTAAGGATTTCTGTGTAGAATTATTTTAGAACAGGTGGAAGGTAAATGCTTGACTACGAGCTCGAGCTAGAGGCTCAAACGACACGTGTGTTGTGATAGCGTCAGCACAATGACAAGAGCGTGTGTCGCTTGACGCAAGTCGTATTGCTCGTAAATGCGTATGGCCACGGTGACTGCGGGAAAAACAAACGAAAGAATTTGTTAAAGGGTGTACCACGCCAAGGTAACAAGTGATAATATGCGCACGCGTCGTTTGACGTGACGTAAGTCACAAGCAGGTTGTGAACTGGAAACAAGCGTGATGCGACAACGACTGCGGAGCAAAACAAATGAAAAAAGTTATTTCGGAGTATACTACGAGTCACCGCGACGCGTCTTGCGGGGCGACGGTACTCTCGCGAAGGAAACAAATGACATAAGCGCGCGTGTCGCTTGAGGCAAGTCGCGTCGCTCGCTGCTGTGAACCCTATCTTTTGGTGTATAGGAAAGGTTTCTGTGTGGAATTATTTTAGAACAGGTGGAGTGTAACTGCTGAGAAGGGGAGGAACGCGTGTTTAGTATCGTAATGTTAAGTGCTGTGTTTATTTTGTTGAAAGTCTCTACAGTACTGTAGTGCGAGTTATTCAACAATGTTGATCTTTTAAGGCACAAAGTTCAGAAAAATATTGTAGCTACATTGCATTGTCATACAAAAATTGCTGTCATTAACAGAATTATCATCTCATCCATCGCTTTCCAACAGGCGTGATCGAGGTCAAGAGCAGGCACATTCTGAAAAAAAAGAATTGTTTTCTGAATAAGAGGACATTATACTGTTGAGAGCAGTAGTAACGAGCCTAGGCTTATCATCATTTACCTAGCCGTTTCCCAACAATGTCGGGGTCGGCTTCTAGACTAAGCGGTTGCAGCTGAATATCAGATTTTTATGTGGACCGACTGCCTATCTGACCTCCACCACCCAGTTAGTACTGGGTAATACGATACCCCTTGATAAGACTGGGTGTCAGACTTTCGGGCCACTGACTACCTGTAACGACTATCTACAAGTGACAGCGAGTGACTAAGATCTACAAGTGACAGCTGGGATCAACGGCTTATCGTGCTTTACGACGCACGGAGGGAACTCACTAAGTAACGTTGACCACCCATCCACTGAACGACCTCGGCAAGCGCTGCTTAACCTTGAAGATCGACCCTTGCGGCTGTTATTTTTCAGCTACGAGCTTATCCTTTGTTCTCGAGCATTCTAGAGGAAACAAAAGAACAACGCGTACTCGCATAAGCATAATTTGATTCATTGAGTCGTTTCAAACAAAGCGATAGAAACTTTAACATTCTCTATTGCCCTGTAGACATTGAAGTTTACGTCTTAAACTCAAAGCGATAAAATATTCATTGTGTTGTCTGTATCAAAAATATTCAATGTGAAGTTAGGGAAAGTTAGACTATATAGATGTGGATGAACGCGATACGGTAATCGTTTAATCTTAATAGATGATTTCGTAAACAGTAACGCAAGTGTTTGTATTCTGAATATTTTACTCGACCATAACCAAAGTTTCACAATTTACTCATTTAGGATCGACCACAGTTCATCCTAATATACTCATTTAGGATCGTCAATAAAAGAAAGTATAATACATACTCAACTTCGACTGTTAAAAAGTACCACGTCTATGATCTATGACAAGAAGAGGTAATGGGGTTCGATTCCCAGATCGCGCAGTATTATTGGCGTCTTCCATCCTATACTTCAGTATAGCAGAACGCAGACTGGTTTTTTGCCGGGTTGATGGCATTAGGCTCGCACCCTAATACATGGAACTTAAACACAACTGGCTAAAAGTCGGTGTGCCGAGGTACTAAAGCTGCATCTCGGCGCACCCCTCCACGGTTTATATATGTAAAAATGAACGATTAAGTCAAATTGTACAATGACCCCAAACACTAAAAATAATTTCAAAACACGGAAAAGACAAAAGAAAAGTATTAAAAGGATCTCGACAATAAGTAAGCCATGCAAAATCGTCCTGGAATCCCGAAGCCACACTGTGTGGGTGTTAGGGTACCGTAAAAATAACCCTCTAGGTTTCAAGAAACGTGTTTTTTATTATCGGCGTTTACTGAATAATTATGAAGGTAGTGTTAATGTTGTAAAATGGTAAGGAGCTCGTGGCTAAATAATAACAGCCTTTTGGATCAATTTTCGGGGTAAGTCGCGCTTGCCTAGGTTGGTCATACCGAATTTCCTCTGTGCCTCGGAAAGCACGTGAAACCATTGGTCCCGGCTACGGCTGTCAATTGTAGATCTTTTACAGTCGTTAAGTAGTCAGTGGCCCGAAAGTCTGATAACCAGTCTTCTTACCAAAGGGTATCGTCCACGCGCGCCTCAAAGAGATGTCAGCAACCATGTAGGGGTCCGCATGGGCCGATGCCTGCCAGGGCTGGAACACAAAGGGCAATGAAGGAATATGGATGGGTTTTAGTCAATAGAAGTCTGACACTCCCTTCCGCTCCGCCCAGAGCGGGTGGGGATCATTTGATGATTTCCCATCCGAATAATAAAAAAAATGGGTATTGTATTCCTCAGTACTAACTGGGTTGTGGAGGTTAAATAGGCAGTCGCTCCATGTAAAATACTGGTAATAAAAGCAGATTTCAACATAGTTGGGAAAAGGCTAGGCAGATGATGGGTGGTACGGAACCCTTCGACTTTGACTCGCATTTGGCTGGTTTTTATTACTCGTAGAATCTCCTCTGAAACGAAGTGGATTAGTATTCTTTTTACGTTCTTCTCACGGTTAGAACGATTGTGTCCTTTCAGTTTGTATTTTTCCGTTTTGTGCAATAAGCCTCATGTTACCTTATTTTTCCCATACCCTTTTATCTTGTAATCCGTTTTGGTTCGTTCTGTAGCTGTTTTATGAATTTCGGTTGTACTTTATCGGTTTGTAACAGAGTTTGTGAATGAGGTTTTGCTGAGTGACTATGTTACGTTGAATTATTAATTTGAGAATGGCTGTCAAATAATTCATGAAGATATTTTGTGAAGTAAATATGAATTTTGGTGTTACGTAAAACATTACTTAATAATGTAGTTGCTCAGTCAGATCAGAGGCATCCAAATTTTTTGTGCTGTGGTTTATTGATAAATCTTTTAAGGTCTTAAACGATTTATTTTCTAAATCATTATCATGTAAAAAACAAAAAAAAAAAAAAAATATTATTTCCGTATCACAATATTTCTTACATTGGTTTATGGTTGGAATCTCCTTTTAAGCAAATAGTGCCTGTATTAGGAGACTCCACTCCTCCATATATTGGATAATACTAATCACAAAATACTAAAAAAAAAAATTTATATATATTTTTTTTAACATATTTTTAGAAGCTTGACTTAAACTAATATATGTGCTCATATAAAAAAATCATTCGGGCTTTCGAAAACTGCCGGACATCACCATCTGCCTCGCCTTTTCCCAACTATGTTGGGGTCGGCTTCCAGTCTAACCGGATACAGCTGAATACCAGTAATTTACCTACATGAAGCGACTGCTTATCTGGCCTCCACAGCCCAGTTACTGAAGTACTGGCTTTTACAATATCCCTTGGTTGTCAGACTTTCAGGTCACTGATTACCTGTAACGACTGTCAAAGATCTCCAAAAGACAGCCGGGACCAACGGGTTAACGTGCTTTCCGAGGTATGGAGGAAACTCAGTGTATAATGGGTGGTCACCCATCCACAGACCAACCTAGGCAAGCGCGGGTAAACCTGAAGGTCGACCCGAGCGGCTGTTATTATTTAAAACTAGCGGACATATAAAATATACACAATGTATTCTATTGGGAGCTATTTACAGTCCAGTTTACATTGTAATGTCAGATTCATTTTCCTCATTTTCATTCACTCATTCGTTCAGTAAAATCCGTAACTTCTAAACGGCATTCAAGAAAATGCGAATATAATAATATAACAAGCTATATTCCATTTTTTTTGGCCTCAACTGTAGCACCGCAATATAAATAATGCGTACACTCGACTCACAGAAATTGTGAACATCTTAAGCGGTGTTTCAGATTGAAACCCCTGTTCCTGTTATTTACATCTGTGCCATAAATTGTGCAGTTACGTGGTACACTCAACAAAAGAGCTAGGTGTACGGACGAAAACAGTTTATACTTTGCTATTAACAGAAATTTATCTATTTAAACTTCATGTACAAAAGTGATACATTGAATTAGGGTTAGGTGCAACCCTTAATGCCACAAGGCATTCTCTACCTGTCAACTTTTGGATTAAATAGGACAGCATTGTGATAGGATACCTATTCTTTATTATTGTGTGCGCAGTTAGAACTTAAGACTGTTTTATTGGACCTTAATTGCTATTCATTTGTTCGATCGTGTGCGGAACAAGTTGCAGTTGCACAGCACATACTTAGTTGACACGACATATTATATTTTTGTCTTTTTTTTTTTCTTTTTTTTTACACACTTTCCAGATTAATTCTAATGATAGTCGAAACCCGTAACAAAATGTTGCACACTTTTGAAGAAAAATGCGGTCACGCAGAATACAAAAGTCGACTTTGCTTTGTACTGTTTTATTTATAGATTTGTATAAATGGAAAATTGGCCAGCAATTAGTAATTTCTCAGAAACACCAATGATATGAATTTTACTACTCAGCGAGGTACAAAAAGAAAACCTTTGAAAGTAGTAGTAAGCAAGTAGCAAATTCAAGCCTGTTAACTTATTTCCCTTGTTGACAGTACCTACAAACGGTGTACACCTCGTTACGGTAAAGTGAGCCATCTTTTAAAGTTGAGGATGTTCTGATTTTATTCGTTTATTGCTGCATTTTGTATTTTCATTTCATTAGGCCTGGAGGAAGTCAGGTGAAATTCAGTTACGGTTTTGGCTTTTTGTAGCTTTGGTAAGTGTTGATGTAATTACAAATGATAAAGGCTTCGTGATTTTTACTTTTCGACTCTTTCCTTTTAGATAAAAGTGTTTAAAATCAGGATAATAACATCCCACCTGTCATCCCCGAAGTGTTACGCAGAGGTGTACCTAATAGTACGCCCTCATTTTGCCAGTTATGTTTAAGTTCTATCTAATAGGGGGCGAGCCTATTGCCATCAACTGGACAAAGTCAGACTCTGTGGCTTTTACTGAGAAATTCCTGACGGAAAAATCCAATAGTTATTTGCCCGACCCGAAAATCGAACCCGGGTATACTAGACCAACGAGACAGTATCAAGATTATAATTATTAATAAAAGTTTTCCTAACAAAAATGTCTTAAATTAAAATCAAATCGAGTTTGAATTTCTCGATGTTACCATTTCTAAACTTATTCTGTGACTTACGGGATATCTTCCGCGAAAACAACACAACAACAACGGAACACACAACAACAACACACACACACACTACAATCACGGAAGATATCCCGTAAGTGACAGTACAAGTTTAGTTGTAAACCGTGAAAGCTTAAAACAGTGTTACCAATACTGTTACTGTATCATCTTGCTGCTGGAAAAGGCCCCATGACTTTGTTCTTTCGATTCAAGACTAATGTGGACCACTGGTCGTTGGTCAGATGTCCTAAACAAACATAATGGCTCATGCTTTCAGCCTCAGGCTACTTAAAGGCAGTTAATCAGCTTTCAGCCCTAAAATAAAATAGATTCCATCTCAAGTGAACCCTAGACAAAAAATCCTGGCGTAACTCCATACGTTTAAATGCAAAAAAAACGTTCTAAAGGTTTCTGTACACCTGACAATCTTGCGATAGAATCTTTGAATGTTCCAATTTATTTTTATCAGAAAACATTAAGGGCATTACTCTGATCCTTTTCCTTTGAAAGGTCTAACAAAGCTCTTATTGGCTGAAAGTTTGTTAGGTTCAGGGTGAAATCACGGGTCCATTGGTTCATTGATTTTCAATTAAAAAAAAAAAAATGCACATTATAAAAAAAATGAATTATGAGAATTTTATAAAATTTATTTTATTTATTTAAAACACTTCAAGCACAAAGTACAGAGGTGGACTTAATGTCATAGGCATTTTCTACCAGTCAACCTTTGGGTGATGTAGAAACAAACAGTGGTAGGTGTATATATTGCAAAATTCTGTTTTAAAATCTGCAAGAGCAAAATTGGGGTCTGCGAGATGAAGGTATCTACCAGTGGCGAAGGTTCCTTACAACTCAATACCTACGGATTCCCTATGAAAAATGGCACAGTCAGTTTTTATAGAAAAAAATATAATCACATTAAAGATATTTGCTCCGGCTTACCTCTTACAAAAATTGACCCTGCGCTACTGGTATCTACCCTACATCTTGCTCTTAATAATAATTCAAGTTCAGAACGCCATTAATCTAAGTATAATCGACTTCGAAATGAAGACACATACATACATAAACCCACACCTTTTCACCGCGGGCATAAGCTAGTTTAAAATAGAACAACGTATCAGGCATATAAACATTTGGCTAGCCTTCTTGGGTAAGGCTCCCAGTATACCACCACAACCCATTTATGGCTGGCTCGTTAATACTTGGTAAGACCTGCCGTCTGACTTTTGAACTTCTGACGGCTAGTCCCGTAATGACTGTCACAGATGCAAATCACAGCCGAAATCAACGGCTTCACATGCTTTCGAAGCACGAAGGAATGTCGTTGTAAATGGCAACTCCCCCGGACCAACCTCGCTTATTCTTAAAGATTGTCACTTATGGCTGTTATAATTTAGCCATGAGCCTTTCATAACAAATTATACAAAATCTAGCGACGTTCATAACTAGATAATAATATCATAATTCCTAATCTCCTAAAACTTTTTCAACTAGCTAACAAAACGAAAGTTTCCTTGAACACCAAAGACTAACCAGGCCACGAAAATAATTAAAGGCGTCATCAAAGATCTTTCTCGAAGATTACAACCTCCTTTCATAACACGCGACTTAACGATCTAAGGGTATGCGCAGACCTACTACTATCTTACTGTTAAGACTGATTTAAAGTCATCAGCCTACAATGTTCCCACTTCATCTTGTTTAAACCTTGCAGCTAGACCCGACAACTACCCCCGTAGGCCATACAATTATCTGCTCCGTGTGGGGATCGAACCCGAGACACGCAGCGCAGCAGCAAGTCGCTCAGGCTCTGCGCCATCCGTGTCGTCAAACTGCTATGCCTCCTCTGTGTACGAGAAAGCCGGCCGTTATCTACCCGCCATCGCCAGTGTGGATCAGTGGATGTCACAATTTTTGTAATGAGTGGTCACCCATCCACGGGCCGGCCCTGGTACGCGCTATTCAACCTTGAACATTGTGGCTGTTATTTTTTAAACACGAGCTCCTCAATATAATTGGTACATAGGAACTATTAAAGTACCAACGCACACTCGTAATAAAAAGAGTAGATAAGTAACAATATTTCATGCAAAATAAAGAATCTTGAATCTTGAATCTTGAACATAGTAAAAAATCTTTTGACAGCCTACCGAAAACATCTTCTCAGCAATTTTGTTCTAGTATTGACCAGCTTTAGTCAGTCTTACCAAGGGGTACCAATCGTGTAATCCAAGGACTGGGTTGTGGAGGTCAGATATTCAGTCGCTCCATGTAAAAAACTAGCATTCAGTTGTAGTGAGACTGGAAGCCGACCCTAACATAGTTGGGAAAAGCCTTGTGCACATGATGATTGACCAATTTAAATAAATGTATGGTAATCCCTTATTTCTGTCTACAAGAGATGAAACTATTTTGACTATAGCGTGCGCACTATCTAAGCTATCAAAAATATGAAAGAGACCAAATAAGTATTTTGTCCTTAATTACATCTTTCTTTTGTCCCGTAATCTAACATCCCTTGTCAAAAACTTTGGCTATTTTATTACAAAGTTCCCCCCTTTTCGTAATAAATACTTTTTAATATTCGCCTCCTTGGTGTTCAAAGGGATTCGAGGCTTTTGGAGCACATTTATTGGCTGACTGAAGTGTGAGCGAGCCAATTCTGAATTCTCCTTTGGTGTAGAATGGAGCGCACTAGTAAGGTTATACGTTGCCTTCGTGTGTCCATTTGGAGCAACTTGCATGCCTATTTCGAATGAAGAACAGTCTGTTGAACTCAAATCATTTCGAGCTCGACTGTCAGTTGTTTCCGTCAGTTGGCAGATTTGGTTGATTTTCTTTTGTTTTCTGTGCCGTAGGCGGGCATGAATCCTAGAAAGTATTTATTACTAGAATACCGTACCTATACCCAGACTTATTAAAATGCATACCACCTTTAGCTCATGCAAGCCTGGTACTTTTTGGGGAACATAATTACGTGTCATATTACATGCCTCACTGGGAACATACTGGAACTTTTTTCCCGTTTGTCGCCAGGAAATCTAAACAAGACCGTGATCAGAGCTGTCGTACTGTATGGATCGGAATGTCTATTAATTCCCACTGACATCGTTAAGGTTTCTTTCATTCCTTCATTTTTCTGATCTCAAGGTAGTGGGGCAGGGGCCAACGAAACGACGGTTTTGATTTAGGGGGTATTCCCGTTGACCCCACTGCCATGGCCCCACTGTTGGGGTCAACGGGAATACATCGTTAATATTCACAAAAAGAAGCCCACTCTTACTCCATAGGAAATAAATTTCTCAATTCTCATTTTTGTTTTTTTTTTTGACCATCAAAATTGCCTATTGCTTTTTTTTTTGTTAGCTTATACTATGGCTTCTATTGGAGTGCCTCGTTGGTCGAGCGGTCGCATATGCGACTGCTGAGCATGACGTCCTGGGGTTCGATTCCCGGGTCGGCCAAAATGCTATTGGGTTTTATCCATCAGGAATTTCTCAGTAGCAGCCACGAAGTCTGAATTTAGGCCCGGTTGATGGCAATAGGCGCGCCCCCTATTACATGGGACTTGACATAACCTGGCGAAATGTGACCTCTGCCTAACCCTTTAAGAATAAAAGGGTTGATGTTCTGAGTTTGACTTCTGACTATGAGTAAGCCATCAGCAACTAAGAACTTTGTATTTTCACTGGCGTTCAAAATTCGTTGACAAACTCAAGCCAAGCCTTGATAAAGTGCATAAGCACTCCCAAATATGGCCCAAACCGAACTTTATACCCGATAGTGCGTTATGCATTCCATAAACCGGCTTTCGCTAGAATACGCCTATTGAATAACACGTGAATTTAGATCATAAAACTTTACTACACCGACATGGTGTGACATGATAACGCGCTAAAATAAATGTACGGTCATAAAAAAACAAATGACAAGCATATTGGTGATTGTGTTTTGTTTTTATAAAGGGTGTAAATAGACCCTTAACATAACCAAAAGGCACTTGTTCTCCCCGTCTTTGCAATCATTTTTTTGTTCTAGACCATACCTGGGAACCTTCCAGTTACGGAGATATTGGGGGTTAAAGTTCCAACTTTTTTTTTTAAACATGTTTTTAATGTAGGTTTTTAACTTTACACACCTCCACGACCCCCGTACTATTCAATCCACCCATCAGCACAATGCTTTGAGTGATTTCCATCGAGTCCTACCGTAAAAGGTGATTTTTCACCCCAAAAAAAAAGTCGATTCCCAGCAATTTTGTTTTTGCGTAAAGTTACTTAGTTTGATGCATAGAATGCTTGGTTGACGGCTATGTGAAGGGTCTGTTTACACCCTGTATATTTGATGCAGAAAAATAAACCCCAAAGAGTCACTATTTGACCCACATACACACAGACTTCTTAAAGTGTCCGCGGAAAATCTCCCTGAAAATATATTTAGCACTCCAAAATCCCGAGCCGACACCAGATACTGTACGAGCTATATCCTGACGTCATTCAGCGCTGAAGTGTCAAACATGTGTACCATAAAACGTTTTCGACTACACCAACATAAGCTGAACTACCGCGTTACCCGACAAACTATTCGAATAAGGCGATAGAAGGGAGCTTGGAACTAAGCTAAGGTTCAACTTTAAACGGTCAGTGCAACCGTCTCTTGCGCTTGGCAATGTTATTTTCGTGTTCAATCAAAATAAATACAGTCTTATAGTGAGAGTATAAGGGTGTTGTTGTGTGTATGTTTATGTTGGTTCTCGGTACACGTCGGTCGCATTCCGTTGGAAAGGAACTCAATTTTACGGTAGACATGCACTTAAGTACACGGAGACGTTTAAACTTGCAAGAAGTGTCAAGAGCAGACTTTAACATCATAACTTTTGTAAAAATCTAGGTAGATGTTGGTTGTACGGCGTAAATTTTATAAAAACCGGCCAAGTGTGAGTCGGACTAGCGCATGAAGGGTCCCGTACCATCGTAGTAGGGGAGCCCACTTTAAAAGTGCGTGTAACTGGCCTACTTGAAATAAATGCTTTGATTTTGATTTTGAATTTTTAGTTTATTTTTATTATTTGTTATAGCGGCAACAGAAATACACATTCTGTGAAAATTTCAATTGTTTACCTATTACGGATCATGAGATACCAGACCGCTGACAGACAGGCGGACGGACGGACGAACGGACAGAGGAGGCTTAGTAATAGAGTCTCGTTGGAAACCCTTCGGGTACGGAGCCCTAGTACTAGCGACCCGCCCAGGCTTCACAAGGGTGCAATTTACTAACAAACGCCACCTATCAGGTTCAAAACTATAATATGTTTCAAGCTGGAACCAACCATACACGTTTACAAAATTTAATTGAAATCGGTTGAGTTGTTTCGGAGATTAGTGCGCATGAACATTGTGACGCGTGATTTTAATAGGAGTAACCTTGAAAATCGTAACACAAATTAATACTTAACCGACCACCAGCTAGTCTACTTAGAAATTATAATTGTTTGGTATCTTATCTACTTTTGAAAACACCTTTTCAAAAGGTACTATGTATTAAGGCTCGTGAGGGCTCAAACACATAAACACGTTAGGACGACGCAATGTGCCACCGCACGGCATCGTGACGTGGCACGTTTCGTCACGGTGCCGTGACGTGGACTTCCACTTCGAGCAACGTAACGACAACGCAACGTGCCACGTTGAACGACGTCGTATTGACGGTGGCGCATTTATAGAATTGCCGCAGTTAATCGAGAAATGGACCACACTAGACGTGTTCTCCTCCTGCTAATATTAAGAAGACGGATAAAGAAGAAACAGGTACAAAGAAAATACTGGATCCATCCATATCTTTCAGCCATATTTTACGTCACGGCACCGTGACGCAACGTGCCACGTCACGTTGCCGTGCGGCGGCACGTTGCGTCGTCGTAACGTGTTTATGTGTTTGAGCCCTTAAGCGCAGGCCACACCGCCAGCTGGCGGGTGGTCGAGCGACGTTACATTACATACCAAGTTTGTTTCAGAAAGCACATTAGGCATTTGGTCCCGGTTGTCGTTTATAGATTTTTGACGTTACACGTAGTCAGTGGCCCGAAAGTCTGACAACCAGTCTTACCAAGGAGTATCGTATTACCCAGTACTAAATGAGTTGTGGAGATCAGATTGGCAGTCACTCCATGTAAAATACAGGTATTCAGATGAATCCGGTAAGACTGGAAGCCACCCCAACATAGGTGGGAAAAGTTCAGGCAGATGATGACTAGACAAGTCGTTTGAGTGTGAAGCTACTGGTCAAGCAGTTACGACCTCGGCCGATGAAACTTGCGACAAGCGCGCTCGTCTCTTTTATCCTTCGCCTGAGTACCCGTCGCACCACTAGTCGAATCGTGGTGTTTCATTTTATACTCTAAGTCGTTTCTTTCATTTGTTTTTGTCGCAGTCGTTGCCGCAACACACGAGGCGCTGGAGCGAGACCCCCATGGCAAGCGGATACTGTCAAGAGCTTTGTCTCCGAGAAAAGTTTGACAAAATCGTTCGCTGTAATACAAAATTCCCCACGAATACTAAGATAAGTACCTGAGGCAGTAATCAATATTAAATTATCTAGTAAAATATTGATGTAAACCACGAGCATAGAAGTCCCTTAAGGATTAAATATTGCTATTTAGACAAAATATATTGTTTCCAAATAGGTTACACGTGTCTTATATTTTGCGGACCGATCTAAACTTTATTTATACCGTTAAGTATTGAAATATATATAAGACGTATATTTATTGTAAGTTATTATGTTCACCATAACGATGATTAAGGCCTATTCAAACCTAAGCAGCATTCGCTGCCGCTGTGGGTAGAGGTACACACCGCGCGGATTTCGCTCAGGTATTTAGTATTAAGTTCCGCGGCTAGGGCGACCTGAGCGGTATTTGCTGCCGCTGTGGGTAGAGGCACATACCGCGCGGTTTTCGCTCAGGTATCTAGTATCAAGTACCGCAGACGGTAGCAAAATCCGCTTTGGTGTGAACAGTAATATTACCGCATTTCTCTACCGCAGACGGTAGCGAATACCGCTTAGGTTTGAAAAGGCCTTTAATCATCATCTGCCTAGGTTTTTCCCAACTATATTGGGGTCAGCTTCCAGCCTAACCGGATCCAGCTGAATATCAGTATTTCGCATAGACTGCTTATCTGACCTCCACAACCCAGTTAATCCTGGGTAATACGATACCCCATGGTAAGACTGGTTGTCAGACTTTCGGGCCACTGACTAGCTGTAACGACTGTCAAAAGATCTACAATATTTGACAGCCGGGACTAACGGTTTAACGTGCTTTCCGAGGCACGGAGGACACTCAGCATTTCCTGTTGCATATTGTATTCGCAGGGCGTTAAGCAGAAATGTCACATATACCTGAACTTGAGAGGTATACGGACCCACCGGCGCGTTCGTGTTCCATGCGCGTCTCAAAGACATATCAGCAACCAGGGAGGGGTCTGCAAGGGCCGACGCCTGCGGGGCTGCTAGACTGTTCAAAAGAGATACCGTGGCCCTGGAACACAAAGGGCAAAGAAGGAACATGGATTGGTTTTAGTCAGTACAAGTCTGACACTTCCTTCCGCTTCACCTAGAGCGGGAGGGGTCATTTGAAGATTTCCCATCCTAAAAAAAATAATATTTACGGACCCATGCCCTCATATTGGAAACACAAGATCTTCTTGTAAATCACTTTTTCTCAACTCTGTAGGAGTTAGATTCCAGTCTTTCCAGATGCAGCTGAATTCTAGTATTCATACCTTCATACCTACACAACCCTGGTCCTGACTGTCTAACGATTGTCAATAATCTGCAAATGATGGAGTTTAGCAACGGTTTACCTTCCTAGATAGTGAGGGGTCCGTTATATAATAAAACGGTCACCCATCCACGGGCCGACCTTGGCAAGCGTTGCTTAACCCTGAATATCAGCCCGTGCGATTAGTATACCAGAGCCATGAGCCCCTGTAGCACTATCACCCTCATCATCAGCCTACAGGAGTCCATTCTTGGAAATTAGCTTCTGGAATTGCCAATTCCACTCAACTGGAATCTTGGTCTCCACTCAAGAATTATCTATTTGTTAATTACTATTTTAATTTATTTTATTTTTCCAATTTTTTTACCAATGCGTTTTGATTTTATAAATTGCTACTTTGGCTTTGTTAATTTTAATTTTATTTTAATTTTATAACCTATTATTTTGATTTTTTAATTGCCACTATGACTTTGTTATTTTTAATTTTATTTTTCCAATTTAATGATATCACCTTAATATGTTTTGATTTTATTTTTTTAAATGCTACTATATCTTTGTTAGCTTAGTTATACATTTTATTATGCATGCTGTGGTCTCCTGTAAGTGAAGGAGTACACCTACGTGATACTTTGTCGTCGATTATTTATTTCGAGATCCTAAACAAATGAATAAATAAATAAGAACACGCCTACCTTAAGGGGCCGTCTCCACGAGCGAGAGAATCGCGGCGATATTATCGTCGTGTCACGTATAATTCTATACACTCTCTTAAGAGCCGTCTCCATGAGCGAGAGAATCGCGGCGATATTTTCGTATAGAAATACGTGGCACGACGATAATATCGCCGCGATTCTCTCGCTCGTGGAGATGGCGCCTAGGATCATCAACCGGTGACCCTTAAGGTAGCCGAAAGGAAGCCGTAGAACCCTACGGCTAATACACATTGCCGAACTATCATAAGCACTAGCACTCATCATCTGCCTAGCCATTTCCCAACTATGTTAGGGTCGGCTTCCAGTCTAACCGGATGCAGCTGAATACCAGTATTTTACATGGAGCGACTGCCTATCTGACCTCCACAACCCAGTTAGTACTAGGTAATACGATACCCCTTGGTAAGACCGGTTGTCAGACTTTTTGGGCCACTGACTACCTGTAACGACTGTCAAAGATCTACAAATGACAGCCGGAACCAACGGCTTAACGTGCTTTCCGAGGCACGGAGGAAACTCGGTATGTAATGGGTAGTCATCCATCCACAGACTAACCTAGGCATCGACCCGAGCGGCTGTTATTATTTAGCCACGAGCTCCTCATACTATGCTATACCCATCCATATCCACAACCACGATAAAAAAGACAGCTAATTCCCAACAAAGCAACCTGAATGTGGAACAAACCGCCACAATCACAGGCCATTCATTACACCTGAGGAAAAAAAGCAGTAACAGTAGGAAAGCAAACAAACAATACACTACTCATTGCCTAAACAATCTCGTTGGGTCCGTAATGACGGAAGGCTGGCGCATTATTCCACATCATTCAGAGTAACGCTGCTACGATGGGAACTCACTTTCATTTCATTCTTTTTTTTTTTTGGAGGGCTTTTTTGTATTGTTGGATTAATCACTTTCATTTTTTTTTTAATCGTTAGCGTTCAGGTGGCCTGCCATGACGTCTTAAAGCAGGAGTAATTCCAGTGTGAGAAAGTGATGGCGCTAGACGACCTGTCTCTCTCTATCTACTAACTCTATCTCTTTCCCTACTTTACTAAACTGGAACTAACTAATTTGGAAAAAGAACTGGGGGCCAGTTCAGTTTTCAAATTAGTTGGGGTCAGGGCAGCATGCTGCTTTCTCATATAATTTCCCGTCATCAGTATAATTACTTTTTTAACGAACTTCCAAAGAAACAAAAAAGAAAAACTTGCCAAGTGCGACTCGGCCTCACCCATCAAGAGTTCCGTACCATCGTAGTAGGGGAGCCCCCTTTAATTTTTAATTTATTTATTGTTACAACGGCAACAGAAATACACATTCTGTGAAAATTTCAACTGTCCACCTATTAAGGATCATGATATACATCCCTCTGAGAGACAGACGGACGGACGGACAGTGGAGGCTTAGTAATAGGGTCCCGTTCAATAAATAAAACAAAACAAAAAAACTAAATAAAGAGAACAAAAAAAAAAAAAAACAAACCACACACTTTTTTTTCAAAATAAAAAATAATAATTCTACTCCATATTTTTTATTATTAAGGTACATAAAGAAACACAAATCGTAGGGGAAAATTACTAAAATCACTTCGTATAGCGGTTCGATTGCTGATCGCAGTAAAGTAATCAGGAAATAGGGAGGAACTGCAACTCACTCAATCGTCTCTCGGAAAAGGAATGAACAAGCATTAGTATAACTTTTACCCCAAATAAAGCCCAACGAGAATCGTGTTACCCCGAGTGGGTTGTGTATGTCATATAGGCAGTGGCTTCTAATAGAATTATATACCGAAATTCGGCTGCATTAGGTTAGAATAGAACATTAGGTTCATGTTGCAGAAGGAAGCTGCGGATAGCGAGTGGGAGATGAAGCCGATCCGGCCCGCCTAAATCGGTCCAGGGACGATAGATTCGGGGACATCCTTGGCCCCCCATCACACTAGACCCGCGAAGGTGGCACGTAGTGATCCATGCTCACCTCTCTAAGACTTAACGGGGGGGGAGTTTTACATCTCACTCCCCCCCGGGAAGAGGCCCGCAGGTCAAGCGGGCCGGCACCAGTCCGGGGCAGCGGAAGTCGCATGAGATCCCGCTGCCCTCAGACGCAAGTGTGCGAGGGAACACCGGTGTGGTTTTATTCAAAACGATCCTGACAGACCCCTCCGCTCTCTCTAGGGTGGAGGACATCCATTGAGGATTTCCATATCGATAAAAATAAAAGGTGAGACTAGAAGTCGACACTAAGAAAGTTAGGAAAAGGTCAGCTATCTACCTAACTTTTTCGCAACATTTTTAGGATCGGATACCGCAAATATAGCTCCACTTTCAGGAATATCTAATATATTCTTATCTTCTAGAAATATAATGGATAAAGTTTTCGCATCCGCTTTATAGACCACTTCGCAAAAAAAAAACAATCTGAAAAACTTTTTTCGACCAATTGCAATCTAAAACTCGCACTGAAATCCCCTAGTAGGCCCCCCGTTCGGACGTTAGTGCCGCAGTAACTACTTGTAATTTGTTCACTTCGGACCAAATGAGAAATGAGTGAGCCCACGGGCGAAGCGTGCGATTCTCAAGAATAATTCAAAAGGTATTACCGGCTGTTAGTCAGTGTGTGAGAGAATCAGTGTGATCGTTGATTCTGATAGGAGATATCATTGCCGAGTGGGTTTTTCCTGAAGTTTATTTTGGTAAAGAGGAAAATAGGAGTAATTGGTGGTGCCAAAAAAATTACATTTATTTCAGGAAAGTGTGGGAAAGTTGAAGATGTGTTGTGGAAAGTGTGGAACTGCATGCCTAAATGACTCTGGAATATTAATTTATATAAGGACATCATCATCATCTGCCTAGCCTTTTCCCAACTATGTTAGGGTCGGCTTCCAGTCTCACCAGACGCAGCTGCATACCAGTGATTTACATGGAGCGACTGCCTATCTGACCTCCACAACCCAGTTAGTACTAGGTAATACGATACCCCTCGTTAAACTGGTTGTCAGACTTTTTGGGCCACTGACTACCTACAACGACTGTCAAAGATCTACAAATGACAGCCGGGACCAACGGCATAACGCGCTTTCCGAGGCACGGAGGAAACTCGGTATATAAGGACATCTATGTACCAATTACCCAAGTTTGCAAAGAAGTACATGATTGTCGATTTGAAGGGTCTCCAAAAAATGGAAACCCGTTCCCTATAAAAATTCAAGCTGTCACTTTTCAAGGAAGCCAGTTTTGGCTGGAATATTATCTATACCCACAGGAAAATTCATGTGTTGACGCGATGATCGGTCTTGTATTTTCAGAAGAAGTAGCAGATTCGTAGGTCCTCTAAATAAATCGAAAAAGAATCATCACATTCATTCTGTCCTTATCCTAATTTATTTCGGGCCAGTGCAAGAAATTATTTACCAAATCAACGTATAAGGCTTTTTCCACGAAATTATTCTTAGAATAGAATAATCTTCATTACTCAATTACATCAAAAGATGAATGGCTTACATCACAGTTGCCTGTAACACATTGACAGTCCCAAAAAGCATACACTTGTAAAGGAAAGCACGTCGAACACATTAGCCTGACGAAATATGATTGATTTTCTTTTTGCGTGACAACATTTGCTAATCAAAGTCGAATTACACAACACTGGAAATGTACTGGAAGAAAAAGAATGTCGAAGTTTGTTTCTTCATTTTATTGTTTTGTTTACTTTGAAGTTTTGACTAAGATACCATCAATCCTGTAATACCGGAGAGGTCAGGTAGAGGTTTACTTAAATAGTAATGTATCTGACTGACTGACTGGGTGATATATCAACACACAGCCCCAACCGCTGGTCCTAAGGACATGAAACTTGGAGGGTGTGTTCTTTGTGAAGAGTAAGTATCTCCTTAGAAAGGATTTTTGGGAATTCCACCCCTAAAGGGGTAAAATAGGGGATGGAAGTTTATATGAAAGTCCATCAGTTTTGAAGTTAGGATCTTAAAATTGTGTGCTTAGGCTGACGATTGATTAAATAATTTATAGGTGCCTCAGAGTTTTTGATAATTCTACCCCCGAAGGGGGATGAAGGTAAGTTACTATGTTTGTTCGGTACGTTCCTGTCAACAACATCCACGCACGCAAAGCCGCGGGCAAAAGTTAGTATGGTATATTAGCTGTCGCCCGCGAGCTTCGCCCGCCTGAAATTATAACTCAAAATCAAAATCAAAATCAAAGCATTTATTTCAAATAGGCCAGTTGCAGGCACTTTTGAATTGTCGAAACAAAGACAATTATAGCTACAGTCCCAGTCACAAGGCATAAAAACTGTGAAAGTACTGTAGTTGCCCATTCCCTAACGTAGATCTCTATGGAGAAGAACGGGCAAGAAACTCCATGGACACTCTTTTAAATCAGTATACTTTTACAAACTCTTGGTTACATCATTCATGTTGAGATGGTACATTATGTGAGAACGATGTAGCAAGATGTCCATAGTAAACAATTCAAAAAAAAAAAAAAACAATTCAAATAAGCCGTGGCAACCAAGAGATGACCAGTCACAACTGACAGCGCCCGTTCACGAACATGACGCATGTATCAGCACCATTCAACTCAACCATTTTGAAGGGAACTAAATGATCCGACACACGCGCCACCATCAGCGAGACATTTGAGTGAGCATGACACACTCCTAACTGCCAGGGCACATTCAAGTCAAGAAAAGACGTAGGTTTCCCGCGAATGACAGCTTTCTATTACATAGTACTCACACAATATGGGCTATGCGGCTATATAATACTAAAGAGATTGAATTTATACAAAGCAAAGATAGTTGTACAATCTTCAGCAGCTCTAACATACTATTTAATGCTTCTTCTTCTTAGCGTTTCGATGGCAAAAAGTTTAAATATGCTTAGCTAAAACTCAGCCACGTGTACCCCGCTCACTGATGCAGTAAATAAATCATCAAGAGCGCAGGTGATTGGGATATGTAATGCTATTCATTTATGCGTCCCTGTCCTTGTGGAGCAGGACCGGCATTGAGCCAAGCATTTTTATCAACGATATAATCGTCCAACTTGTAATATGCTTGCCTACACAGTGTGCGTTTAATGCATGTTTTAAATTTCGTTTCATTCAGTTCAAGAATACTTTGTGGAATTTTGTTATAGCATCTCAAACAGTACCCCATGAAAGATGAGTCTACTTTAGCGAGTCTGAAGCCTGGCTGAACTAATTGGTCTCTATTTCTAGTACTGTAATTGTGTCTGTCACCTCTTTTATTAAAAAGATGTAGATTTTTTCTTACATACATTATGTTTTCATAGATATATTGAGAATGTACCGTCATGATGTTAATTTCCTTAAACAGTTCCCTTAGAGAATCACGCCTACGAAGATTATATATGGCTCTGATGGCTCTTTTTTGCAGAATAAATATAGACTCAATGTCTGCAGCCCGTCCCCATAGTAAAATGCCATAAGACAGTATACTATGAAAGTAACTAAAATAGACCAGTCTAGCGGTATCTACATCAGTATATTGACGGATTTTTCTAATAGCATATGCTGCTGAACTTAGCCGCCCCGCAAGAGATGTTAAATGAGAACCCCATTGTAGCCTTGAATCAAGCGTAATCCCCAGGAAAACTGTTTTATCTACAAATTCAAGCTTCTCTTTATTCAATACTATATCACAATCGCTACTTTTAACATTTGGTAAAGCAAATCTTATGCATTTCGTTTTTTTTCCATTTAACACTAAATTGTTTGCTGTGAACCAGTTATGGACCTGAAGTAGGGCATTATTCACGTCATCTAGATTTTGGGCCCGTCTATTTATCTTAAAAATAAGGGAAGTGTCATCAGCGAATAACACCATATTATGAGGTTGGTTTTTCAATAAATAGGGTAGATCATTTATATACACTAAAAAGAGGAAAGGACCCAATATTGAACCTTGCGGAACCCCCATTTTTACTTTTAAACCCTGTGAATTAACACCATTTATTTGAACTTGTTGTTGTCTATCCTTCAAATAAGATTTCATCAAACTAAGTGCAAGTTTACCTAGTCCGTAATGCTCAAGTTTCAAAAGTAATGTGTCGTGATTTACGCAATCAAATGCTTTGGAGAGGTCACAAAATATTCCTATGGCGTCTTGGGACTCTTCCCACGCAGTAAAAATGTGCTTTAATAAGGTTACACCGGCGTCAGTTGTACAACGTCCCTTGGTGAAACCATACTGTTGATCGTGTAAGATTCTGTTGGTGTTAAAATGATTGAGCATTTGATTCAGCATTACCTTTTCAAAAACCTTGCTAAAAACTGGCAGCACGGATACAGGTCTATAATTATTAGTATCTTTACTATCTCCGGATTTGAACAGAGGTATGACTTTACTGTATTTCATTAGATCAGGGAAAACTCCTTGGTCTACACACAAATTAAAAATTAAAGCTAAGTATGGTGCAATAGTCTCAACTATGGATGTACAAACTCTGATAGACATTCCCCAAAGATCTTCGGTCAGTTTGACTTTTATTTGCCGGAAAGCTTTAATAACTATCATAGGCTTTATGTGTTTAAATTTAAATTCAGCCAGGCAGCCAGACACATTCGCCTTTAATAAACCCATTGAGACTTCAGGAGAGGAATTAAGAGCCTCCGTAGTTTTTAACGGTATATCGGTAAAGAAATTTACAAATTCATGAGCTACTTCCTGATTAGAGCTTTTAGGACCATACGCTGTATCTAATGTGTAGCTAGTGTTACGTATTTTCTTCCTGTTAGTCTCGTTATTTATGACTTTCCAAACTGTCTTAATTTTGTTTTCTGCAGTTTTGATCTTGTTGCTAATGTGCAGGGCTTTGGCAGCCTTGCATGTATTTTTAAAAATATTTGAATACTTAGCAACATACTTGTTAAAAGTGTCAGTGTTTATATAAGGCTTAAGGCCATAAAGCTCAAATAGAATATTACATCCCTATTTGAATCGAATTTTATTACCAATTTCAATGTTTTTCTTTTTTTTTCACGGAACCCTAATCCTTTTTATAAAATAAGCGTTACTCCTTATAACATCAGCTATCTGCCAGTAAAAGTCCCGTCGAAATCGGTCCAGCCGTTAAACAGCCGACAAACCCATTCATTAAAACTATTTCATAAAACTAAAATGAATAAACTAACAACAAACGATAAAAAGGCATAAAAAAACTCCTCCTCAACGCTGTCAGCTGATAATGTGTTCAATAGACTGGCGGCGTTGCCATGTTGTATGGCAACACTCAGCCTCTGGCCAAGGTAGAAGCCAGCTCTTGGGTCACGAGAAGCGTCAACTAGGCGTTTCGACATTTCCTTAAACAGGCTATGAGCACTCGGACCCCAACGTCTGTTAAATAAAACCTAAAAAAGTAAAATATCCTAGTTCTCACCATCTTAGCACCCTATATTTTTACTCAACACCTCAAATTTAGGCATTTCAGAGAAATGGAAATGTGGTTAATGGCGGCAACTTGTCACTTTTAATCGTTACAGCTCAGATTTCTTTTGGCTGAGTCTTACGCAAATCCTCTTTAAGATGCCTTCTATTTATCAGAGACAGGAATTAGCACGGCTGAAAAATTTGTCTGGAAGAATATTTTGTTAGGTAGGCACTTTATTTCAGGCCTTGGTATTTTATTTTTTGACGGCACGGTTGGCGCAGTGGCTGAGCGATCGGCTGCTGTGCTGCGTGTCGCGGTTTCGATCCCCGCACGGAACAAATATTTGTATGATCTACAGGTAGTTGTTCCGGGTCTGGCTGTTTGTGTATGTGAGTTTAAATGTTTGTAAACGCACCCACGATACAGGAGAAATTCCTAGTGTGGAGCAAAGTTTAAAAAAAAATATATATAAAGGTAGAACAAATTTTAGTACGTTCGAAATACTTTGAAATGATTGTATAGCGTAAGCAAAATTAATCAGCTAAATAATAACAGCCGCTCGGATCGATGTTTAGGTTACACCGTGCTTGCCTAGGTTGGTCTGTGGATGGGTGACCACCACACACATACCGAGATTCCTCCGTGCCTCGGAAAGCACGTTAAGCCGTTGGTCCCGGCTGTCATTTGTAGATCTTTGACAGTCGTTAGGTAGTCAGTGGCCCAAAAGTCTGACAACCAGTCTTACCAAGGGGTATCGTATTACCTAGTACTAACTGGGTTGAGGAGGTAAGATAGGCAGTCACTCCATACAAAACACGTAAAATACTGGTATTCAGCTGCATCTGGTTAGACTGGAAACCGAGCCCAACATAGTTGGGAAAAGGCTTGGCAGATGATGATGAATTAATCAGTTTGTTTAATACAAGGTATTAAGGTA
Source organism: Noctua comes (assembly GCA_963082995.1). Classification (NCBI taxonomy): domain Eukaryota; kingdom Metazoa; phylum Arthropoda; class Insecta; order Lepidoptera; family Noctuidae; genus Noctua; species Noctua comes. The sequence continues at coordinate 4,090,132 of OY720290.1, read as the reverse complement.
AAACAAATCGGCTCGAATCTAGCCATAGATCAGTTGTGTGTACTGGTCTATGGCTGGATTCGAGCCGATTTGTTTTCTATTTCAAAATTGAATTTAGAAATGCACTCGTTGGTCTAATTTAATAGATAATTTATTGTGTTTTTTTTCTATTGGTTGGTTAGATATAGGATCTTGGTGGGTCCAAATATACCCCTCTCTATTTTTCATTATAGTTGCGCTTTGAGGAATAAACATTTAATATTTTTAATTTGAATTTGTGAGCGCAACTATTGGTTGCGCTTCGAGGAATAATTTAGTTGCGGTTAGTTGGTTAGGCTTAAAAATAGTTGCGCTTTGAGGAATACCCCATATCTTTGTAACAACGCGCTTTTCCCTATAATTACTAAACCCCTTTCGCATACGCACTCTTAACGCGGACCCGAATCCTTGTCGGTTTTGTAAATTCTAAATACATTCACTAAAACGCCAAATCATGCGGTGGGAACTAAACATTTACATAGTTACAACAAAAGCCCCTAAATTAAAGCTAGGTCAATGTTGGAATGGAGATTTTGGCAAACACATTTTAAGCGCTGTAAATGATGTTGGTTCTCGTCTAAATCGTAAATCTGTGCTGCATGTAATGGTCTCTGGTCTAAAGAGTTTTTGTTCCAACTATCTACATATCTCAAAACTAACTGTGAAATAGGTACTGAATAGATAATAGATATTGGGAGAGAAAAAAAACCATTACTTACTTTAGCAGTCAATGATTCAAAACTACTTCAAATCTCGTCGTTCGAGTCTCGTCTCGTTGTCGTCTCGTCTCGTCTCGTCGTCTTTCGTCTCGTCGTCTCGTCATCGTCGCTTAGAATTTTTAGTTTGGAAATCTGGGTATCAGCCATTGACTTGCAGAAAAGTATTAAAAGTGATATTGAAAGCGTAACGGGCAGCAAAACTTCATTTGAAGCTAATATTCTATTAAATATCGTTGTAAAAGAATTAAGTACAAAGTGCAGTGGTTGGCATAAAGTCTGCACTGATGGGTCGAAGAGTGCACATGGACAAAAGGTTGAGTATTTCTATCAGAATTTGAATGTTAAAATTGGTTGTAAAATAAATATTTACGTATCTATCACGACGTTGGAACTTACTGCAAGCTTTCAAGCCATGATATATGCAGATCGACAAATTAATAAATAGGGTTGTTATATTTTCAGATGGCAAAAGCGCTGTGCCAAACGTGGCTCGATGCGCCTCCGGTATCAGAGGTGCATCGAACCTAGGACCTCGTGATCAGCAGCCGCGCTTACAACTACTAAACCAACGAGGCAGTCGTACCTAATCAGTGGGTCCAATATAGGCTGATTATATATTCATGGACTCTGGTTCATGGTTTGGGTTGGGTATGGTTGGTGGGTGGTGGTTTTCATGATTTTTTATATTTTATGTTTTTTTTTAGAGAAAGAACACAATAACATCATCGACATAACCCTTCATTAAAAACCAAAACAAGGATATTCACAAAGAACAAATAAAAACCTTCCAATTCAAACTTCGAACATTAAAACTCATAATGGAACTCATTTGTTTTTATGAACACCTACAATGGCGCAACTAAAAGAAGTTTGTTCCGTTTTGTCGTCATCGTTAAAGTTTATTGGTTAAATAATAGTAACAACGGTTTCGCGGTAATCTAATACAGTTGAAATTAAACACTAAACAGTGACTACATAAAAGTGGTACGGACATCCCGGAAACAGAAAGGCGTGGAGACTCCTTGTAAAATAAAAATCAAATCAAAATCAAACTAGTTTGATAATCAGCACTTTTTGAACTTCAGAAATCACCTGACTGCCTCGTCGGTCTAGTGGTCGCAAGCGCGACTGCTGAGCAAGAGGTCCTGGCTTCGATTCCCGGGTCGGGTTGGGTTTTTCATTAGGAATTTCTCAGTAGCAGCCACGGAGCTCTGGATCTGTGCCCGTTTGATGATGGCAATAGGCTCGCCTAATAAATGGAACTTTAACATATCTGGCGAAATGTGGGTGTACTATTCGGTACACCTCTGCCTAACCCCTTTGGGGATTATAGGCGTGACGTAATGTTATGTTATATTAAATCACATGAGACTGTTCTCAGACCATGTTACTTCCGTCTGTTTAAGCTGGTAAAAAAAAGGAGCTGAACGAACTCCCCAGCAAAAATTGCCTTTTATTAAAACATTTATATCTGAATCACAAAAAGATAGACAGATATGACTATACATCTACAAGTACCAGTTTTCTTTTCAAGTCTTATCTAAAAGGGTCGAGCATAAGGGAGAGAGGGGAGAGAGCAATCTCGGGGTTACTACTAAGAAATTCCTAATGAATAAACGCAATTGCTGATTGCCTATAATTTTATGAAAACTGTTCTCCTCTCAGAAGCTTCCACTAAGAAACTTAAAATGGCAGTAGATTTAACAAGCACTTTAACTAGAAACAAGATCCAATTAAAAAAAAAAAAATTACAACACAAAACGACTCCACAGAAGCTTCTGTTCTGAAACCCTGTTTAAAACATCAACCCCACCCTGGGGCCATACAGTAGTTTTAAACTGTTCGCGAACTCACAAATTGAGGTCTCTATAGCGCTAATGTACTCTAAATAACTGTGTGCCAGTTTGATAGTTATAACACAGGTGATGTGGAGTTGTGCGGTTGACGTTTATGTTAAAAATATTAAGTTCATCCCCAACTTTAGAGTGGGCAACGGGTATATTAATTTGGAATTTTGCTGTGCTAATTTATAATGTACTAGGTTTTGCCCACGGCTTCGCTCGCGTTAATTTAGAATTTGATAATCAATTCGGGTTGTACCCTGCTGGTATTAGTATAGTTCAATCATGATTCGAACGACACGTGGCGCCATCTATTATCATAAGAACGTTACTGTTGTTTTCCTCGGGAACAGTATTTTTTTTCGGGATAAAAGGTACCCTATGGCTGTTTACAATGTACATGCAAAATTTCAGAATGATCGGTTCAGTTGTCTAGGCGTGAAAGCTAACAAACAAACTTACTTTCGCATTTATAATATTAGTATGAATATTAATTTGAGTATTAGAGGAGAGGAAGACCAAAGAAATTATAGATGGACTGTGTGAAGGGTGAGAACGGCAAGAAAGATGATAAGATGACGAGTAATGGAGATGTATGGAAGAAGAAGACATGTTGCGCAGACTCCAAATAAATTGGAATAAGGGCTGGAGAATGATGATGATGATGCTGTGCTAATTTCAAGATGTTTGCTCTCATAGAAGACCACTTTTTTTTCGGATGGGAAATCATCAAATGACCCCTCCCGCTCTGGGCGGAGCGGAAGGGAGTGTCGGACTTGTACTGACTAAAACCCATTCATGTTTCTTCTTAGCCCTTTGTGTTCCAGGGCCGCGGTATCTCTTTCGAACAGTCCCGCAGCCCCGGAAGATCTTATAGATGACCTTGACTTTCAGTAACTACTAAGTATTACGAATGAACATCTATTATTATTGGTATTATCCTTTACGACGCAATTGATTAACAGTCGACGTTCTAAAGTTCGGTTTTAAAAATTTGGAATACCCATTGTTTCAGGCGTATTGTTTGGTAGCAGCGAACACCGGTCATGTGTTGATATGACCGGAAAATCTAGGCCAAAACAGTTTATTTTGACCTAGATTTCTCATAAACTATGAGAGTTTAAGAACTATGAGGACCTCGAGTCTAAATATTAACAGCCGCTCGGATCGATCTTTAGGTTAAGCCGTGCTTGCCTAGGTTGGTCTGTGGATGGGTGACCACCCATTACATACCGAGTTTCCTCCGTGCCTCGGAAAGCACGTTAAGTCGTTGGTCCCGGCTGTCATTTTTAGATCTTTGACAGTCGTTACTGGTAGTCAGTGGCCCAAAAGGTCTGACAACCAGTCTTACCAAGGGGTACCGTATTACCTAGTACTAACTGGGTTGTGGAGGTTAGATAGGCAATCGCTCCATGTAAAATACTGGTATTCAGCTGCATTCGGTTGGACTGGAAGCCGACCCTAACATAGTTGGGAAAAGGCTAGGCAGATATGAAATTTTAAGAACTAGTGGTAACAGGGAATGTCGTTCAAGCTGTAAGTTAATCTCCAATCTTACTAATCTTACTACTATTATAAATGCAAAAGTTTGGATGGATGTTTGTTACTCAATCACGCCAAAACTAATGAACGGATTTGGATGAAATTTGGAACACAAATAGGTTGTAACCTGGATTAACACATAGGATACTTTTTACCCCGGTAGTGTGATCCCGTGGGAAAATTATCGAACTTCACGCGGGCGACGCCGCGCGCATAATCTAGTAATATTATAAATGCGAAAACTTGTGAGGATGGATGGATGGATGTTTGTTACTCTTTCACTCAAAAACTTATGAATGGGTTTGGATGAAATTTGGGACACTGATAGTTTATAACCTAAATTAACACATAGGATTCTTTTAATCCCGGTAGTATGACCTCGTGGGATAATTACCGAATTCCACGCGGGCGAAGCCGGGGTTATAAGCTAGTTGAACATAAATAGTTCGAACACAATGAACACACTACCTCCTAGTTTTATTTAGTTTAATTTGTTTAAATTCAGTTTAATTTGTTTTAATTTAGTTTAACTAACTGATTAAGTTTATTTCTATTTCTTCTTTTGTAAGTTACAACGTTTTGTGTGCATGTAGAGTTTACCTGTAAGTGGTTGTTACACTCTATTTTGATTTGTTGCTGCTGTTGCATTTGCTTATACCAGTGTAAACAATTGTTGGTGAACCAAATAAATACCGAAACCACACAAAAAATATTTCCAATCAAATTCAGTTGGGACAAAAACAATTACAATATTGAGTTCCAGCCTGATTCTGACCAGCATAATACATTTCCTATCTGAACCTAGCCCATAGCACCGACCTTTACAGTTCATTGGCCCCATATTTGAAATCACTCGTGCAAAAACCGAGAATAATTAAAGGGTAGCACACACAAGCGAGGCTTATCCGGGACCCTTGTCAGGCGTATGACGGACGAGACAAAAACACGGTGTCAGTGTGAACATAGCCTTTTTGTCCGACCACCCTTTTGGCAAGGGAAGCGTTTGCTCCGAACATTTTTGTTGTTCGCAATTTAGTACTCGCCTTTATACTCGTAGTAGCGTTCCTGTGAGATTGTTGAATTTGTAACTGGGTTTTGCTGAACTTCTGCTTTTAATCCTTAAATTATGTTAGGATTTGTAGGCCCGATAGCATCGTGATGTTTTTTTGTTTCAGAATTTGTGTGTGGTTTGTTATTTTTCATTTTTATGGGTATCGTTATCTGCTAGCTGAAAATATTGTGGACAGCGATTACTGATATTTCTTTTTTATTTAGAATCTGTGGTGAAGTATGTAATTATACTATACAGGATCTAAAGGATACCGACGCGAAAATGGTTACCACGTATTCAGTACATCATTCTGAGCCACACAGATATTTTTCATCGATTATTAAAAAAAAACAGCTGTTTCCTACAAAAGTGCAATACCTACAGCTACACAGTAAAAATTTATGGAACAGCTGATTTTTTTTTTAAATTACCGCTGAAAATTTCGATGTGGGGGGCTCAGAATGATGTACTTAATACATGGTAACCATTTTCGCGTCGATGTCCCTTCCACCCCGTATTATGTGTGTGTGTATGTGTGTGTTCTTATAGGAACTTACAACGTACCAAATACAGCAATGTGTAAGCAGCATTAATAAAACGACCCTGCCAGGATCAGAGATCGGGATGCGTATAATAGAACCATTACCTTAAATTCCAGAAAGAAAGTAAAATGAGGGTAATACTTTCCTTTAAAACCGTTGTATTACGAAACTTCCGGGATTTTCTTGCTTACTTGAAGTTCTTTGAAGTTCAGGCAAACATATTCTACCTATCCCAATATCTGACCGTCATCATCACAAGCCTGCAGGGTGTAAATGGATCCTTCACGAAGCCGTCAACAAAGCATTATGTACATCAAACTAAGTAACTTTACGCAAATATTATTACTGGAAAACGATTTTTTTTTTTAGGGTGAAAAATCACGTTTTACGGTAGGACTCAATGTTACGCACTCAAAATATTGTGCCTATGGATGGATTGAATAGTAAAAATCTTACATTAAAAACATGTATTTAAAAAAAAACTTGTGAAAAAGTTGAAACTTTGACCCCCAATATCTCCGTAACTAGAAGGTTCCCAGGTATGGTCTAGAACAAAAAAATGATCGCAATGACGGGGAGAACAAGTGACTTTCGGCTTCATTAAGGGTCTTGTTACATCCTTTATATTGTCCAACTGCAAGACAAAGGTCTTATTTTCCTTTTATGTTAATCTACTTAAGATTCGCGGTCTTTTTGGTTTCCTATTACGATAATTGCTTACAAGAAAACAATTCCGTAATCTTATTTTCCTTCCTCGTTTTGCTTTCCGTTCACGTTTGTAGAAAAATTAAATCCGTCCGCAGATAATACGTCTTTTCTTGGAATTGTTTTATTTCAATGGATTTTGTCGATGGTATGAAAAATGTCTCTTATTTTGGTTAAATAAGCATCATTTTGTACTTACAACATCACATCTGTCATCCCCAAAGAATTTCTCATATATGTACTTTTAGTACACCCATATTTCCCCAACTATGTTTCAATTCCATGTAATAAAGGGTAGGCCTAATGCCGTCAACCAAGTACCTCGAAACACACTCCTCATCATCTGCCTAGCCTTTTCCCAATTATGTTGGAGTCGGCTTCCAATCTAACCCGATGCAGCTGAATACTATTACTATAGTATTTTACATGAAGCGACAACCTATCTGACCTCCACAACCCAGTTAGTACTAGGTAAACGATACACCTTGGTAAGACTTTTTAGGGTGTGTAAGGTGCAACAATTATCAAAGATCTACAATTGACAGCCGAGACCAACGGCTTAACGTGCTTTCCGAGGCACGGAGGAAATTCGATATGTAATGGGTGGTCACCCGTCCATGGACCAACCTAGGCAAGCGCGGCTTATTCTGAAGATCGACCCGAGTGGCTATAATTATTCAGCCACAAGCCTAGAAACACACTACACACATTTTTCTGCTCATACAATATCAACGGTACCTACAGGTGATATTTCTCCTGACACCAAAGGCAGCATGACATAAATTCTCCAGAAAGAAACTCTCTAATTCCCCACCACATCGTTCAGCCCAACTCTCCCCGCACCAAACAAACAAGTATACAAATAACAGACACAAACAGCTTCTGATAAATACCTCCAAACATTATATCTTCCATTGTTCTAGAACCCGCAATAAGTTTCAAACTATGCGAGCGGTAGCCAAACTTTACGGTATTCCCAGCGGGACTCCAAAAAGTGGCATTGATCAGCCGCTTTTGTACGCACACAATTCACAATTGACGATATACAGAGCTATTTATATTCAGGCACTTAGCTTAGCATTTGAATAAAGTTTGGCAGGGTTGGCTGTAAATATAAAATAAAATAGGATATCCTGCATAATTTAAAAATATCACAAACTACAAAAGGCAACATTGTCATCTTTTATAACAATGTTGTGTAAGCTAGATCTGGTCCGTGGATAGCCGACTGCCCATTACTTGCCGAGTTTTCTCCGTGCCTCGGGAAACACGTTAAGTCGTTGGTCCCGGCTGTCAATTGTACATCTTTGACAGTCGTTACAGGTAGTCAGTGGCCTGAAAGTCTGACAAGCAGTCTCACCAAGGGGTATCGTATTACCCAGTAGTAGCTGGGTTGTGGAGGTCAGATAGGCAGTCGCCCCATGTAATGCAGCTGGATGGTATTCAGCTGCATCCGGTTAGACTGGAAGCCAACCCTAACTTAATTGGGAAAAGGCTAGTCAGATGATGATGTGGTATAAGCTGGATACATTAGCCGTGAAAATGATAACTCTTGGAGTAGACATGTTCTTGAGTGTACACCACAAATCAACTAAAGTAAGACAGATAAATAATGGACCGAATGGTATATGCTAACATAACAGTCTAGGTCTACAACGAGCCATGTTGGGCATCTCTCAACTCAGCATTGGGTGGCCAAAAGTTGAAGAAGAAGAGGAAAAACAGTCTAGGTAGACTGACGGTCTTTGCTGGAGGACTAGTAACAGCTAAATAACAAGTAACCAAGGGTCAGGTTGAATTACATGCGACTGTAGATGCCTAAGTACGGTTGTGAATACTGTAGGCTAATTTAATGATGATTAATATTCTTTTAACGTCGATCGCTTTGATTCATTTGATTCCGGGCTGCGACTAATACTGATATTATCAATACGAAAGTAACTCATCTGTAGGTCTGTCTGTGTTCATGTGTAAACAGCTCAACGGATTATGATCAAATTTAGCACACACTTAGCTTAGACCATAACCTGGATTAAGACAGCACACTTTTCATCCCAGTAGTCCGTCCCCAGGGGATAATTTCCACACAGGCGAAGCCGACGCTAAAAGCTAGTGAAACAATACTTCCGCCGCAGGAGTTATCTTTTTGAAAATACATCAGCTGTTAAACGCTGAAATCATAAATGCATTTATTGGAATATTAAAAGATAAGATATTAAGATTAGATTTCAAAACAATTTCCAATAATCTTACAATCTGTTTATCACGTCATGGCTACTATAAATTTATCTTTTAGAAAAGATAGGGGCCAACTCAGTAAATTGGCTGTGAAACAGTGGAGTCCAGGGGGCCTTAAATGACCGCTTTAGCAGAATCTTATACGATATTAATATGAATAACGTAAAAAATCTTAAAATGGTTACAGACGCAGTTAATAATGGAACGATTCTGCTAAAGTTGCGATGAGATGGAGCGACTTTGACAGTCGTTAGGTAGTCAGTGGCCCAAAAAGTCTGACAACCAGTCTTACCAAGTGGTATCTTATTACCCAGTACTAACTGGGTTTTGGAGGTCAGATAGGCAGTCGCTTCATAATTAAATACTGGTATTCAAATTAGTTGAATTAGACCGGAGATCGACTCCAACATAGTCGAGGTAAGGCTAAGCAGAGTGCTGAGGAATTTCAGAAAAAAAAAAATAGGGATCCGAAATCATTATCATCATCTGCCTAGCCTTTTCCCAACTATATTGGAATCGGCTTCCAGTCTAGCCGGATGCAGCTTAATACCAGTATTTTACATGTAGCGACTGCCTATCTGACCTCCAAAACCCAGTTAGTACTGGGTAATAAGATACCACTTGGTAAGACTGGTTGTCAGACTTTTTGGGCCACTGACTACCTAACGACTGTCAAAGATCTACAAATGACAGATTAGGAATTAGGGATCCGAAATAGGAGATTAAAATGATGATCTGTTTTTTATTATAACTCCTTTTACTCCATTCCTAGATAATAAAAATAAGCCAAGATTTATAGAAGCAGTTGATGGTATGAATAAGAACATATAAGTTTAAGAACCATCGTAATATAACCTTTATGCTTTAATAAAGTCTGAAGTTATGTGCAGAGAATGATGAACGAGGACCCGTTTTCGCACCAGTATGGAAAATTGAATGAATATCTCATGGCGTAAATAAACAGTGTTTAGGGCACCACCTTTTACCTTATAACCATAAAGAACCCCAACAATATGACTACCGCATAAAATAATGCAAATAAGTAAAGAAATCCTACAAAATATTTCGCGTAGTTTTATTTCGTGCTAGAGATTGCCGTCTTTATTTTTTTACAGCACTGTCTAAACACATAATCGGGGTCGCAAAGATCATAACACGAAGAAAAAGACTAGGATTTTGGAAAGGCATCCTTAGTAGCGTATCCAAACCGCGAAATCCCGGAAATCCCTATAGGGTTGGGGACTTTTGGTCGTAACGATGTCCCAGGTGTAAACCCTTATGCCCACTATCCTAAATTCCTTTACAGCCAAATAACCCGGGGAAATAATTGATGTGCCATTTTTGGGACGACTGGCAAAATAATTGATGTCTCATATTAGGTACTAGCACTTCGCCCGCGACTTTGTCCGCAAAAATTGTGATAACTAGGCATGATACATATATATCGAATAACGTATCGTTCGATTAATTGAAAATTGAAATCGATAATTAATTCCAGAGATTACCCCTACATACGAACTTACAAATACTATTAGTATAGAAGTATAGATAGGGTTAAGTGTTTGCCGAGGTCTGTCCGTGGACGTTAAGCTGTTGGTCATGGCAGTCATTTGTAGATCATTGGCAGTCCATCCAGATAGTCAGTGGCCCAAAAGTCTGACAACCAGTCTTACCAAGGGGTATCGTATTAGCCAGTTACTGGATTGTGGAAGTCAGATAGGCAGTCGCTTCATGTAAAATACTAGTATTCAGATGCATCCGGTTAATTCTGGTTAGATTGGGAGCCGATCCCAACATAGTTAGGAAACGGCTTGGCAGATGATGACGATTTGGGTTATGCGTTGTCCCAAATATGGAACATCAATTATTTGCTGTTGCAGTGAAATTATTTGATCGTTATAAGCCCTTTGGGATTGTTATTTAGTTGTGGTTGTAAATTATTTGTTCCTGACACCGTTTGAATGTTCAGTTACAAGAGATAAGAGGATTTATTGCATGGTTGATATGATACGTTAATCGGTAGGGTGGTTGATTATGATACGTTAATTGTAATGCTGATTCTGATTTAACTTGCGTATGGAAATCTAATTTACATACCAAAGTGAAACCTGAAAGTATTACCACATACGTACAGTCACAAACACCAATCTGTATCCACTTTCCTAAATTTAAAAGCAATTTTCGCGAGAAAAAGCCATTATAACTTGGAGATAGGATCTTTTTCATATAAATATGAGTTCCAAAATACTATGTTCGTAACAACATGAAATTTTAATCAGAACAGTAGGAGAAAAACACTTTTAACAGTTGCTAAGTGTTTACATGTTGGTGCTCGTGACTGTACACATAAAACTCATGCCTTTTACCTTTTAGAGTAAGCAGCAGTAGCGAAGGATCAATTTTTGTAAGAAGTAAGCTGGAGTACATAATCTTTAATGTGATTATATTATTTGTCTATAAAATACTGACTGTGCCATTTTTCAAAGGGAAGCCGGTAGGAATCGAGTTGTACGGAACCTTCGCCACTGGTAGGCAGAAACCACAGAACGCCACCTGCTACGATCCTTACATACTCCTTTCGCCTTGCTCACGTGAAAACATCTGATCACACATGCACGCCAGCAATGTCGGAAGAAAGTAAATGAAAATGGCAACCACAACACAGTAAGTACTGATTTTCTGAAGAGGTACTAGTTAATATTGAATGTTCAAGGAATGCGAATACACAATACAATACAATACAATACAATACAATATAACACAACACAACAACACAACACAACAACAAACAACACACACAACACAACAATACACACAATAAAATACAACAACACACAATACAACAACAATACAATACAAGCAATACAAGTATTTTGCAGGTAAGAAAAGGTTATTTCTTTTGTACTCAGACAAGCATAGTCAGTTATAATGTTCCCACTGCTGGGACACAGGCCTCCTCTCCTTAAAAGAGTGTCCATGGAGTTTCTTGCCCGTTCTTCTCCATAGAGATCTACGTTAGGGAATGGGCAACTACAGTACTTTCACAGTTTTTATGGCTTGTGACTGGGACTGTAGCTATTGTTGTCATTGTTTCGACAATTCAAAAGTGTCTGTAACTGGCCTACTTGAAATAAATGCTTTGATTTTGATTGATTTTGATTTATCTATGAGAAGGAATGGGCTAGAAGCCACAATATTGGTCTAGTTCAGATTGGCAGATGTCACATGTCTTCGAATTTTTGGGGTCTATAGTACATACTGATTTTCCTCACGATTTCCATTCTATTTGATTCCCTAGTTTATGATTCCTTTAAACATAACGTTAGTATACATTAACTGCATATTATTTTCCACTGAGCTCCATCCTTCGTATAAATTAAGTACTACTTGATTTAACCAAACCTACCCTGACACACCCTTTTGATCTCAAACATGAGTTAGTTCTGCAAAAGGCCGATAGATGGCGTGAACAGACTAGCGCCATCTATGATGAGATTTTGGCATTTATGCTGTAAGTACATAATTATATTTTGGTCCTTGGTGTTATGGATCTTGGACACTGTGTAGTCCTTGAAATTTCCGTTGACAACTAAAGATGACGCTGTAAGAAAGAGGACTGCTTAATAATCAAAGTAGGTAAATAATTCGATAGATGAGTTTTTTCAAAAGTGTCTCTGTAAAGGAGATCATTTCGGCTCCATACATTTTTTGGGCCTTTTCTGAAAGTCAACAAAAAAAAATGGTACGCATCGTTAGAACTAGCCATTTGGAGCAATAGTTAATATTTTATATTATTTTTTTTTGTTGGCGCCGACTTTCAGAAAAGGCCCAAACAAAATTATCTCCTTTTATACATTAAAGCATAGACATATTTAACTGATAAGTACATTCATAAATCGACAAAATGTTACCTAGTACAGTACATAGTGAAAAATTTATCTATAATTTTTTTTTTTTGTAAAAAAACGACTTCCAAAGAAACACTAAAATGTCAAACATAACTTTACTTTCGGAAGTGACTTTGTTTTTTTTTTCATTGTCTTTATAAAAAAAATATATGCTTGTACATAACCTCCTCCTTTTTTGGAAGTCGGTTTAAAAGTGGACATTTTGGTATGGGCTGATTTATTGATGACACTATGAATAAAGAATCCGTACAAACACCTAAACAATTTGTTATCATTGATTCAAATAGATAACCTCTAGTAATTAAATAATCTTGTTACGATTGTTGTCTATAAAGTAAAGAAATGCCGCTGAAACCTACTGTTTATTAGCCTTGACAGCAAAAAGTTTTCATAAAAACATATTTATTTATTTATGTCCACACAAAATACTTAATAAGACATTACATTAAGATAGAAGAGCACAAAGGTTCTGCTTATTTCATTAGAAATCTCTTCCAGCAGACCTGCGAGAGGAAAGTAGGATTAGAGATGTAGACACAGTGTGTAGAAAAGACAAAACAGGAAAATTTAAATTGGAACTTAAAACAAAATTATACCTATATAAAATAAACATACATACAAATATACACATATAAAAAATACTAGTCATGTAGTACTTAGTTTTTGTTTGTCCAACTTTTTACGGAAAACAATCTAAAATCGGAAAAAAACAGTTGTCGGGTATAGGGAATCAATTGTTCCCTACATGGTCAGCGAAAGGATTCATCACTTATTAAAAATGCTGAAAAGTGAAAAAAGAAGAAGGCGAAGTGAGTGAGTGTGAAGTGTGTATGTGTGTGTGAGTGGATTGTGAAGTTATTTGTGATAACATAGCATGTGTAATCCCCGAAGGGTTAGGCCGAGGTGTACCTTATAATAACCCACATTTCTTCAGTTATGTTTTAAGTCCCATATAATAGGGGGCGAGCCTATTGCCGTCAACCGGGCACCGATCCAGACTCCGTGGCAACAGGACAGGCAGGACATGATATCAAGTGTCCCATCGTTTGTAGGACAACACCACATTTACACTCCGGGGCAGAGCCATCTATGAATCTCCACCTGAACAGGTTTTCCTTGTTTCAGCCAAATTTTAGTAAACTTTACTGACAAGAAACACCTGTAAGATTTGATGGACACACCTATTTGTGACGTCATAATAATGATCTTATTATTTTATCAATATAAAAGAAGAAGAGAAGAGAAAGAACATTATCCATCCATTTCGTCATAGTTACTTATTTTATTGTATCTACAGTATTGTTATGTTTTGTGTTTGTATTTATAAGTATGTATGTATATTCTTATATTATTATGTTTTAATAGTTCTGTTTTACGTTTTATGTATTCCATTTTCTCTTCTTCTTTTACACACTATGTCTACATCTCTTTTTTTTAGTATCTCCTTTCGCAGGTATGCTGGAAGAGATTTCTTTAGAAATAAGCATCACCTTTGTACTATTTTCTGTTCTTTTCTTCTTTTCTGTATTTTAGTGTGTACATAAACTGTTAAATTAATTAAATAAATAATAAACACCTGTAAGATTTGCTAGACACACCTATTAGTGACGTCATAACAATGATCTTATTATTTTATCAATATAAATACCGGATATTAATCTGATAAAATTCGAGGAAAAAGGTGGGCTGCAGAAAACTAACAACTGATAATGTTGACGATAGCTAATTAATTATATCTCGATGAAAATCTAATTGGCTACAAGCAACTAAAGATTTATTTATTTATAGCTAATTAAAACAAAAGTTACATCAAAGGTGTTTTGAAATGAAAAGGCTTATTGGTCATCATAATTAAACTGCTACTGATAGCTTGCATTATGCTACTGCTTGACAAAACCCCGTGCCTCTGACTTTCAATTCTTTTTTCTTTCTTTCAAAGCTAATGTAAACATCTGGTCGTTGTTTTTGTCCAGCTCGTTCCGCCATCTTATACGAGGTCTGCTGGGCTCCACATAGTGGCTGTTTTATTTAACAGACAGCTTTTTATTTAAAGAACAGAAGCGTCTCAAACTATTCCCTGGCTTTTACAGCAACGCCGAATGTTTTCTTGCTCTAGTACTTTTCTACGCCTATAGATTCACTGCGTTCGCAGTCTCTTCAGTTATTGTTGGTCCTTCGAGCCGGATTAACTTAATATTTTGAAAAGTAGGGCAATATGCATTTATCGACATTTACATCGTCGGCTTCTGGTTTATTCAGTTGCAATTGCTGCCGGATGTCATTTGCTTTACATGGAAACTTAATTATAGCTGTTAATCTATCCCCGTGATTTATTGTTACGATTACGTACTATTTATTATTATTATCAGATAAAAGATTGTAAAGCATAGATAATATTGCCACCCAGAGTTATGCGTCTGCCAAAATGTTATTATGTGACTTGCGATGTGTGTAAAGAGGAAACGATGAAAGAGATGTTTTCAACACTGATTCGATAAAACTATTTGAAATGAATGAAGATGTCTTTAGGAAAAGAGACAAAATCTTGGAAAAACTGGACTGTCTGTACAAATACAGCAAGAAAAAAGTAGTATTTTTAAAGCCTTTTAAATGATAGATTTCGCAGACGATTTTTTTTTATTATTTACGTTTTTGTCCCTGTTTTACGAACCGAACGAAGTATAATTTATCCAAATGCGTTTATCCGTTTAGAAGTTACAAGGGAACAAGAAAACGGACATACATACATACAGGTCAAACACATAACCCTTCTTTTAAGCATCGCCGCAGTCAGGTAAAAAGCCGCGATGACAGTGAATAGAGAAAATAATCAATCAAACATCCGTGACCGAATCAAAACAAATGAGTAACTAACTATATCAAATTCTAGGAAAGCCTTTATCATACTATCAGAACAACCGTCTTAATTCAATTGTTTTGTCTATTCAAATCTTAATCCGTAAATCGTTCTGATAACAATCGTGTTAGACAAAGATTAAAAGCCAATTATAGTTTTCACGAATTTTATCTTTTGGAATTTCCTGAGGTTCCTTTTTGCTAGTGCCGACTTGCAGTAGCTAATTAAAACAGGTAGGAATAGGGGTGTTTTGACCAGGATGCAACAAAATGTTAGTACACAGGCATTATTGCTGTATGAGGCATGTTACCAGTGATAATGAGAGATTATTTTGCTTTCTGGGTTTCATCGTCAATGGTCAATGAAGTGGGTCCTATAGCATTTTTTATTGAGAGTATGCCTATACCCTCAATCCGTGAGACTCATTGACAATTATAACATAACCAGCGTTAAGTGAGTGTACAATCATCACTGGTAGGAGCGGTTGGTAGGGATGTATAAGGTGATCACACATGACACCGCTCGTCCGCGCAAAGGCAAGGTGGCGAAGATTTTTATAGGGCGATGGTGGTGCGCCGCGCAGAGAGTCGATGACCGCCGTTCATCCGTGAAGTCGGGCAGTGTACGTGTGTTAGGCATCAACGCCAATCCGACTATCTGCATGAAACGACTCCTACAGTACTTCGGAGACGTAGCAAGGATAGCCTGATAGCTTTTTTTTTTTTTTTTTTAACCTGGTAAAATCATCAAATGAGTCCTCCCACCCAGGGCAGAGCGGGAGGGACTGTCAGACTTGTACTGACTAAAATCCACGGTGTCCTTCAGTAGCCCTTTATGTTCCAGGGTCACGGTAATTCTATGAGTCCCGCGACCCCGGCAGGCTTTGGCCCTCTAGAGGGCGGGCCCCGTCATTATGCTGACACTCTTTGAGGCGCGCGTGGAATACAACGCACCGTCGACCCGGGCATGGTCCATGGTCGGACAGCGAGTCGCCCATTACTCGCCGCCCGCATGCCCGCGCCTACCGTGGCCGGAGATCGTCTGCCGACGTCCGGCGCCGTGGGCGTCTACCACTGCGGCTGGTGTGGAGGGAGGACGCTGTCCTCTCCCTCACGCGGCCCGCCTCCTCCTTCGCGAGCATGACTGCTTCGCAGAAGGAGGCGACCGCTTCCCACTCCGTCTCGCCACGCAGCAAGGCCTCGACCAGCCTGATAGCTTGGAGAAGCTTAGATCACCAACCCGATGGACAGATGTGGTGAAGGAAGTCTGCAGAAAGAATTTCCAGGCATCTGTCCGCATGGCCGAAAACCGTCCAGCATGAAGAGCGTTGATGGAGAAGGCAACGACCTCATGTGGTCACGACCCTCAGTCATGAGGAAAAGAGAAAGAAGAAGAAGAATGCGACATGAGATCCGCTTCTGTGAGACTGGCCTAAAACAACTCGGTTTCATCATGATTTACTTTGAGTACCACAGTAGAACTGAGATCATCAATCCTATTCACAGCATAGTTATTGTTGTCTTTAACTAGATTCCGTTACACTATAGCAAAAGTAATGCTCAAACAAAACAAGTTAGTTTCTCCATCGATAGGATGTCCTACTGATCTTACTTCTTACTAATATTATAAATGCGAAAGTTTCTGAGGATGGATGGATGGATGTTTGTTACTCTTTCACGCGAACTACTGAACGGATTTGAATGAAATTCGGCACATATATAGTTTACAACCTGGATTAACATTTAGAATACTTTTTATACCGGTAGTACGATCAGTGGGACAGTTACCGAAGTTCACGCGATCGAAGCCGCGGGCATAAGTTAGTTTTATAAATGCGAAAGATTGAGGGTATGGATGGATGTTTGTTCCTCTTTCACAAAAAAACGGTTGAACAGATTTGGGTGAAATTTGGCACACAGATATTTTATAACCTGGATTAACATATAGATAGGACTTTTTATCCCGGTAGTATGCTCCTGTGGGATAATTACCGAACTCTGCCCCCGTAGCATGACCACTGTAGACAAGGATTTCTTTGACAGAAGAATCGACAAAATGACAGATTGTGTCGACTCAATGACAGATTTCTTTGCACTATCTGTCATTTTGTCGATTCTTCCGTCAAAGAAATCCTTGTCTACGGTGGTCATGCTACGGGGGCTGCACGGGCAAAGCCGCGGGTATAACCTAGTTACCTACTCATAATTCAGGGCTAGTGTAAAACATTGCATTTTGGTACCTACCTATAATAATTATCACATTTATTTTGAGGTGCAGTTTTTCAAGGCCATTCCGACATGGCTACTGCAATAATTGACCTAGTATCATGATTATATTGTATCTTATCTATCAAGCAAGATATAGATTGATGGAAAGGTAAAGACCCTAATATTACCAGAGAAAACATACCGATAGATATTTAAGGAATCGTAAGCTCGAGAACTCATACCTACATACACAAAAAGTTGGCAGATTCCACTCAGAATTAATATGTAGTTTTTCTTGTATATCTCTCTTTTTATATATTTTTTTTTATGTATATATTTATATTTATATTGTAGTAATAAATATTTTCTAGTATTTTTATTTTTACCCACTGTTTATTCTGTGTGCGTCACCCTTTTTTTTTTTTAACCTGGTAAAATCATCAAATGAGTCCTCCCACCCAGGGCAGAGCGGGAGGGACTGTCAGACTTGTATTGACTAAAATCCACGGTGTCCTTCAGTAGCCCTTTATGTTCCAGGGTCACGGTAATTCTATGAGTCCCGCGACCCCGGCAGGCTTTGGCCCTCTAGAGGGGTGTGCGTCACCCTAAGGTAGACTGGTAGAAAATGCCCAAGGCATGAGGTTCGCCTTTGTACAGTTTTAACTTGTATATATAGTCTTCATAAATAAGTAAATATTATGTATTTATGAAATCCACCTGGTGTCAAGCAGTCACCGCTGCCAATGGACATTGTACATACCGGATTCGGTAACGTCTCATACATCATTACTCCGGAGTAGGTAGCAAGCGCCCTTCAAACCGAAACACACCAGCCACAGACAACCAAAATTGGTATGGCTGCAGTAGTTTCTTGGACGACCTTTTCCACAGACAACAACAGTTTAGCTCTCAAACTGTTGTTGTCTATTCTTATGGTGGAAGCGCCTTAATTCCATTAAAAGGTCATTCAATAGGATTAAATTAAATTAGAGGGTTGTATTTATGATTTTAATTATTATAATTGTGTAATTACATGCGTATTACGGCCACAAATCATATTTTCTTCAACAGACACTCGGACACTGACCGTCAAATTACAAACGTAAGAAAATTTAAATTTCGTAGGCCACCCTGGCGCTTAAACCTATTTTTAAACAGATTTATGACTGGATATGTAAATTGCACTTCTAAAAGCCGTGCTTTAGGAATTCAAGGTATAAACAGCAAGGGAACACCATGAGAAGAAGCCTAATTTTAGCAATCTAGCTCTCAAAGGACCATGAAAAATCTTTGGATTTGATGATCAACCCTCAATAATTGGAAACCACCAGCAGGAGAGATTGCCAAAACAGGTCCACGCGTGATTTATACAAGAGTGTAAATTAGGCTACGCAAACGTTATATTTGGAACATTATCTGTGTCAACTCAGATTTATGATAACGATAAATCAATTATCAAGCAATCTTCAGTTAATTCGTCGAATTAATTAATTGTATTTGTTACAGGATTCAGAAGTACCTCCAAGATTATTATCATGAATGCTATAGGAAATCCGTTCGTTTCGAAATATAGCTATGATTATACAGCATTATTATACACCATGACTTTTTAGTCGTCTTACAACGGCAGCCCACTTCGTGTATCCAATGACTACTAAACATTCATAAAAAAAATAGATTTTTATGAGATTTTAATAATTTAAAAATAAAAATGTTACTTATTATTATTATTTACTTATTTTAATTCACAATGTACACAACTAACCCCTGTATTATTCAGTATTATGACGCGAGACGTAGTAAAACACTCTTTTGAGAGCGATGATCTACTGATCTCGAGCGCTGGGTAGGTATGTTCTCCCGTTTGACGCGTAAACATCATTAACAGAATGATTCATAATTAATATTCTAATGTATTATTTATTTTTCTTTGTACGTACCTACGGAACTATGGAAGGTAAAAAAAAAAAATTATGTCGAGTTGTGTGTGTTGTGTTATGTTGTTGTGTGTGTGTGTGAGTGAGTTTTTGTCGACCACTTTTGTAAGACGACTAAAAAGTCACGGTGTATATATTTTTTTAACATGAAATTTATTTAGAGCGTTATACCGATTCAATAGAAGGATCAAATCATAGATGGGCAATGAGGTTATTGGTAGAAAAAAAATTAAAAATTAAAAAAATTAAAAAAAAAACCAAATAACGGCACTGTTGGCGCAGTGGTTGAACGATTTACTGCTGGGCTGTGTGCATCTTCGATTGCCACACGAATTAAATATTTATATAGCCCACAGGTAGTTGTTCCGGGTCTGGCTGTGTGTGTATATGTTACGGCTAAATGTCGAAGTATAGTTATACCTAGTTCTAGCCGGCTATACCTAGGTGCGGCCTAAATTTGGAGGTTTGATGCAACCAATCTGTATGTAGCGCTCGCCCGCCGCTACGGCGGCACCGTTCGCTGCGCTCGCTCGGCTCGCGCGCGTTTTGTCACCGTTCTAACCTTAGCAAACTGTTACCGTCCGCACCTAGCCACCTAGCCTATAGCCGGCTAGAACTATGTGTAACCTTACTTCGGCTTTTAGCCGTAACGTAATATGAGTTTAAAATGTTTATTAACCTACCCACCCCAACACAGGAGAAATTACTAGAGTGGGACAAATAAAAATGTTTTCAAATGTATGCAAGGTACGAACGGAAACAAAACTTTGTCTGTACCTAAGCGGAAAAAAGTTCAAAACAAAAAACCCCGCCGCATCAGCGATAAGATATAAATCCATAATTGTATCAAAAACCTTTGATTAAACAGAAGAGTTCGATAAAATCAATATTTATATAAAACGACGAAATTTACTCGTTCATCGTCACTTTCGGGTGGAACTAGCACAATGAAGTTTCTCGGTGTACTAGCGTTACTGCTGGTTGCTTCGGCAGCCATTGCTGATGATTCTTCTTCGTCGGAAGAAGCTGAGTTGTCATTAGCTGAAGAATGTGTTCCTGGAACTGTGTGCAATCTGCCTGATTGCAGATGTTCCAGTGTTAACATCCCTGGTGGATTGGCGCCAAGGGATACTCCTCAGGTAAGATTGATTTTTGTGTATGGTAATAAAAAACATGCATAAAATTATTATAACTGAGTAGCTTTTGCCCGCGGCTTCGCTCACGTTAATTTAGAATTTGACAATCAATTCGGGTTGTACTCTGCTTGTAATATAATTCAATTATGATTCGAAAAAAACGTGGCGCGAATCGATTATCATAAGAATGTTATTGTTGTTTTCCTCGGGAACAGTACTTTTTTCGGGACGAAAGGTAACCTATGTCCGTTTCTGTACACCTGACAACGCATAAGCAAAATTTCAGGATGATCGGTTGAGTGGTTTAGGCGTGAAAAGGTAACAAACAAACAAACTTACTTTTCATTTATAATATTAGTACGGATCTGATTTAAGATCGATAACAACGCCCATCAAAATAATCCATTTAATTTATTAATCCATCGTTCATTAGATTTTTTATCAAATCACTGCAATATTAATTAATCCGGTTATTATACTCGTATCAGTAACAACTTTATAATAAGGCTCAGTTGGATAATCTTTACTGATTAATGATAATTAATATTTTACTAATCAAAGGCAAGTAAACGCACCCATGATACAGGAGAAATTCCTAGTGTGGGGCAAAGTATTTAAAAAAAAAAAAAAAAAAAAAAAAACAGCAGTCACATTCTATATTATAGTACTAGTTACTATCGGTTGCCCACGTCCTTCGTCCGCGTTAATTATTATAAAAATATTACTTCACTTTTTGCATCGGATTTTGTTAACAATTTCATGGCTTTTAATTTTATTTGCTCGGAATCTTAATCATATTTCTAAAATGAGAACGCTTAGTTACGGTTAAGTCCCGTCAAAATCGGCCAGCCGATTTGGTGATAAGCCCGAACAAACAGATAGCCAAAAAATTTAAAAATGTTTTTTTGTCATAAGTACCTATGTATTTACTTTCATATGCATTCCAGTAAAAAGCTGTTGTTTTGAAATTACAAACAGATACTTCAATTTTATTTAGTAGCAAAATGCAGCACGATAACTATCATTTATGCCTTTTCATTAACACTTCAAAAATGATTAAAACTGCACTATTTCATTTTCAACTCTCGTCTCAGCACCAAGAGTAAAAATTCTAACAGAATTATCATTTTAAGCGTGCATGCAGATATTTCCTACAGTCACTGAAACCGGCCCAACATCTTCATTCAAAACAACTAATTCCAACACTCCACAAAAATTCCCTTCCAGTTCGTCACAGTCACCTTCGACGACGGCATCAACGTCAACAACATCTTAACCTACCGAGACACTCTTTACGACCGTTTCAACTCCAACGGATGCCCCGCCGGAGCTACTTTCTACGTCAGCCACGAATACACCAACT
This sequence comes from Noctua comes, assembly GCA_963082995.1. NCBI lineage: Eukaryota > Metazoa > Arthropoda > Insecta > Lepidoptera > Noctuidae > Noctua > Noctua comes. The sequence continues at coordinate 4,068,068 of OY720290.1, read as the reverse complement.
ATGTCATCGTTAATGAGCTGTACAACCGCGGTTTTGAGATCGCTCTGCACTCCATCTCTCACCAGACCCCTCAAACTTACTGGTTCCAAGCCACCACTGAGGATATGAAGAGGGAGTTTGGTGACCAGAAGGTTCAAATGGCTCACTTTGCTAATATTCCTTTTGATTCTATCAAAGGTAAGGAATTACACTTTTATTATGAGCGGATTACTGAATGCAACCTAAACATCTAAATCCACGTAGATGAGCTGTATCGCAATGACTGCAAATACTTTGAACGCCGCCGTAATTAGTTTCATTTCTGTTTGCCTCAAGTATTTTACTAGTGCTCTGGAAGAAAACGCGTGACTTTTTCTGAGTGGAGTTATGATTTCTTCCTTCCTTGTCTACCTCTTTGAGGGATGATGACTATATTCATACAAATAATATTAAAATCCATTACTGTATCCTCTTACAATAAAACTAACAGTTCAAGTAGTGATATAGTGGAAATTCAACAATGTGTCTTGTTGTCAATATTTAACTCCAATTTGTTGAAGATGGCAACATCCAAAAAATTTTTGAACTGCTTCTGTATCTTATTCGATTTTCATTTCTTTTCAGGTGTCCGCATTCCTTTCCTCCAGATGACTGGTAACGCCAGCTTCGAAATCATGAACGAATACGGCTTGGAGTATGACTGCACTTGGCCCACAGTCGCCAACACCAACCCTGGTCTATGGCCATACACCCTAGACTATGCCTCCACCCAAGACTGCATTGTTCCTCCCTGCCCAACTGCCTCCTTCCCTGGTCTGTGGGTTAAGCCTTTGGTCACCTGGTCCGATCTCCAAGGTGTTGCCTGCTCTTTCGTGGACGCTTGTTTCTTCATGTAAGTTGCTAAGAAGTTTCATTATCATCGTCATCTATGTAAGGACTTGTAGCTGATACCTGCAAAAGTCGATCGAGAGTTAATCTTCGGTAGCTGTTCCGTGGATGGATGATCCATTCCATTCCATTCTTTGTGCTTCGGAAAGCACAATATGCCGCTTGTCATGTGTAGATCTTTGACAATCGTTCAGTTTGACAACCAGTTTTACCAAGGGGTTTAATGACTGTTGTGTATGACTTGAATATTTTGTAGTAACTTGAACAAACTTCGGATGATCAGATAAGGAGTTGCTTAATCTAAAATACTGGTATTGAGCTGCATCCAGTTAGACTGGAAGTCGACCCCAGTATTGTTTAATGCACAACAAGTAATTTTATCATTTTTAACCGACTCTAAAAAAGAGCTTCTATATTCTTCATTCGTATTATTACAGCCCCGACCGTGAAAACGAGGACGAATGGTACCAGTTCATCCTCACGAACTTTGAGAGACACTACCTGGGTAACCGCGCTCCCTTCGGCTTCTTCGTCCACGAGGCGTTCTTGTCTGCCTTCCCTGCCGTCCGCCGTGCCTTCGTCCGCTTCATGGATTTGGTCAACAGCCTCCCTGATGCATTCATGGTAAGATTTATCTACTTATTCTACTAAATACCAAATTTCTTCAAGAGATCTTCGTCTGACTGATGGATAAAAATCATACTTACCCTAATCGGTGTGTATGTTTCGGCAGGAGCAAAATATTAACAGCCACACGGTTCGATCTGTAAGGTTAAGTATTGCTCGGTACCTGGATGGGTGACTATCATTCATTACATACCGAGTTCTCTCTGTGACTTGGAAAGCATTTTAAGCCGTTGGTCCCGGCTGTCAATTGTTGAAAGACTGCCAACTAGCCATACCATATTACTTAGTAAGTAGGTCAGATAGGCAATCGTTCCATGTCAAATACTGGTATTCAGCTCCCGTTAAACTGGAAGCCAACCCCAACGTAGTTGGGAAAAGGCTAGGCAGATGATTAGGTGTTCCGAAATTGTGCGGAATTTTACCCATTACTCGGACTTTTATCATTGTAACTCTCAGTTATATCATTGACATTCAAAAACCTGTGAATGCAAAATTATCCTGTGTCCAGGTCATTTTTAACCCGTAAATATCCGTTTAGACGTTAAAGCATGGAATGTTCTTTTCCATAACAGACAGACTTACTTTTGCATTTTATTATACGTACCTACTGTTATAATCACCGTCATTATCCTGCCCTTATCCCAATTTATATGGAATCGGCGCAGCATGTCTTCTTCAACCATACTTTCTCTATCATTTCAGCAGTCACCTCTTTTCTTCCCACATCATCCTTTACACAGTCCATCCATCGTTTCTTTGGTCTTCCTCTACTCTTATAGCCATCTACATTACATACTCAAAACTTTCCTCACGACATTTTCCTCATTCCTTCTCATCACATGCTCACTGTTACAGTATGGATTACTATTTCACGTAATGATAAAATTCTTTTCCGCAACAGGTGAACTCCCACGAAGTTATCGACTGGGTGAAGAACCCCGTCCCGGTTGACGAGTACAAGCGCCAGGGCTGCCGTAGAACCATCCATACCAACTGCGCTGCCAATAGCTGTGGTCCTCTTAACTCTGCCCACAATGGAGTGAGTACACTCTTCCTATGAGTTAGTCGTAACTTTATACGGCAGTTTGGCTGTATCAAGGAGGTAAAAGGTAAAAGGAGTAACTATGTAACGATCGTAACAGATGGCGTCGATGTAGATTCTGCCTATCTCCGAGGGCAAAATGCGTACGTTTATGTATGTATACGGCAGTTGGCATAACACCTGGGATTTTAAACTGTAAGTCGACGCTCTACAACGCCGAAAATTATCTAAAACTCTATGCTCCAAATTAAACAAGGTGTAAACGGACCAAGAAGAAACCCTCTTTTTTTTTTTTTCGGATGGTGAATCATCAAATGACTCCCCCCCCACTCTGGGCGGAGCGGAAGGGAGTGTCAGACTTGTACTGACTAAAACCAATCTATGTTCCTTCTTTGCCCTTTGTGTTCCAGGGCCACGGTATCTCTTTCGAACAGTCCTGCAGCCTGCAAGCCCTCAACCAAGCATTCTGTACACCACTCTAAGTAACTCTACCCAATTTTTTTTATACTAATGCATGCTTTATCGTTCTTTCACAGTTGGACTACTGGATGCAAATCTGCAACGTTTGCCCACGTGTCTACCCATGGCTCGGCAATCCTCTTGGACAGTAAATCTGAGATTGAATAAGTTTTGTTTTAAATAAAGAATTCGATCTTAAAATGTTATGATTTTATTTTTATTTTTTCATAAAAAGAACAGACCCATGGCTCGGCAATCCTCTTGGACAGTAAATCTGAGATTGAATAAGTTTTGTTTTAAATAAAGAATTCGATCTTAAAATGTTATGATTTTATTTTTATTTTTTCATAAAAAAAGAACAGACCCATGGCTCGGCAATCCTCTTGGACAGTAAATCTGAGATTGAATAAGTTTTGTTTTAAATAAAGAATTCTATCTTAAAATGATGATTGATGATTTTATTTTTATTTTTTTAAAAGCGGTTCGCTCTCATTCACACCCACACATTAAGACCAAACAACACAGGAAAGTGACGTCGACTTCTTTCTTACTTTATCGTGTGGTTAGTGCCTAACATGGTGTCAGAGTTTTATGGGCCTCTGACTTGGCTTTACATGCCGTCGAGAAATATCTCTCAGGCATGCTGGTTTCCTCACGATGTTTTCCTTCACCGAAGCAAGTGATAATTATACAATACGCACATGTATCCGTAAATCAGAGGTGCTTGTCTTGGGTTCGAACTCGAGACCTATGACTTGTCAGTCTGACGGTCACACCACTAGACTATCACTGCTTAGTGACGTCGACTGATTGACTACCTCGTTGGCCGCAAATGCTCCTGCTGAGCAAAAGGGTCATGGTGTTCGATTCCAAGGTTGGGCAAAGTGTTAGTGGGTTTTTCCATTAGAAATTTCTCAGTAGCAACCACGGAGTCTGGCTATGAGCCCGGTTGGCCAATAAGCTCGCACTCTGTGGAGCTTTAACCTTATTTTTTTATTTTCTACTAGCTGTTGCCCAGCACCTTCGTCCGCGTGAAATTACTACAAAATGCAAGTTTGTAAATTTGAATGTAACTGGTAAACTCCAATCCAACCAAAAACATTCTGTAAAAAACTAGCCAAGTCTTATGGAGCTGCTTGTTTATCTCTAAAAAGTAATGAAATCTAGACAAAGTCGTGTCAAGTCTAAGGTTCCTTACTGCGATTTCTTTATTATTATGGTTAATGTTGTGTGACTTGGCCGTTGAAGGGTACACAAGGGAAGTCAGTCTGTACTGGATATAATTTTTTATACTGTTTGTTTCAGGCTCGCCTATACATAAGTATTAATCAAATACGCAGCTTTATCAAGCCTACAATTGACTGGTTATTGAATCAACGTTTTCCAAGTGGCAATTTTCCATCGTCAATGGGTAGTGGTTCTGGCGACAGATTGGTGCAATGGTGTCATGGAGCACCTGGTTTTGAACCCTTGTGAACCCTTCAACGGCCAAGTCACACAACATTAACTATAATAATAAAGAAATCGCAGTAAGGAACCTTAGACTTGACACGACTTTGTCTAGATTTCATTACTTTTTAGAGATAAACAAGCAGCTCCATAAGACTTAGCTAGTTTTTACAGAATGTTTTTGGTGGGATTTCACTTCTTTTTGTAGAAACGTGGGCATATTGATTTATTTGATTTATTTGACCGTTGAAAGGTACACAAGGGTACAAAACCAGGTGCTCCATGACACCATTGCAACAATCTGTCGCCAGAACCGCTACCCATTGACGATGGAAAATTGCCACTTGGAAAAGATATCCCATGATCTGAAAAAAATTATTAAAGACCCCTTGATAGACCCCTTTATGTGTCTTTATGCAGGTTGTTTTCATCCAGATATCCTTGATATTAAAGATATTGCATAAAGATATCTCTAATACAGCTGAGACCAGCTGAGGGTTCTTCATCAGATACTTCAGACCTTCGATTTTTAACATCAAATGAAGCGGCCCAGCAAGTTGAATATTTTTTGTAAAGGCGGTATGTCGATCTCTAATAGTTTGGTTGGGCTCTTGTGTTTTCTAGTCAGGATTCACCAGGTACTCCAGATCTTCGATTATCCTAGTTTTTATAGTTTTCCCTTTAAATGGCCATTAAACCCTAACTCTGTACCAAATTTGAGCTCTCTGAGTTTATGGGAAGTACTAGTTCTATTTTGATGATCATGAGTGAGTGAGTGTCATAAATGCGAAACTTTGCTTTCGCTTAACTTCGGAACTAAATGACCTACAGACTTGAAATTTTGTATTTTAAGTATGTGATTATAGCTTACTGGATGACGAAAATTTCTGCGTTCTGGTCTTATCCAGAGGTTCTCAAATAGGGGCCTGAAAATGCGGCGAAATGGTTCCAGTAAAGGATGGTACGGCAGTGTTTGCTTCGCGCTCGACTTGGCGGGGGCACTGCCGTGCCCCCCGATACTACTCATCCGAGTTCGAAAATTCTTTCATTGATTGAAAGCTACACTATTACCGAATGGCATAGTATATGTTTCATAGACGCGGATGAAGCGGCGGTAAGAAGCTAGTATACGATAAGTATATCACTAAAATTAAACTTTAAAGATATGAAGAACAGGGTGTAAAGTCCCTCATCCTCCATAGAAAGAAAAGGATCCTCCATGACCAAACCGAGCGTTTTAATTCAAGAAGCACATACGGACATAATGACATGTCCGTAAATCGTGTGACGAAGACTTTCCATTGGGCTAGTTATAGCAGTGATAGCCTAGAGGTATGACAGTCGGACTGCCAAGTCATAGGTCTCGAGTTCGAACCCAAGACCTCTGAATTTTCGGATTCATGTGCATATTGCATAATTATCAATTTTTTCGGTGTGAAGGAAAACATCGTGAGGAAATGAGCATGCCTGAGAGATATTTATCGACGGCATGTAAAGCCAAGTCAGAAGCCCTGAAAACTGTGACAACAGGTTAGGCATTGACAACACGAAAAAGAAAGAAGTTACTGGCAGGGCCGTCTTTAACATATTGAAGGTCCAGGGCATTTTGTTATTTTTTTTTTTTTTTTTTATCTTCGTAAAATCATCAAATGATTCCTCCCACCCAGGGCAGAGCGGGAGGGACTGTCAGACTTGTACTGACTCAAATCAACGGTGTCCTTCAATAGCCCTTTATGATCCAGGGTCACGGTAATTCTATAAGTCCCGCGACCCCGGCAGGCTTTGGCCCTCTAGAGAGGGGCCCCGTCATGATGCTGACACTCTTTCGATCCGGGCATGGTCCATGGTCGGACAGCGAGTCGCCCATTACTAACAGCCCGCATGCCCGCGCCTACGGTGGCCGGAGATCGTCTGCCGACGTCCGGCGCCGTGGGCGTCTACCACTGCGGCTGGGGTGGAGGGAGGACGCTGTCCTCTCCCACACGCGGCCCGCGAGCATGACTGCTTCGCAGAAGGAAGCGACCGCTTCCCACTCCGTCTTGCCCGCAGCATGGCCTCGACCAATGCCGGGCGCGAGAGGTCCAGGGCATTTAAGGATAATGGGGCCCAAGTAAGATGAAAAAGAGAGCGAAACGAGATTGAAAATTTTAAATCTCGCCTGGAATAAATAAGGTTTTCTTAAGACCGCTACTAGCTATGACATTTACGAAATAGGGGGGTCCATGGAACGGGAGGCCCTTGGCACGTGGCCAATGGAATATTCATCTTTCGGTTTTCTTAGGACCGCTACTAGCTATGGCATTTACGAAATAGGGGCCCCCATGGAACGAAACGAACGAACGAAGAGCCTCCGCTCTTGGCACGTGGCCGATGGAATATTTGGCTTTCGGTTTTCTTAAGACCGCTACTAGCTATGACATTTACGAAATAGGGACCCACGTGGAACGGGAGGCTCTTGGCACGTGGCCAATGGAATATTCGACCCTGTGGCTCTGGTTACTAGCGGTTGCATACGCGACCGTTGATGTGTTTTTTAGGGGTGGGTTTTTTCGTTTTTATCAATTTCTCAGTAGCAGCCTTCAGTTTGGAAATAAATGAACATTTACAATAAAAAACAAATTTTCATTCAAAATATTTTATTTATTTAAAGTAAACCTACCTAGGCACTTTATGTGTCATCAAAAAATAATTGTACGGGTCGCATTTGTCGTTTCCTATAGAGAAGAACCGGCCAGAAACTCTATGGTTACTTCCTTTTTCAAACTACAGGCGTGATTTTAAGTGATAACACGTAGTTGTGATAATAATCACCATGTCGTTATATAGGAGCTATTTGCAATGAAACAAAAAACAAAAACTCTTTGTAGCGGCGTGTTGATGATGAAAATACAAGTAGCTAGTATTTTGAGTTTATGGCTTCTAGTTTGCTCACACTAGTATGGTGTTTTTAAATGAAAAAACAAGGTTGTCATGAGAAAAAATGTTCATCATCATCATCATCATCATCATTTCAGCCAAAAGACGTCCACTGCTGGACATAGGCCTCCCCCAAGTGTCGCCACATTGACCGGTCCCGTGCGTCTCGCATCCAGCGGATCCCTGCAACCTTTACAAGGTCATCGGTCCACCTAGTGGGAGGCCTTCCAACGCAGCGCCTTCCGGTTCGCGGTCGCCACTCCAGAACTTTTCGGCCCCATCGGCCATCCGTTCTGCGAGCAATGTGCCCTGCCCACTGCCACTTAAGTTTGGCTATTCTTCGGGCAACGTCGGTAACCTTGGTTCTCTTGCGGATCTCCTCATTTCTGATTTGATCACGCAACGAAACACCGAGCATAGCCCTCTCCATTGCCCTTTGGGTGACTTTAAGCCTTCTGATGAGGCCCATTGTGAGCGACCACGTTTCGGTCCCGTATGTTATCACTGGCAACACACACTAGTCATAGACTTTCGTCTTGAGACACTGCGGTAAGTTGGACGAGAAGATACCACGCAACTTCCCGAACGCTGCCCAGCCGAGTCGGATTCGACGATTGACCTCTTTCTCGAAGTTGGACCTACCTAACTGGACCGTTTGTCCCAGGTAGACATAATCGTCTACAACTTCGAGTGTAGAGTCTCCGATCTTGATAGGAGTGGGTGTTACATGGGCATTCAACATGACTTTGGTTTTGTCCATGTTCATTTTAAGACCAACTCTTTCGGAAGCTCTACTGAGGTCATCGAGCATTGTACTGAGGTCCTCCATGGTCTCAGCCATGACCACTATATCGTCGGCAAACCGAAGGTGAGAGATGTACTCGCCATTGACGTTGATGCCTAGCCCTCTCCAGTCCAGAACCTTGAAGACATCCTCCAGTGCAGCGGTGAACAGTTTCGGAGATATGACGTCTCCCTGTCTCACACCTCGCTGCAGAAGGATAGGTTCCGAGGTCTGGTCCTGAAGTCGGACTGACATGGTGGCGTTTTTGTACAAACTCTTCAGCACCTCGATGTACCGATAGTCGATTTGGCACCGTTGGAGAGACTGCAGTACAGCCCAAGTCTCGATCGAATCGAAGGCTTTCTCGTAGTCCACAAACGCCAAGCAGAGAGGCAGGTTATACTCTTCGGTCTTCTGTATAACCTGGCGCAGCGTATGTATGTGGTCTACGGTGCTAAAGCCTTTTCGGAATCCGGCTTGTTCGGGAGGCTGAAAATCGTCAAACCTGCGCGCGAGACGATTAGTGATGACTCTTGAAAACAGCTTGTAGACATGGCTTAGAAGTGAGATGGGCCTATAGTTCTTCAGCCGGGCATTGTCGCCCTTTTTGAAGAAGAGTACCACCACACCCCTGCACCACGCCTGCGGCGTTTTCCCCTCGAGTATGACGGAATTAAACAGCTTCTGAAGGGCCTTAAGTACCGGTTTTCCACCTGCCTTCAGGAGTTCGGCCGTAATTCCGTCATCACCCGGTGCCTTGTTGTTTTTAAGCTGTTTCAGAGCCATCCCAATCTCGTACAGGCTGACATCCGGAATGTCTTCGGTATAGTGTCGGGTCAGTCTAGCTCTTGGGTCGTTAGCTAGATTTGCAACGGGTTTGCTAGTTGAAGTGTACAACTGCCCATAAAAACTCTCGATCTCCCTCAGCAGCTCCGGTTTGGCGAATACGATCCTGCCATCGTCGGTCTTCAGTTTCGTGAGCTGGCTCTGCCCAATAGCCAGATCTCTTGAAAATACCTTGGAGCCTTTGTTCCGCTCAATAGCGTCTTTAATACGCTCGGTATTAAAGCGGCGGAGGTCGCGTTTCAAGGATTTAGAGATCCGTCTATTGAGCTGCCGGTATTTCCACGCCTCGTCTGAAGATTGCAGGATCATCTCGCGCCGCTCCTTCATGAGCTCGAGAGTATGATCAGAGAGTTTTTTGTTCTTCTGTGCACGACGTGTCTTGAAGAACTTAGACCCAGTCGTATGGACAGTTTCCACGAACCCATCGTTGCATTCGTCCACTGAGCTTCCTAGGCACTCGAAACGATTCTGGAGTTCAAGCTGAAAGCTCTCGGGGTTTTGGATCTGGATTTGTGCTGGACGAAAAATGTTCGTTAGCTAGTATTTTATAATAATTAATACAGCAGTCGAGGAAAGGTATGGTAACAATGATGGCCAATCAGAACTCCATATCGCGTCATTTTACTGTACGCTGATAGGCTGAAGATGACGCGACACGACCGGTACGAAATCGAAGGATGAATGCATGAATGAATCGTAAACACTCTTTCTTCGAATACAAGGGTCGCCCTCGGCTGGATTCTACTTCTTCGTGTCATTGAGAAAAACCAGCCAAGTACGAGTTGGTCTCGTACACGGAGGGTTTCCATAAGTACTTTAGGTATATTTTTTAGGCTCTTTCTGTTTATAGGGCCACTCATAATACTACTCGATTTGTCGATTAGGTTGCAACACTGCTCAACCGAACTATCCTGTGGTGACCTCAATTGAATTTAAGGAGTCCAGCCAGGGTCCAATGTGTTGGGATCGTCCCTCACGATGCCACTCAGAAGTGACGTGCTACAAATACAAATCTCCAGAACCAGAATGTCACAGCACTGTATTTCAGTGGAGGACGACTGGGTTCATCATCTGCCTGGCCTTTTCCCAACTATGTTGTGGTCGGCTTTTAGTCTATCCAGAATCCGGATGCAAGTGAGTACCAGTATTTTCCATGGAGCGACTGCCTATCTGAACTCCACAACCCAGTTAGTACTGGATAATACGATAACCTACATGTAAGGCAGGTGGTCGGATTTTCGGGTCACTACCTAACTACCTATAACGACTGAAAGATCTACAAATTGAATTAGTTCGAAAGTCTAACCACCAGGCTTACGAAGGGGAATCGTATCGTAACTGAGTTGTAAAGGTCAGATAGGCAGTCACTCCTTCTAAAGAATTGTTATTCATCTGTGTCGGGTTAGACTGGAAGCCAACCCTAAGATATTTGGGAAAAGGCTTCGCAAATGATGTCACCTGACACGTGCTGTTTGTGTGTTTTTCCAAAAGTAAAAAATAACAAATCATTTTGCGTTAATCACGAAATTTCATTACTTTCCCCGCTATCAGATTAATTAATCATGACACTTCAGGTCAACGATTGAAAACTGGCTCATCAATTTAATAAAACAACAACATAATCAATCAAAATTAATGATTAACATTCTATATAAATACTAGGGAAGAACCTCAATCTACTCACTTAGAAATTAGGCTCCCAAAATGAAGTCGGTCGTGTTATTCTCTTTTCTGTTCGTGGGGTTGGGGATAGCTACTGCTGAAGGTCAAGAACCTATTGCTCCACCGTTGGAAATCCTGGAACCAACTACGCCCGACCCAAACGGACCTCAATTAGCAGAACGGTGTAACGAAGATTTGTGTAAACTGCCAGACTGCAGATGCTCGTCCTTTAAAATTCCTGGAGACCTCTCGCCAAGGAATACTCCTCAGGTAAATTTTTTAATCCATCTTGGAAGACATTCTACCTTCTCAAATATTGTGATAAAGATCGAAGTCTGCGAATTTTTCACATTTCAGTATTTAGTCACGTGTCACGCGCACTACGCGGTCACGACCACAACTTGTCACATAACCGGCCCCTATCTGGAACAAATCTGGTCGAAAGCCCGGTCGTGCGACCAAACTTTCTTTTTAGTCGGAGCTTCTGCGGCCGCGTAGTTCGCAAAATCCCTTATTCTCACTTTAACGATTTGAGACAGTTCGCGGGCGCACCCGCTCGCAATCCGTTTTTATGGTTTTCCTACTGCTCCGCTATACTTTTCTGATTAATTTCGTTGCGGGATCCAAGACAGTTAGATTGTTTCTCTGGGACTTCGTCGAGCATTATTGTCTCGGCGCTTTTCTGGTGGTCGCCACTGTTGATTATCTCTTTCAGGAGTTACAGTGGTTTGGGAACAGTATGGTGAGCTTGTCCCAAAAAAAACCTACCAAGTTCAAACTAGTCGACTATTTATTTCGAACTGAGGCAGTTCGCACACTAAGATTTAATTTTCATTCCAGTTTTTGGGGACCCATAAATATCCAATTTTAAAGCCATAATTATTTTTTTCCAGTTCGTCACAATCACATTTAACGGTGGTGTCAACGTAAGAAACATAGAGACTTACCGCGAAGTTCTCTACGGTCGCAAGAACTCCGACGGCTGCCCAGCCGGCGCTACTTTCTACGTCAGTCATGAGTACACCAACTATCGCCTTGTCAATGAACTGTACAACCAAGGTTATGAAATCGCACTGAACTCGATAAGCCACAGAGTTCCTCAGGACTACTGGGCGACTGCTGACTACTATGATATTAAAGCGGAGATTGTTGATCAACGACTTCAGATGTCTCACTTTGCCAATATTTCTATTGAGAGTATTAAGGGTTAGTATTTGCTACCGTCTTAATGTTAACTTATTGTTTTATTCCTGTGCGATGTCTATGAGATTATGGGTAAAATTCAACGTTGCAGGTGTCCGTCTTCCATTCCTTCAAATGTCTGGGAACACTAGCTTCCAAGTGATGGCCGACTATGGTTTAGAATACGACTGCTCCTGGACTGAAACTGTGTATAGAAACACTCTTTGGCCTTACACCCTGGACTATGCGTCCATCCAGTTCTGCGTGAGACCTCCCTGCCCAAGTGCTTCTATTCCAAAAGTTTGGGTTCAGCCTATGGTTGCCTGGATTGATCAGAAGGGGATCCCATGCGCGATGGTTGATTCTTGCTATTTTATGTAAGTACTTAACTTGGACATTTATTACTAGTAGGTGTGACTGTAAAAGCGGATCACGTGGCTTAATAATGGCAACTGTAAGGGGTCGATCTCCAAGGTTAAACAGTGGTTGCCTAGGTCGGTCCGTGGATGGGTGAGCATGATTACATACCGAGTTTCGTCCGTGCTTCGGAACGCACGTTAAGCCGTTGATCCCGGCTGTTATTTATAGATCTTTGACAGTCGTACCGAGTAGTTAGAAGCCCGAAAGTCTGACAACCGGAACACGGAGGAACCACGGTACGAAATCGATGATCGGGCCATTCGCGGACCAATCTAGGCAAGCACAGCTTAACCTGCAGATCGAAACGAGTAGCAGTTATTACTTAGCCCAAAGTTCCTCCAACTGAATTTTATTGTAGTCAGTAATTAAGGATATTTTACGTCCCAGAAATTACTGAAATGTTATTTTATTTTGAAGTTTTGTTTCTGTCAAACGCACTGGTGTATTCAATCTCTTCCCATTTTCCTATTTAGTCCCGACTTAGGTGATGAAGAAGGTTGGTACGAGTTCATCGTCACAAACTTTGAGAGGCACTACCTTGGCAACCGCGCTCCCTTCGGCTTCCATGTCCAGGAATGGTATCTGGACAGCAACCCAGCTGTGAAAGCCGCCTTCATCAGGTTTATGAGTTTCATCAGCAACTTACCTGATGCCTTCATGGTGAGTTTTGAATATTTGTTTTGTTTCCATATGGTGCAAATCGGTTAACAATGAAGTGTAGTGGATTTCGCACCGTAATGCAACATGTCAGTTTGCAAGTACGTTTGTTTCCAAAAATATTGATCGTTTTGGATGACGCATTAAATTTTTGATTTCTTAATTGATTTAATTTTTCATTTACATTTTAGTGCCTTAAAGTCATTCAAGCTCCAAAAGAGATGGTTCCCTTGACGGATTCGTGAAGTGAAGACTGTGAAGTTCAGTGACGGTTGACATGGCTATAATTTCGTAAGAACATGCTGTACTAAATCATTTATAAGATTTTTTAATTGTTTAGGTGAATTCCAGTGAAGTGATCGACTGGATAAAGAATCCCATCCCTGTGTGGCAGTACAGGAGTAAGGGTTGCAAAACAGTGAGTGAAGCAATTTGTCGTCGCTGGTCCTGCGGTCCTCTGGATTCTTACCACACTGAGGTTTGTTGTCATAACATACCGCCTGTATAGTATACACCAAAAGGGTTAGGTAGAAGGCTTAGCTGTACTTCCATACTAATAACAGAAAGTGGTAAAGTTTATATTGGGTGACTTGTAATTAGTGACCGATACTTAAACACCTGATTGTACTCATGATAACAAACAAATTTGGCAAAGAAACATTTAAAACAAAAACACAATATATGAAATAAGCACTCGCGCGCATGTGCGCGCGCGAAACTGCTGATAGGTCACAGGACCTATCAGCTGTTAGCCGTTTAAAAAAAGGTTCTTTGGGAAAGTTGTTTGTTATCATGAGTACAATCACAATCATGTTTAAGTATCGGTCACTAATTACCCTATATGTTTGTAAGTTTGGTTGTATGGGGTAATCGTTTGAAACACTGATCTAATCTCGAACTTCTTTCACTAATGGGACACTAGTCACCCTATATGTTTGTAATTTTGGCTGTAGGGGGTAATCTTATATTGTCACTTACGGGAAATCTTCCGTGATTGTTCATTATTTTGAGCTCCCGATATTTCGACGCTTTTGCAAGCCCCATGATCGCGGGTTGACTGGAGAATGCGGGTGGATGGAAAATAAAATAAAAAGAAAGAAGAAGAAATCCCGTAAGTGACAGTATAAGTTTAGTTGTAAATCGTGAAAGCTTAAAACAGTGTGAAGGTGGTAATCTTTGGAACAACTGATCCAATCCCGATAATTCTTTCACTAATGGGAAGCTACACTACCTTGCTTAAACATAACATGGGACGGTCGAATGTGTGTCACCCTTGCTTTAGAATGTCCATAAATTATGTCACTCGGGGATAGTGTAGCTTCCCATTAGTGAATTAATTTTCGGGATTGGATCAGTTGCTCAGTTGAGCAGACTCATTCTTATTCTTTATTGCCCACAAAAAACAAATATACACACAAATTACAATAATATAGCTTATGTACAATGGCGAGCTTAACCCAGAATTGGGTTTTCTTGCAGTAAACCAAATTTTGACCGCGAGATTTGCAGAAAAGGATATACTTAAGCGAGCATACATCCTAATTCTGAGAATTTCATAACAGTTTATTCAACAGTTTAGTTTTATGTTCAATCAGAGCATAGATCCCAGAATGCACTTGCAATTATGCTTAAACATGGAAACAGAGGCATTCGTTCATCAAATCATCATCATCTTCCTGTCCTTGACCCATTCTACTTGGGGTTTTCTTCTTCCAATCTCCCCTGTCAGATATCACGGCATCAATTACTCCTTTCTCTTTCATATCAGTCTTCACACAATCCATCCATCTTTTCTTTGGCCTTCCTCTCCCTCTCCATCCGTCAATATTCATGTCCATTCGTACATCAAATACTTGTAGTAAAAGAATTCCTTACAAAGTCTCCTAGCAGGTAAATATCTGCTAGAAGATTTTTTAAAATCTCATGAAGAGTTTCGAAGATTTTGTTATTTGGCTTTAGTGAATTACTGCTTACCCCCTCCTACTCCCTCACGCAAAGACGAGGCATGTGTTCAACCAGTGGGAATATTAAAGTCCATTAATGCTCATGCATTTTTTTATCAAGCAAATGTTGTCCCACTCCTGAGCAAAGGCCTTCCACGATCGGCTCCTCTCGATGGTGTGCTTCTTCGCTCCAATTCACAAGGAAGCTATCCACCTATCTTTTTTAATTATTATTATTTCGTTTATTCTTGTCATTTTACATTTTTAAATATTTATTTTTTAAATATGTTACCTACCTTTTTTAATTATTATAATTTCGTTTATTCATGTCATTTTACATGTTTAAATATTTATTTTTAAATATGTTACCTACCTTTTTTAATTATTATTATTTCTTTTATTCATGTCATTTTACATTTTTAAATATTCGTATATACAACAAACTAAAAAAATTTTTAAAAGTTTATTTATTAATTTATATTTTCTAAACACAATTAGCTTTTTTAAATATTTCTTAAAAATTCCTTTTTTTATTACAGATTCGTTATTATATGGAAGTCTGCTCTAGCTGGTGCCCTATGCTATACCCTTGGATCGGCAACCCTCTTGGACGGGATTTTTGATTGGGATTAAATACATATTTAATATTATTTACAATAAATTATTTTTATTTTAAATATTTGATTATTGTCGATCCCTTGGTTATAAATATATGTTAACTGTATATTTTATAATATACAGTTAACATATATTAAATAAAAATATTATGTTGTTGTTTATGTTGTTGTTGTTTGTTATGTTATTATTTGATAATAATATAATATAAAAGTCGGCCGTCACGGGACGTGCGGCAGGTGTGAAACATCCATGTTAATATTAGAATAAAATTCATAATTAATAAAAAAAACTAAAGAAATACGCAGTAAAACAAAGAAAAAATAGTTTTCTTATAAACCGAAAACTTTTCTCGGTCCCATCTTAAATTTTCATTTCGACCTCATTTTCGTTATAAGTATAACCGACCCCGAAAACCATGAAAACGACTCCCATGAAGGAAAAACCGGAAATTTTCGTCTGCGCCATCTTAAAAAATGACAGCTGGGACCAGCTAACGTGCTTTCCGAGTCACGGAGGAGTCTCGATATGTAATGAATGGTCACCCATCCTTAACCGACTTTGGCAAGCGCTGCTTAACCTTGAAGATATGGATCTGCGGGTTTTTATAATTAGCGTGACGCATTAAACAGTACTGTAGAATAAAGGGCATTTAGTATCCCACCAAAAACATTTTCATGTAAAATGTTAACAAGACGAGACCATGCGGCTCCATCATCATCATCATCATTTCAGCCGAAAGACGTCCACTGCTGGACATAGGCCTCCCCCAAGTGTCGCCACATTGACCATGCGGCTCGCACCGACAAAAAGTTATCAAATCTAATGTAGAGCCGAGCTTCTAACTCTACAACCCCTAACTTCACAAACGTGTATAGTCATAATAATTATGTGGCTTGGCGGTTTCGTTACTACAAGAACTATTATATTATATTGTTAGGAAGAAATGAGGTTTTACTTAGTATTAGGAAGAAATGAGGTTTTATGTGGCACATGTTAGTTCTATGGCAAGGAGTGACAACTTAGAAATTGTCTCTGGTCGCGGGAGACGCTTGTTGGGAATATCGCTCAAAGGGCGGTAAGATTTATATTTTCCTATTTTGTGAACTTAATCGCTCTTTTTGTAAACAATTGCGTGTTCATTGAATTCGTTATGATTTGTGGCGATTTAGGTTAGTTTCAGTGATTGATATTTCGTTCCAAGTCAGAATAAACGGTTGTATTTATTATTTTGTGAAACTCGTTGTCTTTTTTAAACATCTTCGCTTCTGTTTGCTAAAAATATTTATTTATTGGCAATCGAATTCAAAAATATCTGTTCAAATCTGACTGGTAGTTCCAGAGATTGGCGTGTTCATGTTCAATCAAACATACTCTTCACGGGCACGCCGCAATCGCGGCGGTAAGACCCCTCTTTGAGGAGTGGCTGGATAGGCGTCACGGCGTCCTGACCTACCGCGTGACGCAGGTCCTCACCGGACACGGAAGTTTCGGGAGGTACCTGTGTCATATGGGGAAGGAGGAAACGCCTGGGTGTCACCACTGCGAGGACCGCCCGGAGGACACGGTGGAGCATACGGTGCAGGACTGCTCCGCTTGGGCGGAGCACTGCCGTGTCCTCACGGCGGCGATAGGCGGAGCCCTCTCGCGCCCGGCATTGGTCGAGGCCATGCTGCGGGGCGAGACGGAATGGGAAGCGGTCGCCTCCTTCTGCGAAGCAGTCATGCTCGCGAAGGAGGAGGCGGGCCGCGTGAGGGAGAGGACAGCGTCCTCCCTCCACACCAGCCGCAGTGGTAGACGCCCACGGCGCCGGACGTCGGCAGACGATCTCCGGCCACCGTAGGCGCGGGCATGCGGGCGGCGAGTAATGGGCGACTCGCTGTCCGACCATGGACCATGCCCGGGTCGACGGCGCGTTGTGTTCCACGCGCGCCTCAAAGAGTGTCAGCATAATGACGGGGCCCCCCTCTAGAGGGCCAAAGCCTGCCGGGGTCGCGGGACTCATAGAATTACCGTGACCCTGGAACATAAAGGGCTACTGAAGGACACCGTGGATTTTAGTCAGTACAAGTCTGACAGTCCCTCCCGCTCTGCCCTGGGTGGGAGGACTCATTTGATGATTTTACCACGTTAAAAAAAAAAAAAAAAAAACATACTCTTCAGCTTTATTATATTAGTATACAAGATGAAAGGGACATCATCACAAGTTACCTCGTGTTCAGTACATCATTCCAACCAAACTTAATTTTTCATTAATTTTATTGTTTTAATTAATTTTATCAATCAATCTGTGTTTTTAATTTTTTCTGTTGTATTTTGTAATGTGATTTTATTTACTGATGAACTTAGATTTGTGTTTTTTTTAAGCATTAGCAATGCATTATTATTTTAATAATATATGCAACCACATACAGTGCATGTGGTGTTAACCTATAATTAATAGTTGCACACATAAATGTAGCAGTAAATATTGTTTTATGAATATAATGTGAAAACAATTATTGTTGGTTAACCAAATAAATAAATATAAAACAAATTCCTATGTGATCCTCCCCACAAAGTCCAAGGGTAATTTAAAAAAAAAGAGCTATTCCATACATTTTGTACATTTTGAGTTTTTGACCGTCTAGTAATTACACTTTTGTAAGAAACAACTGCTTATTCCGAGGAAAAATTTCTGTGTGGGGTGTGTGGGTTCAGAAAAATGCACTGAACACGTCGGTAACCTTTTGTACGTCGATGTCCCGTCCACCCTGTATAGATTCTTTTAGGTGTCGCCTAATTTTGGCCAAAACGGCATTAGAAAAAAACCGGTCAAGTGCGATTCGGACTCGCGCATGAAGGGTTCCGAACCATCGTAGTAGGGGAGCCCCCTTTAATTTTTCAAAAATACACATTCTGTGAAAATTTCAACTGTCCACCTGTTACGGATCATGAGATACAAGTCGGTGACAGACAGATGGACGGACGGACAGCGGAGGCTTAGTAATAAGGTCCCGTTGGTTACCCTTCGGGCACGGTACCCTAAAAATGGACTTTGAAATTTTCTCAGAATTTGTATTTCTGTTGCCGCTTTAACAACATTAATAATAAAAATAAATTAAAAATCAAAGCCCCTTTATTTTTTCATTTATTTTTGTGTGTATGTAAAAATGGACTTTGGCACTCATATTTGTTTCACAGTCTCTGTCAAATCAATGTAAAATCTTTATTATGATTAGGGTAGATATGGTTCCCAGGTGTGTCTCTAGGTATAGCCGTTCGATTAGGATTATCAAACTAGGTAGTCACAGCTAAATCAGTGCTGGTATCATAAACACTTATCGATGCATTATCTTTTTTTTTTTTTTTTTTACATAAAATAAATTTATAAATAAATATTTACAAGTAGATACTAATTGATGCGTCACGTTAATTGAACTGTTTCATAATATTTTGCTAAATAATAAAATCCGCATGGGTCCATCTTTAAGGTTAAGCAGCACTTGCCAAGGTCAGACCGTGGATGGGCAACCATTGCATAACATACAAGGTCCCGGCTGTAGTTTGTACATCTTTGACAGTGGTCACAGGTAGTCACTGGCCCAAAAGTCTGACACCCAGTTTTACCAAGGGGTGTCGTATTACCCAATTATTGGGTTGTGGAGTTCAGATAGGCAGTCAGTGAATGTAAAACGTAAATTTTTACTATGTTAATTTTTCCCATAAAAATCACTAGCAGCCTCCGTAGCATGACCACCGTAGACAAGGATTTCTTTGGCGGAAGAATCACCAAATGACAGATTGTGTCGATACAATGACAGATTTCTTTGCACTATCTGTCGTAATCGGTGGCTGAGGGGGCGCGCGGGCGGTGGTATCAGCATCGGGTGTCGGCGGGGCTGAGGGGCGCACGGGCGGCGCGTGCGCTCGCGCCTTCACGCGCTCCGAGCCGAGGCTCACTCAAATTCTTACCACGGCGAAGGTACTGCGCTTGTTAAACCTTGCCTACCTGCATTAAACAAAATCGATCCAGTCCACGTATTTTTATTTCTTCGCTCCTGGAGCTGAACAGTCGACGTAGCAGCGTCAACATATGGTCTCGGTGGTACGTCATTTTGTCGATTCTTCCGTCGAAGAAATCCTTGTCTACGGTGGTCATGCTACGGTGGCTGTAGTCTAGATTTGTTCCCGGTTGATGACAATAGGCTCGCGCCCTATTACATGGGCCTGGTACCTACATCTCTGCCTAACTCATTATGGCGTGATGTTATGTTCTATTTTAACATCGTAGTCCATTATTTATATATTATGGTACTAGCTTTTGCCCGCAGCTTCGCTCGCGTTAATTTAGAATTTGACAATCAATTCGGGTTGTACTCTGCTTGTAATAATATATTTCAATCATGATTCGAAAGACACGTGGCGCCATCTATTATCATAAGAACGTTATTGTTCTTTTCCTCGGGAACAGTACTTTTGTTCGGGATAAAAGGTACTCTGTGTCCGTTTCTGTACACCTGACAACGTATATGCAAAATTTCAAGATGATCGGTTTAGTAGTTTAGGCGTGAAAAGGTAACAAACAAACTTACTTTCGCATAGTAAGGATTTAAGTGGCTCAGTAATAGTTATTTGAAAGAGGAGTTTTAAATAAAAAAATAATGAAATACGAAATAAATATTTTTAATAAAGCCTCTCAATTTTACTCAAATTACATACCTAAAAATAAATTAAATAAATACATTTTAAACTAAACTTATTATAATCCAAGAGGGTTACCTTTCCAAGGGTAGACTCTGGGGCAGACACCGGCAGTACAAGCTTCCATCCAATACAACATCTGTAATAAAAAAATACATATTATTAAAATTATTTATATTAATTAAAAATATTTATAATAGTTTTAGCGACTAGCCTCTGCTTCGCATGGCGCCACCTATCGGGTCCACAATTATCTTAGATTATACATAGGTAGTGTAACACGTGATTTATATACGGCGTTTCACATTATTTAACGTTAACTAGAGGTAATTTCTAATCTCATTAGCAAGTTTTTGAAGCGGTTCCCATATAATTTTCATGATACTAAAACTCGAAAATTATTATTTATTTATTTTAACTTCATGTACAAGAGTCGTACATAGGCGGACTTAATGCCACAAGGCATTCTCTACCAGTCAACCTTTGGGCCAAATAGGACAGCAGTGTGATAGAGTACAAAAAAAAATAAGAAAAATAACATTTTGTTAACATAAATTGATATACATAAATAGATATATACTAGTACACATATTATATACAGTAAAATAAAATAAACAAAAAAAATATATATACCAAGAATCGCGGAACATAATATGAAATGTCTGTATGTGTCTTTCTTTTTTGAGTTAGTGTTTGTCCTGTGTGAGTCTAATAAATATTTTCCTTTCTTTCTAGTAGTTATTTTCACCCACAGCTCATTGGGCATACGGCAGACGTGGCCCAGTGCCACTTCAAAAGAAAAGTTCAGATAAGGATACTTTTTGAGATTGAATACAAACCTGGTTGTGTTCAGATGGAAGATTACCACAGAAGGCCGCAGAGCAGGTCGTTGTACTCCACGTCCTGCAGCCCTTAGCCCTGTATTCACCGACAGGAATTGGATTCTTCACCCAGTCGATGACTTCGTTGGAATTCACCTGGACAAATAAAAAAGGCGTCATTATGATATGGTACAACGTTAAAAAAATGGTAATAATTAGTATCTGGACTTATGGAATCTTGACCAGAAATCACACCTGCACAATATTCAATATCGTATTCTATCAATGCATATTAGGACGATACCATGACGAGTAAAACAAAGTGACTAAGGTTCTTGTAAAAAAAGGTTGGGATAATGCTTCATGGTTCTTTCGGAGCTTGGCAATAGTCGGAACTATCACAGCCATCTTGTTTTACAATACCATTTCACAAATGTTTACCGCCAGCACCCTCCTGACAATGACATGCAAGCGTCAAAAGGACCATGGCGCACTGTACCAGCAAACTGACATGAAGATACAAATCTCCTACAATACACTTCATTATAAATCGATTTGTATCAAATAGAAACAAGACAACATTCAAAACTCACCATGAAAGCATCACTCAAGCTGCTGACCAAATTCATGAACCTGATGAAGGCGGCTTGCACAGCTGGGTTGCTGGACAGATACCATTCGTGGATATAGAAGCCGAAGGGAGCGCGGTTGCCAAGGTAGTGCCTCTCAAAGTTTGTGACGATGAACTCGTACCAACCTTCTTCGTCATTCAAGTCAGGACTAATGAGGGAAACAGAATGAGGTTGAATAGATCAGTGCGTTTGTCAAAAACAAAGAAAAAGAAAGAATACTACAGTTACTTAAGAGACTAAAGATCTTCAGTTACTGACTACAATTCAGTTGGAACCAGAAATAAGTTTAAACTAAAACTGGGCGTATACCTAAGTTAAATTCAATGCTAAAAATGATATAAGCAATGTTATTTGAGATTTTTTACCACTTTCACCTTCATACCTACCATTAACAAATCTGAAATTTAATTTCTTACCTGTAAAAGCAAGAATCAGCCATCGCGCATGGGAATCCCTGCAAGTCAGTCCAGGTTACCATAGGCTGGACCCAAGGTTTTGGAATAGAAGCAGTGGGGCAAGGAGCATTCATGCAGTCCTGGATGGATGCATAGTCCAGAGTGTAGGGCCAAAGACCAGGGTCCCTGAACTGCATGGTGGGCCAGGTGGAATCGTATTCCAAACCGTAGTCGGCCATCACTTGGAAGCTAGCGTTGCCAGACAATTGGAGGAAGGGGAGACGGACACCTGAAATGTTGAATTGTAATTAAAACCTTTTCATGGTATTCTAGTCGACGCTGCTCTCAAAAATATGATTAGGAAAAGAAATAACTTAAATTAATCACACGGCTGGAACAGCTTGTGTGAAACGCAAAAAATAATCCGATATGATGATAGATCGATACTAAATATATATTATGGATTATTAATAATTCAAATAGTACTACGACCGAACGGTAACGTTCAAGCTCAAAGGAATCATACATGACCATAAAAATAATGTTCTTAACTATGTAAAAAATACTAACCCTTTATGCTCTCAATGGGAATATTGGCGAAGTGAGAAATCTGAAGCTTTTGATCTGCAATCTCTTCTTTAATGACGTTGTAGCTAGCTTGCGCCCAGTAGTCCTGAGGAGTTCTGTGGCTAATGGAGTGCAGTGCGATCTCATAGCCTTGGCTGTACAGTTCATTGACAAAGCGATAGTTGGTGTACTCATGACTGACGTAGAAGGTAGCTCCGGCTGGGCAGCCGTCGGAGTTATTGCGACCGTAGAGGACTTCGCGGTAAGTTTCTATGTTTCTAACGTTGACACCGTCGTCAAATGTGATTGTGACGAACTGAAAGAGAATAATTATAAATTATTTGCAGTCAGGTCTATTATAATGATTACTTGGAATCAGGTCTATCATAGTACATTTAGAATGCCCAGAAAAGTAATACACGTTTAAAGTTGAATCATGATTGGTCCCCAAAAATCCGTTATGAAAATCAAAACTTTTGATTTCAAGAGTTGAAAGTGAAGGAAAGAAAATGAATGGTAAAAACTACGAAAAATATTGCATGGGTATCATGATCTAAAATCGAATCATACTTGACTCCTTTGATAAATAGATTCAAAGAGGCTATTAAATTGCAATTACTATCAAGCATTGAAGAAAATGGACACAGATCTGTATTATTATTATGTCTTCATCGCGAGATAGAACATCGATTTACACTGTACAAAGTACAAAGTAGTTATGACATCGCAACTCCTGTACACATTAAAAATGTGGTAGCTACTTGCGAGAGGGAAATGGCCCAAAACTTCAATTGTTTTCTTTAAAGATGGATTAAAGATGGATTAAAAATCTTACCTGAGGAGTATTCCTTGGCAAGAGATCTCCAGGAATCTTCGTGGACGAGCATCTGCAGTCTGGCAGTTTGCACAATTCTTCGTCACACTCTTCAGCCAAAGGAAGTTCAGGCGTTGGTAGATCAGGTTCGGGAGTTAATGGATCTTCAGTTGTTGGCGCAGTGGGAGGCAGTGGGTCAGGGGTTTGTAATGGCTCAGGGGTTTGCAACGGCTCTGGGGTACCAAGTCCTGCCTGGCCGGCAACATTAGCTACCACCACGAATAGAAAAGAGAATATCACGACCGACCTCATTTTGGTAACCTATTTCTCGAATGAATAGACTGAGGTCCCTTCCTGATATTTATATAGAACATTAATCTGTTGATTATCACGTAATATTATCGGATCGATGTACGAGTCATACGTTGAGCGCATTGTCATGATTACTTAACATGATATCGGGTTAAACACGGGTCTAGTGATTTCCGGAAATGTCTTTTTTATCTTGGGAAAGTTAAAAAACAATCAAATAGCTTTGATAGCCGTCCGTCTAAGGAAGTAAAAAACCCATGTGGCAGTTCCAAATAGGTTTTTACTTACTGAATAACATCTGCAATTCTACATCTTGATTGTTTAATTGCAATTCCAACATCGTCGGCTCGTCTAGCCGGAGGGAACCTCCACAATTTACCTACACATGACCAAAACACGCGCTAAGTAACGTTTATAAAGGGTGTAAATAGGCCCTTAACATAAAAGAAAGGCACTTGTTCTCCCCATCTTTGCGATCATTTTTTTGTTCTAGACCATACCTGGGAACCTTCTAGTTACGGAGATATTGGGGGTCAAAGTTCCAACTTTTTCACAAGTTTTTTTTTAATACCAGTTTTTAATGTAAGATTTTTACTTTACACACCTCCACGACCCCCGAACTATTCAATCCATCCATCAGCACAATGCTTTGAGTGCTTTCCATCGAGTCCTACCGTATCACGTGATTTTTCACCCCGAAAAATAAGTCGATTCCCAGCAATAATTTTTGCGTAAAGTTACTTAGTTTGATGTACAGAATGCTTGGTTGACGGATATATGAAGTGTCTGTTTACACCCTGTAGATCTCAGCCTAAGAGCACGGACAAACCAGCGGTATGTAATGCTTCCGTTTAGTAATTGTTATTAGCGCCATTTAAAATTATCATTCGATTAAACGTTATCGATGCAAATCAAAGAGTCACCCATTAGTACCAATCGAAATTATCGCAAAAGGCATCAGCCGGACGAAAATTCTGACAATCCAGCCATTTTATTTTCCTGTTTTATTGCATAATGGAAAAACAAACATTAATTGCTGATAATGCTATCTGTATAGTGAAATTATCAATTTATGTACAGGAAATGCAAACGAAAAACCGTCGATCCTTCTGCAATCTGATAATATTTCGATACAATACGCCACACCAAAAGTTATGATAACAAACGACTATATAGAGGTCATCTTTTGATCAGACGATGAAATCACAAGACTGAGTAATAAGCTAGGTAGTTAAGGACCACTTACACCAATGAAATTGAAACTGATCAGCAAATCTGAACCGCCTTCAAGAGCTGACAGAGTCAATACGCCACAAGCTATAACTATGATTACACTAACAGCTCTTGACGTGGTTTAGATTGTTCATGACACGTATAATTTAATTGCTGAAAATCCTAGAATCCAAAAAACAAGGGCATTTGGAGATCAATACACAAAATCTGAAAAAAGCAGTACAAAGTAATTGTGTCAAATAGAAATAATTATATGTGACTTGTCTATGCCCTAAGGAACTTTTTTTTTTTTTTTTTTCGGATGGGAAATCATCAAATGACCCCCCCCACTCTGGGCGGAGCGGAAGGGAGTGTCAGACTTGTACTCACTAAAACCCATCCATGTTCCTTCTTTGCCCTTTGTGTTCCAGGGCCACGGTATCTCTTTCGAACAGTCCCGCAGCCCTGGCAGGCATCGGTCCTTGCAGACCCCTACATCGTTGCTGACATCTCTTTGAGGCGCGCGTGGAACACGAACGCGCCATCGACACGGCCTGTCGTCAGAAGACGGCCGGACGGCGAGCTAGCCCATAGCTCGCCGTCCACAGGCCCGCGCCTACGGTGGCCGGGAGCCACCACGTGACCCCCGACGAGCCCTAAGGAACTTGATTTCATTGATTACCTACAAAATTATTTTTTTTTTTTTTTACAATTTCCTATTATCAAAGGAATGATGGTGATGAGGGTAAAAATAAAGAAAAAGATGCTTCTAATACATTTACTTTATTCCATTTACATCAAATAGTAACTATTCCATATCCAAAACGGTAAATACTAAGTCTTACCTCAAAACTTCAAAGTTAGGCTAAGTTTCAGGCTGAAACGTAGTCTGAACTTTAAATACAGATACAGTCGAAACTTCATAGAAAAACATGTTAGTAACATTGTTTGTAATGGGAGACGTCAACTATCTCTTTAAAGGCGCATTTCCATTGCTGCGGAGTGCACGGAGAAATTATGCACGTTGTTGCGAGTTGCGAGGATTCATTAGTTTTGCAGCGACGAATCCGTACGCATGGTGAAGTTACTTGTGCGTAATGTAGCCGTGGGCACTAATGCAATTGCCCTTTAAGATGTTATCCCAAAGGTAAAACAAACTGCAGCGGTAAAATAACCCAATCGTAATGACAGTCCAGTTATAAATCGGTTTAAGCTAGGAAAACAAGTAAATGTCGCAATTGTTAACTATATTTACCGCTACCCGTACAAACTCACGTGTATGCAGGACGTGTTTTATGATATTTAGCAACAGTTAGAGTGGGTAGTGGTAGCAGTCGTTAACAATTGAGAGTTTTTGGTAGAAGTTGAAATTCACTGTTGTTTTGCCCGCATAAAATGATTTTACTATAGTTTGTATGAAAACTATGACAGGAGGTGATGTCTACCACTGACCATCAACGGTAGCGTTACGATTGGGCGATGTTGCCGTTGCAGTTGGCGGATGGTGTCGTCTTCGGCTTTGTACTTGAACCAAGCATCACATTCTCAAATAATTTAATGGACGCGACAGTCTACAAAGTAACAACATTAACTTACTGACATCGACAGTAGAAATTTGGAAAGCCGAAAGAGACATTGATCCTGCTGCAGGATTTTCGATCTTCCGAGCTGAACCGAACTTTTTAAATCCAAGAGCATGTGGTGAAAGTTCCAAGTCGTGGTTTCAAGTTACAGTATTGGCTTTGAATTTCTACATACAGATTAAGTACTTAAATATCATTGGTGATACGTTTGAGTCAATGAGAAAAATCACTTAAGACTAAAGTTATAATAGACGAATTTGAATTCTTATATTTGACACGTTACATTTAAGTTGGCAAGTGTAAAATTTTGATTTGTTACTGGCTTTTTGAGGCTCTAAGAAGACTGTTTTGAAGATTCTCTTTCAAGTCAAAATGACTTTGAATACTCCAGAGGTATGATACAAATAAATGATAATGTTAAATAAATTGACTATTGAAACGACGAATTTGATGGATGAAGAGGGAGAGGAATACCTACAATTAGATAGAATATGTGAGCGATAAAAATGGATTGAATGCGAGAGAGATGTCAATAAAAGAGAAAGGAGTAAATGATAGTTTGACAGGACCTGAGAAAATTAAAGTAAATAAAATGGTGCGCTGAACCCAGTAATATGGGACAAGAACAGAATGGGAATGATGCAAAAAATGATTTGAATATAAATAATACATTGAAATCACAGAATTAGAAAACAAATCACAAAACCTCAAAAAGCACAGTCTACTTACACTAAACACAGACATTACAACTATTTATGTTACATAATATCACTATAGACTATGTACAAATAACATCGACGATTACATACCAAAGATTTCGTAGATAAGAGTTATCACTAAAAGGAATAAAGCTATCACATTCCTAATACAATAAGTTACTAGAACTAGCTTACTAGATAAAATATTTACAACTGGCGATTTTGAGGAAGCAGCTCTATGAAATACGACATGGATACGAATACTTGTCACATAATTTTAGGCATCTTTAGTACTAAAGTTTAACGTTTTAGGACTCAGTTTGCTATGTCAACTCTTCAAGATGACACTCTGGAAATGTTTAGAAAGAGCCAGTCTTTAACATTTACAAGACCTGTTGACAGCAATTTAGAATTTAACTTTTTTGTCATTGATGTACCTACATGTGTCACAGAACTGCTTCCTTCTCTTATATTAACCGATATTATATCATGGCATGAACGAAATCCTCATGAGGTAGAAAATCAATATGTGTAAACGTTTACACAATAAAAATATTAATATTTACATTGGGCACATAAATAAGAAGAAAATGCCTCAAATCTATAACTAACAATATTAGAATATTAACAAAAGCACTATTTACAACTTTGTACAATTTAAAAAATAAAATAAGTTAGTAATACTGTAAATAATTTTAAAGCTTAATCTTCAGAAAATTAAATGTTATCTAAAATACTAATTAAAATTAATGATCAGTCAGCGATTTATAATAAGGACTCTGTTATAGACGAATTAAATGAAAACGAAATAACATTAAGTAAAGAGACGTATAAAAGTAAATATTTTATAGTGAAGCTTAATCAGATCGATATATCAAAGAGAGCTACTCTAACTATGAAAACTCGTCAGTTTCTGCAACAGATTTTTTTTTTCCACAGTATGAAGTTCAGTAATAATATCTTCCATGGTAAGTGTGTTATTTTTTAAAATAAATTATAGATATTTTTTCGTTAAGTCACTTGTTAAGAGTTGTCTTATAAAATAGTAATAGATTCTATCAGCTTTATCTTTAAATCATTTAGGCTTTGTAGATACTTCAAAGTGAATAAATAAAGATTACAACGTACGACAGATTTAAGAAAATCTTTAATAAGTTATAAGAGACTAAAGAATAAATAAAGTATTATATTGCTTCTTACATCTCCAGTATTCATTGCCTCTCATATTTCTTCTCTATCAGTAACCGTTTCGATTCTCATAAAATTAATCACTTCAAATCTGACATCACCAAAACCGATTTCACAAAAGAAGTCAACAAAACTTAATCTTTCTTCAAATGAATCATCGATATCTTTCAAAATATTGACTTCACTAAAATTATCAACCGGACTTTCTTCACAAACCAAAATAGCTTCTTCTTTTTCTTCATTAATTACAAACATGGTGGTCTCGTTTAAACCGACAAATCTCACATTCGACTCGGCAGCACCAGACGAAGCGGCATCGGCATTTCTCTTCGTGATCTCTTACTCGTGTTTGGTAGCCTCGACCACAGCAAAGCAGGCGACATCCGTCAAGACCCGCTGATGTTCTGTTGCAAGTGCGGCCACGGGTGCCTAGGATTCCTAGCCTGCGGGATAGAATAATTTTGCATTAACATTTTGAACCAAATGAAACATGAAGGAACTATTTATTGGCCCTTGTGGTACTCTATAACAAATTCCCAAGTAGCGGGAAAAAAAAAGAAATTCGTTTACACCAATTACCCATAATTGGTGTAAACAAATTTCAAACCTCACAAACAATTAAAATTAACTGTTTTTTTTCATTCAATTCTCTATTTAGTAATGAGGAAGAAATTTGGTGATCGTCTTCATCGTCATTACCCAGTCAAATACCATGTACTGTTCAAAATAGACTACCGCTGCAGTATTTTCTTGTAGCCTCTGCCCGCATTCACAATTACCGAGTCCCTCAACCTCGCCTATACTAATACTAGCCTATTACTATCCCATTGTAGAGGAAATTCCACTTATCAGGCAGTAAAGAAATGAGCATTAATCAGCACGCTTGCTCAAGGCGACGACCACAACATTCTTGCTACAGTATTATTTTGTTATAAAACATCTTGGAAGACAGGGTATTACAGAAGAAACTTACTCATCATTAGGTTCGCAGTAATCAGGTGAGTCCTCCAAATAGACGAGATCTGTTTTGTTAGGCTTCTTCATGTCCATGTGCAATGGTCTCAGCTTTCTTATGTTCTTGCCTCTCTTGCGTTCTACCACCTAGAGATTAATAATGATTATTCATTAAAGAAACCTTAATGTTTGAGAGGCAATTGTTAATTATTAGCAAAATAAAATTGCGTTCATTTAATCTACTGAAATCAATGACGATGCACACAAGCAAAGTCCCACTGATGGATTCACCAAATCTGTGGTTTGAATTGATTGAGTCAGTGAATTTAACAAGGGATTCCATAGACATAACACAATCTTAATCAGCCTGTAACTTTCCCATTGCATTGATACACAGGCTTCCTCTTGGTGATAGGAATTTAGAACTACATACCAGAAAACACAAACAGAGATATAGTATTAAAAGAACTCTAACCTTAACATGCGAAGCTCCTTCATATCTAGTAGACAGTGCATCGCCAACCATTCGAAGCTGCGGTAAACGACGCCAGCAGACACGGACTGAACAAGATCCTGACATGCCGTGACACTTGCAGACACGCTGCATGCGACCGCGGACAGCCTGTCGAGTATAAAACGGTAGGAGTTAAATAAACTGTAGATGACAAATACGGAGGACTAGGACAAGAAGATAAAGATTTGCTAGCAACTACGAAACACGTAATACAAAAGGGAAAGTCTCCGTAACAACAGTTGATTTTTAAATTTTTTTTTTTTTTTTTTTTTTTTTTTTTTTTTTTTTTTTTTTTTTTTTTCTTATTAAAAACTAGCCGCGTGAAATTATTTAAAAAAATTCTTCCATATTACGATCGAAGTTTTTTTTTAGATTTTAGCCTTAGATTATCCTTATTACATCAGCTATCTGCCAATAAAAGTACCGCCAAAATCGGTCCAGCCGATTCGGAGATTAGCCGAAACAATCACAGAGACAGACAAAAATATACAAAAAATATTTTACCGTATATACTTTCACAATTATGCAATCAGTAACTTTTTACTGTTTACTTTTTTTTCTGTTAATTCGAAATTACGAACAGACACTTTTATTTATTTGTGTGTATAATATATATATAGATATTAAGATAATGACCCATTTAAAACAAAAATGCAAGATACACATCTTATCGTAAAGAAATCATTACCATTTTCGGTATCATTGTCCACTGTACCATCATCATCATCTAAGCCAGTAGTACAATGCTGAACAACTAACATCCTAGTTATCCAATAGTTGCAAACTCACCCGTCGTCCAGCTTCATTGTTGTGTAGGTTCACCAGTCCTTCATCAGTATTTTTGTCTTCTTTGGAATCCGAAAAGTCTTTACTGAACATCTCGCCATATCGTATGTCCTGGAAAATGCAATTATTACACGTTAATTGGTTGCTACCCCAAATTGCTCCTTAATAATCAACGCGAGGAGTTCTTCTTACTTTCACGATGGTTCTAAATTATTTTCGTGGTTCATCAAAAAAAGGATTGGAGATTTAAAAATTAAGGAGACAGTCTCTTCAATTTTTAAAATCATAAGTCTGTAGTATAAGGCCTCTTATAGGCTGGACGGTGCGTTTTTAAGCACCTAGTGTCTACTTTAGAAAATCTAGAGGAAAGAATAAGATTTGAATGCGAACGACCAATCAGTCGTTCTTCACATTTGGTTTATTTTTCAATTTCCTTCTCCACATTAGTCAAGTCTCATCCAACCCTTACCTCAGAACATCCTCCCCACTGCCAATGCCTCGGCGTGCGCTTCCTGACGCGCGAGTCGCAGGAGCACTCGTTGAGTTCACCACGACTGCAGGCACGCGCCACTGCATGCGCCAACGCAGCTGCGGATAGCGCGTGCACGAATGCTGATTCACGAGATTCTGGAAAATTATGAGGAAGTCTTATGTTAGAGACTAGGAACCAAGGGTATTGTAATACCAAAAGAAGTTTCCATGAAGTTTCTTGCGCGTTCTTCTCCAAAGATCTACCCCTTGGAAAAAAATAGTTTCACCTTTCTGACTTATTTCCAAATATCTATTGTATGAATATGAAAGATACATGCAAGATTAATCTAATAAGAATGTTCTCGATAAAAATGGTTGCTTACATTTCTGTCTCATAGTCTCAGGTGACCAGATGCCGATGTAATTTCACAAGAACACGCCATTGTTATTTTTCCACGTTGGAAAACTTTTCATTGATTCAAATATAATAATAATATTTTTATGACAGAGTCACGAGACAAATACTCAACCTAGATTGAATACTGATCTAACAAAGAACATAGCTGCAGAAGCAAAATCTGCCAAATCCATTCAAATTCTAAAAATGAAACTGAAAATCCATACATAAGTTCGTTGACCAGTAATCTTTGAAGCAACCAAGAAATTAGATCCCTTAAAAGGCAAGCAACCACATCCTGACACCCAAGGTACTAGGGCAACAGAGAGGGGTGGGAGCTCAACACAACTGGTTCCGTTGTTAGTAGTTTACAGTAAACAAACTGAGCTACTCCGTCAACAAAACACACACGAAGTAATCGACATATGAAAATAAACATTTCACGTTTAAGACGATGAAGTTCTATGAAATTGGTCTTGATGTAAACTTATATACAAACTTTGATTTTGATCAGCAACGGAAGAGCGCGTCAAATAGTATATTCAGATGATAATAAGAATAACAGTGTACTGAGTGCATATCGCTATGCACCTTGTCTTTTCACAACCGTTCTTGAAAAGGATGGAGAGGGAACGGAATGGATCAGCTGTGTTATTGTCTCGAGAGAATGAAAGAAACGGGTTTCTGTGTTTATGAGTAAGTTCTTTATTACTTACGTCTTTCAAGACTATTCACAAGGGATGGAGTGTTAGTGATGCGAAGAATTTACAGTTAATTTCAGTCAGCTTTTTAGAATATGAGTTACAAAAGCTTAATGATTACTCTGTGAGAAGGGTTTAATCCACTACGCGGGCCCTATGCTGTTGGTGAATACCATATGAGTCTTCAAATGGTTCTAGGTCTTAGAACCTAGGATATAGGATATGCCAGTTTTCTCACGATGTTTTCTTTCGCCATTTTGAGAGCCTTGGCGATGTAATAATTTACCCAAAGTAAGGTGACTGTCTGGTTTCTAATTCTAAGCTACGACATTTAACTTGTAAGTCACAGCCGTCTCTACTGACCCACCACTACAACACATACAAAATAGATTTTCAAAATGTCTTCCAGACCTAAGTTGTCGGAAGATAAACAAAGCTGATGATGGACAACCGTTCGAAGACGTAAACGAACTTCAAACAACAACAGATGGAATGCTTGCTGAGATCCTTTTGAACTTGAGCGATGAATGGTATTTCATATTTCTATATGTGGATTGCGGAAACAGCTGAAGAATAAGTTGATATTGTCTAACACAAAATATAATCAGCTTCTTTGTGTAGAAGTTCCAGTTATGGTATAGCTTTTGCATCTTTTGTTCCCTTAGCTGTAGTGTCTTTATATCTGGTGTGTCGTATGTAATTTCTTTAGCTTTGAGCAATCCATACTTTTATTGTGTAAGTTATTTCTTTAAACTTCTCCTATCATGTTTCTTCGTGTTTTGTGTGTTATCTTGTCTTGGTTATCTGCTATGAGATCTATGCACTACAGTGTTCGACCGAATCTTCGGCTTCGGCTTCGGATTCGGCCACCTTCAGCCAAATTTCTTTAAGATAGTTCCTAGTCACTTGATTTCTAGCTAGGCCCTCAAGAAAACTATGTATTGTGTCTAGGATAATTGTACTGGTACTAATACTTACTGAACTTGAGTACGCCTCCGAAGATGTCTGTAGAATTCTCCACCGTACTGCAATTCCACCGGCTGTGTCGGAACTGATGCTGACACTCCTCCACTGCCTGCTGCGCACCAGTCTGAAGGACCTGAAATTTTGGGAGATGATACTGATTAATTTAGTCATTTAGAGTTGAAAAAGTTACAGCCTGCGTTGCTTTTTTCCAAATATGTTGGGATCTGCTTCTAGTGTAGCCAGTTCAGGTGGATATCAGTATTTTACATGGAGCGACTATCTATCTGACGTACTCAACCCAATAACTGGACACACTTTTATCATTGGTCAGGCTGGTTGTCAGACCTTCGGGCTTCTGACTGTCTGTAACGACATCAAATGCTTACGAACGATAGCTGGGATTAACGGCTGGTTGCGGACATGTGACAGTTCCTAAATTAAATTAAATCAGATTAATATTAGTATTAATGTCGGTTTCCTCAGAATGCCAATGACGATATCGAAGTGTATATTTTATCTGTGAAAATATTGAACTTCTGTTGATAATTACCACTTACAGCCTTACCTAAATATTAGCCTGCACATTTGGAATTTGAATAAACTCTAAAAAATCTCAACAACCTTTAACCTACTTCTTTCAAAATTCTGAACACACTTTAAATTCTTCGTCCTTATACCGTTATACTTTAACAAAAAACTTCTGGACATCAAACGGCTATAAAAATTCATACCGCTACGTAAAAATATTTAGTGAAAGCAGTAAAATATTTTAAATTATTCCCCAAATCGGCGCTTAATCTTTTCTTCGGGAAATAGCTAAAGAAATAAGGAACCAAAAGCTTAAAAAGAGGAAGGTTTGGAAACTAAGCCAAAAGGATCAGGTCGAAGTGACCTTAATATGATGAAATACGAGAGTGGAGCGCTTTTCAACATTTTCGGGGGTTTTTTTTTTCAGAGTCGCTCTAGTTTTTCGTTGATTTCTTTTCTACCTTATTGTGACCTACTTTTAGACCATCCTCTTGTAACACAAGCTCCTCTCTTATTGGCATGTCGGATAAAGCTTGAAATGAGTTTGTAATTACTCCAACATTGAGCAACAACTTATGGTAGAATTTAGTTCGCTGTTGAATCATCTTTGTCAGAGTGCTTTGGTCTACTGCAAGGGTCATTTTGAATGTGGATGGCCATTAAAGTAACGTGGGACTAAAGAAACGGTGGATAGACTATGTGAAAGATAATAGGGATAAGATAAAGGGGGTGAATGCTGAGACTCAAAGAGAACACACCAAAAAAAGCAGGAGATTGCTGATGCACTTCAGACCCCTATTCAAAACCGTTTAAAACCACGCAAAATTATAACTAAACAACGCATTAACGATATTATTCGTCGTCCCCTTGCCAGCTTAAAACCAAACGGCTTGGTACTTCCCGATAGGAAGTGACCAGACGGCATGACGTTGGTACCTTGGAAAGTGGGTAAACCAGCACACGTTGCAAGCACGGCTGGTTGTGCGGGCGCTGCTGCTGCGGCTGCTGAGATCCTCAAGCGGTGCAAATACTGTAACCTTATTGGTAGCTACAGTTTTGCGCCGTTTGGGGTCGAAACGCTCGGGTCATGGGGCCGAGTGCCCGCCTTTTTATGGAAATCTATTTCCAACTGGTCGAAACTTCGCGTGACCAGAGGGCTGACTCTTTCTTTGGCCAAAGAATTAGCTTTGCCATTCAACGTGGCAATGCTGCCAGGCATCTGGGCACTTTCTCGGATGACAGCAAAGCAAAAGAATATTGTGACTCTTATGTATCCTATTGTTGTCGTTGTATACATATAATGTAAATACATACTTTTATTCTTAATTTTTATGTCTATTTGTAGCTTGTATTGAATGTAATGAATAAAGTAATCAAACAACAATATTATAATTAAAATAACCCCACAATCCATGTAACCGTTTATTTACCGCAACTCGCCAGCAATAAATCAGATCGATTATTTCAATAATTCTTACATTATCTACAAAGCGATCTCAATTAACTTCGACATCGTTAAGATTACATTTTATGACGTTATCAAAGTGGATTGCGAATGGTAATTGTATGTTTTTATTAACTGAAATAAAACTGTCCTTAATGTCTTATTATTAGGGTTGACTATCACCAGGTCCTCCATGGATCGGCTTAGAAAAATATGGAGAAGCAGAAACATCACAAAGGCCACTAAAATGCGATTTGTCAGGGCATTAATATTTCCCACATTTCTTTACGGTGCTGAGACATGGATTTTAAGAGAAAGTGAGAAATAGTAGATAGAGGCCCTAGAAATGTGGCGCTGGAGAAGAATGCTTGGCATAACCTGGACACTGTTCCGAACCAACGTCTCAATCCTCAAAGAACTTCGAATCAAACAGCGTCTTTCTTCCATCTTCTAATGGCGTAGTCTCACTTTCTTTGGACATATACGTCAAGAAGACACACCTGTGGAGCGACTTATATTACAGGGAAAGGTTGAAGGTACGGTAGAGCGCGCGGCAGGTCACCAGTGTGTTGGACCGACCAAGACAAAACTGCACTCAATGGTCCACTCCACGAATGTACAAGAAAAGCCACAGTACGGGAGGAACGGCGACGGATTTTGAAGCTTGCTACCACCCCTGATTTGACGACCACGACCACTCTGCCAAGAGTGTGACGACGAAGAAGATGAAGAAGATTAGGGTCAGTTTTCTTTTACGCATTCGTTTATGTTGCTAAGGGGATCATCATCTGTCTAGCCTTTTCCCAACTATGTTGGGGTCGGCTTCCAGTCTAACCAGCTGCAGCTAAATACCTGTATTGTTACATGGAGCGACTGCCTATCTGACCTCTACAACAAAGTTAATACTGTGCAATACCATACCCCATGGTAAGACTGGTTGTCAGACTTTCGGGCCACTGATTAGCCGTAACGACTGTCAAAGATCTTACAAATTTCAGCCAGGACCAACGGCTTAGCGGGCCTTCCGAGGCACGGAGGAAACTCAGTACGTAATGGGTCACCCATCCACGGAACAACCTAAGCAAACACGGCCTTATTTTCAAAATTAGTACTTGTAATTTGGAAAGAAGAAGAACACGGTATAGTTTGAAATCTTGTAAAAAATATCATTACATTTCTTCGAAGATATTTTTTCTCCATTCATGTGCTTTCAAAATCCAGCTTCTAATTTCAAAATCACCACTTACGTCCGCGTAAATGGAACAGTCCTTTAATTTCTCAGTAACACGGTTTTACGAGCGCCTTATAAAGTCGTTTATTCCGTATCCATCTATGTATAAGAGTTCCTTTAATTTGATTTTAATCATTTTAATTTTATTGTATACCGGCTCTTAACCGGTGTAGATGTTTAAGAGCTTGCATCCTTTATATTATTAGCATCTTGGTAACTAAACGGGTAATCAATGGAACGGGATTAATAAAGCTTTAAGTACGTGATTAAAGATTTTAATTAGGTTTTTGCAATGAGTTTGTTCATTTACAGTTCGCGCTGTGCGCCTTTGGAATTCGCTTCCACACTCCTTGCGGGATAGCCCTTCGTTAGAGGTGTTCAGGAGAGGAACAAGGGAACGTTTCCTGTCAACATGATCAATATGTATCTATGTATATTTTATAGGATTTTATAGACATGTATATATATATATGTACAATATGTATTACGTATATTATATTGTATGTATTTAGTTTAGTTTGTAACATTAATTAATTTAAGTAACACAATGTGTAAATGCACTTAAGGTTATCCTTTTTTTTCAGCAAATCTCACTGTAAAAATTTGGTTTGCTGTAAGAAAACCCAATTCTGGGTTAAGCTCGCCATTGTACATAAGCTATATTGTTGCAATTTGTATGTATATTTTTTTGTGTGCAATAAAGAATAAAGAGAGTTTGCAACAGATTTGCCTGGTGATTTTATAGTGTGAGCTTTAAATCTACTTTCTTACGTCATTATAACTGGCATTAGATGTCCTGCCTTTTCACCTAAAATTAATTTACAAATTTTCATTTGACAAGCAACGATTAGCAAAAACATGGTTCTTCATTTAAAACAGAAAAAAAAAACAAAAAATAAAAAAATAAAAGCAAAGATAGGAGAAAGAAGCATTGTATTATAAGAGATGTCTTTTCCGGATGGGAAATCATCAAATGACCCCCCCCCCCCCCACTCTGGGCGGAGCGGAAGGGAGTGTCAGACTTGTACTGACTAAAACCCATCCATGTTCCTTCTTTGCCCTTTGTGTTCCAGGGCCACGGTATACGACATCAACCTTATATGGCGCTATTGCACTTTGGGAAATTCAACTCTCGTCGCTAACGAAGCTGAGCTTTTATTCTGTTAATGAACATAGCATAACATCACGCCTGTAATCCCCGAAAGGTTAGGCGGAGGTGTACAAGTAGGTGCGCCAAGTTAAGTCCCATGTAATAGGGGGCGAGCCTATTGCCATCAACCGGGCACAAATTCAGACTCCCGTGGCTGCTACTGAGAAATTCCTGATGAAAAAACCCAATAACACTTTGACCGACCTGGGAATCAAACCCAGGACCTCATGCTCAGCAGCCGCAGTAGCAGCAGTTTTTAAAATGGTAAGGTTCAATACAATCACTATAGACCAACCGATTTAATGAGTAAACGCGAAGGTATCAATTTAAAGGGAATATTCTGAAGGTTGATCATGTATTGGTTCAATTAGTATCGTAATACCTACGTGGATTATGGTTATTTTAAAGCAAATAACCTGTGGGATATTGTTTGGACTTTGTGGACGATTATTGGGCCTTTGATTGGGCAAGGCGGAGGACTCATTAAAGCGGTCGGTCTATAGAGGTACGCTCAGTTATCTATTTCATAAAGACATACGACTTATCATCATCATCTGCCTAGCCTTTCCAACTATATTGGGGTCGGCTTCCAGTCTAACCGGATGCAGCTGAATACCAGTATTTTACATGGAGCGACTGCCTATCTGACCTCCACAACCCAGTTAGTACTGGGTAATACGATACCCCTTGGTAAGACTGGTTGTCAGACTTTTTGGGCCACTGACTGCTTAACGACATACGACTTATCATGGCAATAAAATATAGAGTGAAATGTAAAGAAAAAATCTCACATCTCCGCTTTGATGGAGTCAGAGCCTAATAGGCCGATATCCCCAATGTCCTGTAAGTCCTTCTTTGTCAACGCAAAAATAAGTTGCGAGAACAAAAATACAAAAATCTCAGGAATGACTTATCCAACAAAGCCTTACTCCTTTCACGTATGAGCACCTCTAGCTAATCCAGTTACTTATGCAGGCAGGATTGAACTGACTTACTTTCCGACACCAAGTGACAAGCGTAGGCGAGGACATAGAATAGTGATTC
Organism: Noctua comes; assembly: GCA_963082995.1. Taxonomy (NCBI): domain Eukaryota; kingdom Metazoa; phylum Arthropoda; class Insecta; order Lepidoptera; family Noctuidae; genus Noctua; species Noctua comes. The sequence goes on along the minus strand of OY720290.1, from coordinate 4,029,508 downwards.
AATGGAATGATCATATTAACTGTTGTTATGTTACACATTATTCGAAAGTGTGAAAGTGATACTTGAGTTCTATATTACTCGTGAGTTGTAATTTTTATGAGAGTTTTAAATAACTTTTACATTGAAAACGCAGTTATAATGGTGTTGTTTCATTTAAATGGGATTTGAAGATTAGATTCTGTTCGATTAATATCATTGATTTAAATAGGTATACGTCATCATTTTAAAAGCGAGAATCAATAAAAACAAACGCCTTTTACTAGATCACCTAAATAGTCTGTTATTTGCTGTTGCTAGCTCAAAAGGTTCCTTGAAAAATCTCGTAGTTCACATGCTCTATATCCCTCCATTCGGTCACTCCTCCGTGGTACTAGCCCACACAATATAAACACAAGTATTGAACCTAATCATTGTTTATGCACGGACTTGCAGATGTAATTTATTTACGATCTTGGCTTATTTATGTAGTTAAACATATTTTTTTGTTATTTATAACTTTTTGATTGTCCTAGTTTAGAACTAAATTCAGATTTTATTTTATTAATCATTTCATTATTCAAGAAAAAAATGAGTTAACGACACAACTTGCAGAGTAAGCAATTTTAATTTTTGCGACAAGCCAGTCACACTATTTCCAAACCACTACAACTCCTGAAAGCCAGAATTAATCAACAGTGGCGACCATCTCCGCGTCTAGCTCTTGATAATTTGAACCTTACCTTAATCATAGTATCAGACAGCATACACAGCTGCTTCTGCCGCTCCACGAGGTACTCAAGTCTGTGGCAGTTCTCTTTGTGTAGCGATGTGAAGGTTTCTAGTGATGTGTTGCCGAGGGCTGGTTGAGGGCGAGGGGCTGCTAAGTTCCTGGAAAGAGGAGAGGTTTGTGGTTAGATATAGGCAGAAATCAATTACTTTATATTATGGGTATACACAATAGATTACATCGTGGTTCTTACGTCGTCGTTTACATAAATAATATAGTCAGTGGATATTATTTTGGTAACTTTAACACCAACAAAATAATCCGCTTTCAGTTTCAATTGTTACAAAATCGATTTCAGTATAGACTTGTCTGGTATTTCTGCATGTGACATTAGTGGCTATAAACGCGCCCACTATTCCATAGAAATCCTAGAGTGTGGCAAGTTTTATCTCCAAAGGAAATGGAAAGGGCTTGGAGCAAAATAAATTTTGGACCGACGACATTCCTTTGCGGACTAGCATTTTGACAGTCTGCCTTCGAAGGGTTCAGACAAGTAACAATTGCTTTCGAAGCTGGTATTTCTACCATGGCAGTTGTTCGGCAGCATAAATCAATTCATCATCTGCGAAGCCTTTGTTGAGGTCGCCGTCCAGTCTAACTGGATGCAGCAGTATTTTAGTGGAGCGACTGCCTATCTGACCTCCACTACCCAGTTTATACTGGGTAATACGATACCCCTTGGTTAGACTGGTTGTCAGACTGTCGAGCCACTGACTATAAGTAACGACTGTCAAAGATCTTCAAATGGGAGCCGGGACCAACGGCTTCACGTGCTTTCCGAGGCACGGAGGAAACTCGATCCGTTATGGGTCACCCATCCACGGACCAACTTAGGCAAGTGCGGCTTAATCTGAAGCTCGACCCAAGCGGCTATTATTTAGCCACAAGCTCTTCTAAGCACAAGTCGATCCAATACAATATTTTGATTTTTATCAAATTTCTCTCTGATAGAATGTCGTTTAGGTCATTGAGTCTGCAATATCAATTACAAATTATAATAACCTATCTCATAGGTAATCATAAAATATGTAGAGGTTAGGCTAATGATCAGAAATACCTGACCACTAATTACATGTAATGCATCCCGGTTTCCGTTAAGGTTAAGTCTGATGGCAGACTTCTGGGATAACGGCAAACGCCTATATATAGTGACAGAATTGACTCGATTACTACTAGCTATAGACCGACCGCTTTAATGAGTCCTCGCGAAGGTATCAATTTAAATAGAATATTCTGAAGGTTGATCACGAATTGGTCCAATTAGTATCGTAATACCTACGTGGATTATGGGTATTTTAAAGCAAATAACCTGTGAGATATTGTTAGGACTTTGTGGACGCTTAATGTGCCCTTTGATGGGGCAAAATCAAAATCAAAGCATTTATTTCAAATAGGCCAGTTACAGGCACTTTTGAATTGTCGAAACAAAGACAACAATAGCTACAGTCCCAGTCACGAGGCATAAAAACTGTGAAAGTACTGTAGTTGCCCATTCAATGGGCAAGGCGGAGGACTCATTAAAGCGGTCACACTTATTATGGACCCAGTGTGTGATCTCATAACAGTAAAGTTATGATATAAAGCTTGTTTTAATTAGCCCAAACTGCAGGGCCTAGAAGCATAAGAGTTCCTTTTAGAGAAAAAGAGGTCACTAAGGAAGGAATTTGCGAAAATTCATCACCTTCATCATCTTCCTGCCCGTGCCCCATGTTACTTGGGGTTGGCGCAACACGTTTTTTTCTCCCATTCTCCTCTGTCAACCGTCACGCTATCGTTTACTCCTTTTTCTTTCATATCATTCCTCATACAGTCCATCCATCGTTCCCTTGGTCAGCTTTCATCAAAATTCATCCCCTTATAGCGTTATAAAGAGAATGGAATTTTTTTTTTTTTATTAAGAAATATGGATGTTGGCACTTAAGAATTCTTTTGTATAATTGAAAGTCAGTTATATCACTATTTATAGAAGAAAACTCTTCTAGTAAGGCTCTTTAGAAGTTGCTAATGTGAAATCCCATCGGGTTCATAGCTTGCGACAAATAAAACAAAATGAATTGTCAAAACCTTAACTAAAGAATTCGTCAACAGGAAGTACCATCCAGACTGGCATCCTAACAACCCGTCTTCCTTTAAATATGTATGAAAAGAGACATGAAATGTATCCCATCGTCAAAGGACCACAAACACTTGAATGGAGCCAGTTCCTGACAAACACAGGATAGTGGTTACTAAGAAATAAACATAGCTAATTTGCTTGTTTTGTAATAAGCCCCCGCACTCAAGTACTAAACGAGTTCCGTGTAATAAAATAACAATGTTGAACATCATAAAATGAAAAGCCAGCTTAACGTACGAGTGTCCTTAGAGAAACAATAGCGAAAATATAAGGTAATTAACAGTCGAGACGTCCGCTTCGTGCGGCCTCCTCCACTTAAATGCGAAATGCCACTCGAATAAAACAAAACTCGCTATTACCTACCCTCCGCTTTTGTTCCATTTTTCGAAAAAAATATTCTCTCTATTCAAACGGACCAATGCGAGGCGGGCGCGGCACGACCGTTGATTGGCCGACGACCTCTCAAGTGCAAGTGGAAATAAAAGTGCTTGGGTAAATGAGGCGTGTTGTCTCTTTCTGGCCCGTTGAGTAAGTATGGCGTTGTTTCGTTCTGTTTTTCGTTTTAATTGCAAGCTTGAGAGGATGTGTAAAGGGTTGTGGGACCTTGAGTGTCGCACGTGCATAGTACTGAAGGGAAGCCCATTCTACGTTTAAACAGGGAGGGAACGTTGTTTACGTCATCCATGTTATTAGATAGGATTTGTGACGTCATAATTTCTGTATTGCGAGGTCAATGGTGCTTAAGGAGGTTTTATGTTTTTCTTTTTTTTTATTAAGAGTTTCAGGCCTAATTAGTACTTGTGAGGGTTTTTAATTGCTACGGTTAATTCATGTATAGCATGTTGATTGCTGTTGTAAGTGGAACGCAGTGGTTGTAAACATTTTTCCATAATTAATTACGAGTAGTGGCGGGAAATGAAATATTGGACGATGTGAATTGGAAAAGTTTTTAATAATAAGGAAAAAGAGAAGATTGAGAATATATTGAAGTTCACATAAGGAATTTAAACAGCGTCAAATGCGAAATCAATGTTTATAATTATTGTGAGTGATAAAAGCTGGCGGCTTACTTGCATATTACGGGTTCATATCCAAGGGCTTTGTCGATTCTTCCGTCAAAGAAATCCTTGTCTACGGTGGTCATGCTACGGGGGCTGGGGGAGCGCTGTCGTTTTTTTATCGAAAACTAGCACTTCGCCCGCGACTTCGTCCGCGAAAATTTTGATAGCTCGGCTAATTTGCGTTATATCTTTATAATTAGCCTATAGCACTCACGAATAATGTAGCTTTCTACCAGTGAAACAATTTTTAAAATTGGTTCATTACTTCCGGAGATTACCCCCTACATACAAACAAATTTTACCTCTTTATAATATTAGTATAGATATAATTATCCTATAGCATTTTAGTAAGATTGTTTGCAACAAGCATAATCAGTATCATCCATAGACATGAATAAATTCTTAAAATAATATGTGTGAATAGACTTTGAGATTGATTGTTGTGATTGTATGTTTTTTTTTGTTAGCCTGGAGACCATGGAGTAGGCAAAGGCCTCCACCCATTCCTTTCACTTTTCTCATTAATTGACGAGACTTTGATTTTATGTGACGAAAACTAGAACAACTGAAAAACGACCGTGAATTCTAACACTGTTTTAAACTTTCGCGGTTTACAACTACACTTATACTGTCACTTACGGGATATCTTCCGTGATTGAAGAAAGAAGAAGAAGAAGAAAGAGAAGCGGAAGATAACCCGTAAGTGACAGTATAAGTTTTGACCGTGAATTCTGTTTCCGCGTGGAGTTCGGTAATAGTCACACTGTATAATACTACCGAGATAAAAAGCATCATACAGGGTGTAAATAGACCCTTAACATAACCGAAAGGAACTTGTTTTCCCCGTCTTTGAGATCATTTTTTTGCTCTAGACCATACCTGGGAACCTTCTAGTTACGGAGATATTGGGGGTCAAAGTTCCAACTTTTTCACAAGTTTTTTTTTAAATAAGTACATGTTTTTAATGTTAGACTTTACACACATCCACGACCGTACTATTCAATCCATCCATCAGCACAATGCTTTGAGTGCTTTCATCGAGTCCTACCGTAAAACTTGCTTATTCGCCCTAAAAAAAAAAGTCGATTCCCAGCAATAATTTTTGCGTAAAGTTACTTTGTTTGATGTACAGAATGCTTGGTTGACGGCTATGTGAAGGGTCTGTTTACACCCTCTATGTGTTAATCCAATTTATTAACCATCTGTGTGCCAAATTTCACCCAAATACGTAAAGTATTTTTTGGCATCTATCCTCACAAACTTTCATATTTAAAAAAGGAAAAGATTAAAACGCACGCAAAAAAAAAAAATACCAGACTCGAAAATGCGAAAAACTACATTGCATTACATACGCCACCCAACTTCAGCCAGCAGCAGCGGGAACAGCCGACTACATTCCAAAGAATTGTGTCAAGTGGTTACACGGAAGCACTGATATTAAATTATACTGAGAATTTATTTACGTTGAAAACTTGGAATTCAGTCATCTACCTCAACAAATTACGTTGTACATAATATCACGCCTGTAATCTAAGGGTTAGACAGAGGTGTGCCTATAGTACACCCACATTTCGTCTGTTATGTAATAGGACGAGCCTATAGTCATCAAACGGGCACAAATCTAAACAACGTGGCTGATACCGAGAAATCCCCGATGGAAAAACCCAATTACACTTTGACCGTTCTGGGAATCGAACCCCATGCTCAACAGTCTCGCTTCCGGCCACTAGACTAACAAGGCAGTTATAGTTATAGTTTGGCCTTAAATTCATTAACCAATAAACCATTAAATAAATTAAGCCCCAATTTCCAAGCCCAGCATGTTTTTTTTTAAAACAACCAAAAATCACATTAAAAAGTGATTGAAACTTATTATAATGTTCAGTTCTAAATTCAAAAAAATATATAAACCAACGCATCGCGTGCTAACACACTATAAGGTGGGCAACACTGACTAATAGTGTTACCAGCTCACAAGCAACCGATCCATTTCCGCTTTTACCTTTCCAAAGTGCCTTCCGGTCGTTTTTAATACAAATAGTTTGTGGGAAAAGGATTTAAAATGCCTTGTATTAAGGCTACACTAGCTCGTGGAAAAATATTAACAGCCGCTTGGGTCGATCGTCAGGTTAAGCCGCGCTTGCCCGGGTTGATCCGTGGATGGGTGACCATCCATTGTATACCGAGTTTCCTGCATGCCTCGGAAAGCACGTTAAGCCGTTGGCACTCGTCATAGATAGTCAGTTCCGAAATTCTGACAACCAGTCTTATCAAGGGGCATCGTATCACCCAATACTAACTGGGTTGCGGAGGTCAGATTGGCAGTCGCACCATGTGAAAACTGGTATTCCGTTGCACCCGGTTAGACTGGAAGCCAACCCCAACATAGTTGGGAAAAGGCTAGGCAGATGATGACAACAGTCTGAGAAGTAAACTTATACTGTCACTTACGGGATATCTTCCGTGATTGTTCATTATTCCCGTAAGTGACAGTATAAGTTGGTCGCGGGACTCATAGAATTACCGTGACCCTGGAACATAAAGGGCTACTGAAGGACACCGTGGATTTTAGTCAGTACAAGTCTGACAGTCCCTCCCGCTCTGCCCTGGGTGGGAGGACTTATTTGATGATTTTACCACGTTAAAAAAAAAAAAAAAAAGTGACAGTATAAGTTTAGTTGTAAACCGTGAAAGCTTAAATCGGAGTCTGAGAAGTTATTATTAATAGCTGTGCCTGGAATGCGTTGCAATGCACCTTTTTTAACCTACCCTACCTTCCTACCCTAGCTACCTACCTTACCTAACTACCCTACCCTACCACCTACCCTACCTACCCTAGCGGTATGAAAAATAAATAGTAGCCGATTCTCAGACCTACTGAATGTGCATATAAAATTTCATAAAAATCGGTCAAGCCGTATCGGAGCAGTATGGTAACTAACATTGTGACACGAGAATTTTATTTATAAGATTTTTAGGTATCTACTATTTACAAGGTTCCCCTAATCCAAACTTAATGACAAAGTTATCGTGTATTCTGGCGTTCGGGTTACTGACTTAGCAATAAAATCAACTGTGCTCAACAATGCCCTTATTACCTTATTACCAGTGATCGGAATAGGCTGATTATATTTGCCTAAACTTCGGAGAACAGAGACAGAAAGTGGAGACTTCCTTACGACTATATTTTTTTTCCCGGGATTCGGGAAAAATCTTCAATGAGTTGAAAATAAGCTTTATTTAAGATGTGTAAAGGCTATTTGTAACTAAACTTGCAATTACCAAACGGGATTTTCACGTAAAATCCCGAAATAAATAATCTAACTTTAATTCATTTATTTGAATTATATTTACGATCCTTAAACAGTCAGTTTAAGGATAATTCTAATACATTATTTAAGTTAGATTAGTTTTAGTGAAAATTTCTAAGATTTGTATAAAATAGTCAGCCTATTCCGATCACTACTTATTACACACCAAAACACACTCAACCATCGTGAGGAAACCAGCATGCCCGAGATATGTTAGTAGAAAGCCAAGTCAGAGGCCCATGGGTGACAAAAAAACTATGACACCAGGTTAGGCACTAACCACACCATAAAGAAGAACAAAAGAAAATAGCCTAAATGAAGTTTCTTTAAAACTACAATATTTAAAAACTTTTGCTTAACAAAATGCATACAATATACCGATAACACCATTTCCATGCAACCAAAACTTTTCACAAACAATATTAACTCAAAACATTAAATATTTAACATCATAAAACTGTATTAGCGGCATCTTTAGTATACGTCAAAGTAAAATACAAGTTTCTGAACATACCGCTAAGTTACTGAGTAAGTGATGTCCTATCCCTATCCGATCCGACTTTAAAGTATCGATATAACATGATTCGATACTCCGATATTTTGGATCGATACAGACGAATACGATAAAAAGCTTGGATCGACGCAAAAGAACCGGTATCGGCATGAATTGGTCGTATCGTACCAAAATATCATAAATTGCATGATCAGGCAATTGAAAATAATACAAAAGAGAAAACAGAAGGAGTATAGTCGCCAGCACGTCAAGCTACCCGAAACTGTCAAATTTTCCTTCCCAATCAACCTTGAACCTAATGCTTTGGCGATAAAGTTGAACATCTAATAAAGAAATTTGACAGATTGTAGTACCTTGTTGTGCTGGCGTCTGTACAAAAGAATTCCTAGGCACGTACCGTCACCTCTTCTGATAGCAATATTACATGAATGTCACTTTAGTGTGCGAATAGGACAGAGCTGTACAGGACGTCTAGTTCCATCTCTTGCATACTGTAGTAAGATTTAAAAAATACTACAAGAATGAATACTAAAAGAGGTCATGCTAAGCCCAGCAGGTATGTAGCCAAGACTCTTACGACAAGTACGATTCGATATTCGGGGAAGCGGATCGAAGCCATTTGATACGAACTTAGTATCGAACCGTATAGTTAGTTGCATTGGATATCGATAAGTATCGATATCCAATGCAAGTATCGAGCATCTCTACTGGTAATAGTATGTTCACACACGCCGCTAACTATGTAAGGTAAGGCAATTAGTCAAAAATCTTCGAAAGCAAATATTGATAATGTTCGTGTGAAGACTGCTTATCAGTGGAGTAAGGTACCCGGTCGAATTTGGAGCGATAGTTCGGTGGAAGAAAGTTCGACTGGACACACAAAATAATGTTTTAACTCTCCGATAATCTGATGCTTATGTATGAACTCGTCGTACACGGGGTGAAAAGGACACCGATGCGAAAACGGTTACCACGTATTCAATACATCATTCTGAGCGGTACATAGAAATTTTTCGCTGATTATTAAAAAAAAAAAACAGCTGTTTCCTACAAAATTGCAATATAACACGGTCAAAATGTATGGAACAGCTGATTTTTTTTTTGATGATGAATAATTTCTCAGAATGATATACTGAATACGTGGCAACCGCTTTCGCGTCGGTGTCCCTTCCATGTAAATGTACACTACTAAAGTTCAAATTTTAAGCATTATTTGAACAGGTAATAGGCTAGCTTTAGCGTTTGCAAAAAAAAAAATGCGGTAACCAGGTTTTTTTAAAAAAGAATTTAATAATTTATATTAAATATTTTAATATAAAAATATATAAATTTAATATTAATAAATGGAGTTAGTTTTTGTGTAAACGAAAAGAAACGATGGATGGTGTGAAGTATGCTATGGCAAGAAAGGAGGTGTCTGCAGAGATGACGAGTAATAGAGAAGTATGGAAGAAGAAGACATGATGCGCCGACCCCAAGTAAATTGGGATAAGGGCAGGAGAAAGATGTTGAGTTAGTTTTATAAGTAGAACTGCTCTTTGCCTATCTTAGTTTGTCTTTTGTAAATACTACATAGCATTTCCCACCCGAGTTAAACTGATCGCGAGTACCTACCGTAATTTACAAACTTCAGCAAATCGAAAGTCAGATACCAACTACCTTTTCACTCACAAATAGCCGAGCCATCAGACCTGTGACTTGTAACGTAACCGACACTTCTTGACGTAAATAGCCACTTGAAGTAAGCGACAACACAGGAATTATCATAAATCGCGGCGCTTACACACTTATCCGTGTTTATGCGATAGCAACTTTAAAAATGTCAATGGGGACTATATTTTAAATTGTTAAAGTGGATGGATTTTATTGCAGTATTTTGTTTTATTAGCGGAGCGGAACAGCTAAGTACTTGAAGTTGAGTAGATTAGACAAATAGTCGAACATCTAGAAGAAAATAATGAAACACGTGTCCCTAAAAAAGTGATGGATATTAATGTTGATGGATGGAGAGGGAGAGGGAGGCCAAAGAAAAGATGGATGGATTGTGTGAAGACTGATATGAAAGAGAAAGGAGTAAATGATGCCGTGACGTCTGACAGGGGAGAATGGAAGAAGAAAACGTGTTGCGCCGACCCCAAGTAGAATGGGACAAGGGCAGGAAGATGATGATCTAGAAGACAATAATTTTGCAGAAAGAAAACAAAACTAACAAACAGGATCTTTGTGCCTAACAGTGGTGAAGGTTTCGTACAACTCGATTCCTACAGGCTTCCCTTTGAAAAATGGCACAGTCAGTATTCTATAGACAAATAAAATAATCACATAAAGATTGGCTTAACTCTTACAAAAATTGACCCTTCGCTACTGTTGCCTAAGATAGGACCGTCTATTATTCAATTGAATTTCATCATATTGATTAATTCTTCAAAAAGCATTCGCTATTTGCGCCGTTTCCAATTAAAGAATGCACCCTCTTAACAGAGGACTTACACCTTTGCAGTAGCGAAGGGTCAATTTTTGTAAGAGGTAAGCCGGAGCACATGTCTTTAATGTGATACTTTATTTGTCTATAGAATGTGCCATTTTTCAAAGGGAATCCGGTAAGAATCGAGTTGTATGGAACCTTCGCCACTGCACCTTAGCTGATAATTTTTAACCATACTTCATCCTCTATTACAAAATCCAACCACCAGAAACCGAGATATCCTCGATAACGACACCCCACTCACATAATTCTCACTACCAACTCACTGGCAATATGCACTTTGCTGTAACAATCAGCACTTGGCAGGTGAGAACGATTTCACGCTTCGCCAAGTCTTAATAGAGTTTCTGTCGCAATCGTAATAGGCATTAGTTTTACTACGACACTTTTGAATATTATGAAAAGAGGATTTTTATGACCGATTAAAATTGAGGGAGTTTCTAGGTTTTTGTTCAATGGTGAGCTAATAAATGGGGCTTGTGAGCCTGAAGAGGAGCTCGTGGCTAAATAATAATAGCCGCTCAGATCGATCTTCAGGTTGACCCGCGCTTGACGAGCTTGGCGACCACCTTTACATTCCGAGTTTCCTCCGTGCCCCGGAAAGTACGTTAAGCCGTCGGTCCCGGCTGTCATTTGTAGATCTTTGACAGTCGTTACAGGTAGTCAGTGGCCCGAAAGTGTCACAACCAGTCTTACCAAAGAGGTATTACCGAGTACTAACTGGGTTACGGCGGTTAGATAGGCAGTAAGCTCTATGTAAAATACTGGTATTCAGCTGCATCCGGTTAGACTGGAAGCCGATCCCAATGTACTTGGGAACAGGCTACGCAGATGATCTGCGGGTCTAGTGAAGGGGCGATCGGTTTCAGAGCGTTTTGTAGTTCTTCAACAGGATCGACATTTAAAGCTTTTCGGTAGCTCATGCCAATGCTATACATTTGCATTTTTTTTTTTTTTTTTTGCTATTTGAATATATACCATCATCAGTATTGTTGTTAGGATGCCAGTTTGTTCAAGCCTCTTGTTTTGAAGTATTCTGTTAGAAATTTGTAGTTTTAAAAAGACAACGATAACCCAAAATGCAAGTGGGTTAAGTACAATACCGGTATTCTTTTCTTTTTGCATGTTAATTGCATTCGTAATTCATCTGATATGGAAAATGGTATAAGTTAAAATAATCCTCCTTTTGGGCTTCGCCGCAGTCGGGTGAAAATACCGGCACAGTGCGATTCGGACTCGCGCACGAAAGTTTTCGAAACGTTAACTTACGTTAACACTACCTATGCAAAACGCCGAAAAAAACACGTTTCTAGCAAAAAGTTAAAAATGTAAGGAAGTAGTCCTTAATTTTTAACTTTATTTTATTATATTTTTTGTTGTTATAGCGACCATGGCAATAACACACTCTATAAAAAAATCAAATGTCTTCATATTACGGTTCAAAAGATACAGCCCTGTGACAGACGAACGGACAGACGGACGGCCTTAGGGTACGGAACTCTAAAAACGTATTATTTATTTCTGTTCCAGTAGCAAAAATACATATCTCCACAAATAATAAAACGTAAAAGCACCCTTTACAACAATAAAGTTACACAAATCACAAGCTGGTAATCGTAACCGTAAAATCAAATATTCCACGCACCGAAACTTTCAATACTGCACGTAATTCTACGAACGCAGTAAGGAAACACACGTTCATTTTGATACAAAATGGCTTAGCGAATCCCTTTGAATTTAGCCAAAAGATCATACGAATATGTTCCTAGAAGTCATTTACTAACTGTATACCTAGCTTCCTGTTAGCCCTTTGTGTCATTCACAATACGTTGACTAAACTGAAAATATTTGTGGAATGCTTTGATGATTATGGTACCTAGTTTTACTTGTGTTTCAGTACTTTATCGATAGTAAGGCGCTTGTTAAATAGCTACTTGGAAAGTCTGTTTATGTCATGAAGTAATTTTTTTATGTGGATGCGTGAAAATACTCTTATTGAGCGTGTGTTTAGCTGTTCCAGATTTCTTGTTCATTAATATAATTGTACTAATACATTTACAACTATATACATTGAATTGCATTCCCGTGAGCCATAAAAAATAAACTGTCTGCCTTTATCATAAAAATTACTCATAATTTAAATTTACAATCTTACACCCTTTTACATTACGACCGCGCATTAAATGTGTCGAACATTTACAAACTTTATGTATTTGCCTATTAATCTCCCAATAGATACCAGTTTAAGCTCAAAACACCATGAATCAATAAAAACTAAACCCTATCTCTTACATTTCAAAGTTGAAGTTTGATGTAACATGGAGACTGGCGAAGAATTTTTCTCAATGACTTGCAAAATAGTCGACAAACAAGCTGTTTTGAATGAAAACTGGCTAAGTCTTAAGCTTTGCTTTCAGTACTAATATGGCCACATTGAACGGCTTACTTGGGCTTTTCAAGGTACGTTTAGGATAATATTTAATCCTTTCTAAGAGCCTAGCCTGAAGAAAAGAGGCTGTAAAACGTTTCATACTAACTGTGGTTATGGTTCTTAAGGCCTTTGATTTTCAGTGAAAAAAAAATACCATATTAAAATTTAAAAAAATAAAAAGCAAATTGTCAGTTTAACATTCCATTTTCAAATTTTATTCTCAGTTTGTCGAGATTGATAACTAACCCAAAAAAAATAAAAACAAAATATTGAAGGCAGCATTTACGGCTGGGCCCAGAAAACTCATCCTTCTTTCTATTTGTTACTTGAAATACTTGGTGGTGTCAGGCGGCTACTTAATCGTCGAGACTGCCACCACTGGTGGAAGATTCCACTAATTGAAGTGTCATCTGCCACCAGTGGGGACAAAGGTAGGGGCAGATGCGACTGAACAAATGCAACCACCACCAGTGGTGGTAGATGCGACACATAGTTGCAACTACCACCAGTGGGGACAGACCGGTGGGGGCAGGTGGGAATAAATCACACACCATGTTTTTTGTCTAAGGCAACTGTGAAGCGACTTTTAATTAAAATGAGTAGATAAACCAAAATACTGATTTAATCTATATGCATTTATATCAGTCTAGTAGTTTGGTAGCCAAATTGAAGAAAACATACATACTAGGTATCTACTAAATTATTGTGGAATTTTAGGATTTTTCACTAAGTGATTTTGAGGGCACATAAAATTTATGTTAGGTGGGCGGATGCTCAATCTGAGTCATATGGATTAGATTGTGGGGTAAGGCAGGGGGGATTGACTTCACCGAGTCTTTTTAATGTGTATATGGATCGGCTGATTGGTGAGCTGAGCGGCACCAAGATCGGATGCTCTGTTGATGGAACTATGATCAACAACATAAGTTACGCTGATGATATGGTGCTGCTCAGTCCATCAATCTGTGGTCTGAGGAAATTATTGGCCATCTGTGAGAGGTACGCGGAGGCTCATGGCTTGAGGTATAATGCCTCCAAGAGCAAGGTAATTGTTTTTAGAGTGCGCAACAATACACCTGTTAATATTCCATCTATTAACTTACGAGGAACTCCGTTGGAGTTCGTTACGCAGTTTAAATACCTAGGCCATGTTGTCACGGACTTTCTCATGGATGACCAAGATTTAGATAGGGAGCGCAGAGCGTTGGCAGCCAGATGCAATATGCTGGCTCGCAGGTTTGCGCGTTGTACTAAGGAGGTGAAACTGACTCTTTTTCGAGCGTTTTGTCAATCGTTTTACACGTGCAGCCTGTGGGTAAGGTATACGCAGAAGGCTTACAACGCTCTGCGCGTTCAGTATAACAATGCGTTGAGGATCTTGTTGGGGCTACCTCGGTTTTGTAGCGCGTCTGGCATGTTCGCTGAAGCGAGATTAGATGATTTTTATGCCGTTATGCGCAAGCGATGTGCGAGTATGCTGAAGCGATTCAGGGGTAGCCCCAACAACATACTGGCTACACTGGCGGACAAAATTGATGGGCCTTTCATTAGGCACTGGGCAGCTAGGCATGTGCGTACTGGCGTACATGTCGCCAATTAATTTAAGCTTTTTATGTACTAACAATAGGTTAAGATTTTACTAACACTATATGGATCAATGGTCTGAGTTAAATAAATTATTATTATATTATTATAAAACATTTTAATTTTATTCATCTTTGCATTTTTAGAAAAATAAACCATAAATTCCCCTTGACCATAAATTAAAAGCCCAATAAATAATAAGGTCATAAAGAATGTATAATATGAAAATATTTTGTAATAAAAATGTCAACAGTCGTAAACTAAACGTAATCATTAACACGCAAGTCAGTTAACGAAATTATTGTATAAACGAACTGTCAGCGTATTTCAGTTTGAAAAACGATGGAGAATTTCGATAAAATTAATAACGTCATAAATTATGACGATGTCAAATTCAATTAACAAAATGTCAATTTGCCGTAAATTATTGTGATGTCAAATCGACATAAATTATTATCATATCAAATTCAATTTACTAATGTCAAATCGTCAGAATTTATGTCAATTTTATATTTAATCGCTAATTTGAATTACTAAATCGTATTTTTTATGGTCTTAAATTATTTTCGCATCAAATCAATTAGCCAATGTGAAATTGCTATTTTTTTTGTCAAGTTGTCTGTCACCAATTGTTTGAAATGTCAATATGTCAGTTACGAACACAAAACCTTTTTAAAAGAAAACCAACCTATTTGTTATGGAATTTCGACTGCAATTACAACAACAAAAATCTGTTAACTGTAACACTTTACCGGTAATTAGCCTGGATACCGTTATCACAACAGGAAGGCAATTGTTGACTTTCGTCCGATGTTGAAACGTCACAATATTTTTTGCAGTCGTCTCCAACTCTATCTTAATATCAATAAAGGTTACTTTTCTTTGTTGTAAGTGAGGTTTTAAATTGGTTAACGCGTGTAGACACGTTTGGGTAATAAATAAATGTTGCGTTAGAAAAAATCTGTATGTACGTGGTATTTGAAAGGTTTAGTGAAAAGTGTAGTGTTTAATTATCATTTAACATCGTCAGCAGTTGTTTTGTTCTGTCAAATTGTTTTTTATTTTAATTTGTCACTCCTGCTGTTTTTCTTGATGGATAAATTAAGTGCAACATTTTGAGGGTATGGACAAAGGAAGTTGTTAGATTCAAATGTTTTCAAAAGTTAACAACTTAATATCTGAAGGAACCCCGTCGGAGGGTGACTGTCGAAAAAAAAAAGAAAATAAAGGGCTTTGAATTAAATGGCCTATAAATTCATCATCCTCCGAAAATACTACACCAAAAATGCATAACAACAAAATTATTCATCAAAACCTAGGTATTCCCACTTCTGACACACGACACCCAAAACCTTTCATATAAAGTGTCGATGAAAAACTCAATAAAATTCAACCCAATCGTCTCCACTCATTCATTAAACCATTCACTATAAAAACAGTTAGGGCCCTCACCCACCGCGGCCTTTTCCAGCGATGCAGTAGCGATGCAAACACAAAATGGCCGAGATACAGTTGCGATGCTGTCGCTGGCTGTGTATACCTTCACCCACATAATCACAAATCTGTATCGCTACTTTCGCAATGCTATCGCACTTATCGTGCTCCACTCTTTGTTCCCCCGATGTGGTCAGAAACAGTCGTGAGTTTACAGCGATACCACAGCGATGCAGAAGCGTATTTTGTGCGCGATAGTATTGCTGAAAAAAGTTGCCGTGGGCGAAGGGCCTTACCCGTCAAAATTCCCCCGTATTCATGCCATTTAGAATGAGTCACTCATTGGCGGAGGTACCCTCACATTGATTATGCGTGATACAAAGTTTATTGCTAATGAATTCCGTGATGAGAACATTGTGGTCAATAAATTTTGTAATCGAGTTAGAGTTATAAGCGAGTTTATTGCTTCAATATGGGCAGACAAAACTGTAAATACTTTTTTCGATTTGAATTAAATTACGGATGAATATGACATTAAATCATTTCATAACGACGGTAACACGAACTCGTACAAGACGATGCTTATTCATTAGTCCTAATTAAAAAAAATGCTTTCATGAAATCCATCTGTTTCAATTTACTACACCAGATCGATAATATTCCTAAATACTGGCCTTAAGGTTGACAGTGCGTCGATTTTCCTTATATTATTACAGGATGCTAAAGGTAACCAGTATGTGCGTTTTTTTTTTTAAATTAGCCATTGCGTGTCCACTGCTTGCAATAGTCTCCCTTAAGTCCTACCAAGTAAGTACCTACTCTTTTCCAGCCATCGTCATCGTTAGTCATCGCGCCACCTCTTTCTAGGTCAGCCCTTCCATCCTTGGCAACCATTCAGCAACCGCCAGCCACTATTTTATGGGCAGATGTCTACAAAATAATCTAAGAATCAATTTGAAAACTTTTAAATCAAGTGAAATCGATTGCCTCATCTCAACAAACTTAAACGTTCCATCAACTTTGTTCTATAAAAGTCACCAAACTATCGATTCAAGTCCCGCCATCGTTAAACCACTATCGAACGGTACAATATACTCAAAATCTAACGTTACAACTGCAATAAACTGGAAAGCCAATAAACACTTTATTGAAAAAAGTAAAACGCCCGTCAAATGTGTTTACGATTTAATAAAAGGCGATGGAAATGACTTGTTTTAGAGTCGCTACCGCGATAGGTGATGAAACCTTATGTACTGGTTATGTGGTTGGTAACATGAAGAGATTTGAACGTTATTGTGAAATAAATGTTGCTTGGCAGAATATTAAGGTTAATAACCTCAATATTCTGCCAAGCAACATTACACATTACAAGACTCACAGCCAGTATTGAAGAATATCTATGGTTTTATGCGAAACAATCATAATATTTCAAAAATCTCGTCGACATTAATATCACAGGACAACCCAACATAAAATCACCCCGAAGGGTTTGAACAGAGGTTTACCATTAACATATCGCCGTTTATGTATGTCAACGGACACAAATACTTTCTCCAGGCTGCAACGTAATTTACCAATTAACTATCATTTTAAAAGAATATTATTTTTTGCTATTTTATACCTCGCCCACAACGATAACACTGATGATCAACAATACCTATTAACCTAATATTATTTATCACTAAACCAAAGATTCTACACTATGATAAAAAAATATGTTACAAAACTCTCTAACTCCACCTTCAGTTAACACGCCTAAAAACCATAACGGCACATAAGCAACATTAAACACTATGATTAACAATTAAACTTTAACAATATTAATAAATAACAGGTCGCATTGTACCGCGATGTCTTCAAGCCCACGCGTTGGAAGGTAATAAAGCTAATGAATGACTCTGATACAGCGTACAGCGTCATAACTATCAATAATATTATGTGCGTGCCGAAAGTTATGCTAAAGATGAAGGCGTGCGATAGATTTGAAGTTTATTAGCTGTTTTATAGTAGCTTGGTTGAAGTATGGAGGGAGGATTGAGGATTTTGTGGTGGAGTGACGCAAGGGACTGTGTTAGGTCTCGTTTTGATTGGAAACAATTTTGATACAGGAGGCTTAGATAAAGTGATAGTCTATCGGCAACAACGACTATCAACCAATGGTTTTGAAAAACCATGTGATATTTTGGTAGCTCATGTCAATCCCATACATTTTGGACTTTTCAACCATTGATGACGCTGATATAATGTCACTTTGACAAGGCCCTCGGCTCTTGAGAAATTCAATATTTTTTCTACGACTGCAAGTCTTAAAAAACAATTTCTTTGTCTAATTAATTTAGACATCAATTCAACATTAGATTCAAAAGTAGACCAGTAACTACTTAATATCGATTTACATGTATTATAATAAGTAAGTCGCCTTAACTGACTCACGTGTGCATTCTATTGCATAATCCGACGGGTCGGTCATAAATCAACATCCGAACAATGTTGGTTCTTGTTCAAATTGTTCTTGTAATCGTCTAATATGTCAATCGATTGACTATGTCTTAGCGCTTGGCCACGAGATACAAGCTCAAGCGACAGACGTTGTTGAGACAGTGACTGCCAAGAAAACAAACGAAAGCTCACGCGAAAGAAACAAGTGCAGCACGAGCTTGTCGCTCGGCGCTAGTCGCATCGCAAGTGTAGCATAGCCCGAGGTCGTGAACGGGGCGTAAGACATGCGTAAAACTGCCGTTAAATGTTAATGAACTGCTACAAAATATTTTGGAAACTTAATTTGTTACTGGCTATAATTAGTTTGGATATGATTAATGAAAATTGATTCATCTTTGCTTGTTAGAATTAGCATAATGATTTCGTCATTCGTAGTTTTACAAGATGCTCGTGTCATAATAACTTTCAATAAAAGCAATATAATGCGTTATTTATAGTTTTATCTCGGTATTTTTCATCAATGGGCTGTTTTCATTAAAATGATTGGCTTTACTATCTTATTTATAGGCTGGTTTAGCAATCGTAGTCATCATTCTCTTGTTCAATTGTCATGTCTTGTTTTTCCCAATTAATTTGGGAACGACTTAGCATGTTTTTTTTCTTTCATGCTTCTCTATTACTTGTCGTCGTCGTCGTAGTCTTGCTCGTGGCTAAATAATAATAGCCACTCGGGTCGATCTTTAGGTTAAGCCGTGCTTACCTAGGTTGATCTGTGGATGGGTGACCGCCCATTACATACTGAGTTTCCTCCGTGCCTCGCAAAGCACGTTAAGCCGTTGTTCCCGGCTGTCATTTGTAGATCTTTGACAGTCGTTAGGTAGTCAGTGGAAAAGTCTGACAACCATTCTTACCAAGGGGTATCGTATTACCCAGTGCTAACTGGGCTGTGGAGGTCAGATAGGCAGTCGCTCCATGTAAAATACTGGTGTTCAGATGCATCCGGTTAGACTGGAGGCCGACCCCAATATAGTTGGGAAAAGGCTAGGCAGATGATGCTTCTCTATTACTTGTCATCTCGGTAGCTAATCCCTCTTTAGCCATTTCATCTTTCACACAGACCATAAATCGTCACTTTGGTTTTTCCCTACTCTTTTAGCTAGCCACATTCACACGCAAAACTTTCCTACCTAAGTTAACATCTTTGTCATTACTCCGCTTCACATACCCAGACCATCACAATCGGTTTCCACACAACTTTTCAGTATTCCGTGTTGCTTTCAGATTTCCTCTTAATCACTCATTTTACACATCCCTATTAGCATTCTCATCTCAGCTACATGCTACTTTTTAATCATACTGTTACTGCTTGCTTGAGTCAACCTACTGCTGGGCAAAGGTCTCTCCCCATGACTTCCAGGTCTTCTGATCCAGGGCCAATGTGACCACTGGTTGTTGGTTTTGTTCAGCTCGTCCCGCCATCTTCTTCGAGGTGTGTCAGGGCTCTAAATTGGCAATTTTGGTACATAGCTCGTTATGCAATATTGGTATGATATAATTAATACTCTTATGCCTCGTATAATATCTATCTTATCGTTGTATTCTAAACCATACTAATGGGATCATGTGTAACCAGAAACCATGCACTGAGTGTCAGGTTTAATTATTTAATTATTGTGTTGGTATAATTTATCGGTCCGTTAGCTGCACTGTATTCTCGGATTTCATTGTTAAGAAGAATTTATAGTCTATTAATTTTGATCTGAATTCTCGTAATTAAAAATATTCAAAATCTAGTCGCAATCACATCTTGGCATTAATAAAATGTCAAAAAATCTAGATAAAGTTACGTAAAAATAAGTGAATTTTGCCCCAGTTGCATTAACTTTCATTTTGTGCAAGAACAGTTGTGTTCCGAAAACGACTATTCTGCGGTCAATAAGAAAAAACTGTTTGTATAAAATCTAAATACACGTCTAAACCTCAACCTAGTAAATATATCAATGCATTATTTATTCCAGAACGTCATTAAGTCAATCAAACATGCCATTTTTGTTACAAATAAACATCATAACGTGACGCCTGTAATCCCCAATCTGTAGAGGTGTACCTTCCTAGGAGCGCACCCACATTTCGCCAGTTATGTTTAAGTCTCATGTAATAGGGGGTAAGCCTATTGCCTACAAATCCAGACTCCGTGGCTGCTACTGAGAAATTCCTGATAAAAAAAAACCCAATAAAACTTTACCCGACCCGAGAATCGAACCCAAGACCTCAAGCTCAGAAGTCGCGATTGCGACTACTAGACCAACGAGGCAGTTCTGTTCCTAATCTCTAGCATTAACAATAACAAACCATAATCTGTGAACCTCTCTTACCCCTAAAATCTTTGGTCTAACAACTAAAACCCCATTTATCAACGACAAAAGAAGCAAAATAAACACCAAACCCGACGACAGCGGCGCCGAAATATTAGACGGACCGGGAACTAAATCATCTGAAACTGACCAACCCCACAATTTAAGTGTAAAACACAAATTGATATTTATGATCAGACGTATGCGAAAATTATACGCTCTCAAGTTCGCTCAGTATATTACATCCGTTGAATTTTTTATGGATTACCAAAAGATTTTGAGATTTGAGTAGATAATTGAGGGTTGGTTTTCAATTGGGGAGATTTTTGTTGATTGGGCTTTTTTAATTTGGTCAATTAGGAATTGATAGTGCTTGTCATGCAGACCCTCGTCAATATTGTCAATTTAAGAATTACTATTTTTGTTAGCCTGTTCTGGCCTGTTCAAGACCTCTCCCATACTTTTCGCTTCCTTGAAGGTAATTAAGAAATATTTAATTAAAACTGAATCACTTTTAAATACAATTTTTTATATTTTTAAATGTTTTTTATATTGATTTTTCTAAGGAATATTTAAAAATGTAAACAATTTGTAAAAATATAAATAAAGGATACAAAAATACCTAACAAACAAACTTACTTTCGCATTTATAACATCAGTATGGAAGTAGGGATATTCCAAGAAATAAGTGGTAAATTAAATGGCTCATGACCACAGGAAGCACTTAAAGACGCACAAGGTAACAAAGAAAATTTCAACCATGAATACAACACAAAATAAGCTCCCACTAAAAACGCTTGAGCAGTTTTCGAGATGACGGCAAATATACAAATCGAAAAATTATTTGTTTATTCCAAGTTTTAACCGCTTAAAAATATAGACGCTGCATTTTGTAAAGAAAGAAGTACAAAAAGATAAAAAATAATACTTTTTCTTCATCTGTCAGAAATATGATGGATCGCTTTGTGTGAGGATCGGATTTCATAATTTGTTTAGAGAGCATTCAGTTTTTGATTTCGATTGTGTTCCTTGATTAAATAGTTCAGCTTCTTTAAATAAAGTTCAGTATTTTTGTCTCTGGTTTTTTTGTCTAGGTGACTGCCCCGGTGATGTAGTGGTTGCAAGAACGAGTGCTGGGCATGAGGTCCTGGGTTCGAATCCCGGGTCGGGCAAAGTGTTATTGAATTCTCCTATCAGGAATTCCTCAGTAGCAGCCTCGGAGTCTTTATTTGTGCCCGGTTGATGGAAATAGGCTCGCCCTCTATTATATGGGACTTAAATATAACTGGCGAAATGTGGGTGTACTTGTTAGGTACACCTCTGACTATCCTTAAAGGGATTACTGGCATGATGTTAACAGACTCTAGTAAACCAAGATCTGTGTTATTTACTGAATCTACATAGTCAGTCGTCGATGTTATAGCTTAAGCTACAGCTTAAGCTACAGCTTAAGCTACAGCTTAAGCTACAGCTTAAGCCACAGCTTAAGCTTCAGCTTCAGCTACAACTAAAGCTACCACAATCTGTCCGACTTAAAGTTCAAAATTGAGTCATCCATGCAACTTAATTCAAATCCTACTACCATTAAGTCGTTGAAGGATATACTTAGCTACCATTTATAAGTTTCTAAACATGAAGTCATTAACTTTAACCACGTATTTAGTCAATTCTCTCAGTACCCAAGGCCGACCACTAGGCCCTCTGATTTTACAACCAAATTAAAACGTGGTCCATTTAATGCCTCCATAAAATATATAGGGTGTTATTAAACTCGACGAACGTTTTTATTGTAGTGACGAAAACATCCTGTGTAACATCATTATTATACAGTATGATGGCATTTAATTTTATATTTTTTATGATGGAGATGAAGGTTAATTAGTATTTAAAGGGACTTGGGGGGAATAAAGGAGAATTATGATTTTGGCTAGAATAAAGGCTAATTTTGTTTTATTTTATTTTATGATTTTGCCTTTGTATGTTTTGAAGTAATGGAAAACCTGTACAAGTTTATTATTTATTATAAGTAATGCGAGTCAAATGTAGTACAATACTATTTGTAAATGGGGTGATTTATTTTTAGGCAGATGACGTTGATGTTACTTATTAGTACTAGATGCAGATAGAAAGAAAGAAAGAAAAAATATTTATTTGTCGCAGGGACATGACGTGCATCATATAAAATTACAAAAAAAATAAACAATTAACTATAAATTCAACAGGACGGAACAAAAATAGAAAAAAAGTTAACAGCGATATGCAATGCTTGCAGATCGAAAACAAAATACTCGTTTCGCATTTATTATTTATTTATTATTAAAATTTGGTTCATATTATGAGTGATACTCATTGTGACTCGCCGCATTTTAAACCTAATTGCTAATTATAATTAATACTCATACTAGCTGTGCCCGGCATGCGTTGCATGCAATGCACCTTTTTAACCTACCCTACCTACCTACCCTAGCTACCTACCATACCTAACTACCCTAACTACCCTAGCGGTATAAAAAATAGATAGTAGCCAATTCTCAGACCTACTGAATATGCATATAAAATTTCATAAAAATCGGTCAAGCCGTTTCGGAGGAGTATGGTAACTAACATAGTGACACGAGAATTTTATTTATAAGAAGATTATTTTTTTGTAAGTTTGTATGTTTTAATCTTCGGAACTACTGATCCGATTCCAATAGTTCTTTCACTACCAAGAAGCTACATTATCCCCGAGTGTTATAGGCTACACTTAAAACCTTCCCGTGGGTTAATTTCCTTATATAACGGGAGCGAAGACGCGAGCCAAAGCTAGTTAAAACTAAATCAGTTTCAATTGTCATATATGAACCCATTTCTCCAATTCAACAAAGCTAGTTTGATAAAATGACAAGCAGTCGAAACATCCTTTTAATTCCCAGTTCCCATGCTCTTAATACAAAATTCTCATCCATACATATTTGTGTATGAATCAATCATTTAGAATATTCGATGTGGAAAGGAAGTGGTTACGTAATCTCATTCAAATGTCAGAGATCAACAATCAGTGCGGTCGGTAGTAACCTTTGTACAGTCGTGGACAGAAGTGGTTGGAGATTATTTTGACTTTATGGCTAAGTACTGAAGATTGTTTGGGATATGTTAGATGTAGAGTAATCAAATGAAAAAAAAACTTACTAAACAATTATATTATAATTAGAGATATAATCACTTTGGGAAAGAAATAGTAGCTAACTGATAAAATAGGAGCTTTTTTGTAACCTTCTTCTAGAAGTAAACCTATGCTTTCTACAATATTAATTTACGATTATATTATTACGTTTCAAGACCCAAATGCTTACAGAAATACTATCAATTTTACTTACTTCGTTTAGTCCTTCTGAAACTCTTAAATGCATTTAAAATAATCATTACCTCGAAAATATTTAAATGTCTTGATGCACAGTAGCTCAAATACTTTCTCTCCACAACTGTACAAATGTCATCAATCTCAAACGTCATTACATAGTATTTGATTTTTTGTTTAAATATTTGGTTTTGTTGAAAGCGACGCGGGCAGGTGGCCTGCCACTATGTTATATTGTCCTTTTTTTCGAGTATTGATGTCATAAACAAACTATTTTAATTGATGGATCAAGATCCATCCATATTGGAGAAAAGGATACGTGACGCGAGGTTTTATAAAGAACGGTGTGTTCTTTTTTTAAGTGCAAGTTCTAAATTGAAATTGTTTTTAAACAGAGATATAAATTTATTTATTTATTTTATTTAATAAATATATAAATGAAGTAGTTAGTGTTTTCAGCATGACTGTACTTTTTTATTTAAATTCGAAATGTCAGATTATTGAACAAAAACTAGGTATAAGACGGATCTAGTTAAGACAAATAAATTGCTTAAAATTATTTGGTAGGTATATTTTTTTCTTTTAATTGTATTCTATAACCTGCATGGTCAACTATTCGATTGGATTAACTACAAGTACGTGGCCTGGGGATTAGAGTAAACAATCATCATCATCATCTGCCTAGCCTTTTCCCAACTATGTTGGGGTCGGCATCCAGTCTAACCGGATGCAGCTGAATACCAATATTTTAAATGGAGCGACTGCCTATCTGACCTCCACAACCCATTAGTACTGGGTAATACCCCTTGGTAAGACTGGTCGTCAGACTTTCGGGCCACCGCCTACCTGTACGACTGTCAAAGATCTACAAATGATTAAAGTAAACAAAACCAAAGATATATTTACTATAAGATAATAAAAATATAATAATTTGCAAAGAAAACTCGCACTCAGAAATATTTAAGAACATTTGCAAGCAAACTCATACATTTAACCATTTAATTCACATCCTTGTTTATCTGACGCTGTCTTGGACTTTATCCGTGAACTTTAGCACCTCGTAATAAGGTTCATTATGGCTAATAACTTTGACTGCGTATGAGTATGTCACCTCGTAAACTCAAGTCGAATATTCTCATACAAAGGAGGTACAAAATAAAATGTTGTGTTTTATGTTCCTCACATAAGCTTGTTCATATTCGTTATAACTTGCGATTTGTTTGAAAAGTTCAAAGAACAGAGAAGGAGTTCGAATAAATTATGATATTATTATTTTTGTTCTAACACTGTTTCAAGCTTTCACGGTTTACAACTAAACTTATACTGTCACTTACGGGATATCTTCCGTGATTGTTCTTTGTTCGTGTTGTTGTTGCTGTTGTTGTTGTTGCTGTTCGTGTTGTTGAACAATCACGGAAGATATCCCGTAAGTGACAGTATAAGTTTATTTTTGTTCTAGCCCTTTAGCTTTATGTCTTTACAAGTTACATTAAACTTAGTAAATTGAACATTCCAGCATAATCTATTAAATAAAAAAATTAACAAAGACTGAGTAAATAAGATTGCCATTGACACGCTTAGACAAAGACTATGACTACTACCCAAATGACTATCAGTATAATTGTGCACTTAATAAAGTCATCATCATTCACTTGCCCTTATCCCAATTCATTTGGGGTCGGCGCAGCATGTCTTCTTATTCCATACTTCTCTATTACTCGTCATCTCAGCAGTCACCTCCTTTCTAGCCGTATCATCCTTCACACAGTCCATCCATCGTTTCTTTGATCTTCAGAGTAACAGCTACCCAATTAACTAAATTGTGGGCAGACTTTATTAAGATGGCCATTGTGACGCTAAGAAAAACACCAATGAAACCCTAATGACAGACGGAATAAATGCAAAAACAGAAAACAAAAAACAAAAAACAGTAAAAAACAGTAAACATGGTAAATATCCCGTTAGTATTAATAGTAATGGAATAAATGCACTTAATAAAGTGACTAAAGCAAATAATATAAACAGTTGAAACAATACAGAAAACCATGAAGATGAAGAAGACATAAATAAACTGATAACTGACAGGCTCCTCAGACCTTAACTACTACATAAACAGTAACTACCTTTAGCATTAAAAGTAGCCATAGGTAAGACATTCATTGACACTAGTGTTGGGGCTGTAAAACATCGAGTGTTTATTTGTCTCGATGAAGTCGGTTAAAAATACTCTGTCCATTATTTTTTTTTTACATTTTTACTAGACTGCGATGCAACTTATACGGAGGGTGATGTTTTATATTACATCTTAGTTGTTTCAATTGAACCTTGATTAAATTTATCACCCTTCTTTTGGCAAATGGTTCTGGCGAGCTCTAATATAAAAAATATGTTATGATTGCCTTTTATCCTAACAGTGAAATACCTATATCTTTTGAGAGTATTTTTACAAATCTACTAGCTGTAGCCCGCGATCTTCGTCCGCGTGAAATTATTATAGAAATATTTCTTCCCTATTTAAATCGGTTTTTATTATCAATTTCAAGGGTTTTAATTTTTTTGCACGGAGCCTCCTTTTTCTAAAATAAAAGTAGCCTAAGTTTTTCCTTATAACATCAGCTATCTGCTCGTAATTCCCGTCGAAATCAGTCCAGCTGTTTCGGAGAATAGCCGGAACAAACAATAAAATGTTTTTTGTTAAAAGTACCGCATATACTTTAACATGGCATTCAGTAAAAAGCTGTCGTTTTAAAATTAGAAACAGACACTTCAATTTTTTTTATTTGAATAGATGCGATTTGAATGCGATTCTCAAATTGCAGGTAGTCCTGTTGTGCTTATTTTGAGATGCGGTGAAACCCGGCTTACCTTACTGCGGACTTGCTGCAAAGACCTCTATTACTTAGATAGACTTCGATCGATGCAGTACATCATCATCATCTGTGAAAGTCCGGTGTCCGCAGTCCGCTCCGGAGTCCAGTCCCCTCGGTTCGCCTGCACGTTTAATAACCGATCCGTCTCTAATTTTTATTTAACTCCACATCACAACTATTTTCTGTTTTCTATTACTGCCTCATTGTTTGATATCAGTTCCATGGTTTTGTTTTTCATTGACTTCAATTATTTGATTTCTCATCGTTTGTATAATCATGTTTGTCATAGAATATACTTGCCATTTCATAATATCTTCCAACAGTCACGTGTAGAGCACTCGTGATTGTTGGACATTCTTTATATGTTTCTCCAAAAATATTATCGGCGCTTCATACAGACTCTTCCATAATCAAATCATTTTCAACTACCCAAATTCCATGTCCATAATTTCTCCAAATATATTAAAAAAATCCTTCCTAAGTGTAGTCCCATCCACAATCCTACATCATTCAATTACATATCTCCATATAAGGTTTGTTTAGTTTTTAATTTCATCCATATCATTCAATATCTTCGAGCAATCTTAAGTTCTTCCTTTATTTTAAATTTTCGCCTAACACAAAATTTTTATTCCTTACCGTCCACATCATCTACAATTGCCTAAATACTACTACCCATATCTGAACACTCTTTTGAAATTGTCTTAACAAATCCCACCAGAGATTTAGTCCCATCCACAACCCTACATCATCGTTTAGTTTAAGTTCTTGATAATCATATCTTGTAACAGTCATAAAAGCCTACCATTCTTTATTTAGCTTTTTCAAATATGGGCAAACTTGAACAAATAGATTAATTAATAGTACTGTCTCTTCTTCTTCTTCTAACTTCATAGTTATACCATCTTCAGTTACCCAAATTCCTTTATCATCCATTTCTCAAAAACCCCTAAGCAGATCTCACCTGCGATGCCATCTACAACCCTACATCATTCTATCCACACTAGCGGTGGACTCGTAAAACGTGGTGCTATCAGGAGGGCGTCAATTTCCAATTTATTTTTTCCCCACCGTTGCAGGGCTAGTGCAGTAAACTTGGAATCGTAAAGTTACGACGTCTGGCCCCTGCGTTACCCTTACCATGTGATAGTGGATGTTTGTGGGGTATAATTCAGGATTGTGGTGGCGAAAGCGAAATGCAGGGAGCTTTAGTGAAATGTGAATTTTTGAATTGAGGTCGTTGGATTTTTCTACGTTGTTGCAGCCAGTGTTTTTAATAATTTGTATGTTATGTTTAGTATCAAGACCAAAAATGTTTTTAACGTGGGTAATCAATTTATTACTTGCTTATTTCTGTATAATACTACGCTGTCTTCATTGATATCCTTTTGGGACAGTAAGTCACTGAAAACTTATTCATCATCATCATCATTTTCCTTCCCTTATCCCAATTAATTTGGGGTCAGCGCAGCATGTCTTCTTCCATACTTCTCTATTACTCGTCATTTCATCAAACACTTCCTTTCACGACAATTTTCAAATTACCGACATCATTACTAATAGAAATCCAAAATCAAATGCATTACCAATAGACACTTCACCTAAAAAATCTGTAACCATCGCATCGCCAACAGTTTCGTAGTACAGGGTGGTCCTACTATAATTTAGTAAGGATAATAGACATTCATTTTTCACTAGTTCAAATTGGACACGGTGGCTGCCGGCTTTTTTGTTGCATATCTTCTTGTCTCGGAGGGGACCGGTAAATTACACCTTGCCTCATAGCCCCTTTGATGATAGGGAATAAAATTTTTAGTGTTTCTTGAATCGAATATGAAGGATCATTGAAGTGGGTTTTTCAGATTTTTGGTAGCATCTGTCTTGTAAAGATTTTACATTAATATCGTCTAAATTAGTTGAGCCTTTATCGCAAGACTTTTTTTTCTAAATTCCGTGGTTAAAACTTGAAATATTGTAATTGGAATTAAAAGTCCAAGCTTCTGTACAGCAATATTTGGTTTTAATAAATCAGTAGACCTAGCACGAACACGCAAAGCCATCATCCATCATCTCATCTGTGCAGCCTTTTGCCAACTATGTTGGGGTCGCCTTCCAGTCTAACCGGAAGCACGTGAATACCAGTATTTTACATGGAGCGACTGCCTATCAGACCTCTATAGCCCAGTAAGTACTGGGTGATAGGATACCCTTTCGTAAGACTGGTTGTCAGACTTTCATGCCACTGACTGTAAAGATCAAAGATCTACAAATAACAGAAGGGATTAACGGCTTAACGTGCTTTTCGAGGCACGGACGAAACTCGGTATATAATGGGTGGTCACCCATCCACTTACCAACATAGACAAGCGCGGCTTGAGCTAAAGATGGTCCCGAGCAGCTGTTATTATTTAGCCACGAGCTCGCAAAGTTGAAGTAAACGTAATGACAATAATAGCTACGTAGCGAGATTACTCCCTGCCAGACAAAATCAGTAATCAAACCGCGGTGAGTTCGAAATATATATTACTGCAAGCAAATTCAACGTGAAAAAGAGACAACGAAAAACAACAAAACTTGACATAGTCTGCGAATAATACAAGAAAACCGACTCTTCAAGTGACGAAATCTTACCCTCAGCTAATAAAGATAGCAATATTATGAAACCCGATGTTCTGGGGGCAGAATTATGTGTAGGGGATGTTTTACGATCAATTTCATTTTTACAGTTCACGCCTGCAACGATGAATCAAACTGGAGAATGATGTGTATGAACAGAAATTGTTATGAGTAAATATTCCTGTGTTTTGGTTGTTAAATCTGGTTCTGTGCTGTGTATTACGAATTTTAAGGTACCAGTACCTAAAGATAAAACTCATGCCATCAAAGTGTCTAGCAAAAAGATGTAGATTTGAAAGTAAGGATTGGTGAAGAAAACGTAACATAACTAAATATGCGTACTAAGGAAATCTACTTAATCTTAAATTCACTCACTGATAGATAATACACAGTACAAACGATAAGGCACTTAATATTGTGTCCTGCGTGACCTGTTGTTTGTTCATTACAGGAATTGATGGACGCTACTGAAGGTGCCAAACCAGTGGCTCAGTTCTGGGCCGACACAATTTAGATTGTGATCATAAGCTACGAAGCTAAGAAGAAGAATGCGCTGTCAACGTGTAGAAGCATAATATTTTGCTCAAAATCTTCTTATAAAATTTTCTTGTATAGCAACTGTAACCAGTAAGAAAGAATCTAAGCAAAAATCTGTCTCTAATAGGTATAAGTACAAGTAGAGGCTGAAAGATTGTGTGCAAGTTTATCATTTTTGCCGATAGGTAAACAAACTACTGAAAGCTACAGTATAAAATCCGTGTACAGATACTAATTAATCTTACCGTAATGGTATCACTGTCGAAGCAAAAATCCAATTTCACCGACATTCACCACAACTCCTTGGAAACTCCACAACAAATTACACCATTTAACCTGTCAATAACGCCACAACATTTTAAGCCGTGGACATTGATACAGATAGTCGAATGTCAAGGATCAACAAACACGGTTTTACTTTCAACGGAGACTTGGTCACTAAACAGAAAGGAATAGAAAGCCAACTTTATACAACGAGCGAACTCGCACGCACACATAGACACGCTTCACGTAAAGCGAGTACAAGCGCACTCTCAACTGTCATTTGTTTGTGATCGTCGTACGTACGTGTCTATGTGTGCGTGCACTTGTTTTCTCTCGTTACATTGATCCGGCCTTCTGTATCTATTTCTTCTGTGGTCTTAACGCCTACATCGTGTACTACAGGCTTAACCTTTAAGTTATTTAGTACTTGAGGTGTTTCATACTGGTAGAGGGGTAATTTAAAACGATTTAGTGGAACTGTTGGAGGATTTGTTTCTGATGTTCTGTTGGTTCCATCAACTTTGATGGGGCAACCATGTTGGAAAGACTACAAAGATAATTTCAGATAAGTGCTAAGCTAAAAAAGAATTCAATAATCGTATTAATGTATGTAATTAATAGCTTCTTTGCCAAAGCATAGCTTTCTCTTATAACATTTTGAATGAATATGCTGCTTCAATATAAGTTAAAGTAATTAAGAGCAACACATGTTCTAAAAACTAGTTTTATTCGACTTCATCCTTAAATACTTCATCTCCACTTTAAACAAAAACAGAATTTTCAGTTATTTAAGTTACCCATTTCAATGTCTCTACAATCAATATCATGATCGTCATTCTTCTGCCCTTAGCCCAAATTATTCGGCGCGCTATGTCTTTTTCTTCTTAAGCAGAAGTACATACTTCTGCTGTTTTAGTCGTCCTCTCAGTAGTCACTCACATTCTAACCACAAGAACGATTAAATTCTTTCATCATCATCTGCCTAGCCTTTTCCCAACTATATTGGGGTCGGCTTCCAGTCTAACCGGATGCAGCTGATTAAATTCTTTCCATTCTCTAAAAATATCACATTCCCAATCCAGAACACCTTTACACATCACTTCGTGTGTGAAACAGCCCTCACATCACTTACGTTCAGAAGGCGTGGCTCCCAGCAATCATTCTTAACTTTTATTTCTTCAGACTTATTTGCAATGGAACTTGTGGCTTTCCTGTAATTACAAGCCATTTAAATTCTTAAGTCTTTAAGTGATTTCGTACATTTTTCTTGCGTGTTGCTGAGCTGTTCATTATTTATGTTGTGACTGAGGATTTGTACCTGTCTGTTTATTGGTTTATGTGAACATAATTTAAGGGTTATGTGTAAATTCTTCTAGTTTTTTGTTTGTAACTATAATATACAAGGTGTTAACGGACTCTTCACGAAGCCGCCAACCAAGCCTTCTGTTCGTCAAACTAATTAACTACGCAAAAATTATTGCAGGGAAACGACTTTTCTTTTTGTGGCCAAAAATCATGTTTTACGATAGGATAAAATTCAGATATGTAACTCAAATATTAGTAGTAAAATTGCTTTTCGCTAAGATGCTATATCGCAATGTCGTGACGTTCAAACTCAGAAACTTTAACATGTTTAGGTTGGATCTGTGTCCAAAATAATCTCACTGAGTTGAGTAAGGGCACTTTCAGTTGACCTTTAATTACCACTAAGTCCAGCAAAGCTTCTTTAAAATATAACTCCTTCTCACTCAGTTGTCATATTACTATTAGCAGCCATGAAGCTAATTGATAATCTGCTGAAACCAACTGCCTGGAATATAATTAATACGACACTGCTTTTAACATTTTCGTAATAACCCATTAAAGGTTTGTTGTAATTCTTTCACTAAGACTAAGCTGTTGAAAGGAAAAATCAAGCAAACATTTTAATAAGCTCCTTTCCATATTTTTAAGATATTGCTGAAAAAATGCAGAAATTAACTGCGAAGAAAATAAGGAATAATAAAAGGTTGATTAGTAGTCACTGCAAAGACCTAAAAGACCAAAGAAGCAAGACCAAAGCAACGATATGGATGGATTGAGTGAGGAATGATATGAAAGATAAAGGAGTAAATGATAGCGTGACGGTCGACAGAGGAGGATGGGAGAAAAAAACGTGTTGCGCCGACCCCAAGTAACATTGGACAAGGACAGGAAGATGATGACATAGACCTTAAAGACCTAGGCCTAGACAAAGTTACTGATACTGTTAGCTTGCATCATCCCACTGCTGGGCAAAGGCCTCTCCCCATGACTTCTAGTTGATGGTGGAAAAATCTATTGTATTGACGATGGTCCGGAAAACTTATTTCATTTCTCTTGAAAGACGTTGCAGAAAGAAAGGTTGTTAGTAAAAATTAAATCATGAAGAAATTGAAAAAACCTTCATAACATTAAACTCAACTGACAATGATAAAACTAAACGGACCATTTCCCAAGAAGATCCAACTCAATTCAAAAATAATAAATGACACACCGATCAAGTTAAACATCGTTATAAAACACTTAACACTCCAAATAAATAACCCCAAACTATCAAAGACCACTACACTGTTGAAAGTAATAAATCAATTTTATCAATACTTGGTACAAGCACAAAATAAATAAATACAGA
Organism: Noctua comes; assembly: GCA_963082995.1. NCBI lineage: Eukaryota > Metazoa > Arthropoda > Insecta > Lepidoptera > Noctuidae > Noctua > Noctua comes. Next base: position 3,996,733 of record OY720290.1, on the reverse strand, counting down.
AGGCTCGCTTCATACAACAAGCGAAACCGCACGCACACATAGACATGCTATACGTACAGCGAGTGCAAGCGCACTCGTGACTCGCATTTGTTTAGGATCGCCGTACGTACACGTCTACGTAAGCGGGCGCCTGTTCTACGTGAATGGATAAAATAAGAAATGAGTACGTAAGAGGAAGTCTGAAAGATGCGCAGATAACTATAAAGTTGAAATCGGTTGTCATGGTATGGACATGTGATGCGGAGGTAAAAGGAACATGTCGCGAAGAAAGCTTTGAGTACAAAATGTGGATGATTTTAAGAGTAGAGAATGAAACGATGGAAGGACGGTGTGAAGGATGGTGTGGTTAGATAAGAGATGACTACTGAGATAACGAGTAATAAAGAAGTATGGAAGAAGAAGACATGCTGCACTGACTCCTAATAAATTGAGATAAGAGCAGGAGAAAAATGTGTGCGTACACAAGGCCTTCTGTTGGCTATCTATTCTGTGTTACAAGCATTGATGTGTAACCTGTTTGGGATCCAATTAGTAGATATCAGAGAGTAGTTAATTAGGACGCTCGCATCAATTACTATTCGTATGCCTTCTGGATTTATTGAGAGTTCGTTATCGTTGAAACTTGGTTTATATTCCGTATTGGTTTCATTTCGTGTAAGAGCTTTGGTTGATTTTAGGTCATGTATTTCCTGTGTAGGTAACTAGGTACGAGTGTTTTGTGACGTCACAGTTAGATTAAGTATAACTAAACTAGTAAAGAGAAACTTTACACATGTCACTCAATAATATCTTAACGGATATAATGAAGAGATGAATTTATGACCGAAATATAAAGGGTGTAAATAGACTCTTAAGATAGCCGTAAGGCACTTGTTCTCCCCGTCTTTACGATATTTTTTTTCGTCTAGTCCATACCTGGGAACCTGCTAGTTACGGAGATATTGGGGGTCAAAGTTCCAACTTTTTCACAAGCTTTTTTTAAAATACATACATGGTTTTAATGTAAGATTTTTAATTTACACACCTCCACGACCCCCGTAATATTCAACCCATCCATCAGCACAATGCTTTGAGTACTTTCCATCGAGTCCTACCGTAAAACGTGATTTTTCACCCCAAAAAAAAAACAATTCCCAGCAATAAATTTTGCGTAAAGTAACTTAGTTTGATGTACAGAATGGTTGGTTGACGGCTTTGTGAAGAGTCTGTTTACACCCTGTTTATTGTCAAATTCATTATAACTTTATAAGCAAATACTGACTAAATAAAAAAATACACGATACACATGTTTTGTTAAATAAACTGCATTTTCTAACCGTGTCCTATAACATCCATAATTGTGATGTTAAAAAAAGACAAAATTGGAAACAACAAGACAACAATATTCAACCGATTACAGACGAAAATGATGTACTGTAACAATGCCCTTTTAACGTAGCATCACCTTGTGTTACACGAGCAACAGCATCTAATACAGCGATTACATCATATCGCAAAAGTCTAAAGCTTGAAGCTTGAACGTAGTATAGCAGTTAGTCATGAATATTTAAATAAGTTAGATACATTTGCTTACCGCAATCAGTTCCTTAAAGCAACGCAGAGTACAGTGCTCTAGAAGAGATTCCACGAGCGATGATTCGTCCCGAGTTCTTAATCGGTAGTACGTATGCTGACTGGTAAGATTTTTTACCAAAGCATAAGGAAGTGCTCAAGTAAGTAGTGCTGGTACGAGAGAAGAAGCATGACAAAAAGAAAAAACCGACACTACAGAAAACAATATACATATCTATACTAATATTATAAAGCTGAAGAGTTTGTTTGTTTGGTTGAACGCGCTAATCTCAGGAACTGCTGGTTCGATTTGAAAAATTCTTTTAGTGTTGGATAGCCCACTTATCGAGGAAGGTTATAGGCTAAAATTTCACGCAGATGAAGGTCGCGGGCAACAGCTAGTTAGGTAATAAAAGGAAAGCTACGATAATTGAGGCTGAGAAAAGCCCTTTTCTTGTTTCTTTTTCGTGTGGTTGGTGTCAAACCTGGTGTCAGAGTTTTTATGCCGCCCATGGGCCTCTGACACGGCTTGACATGCCGTCAAGAAATATCTTTCAGGCATGCTGGTTTGCTGCGGGACTGTTCGAGCGTGTACCGCGGCCCTGGAAAACAAAGGGCAAAGAAGGAACATGGATGGGTTTTAGCCAGTACAAGTCTGACACTCCCATCCACTCCGCCCAGAGCGGGTCTTTTGATGATTTTGCATCCGAAAAAAAAAAGAAAAAAGGCATGCTGCTTTGAAAAAAAATGCCTTAATTATGAAACAGAAAACATATTATTTTGTAAGTATGAGAGAGAGACCACCACCATGAGGTACTAGAGTACCTTTGCAAGATTTATGGCTGTCACCACAAAATTGCACACTGCATCAAATTCAAAATTTACTAGCCACAAAGTTTGACGTGCAACAAAATTTGCGTTCTCTCTACATAATCTTGACATTTTAACCTTTCCAAAATGGCTGTTAACGCACCATTACGGCGTATCATTTCGAATCTAAGCGCAGTTTGCACGCAAAACGTAAATCTCAACCATCGACACTTAAATCATAAAGGCAATTGGCCGTTTAGCCGTTATTTGTATTTCTTGAATTTACGCATAGATATATCTATGCGTAATCTATCTCTATGATCTCATAGGAGATAGATGGGAATTATTCTCATACAAGGTTTTGCCCACGGCTTCGCCCGCGTTGTGTGTTGTGTTGTAAAATTATTCCACAGGCACGTAGGAGATAAAAAATATCCTAGGTCATGGGCTGTTTAAATTTTCTTCGAAATATGTTCGTTTTGACTTTCAAAAGTAACAGATACCTGTAGTAACTCGTGTATGTCTGTACATATACACACAAGGTTAATTTCGTATTTATAATATTAGTGTGGATTTACGCATAATTCGTCATAAGAGATTCACTGAAATTGTTCTCATATACGTTAAAAGGGATTGCAGGTAATTGTAAGATTTCTACACTTCGTCCAATCATGGCGCATAACGCAAACTGAATCTCGATAAGAGCTGTGACGATGAAATTCACAATATAAATAAAATTGAGATTCTTATCAAGTCAGTGTTTAGAAGGAATACAAAACAATTGGATATTTACCCAGATGGTAAACAGACAATACATCAATGAAGGGAAGAGACAAGTGAAATTACCGAAATGGCAGAACTCTGTTCCACGAAATTCTCTTCCCGTTCAACCAACAGCAAAAAACACGATTCCCACACACGGAATGCAAGCGGAAAATACAGATAATGTGATATTAATAATTAATTTAATTAATTTTCCATCAGTTCGGTGTATAATGCGTCTACATTAATATTTATGTGCACCTTTCGTTGACACAGTGGTGCGATGCCCGAGGTTTTGGACAAAAAACGCTTTTAAAACGTTTTCATTGTAACCGCAATATGCCGCCGTTTAGTGGTCACAATGGGTCTTGATACTTGGTAGACTAAATTTTTTCGGTTATCATAGCTTAGATTGTTTGATTTCGAAAATAATCGTTAAGGTATAAAGAAGCTTATAGCGTTTTTATAATTACAAAGAAAAATAAGTGCCTTATCTGTGTTTCTATTAGATGTAAAAAGGGTAAACCGATACTAAGCGAAAAATCTAATTCTGACAGGACCCAAAATATATATCTTCATTAATATCTATCAAAATTAATCATCTCGAAAAAAACCCTAGCAAGCTTACTATAAAATAGCGATGTAGTCTTTTAAAAATAATACAAAATAAATCTTAACTTTTTATTTATACTTCACTTATTAAAATGATACTCAAATCTTATAATTTTATCCTCTGATTCCAGATTTAAATAAACTATCAAAGCCTCTCAATCAGACTATACAAACCACTGGTCAACATATTCGATGATGCGCACAAAAAGCTCCGGACAAAACCGACCGCCGCCGACAAAGTGACGAACGCATAACTTTCGAGACCCTTACATTGTGGGCCCGCGATTAACAGTTAATAATACGGCGTCGAAAGTTTTCAATGACCGAATATTATTCACGTTTTTTGTCCAGCACTTTAGTACAATGAGACGCACTGTGCAAATTGTAGGGACGTGCTAATCTAAAGCTGTGACTGTTGAAAAAAAATTAAATGCATGTTTTATGAATAGTGTGTCTTTCGATATGCAAGTTGGGTGTCGGTTTTGCTTTGTCGGGCGAAAGAGGGACGAAAAGGTCTGGGAGTTGTTATATGTATACTTCCGACTATGAAATGTTCTGTGGTTTTAACTTGAGAGAAACCGTCGGTTGTAAACGTTGTGGTAACGTCTTTATTTTTTTTAAAATAACTCTTTGATTGTGCTTGCTTTGAGAATTAAGTATTGCCAACTATTGTAGATTATCTGAACTGCTGATATTTTTCTTCTATTTTCCTAAAATATTCTTAAAAGCATAATTTAGCATAACTTTAAGAAAAGTATAAAACGAACCGAAACAAACCGCCATCCATATTGTCAACAAACAAAAACTTATTCAATGCACATTTGAAAAGTAACACGCCTAAAGTAAACACCAATTGAAAGACTTGACTCTTATAACTTTTAAATAAAATTCTAGCACAAACAAATTAATTAACGAACAAAATTATCGTGATGGCGTTAAGTAAGGGCAAGTCGGGAGCTTACGAAACTGTAAAGATGAGGTTAAGTCCTAGGGGTAGGATTTATTTTTTTCTCAAAATAAAGGTGTTTTGGCACAGTATCTACAATTCCAATTCCGAAGAACCAAAATAATATCGGTCCTTCGAGCCGGATAGAGAGTTCATTGATTTTGTTATTAAATTGTTGCACATTAACAAGCTAAGTAGGTACTACGTGAACCAATCCGACAATGCTAGTGGCGCATGCATGAAAAGAAAATTAATTCCAATAATGAAGCCATAATAATATATCGACCATAGACTTGATCTCGGTTTTTTACTGTTTTCTCTGAACTCATTGGTTTACCTTTGACACTTACATAACTGTAGAAAACACATCAACCTTATTCAATGAACATAAAATAGTCCCAACTTATACTAAAAGAGCGATTTCATAATCGCTAAGCGTAGTCTTTATAGCCGCAACCTTAGCTGCATACTATTACATGTAGGCTCGCTAAACGAATCACAATGGGAAATCACTGGCGTCGACTTTTTTAAAGCTTAGGCCCTTTTGGCAAGCTCCCTATAATTAAGATTTCTCCGAACCTCACTTCTTTGATTCTTTGATAAAAAGTAAAGTTAAACAATGCATTTTATGAGGGCTTGTCACTCAACCGTCCATAAGCGTACCTTTGACGATGACGATTGATTTTTGCCTCATTTGTATACGTTTATCGCATTTCTTAGATTTACCTATTAAGAATATGGAAGTAATCGTACCCGGTGAATCTGCAACACCCTACCGTAAAAAACTTTTTTGCAAAAAATAAAACCCACTTCATCATCTGCCTAGCCTTTTCCCAACTATATTGGGGTCGGCTTCCAGTCTAACCGGATGCAGCTGAATACCAGTATTTTACATGGAGCGACTGCCTATCGGACCTCCACAACCCAGTTAGTACTGGGTAATACGATACCCCTTGGTAAGACTGGTTGTCAGACTTTTTGGGCCACTGACTGCCTAAAGACTGTCAAAGATCTACAAATGACACCAGGGACCAACGGCTTAACGTGCTTTCCGAGGCACTGAGGAAACTCGGTATGTAATGGGCGGTCACCCATCCACAGACCAACCTAGGCAAGCACGGCTTAACCTAAAGATCGACCCGAGCGGCTGTTATTATTTATCCACGAGCTCCTCAAAAAATAAAACCGACTTCAAAAACTCAAAAAAGTGAAAAATAACTTTAGCTTCAGAAGTCGGTGACTTTTGTTTGTTTGATTCAGTTTTTTTTTGTCACCGACTTCTGAAGCTAAAGTTATTTTTCACTTTTTGTGTTTTTGTGTTTTCAGGCCACTTGATAACCTCCTCCTATTGGAAGTCAGTTAAAAAGTGGTAAATCTCCTTTTAAGTGGTTCGTAGCCAAATTAAAAAAAAAAAAAAACGAAAGCCTTATTATTTCGTCTGTCCGACTGAAAGTCTGTCTGTGTACTGGTCTATTATTTTATCCGACCTTCAAAGAAAGCTGTAACTGTTCTACTTTTTCACAAAAAATACACAATTTCAGCGAAAAAAAACTGCTAACTGGGCCACCTTACTGACACTTAACACTGCAACATATCGGCTGGTCCAATTTACAAGCAAAAGGCGATAATAGCGACACAATGACAACCTTTTAACGTGTTGAGGAATGCGGTAAAGATGTTTGCTGAAGCCTGAGGCTTGGAGCGTATTTATTTACAATATGTAACCATAGGATAGAGAACTTGATACAACTGGCAGGCAAATTGTACTTGAATTTGTATTGTATAAAGATTTAGATATTTTCTGTTACCTGTCTTTATACTACTGAGATTTTTGTCCAGAAAATAGGGTTTGTACCACTGTCTTATTGATCTTTTTTTTTTTTTTTTATCAACCTGAACTGTCCCACTCCTGGGCCAAGGCCTCACCCCATTCCTTCCACTTTTCTTGATGTTGCGCCTCTTCTCGCCAATTAACGAGATCAAATATCTTTTATTACAAAAAAAAAACAATCAAACAAACAAAACAATTATACTTATAGTTATTTATACTGATTTATACTTCTTTCCCATGTGTACGAGTATAGAATAATAATTTAATCGAATCAAAACGAGATATTTTCATAATCCATGTTTGGTAATCGGATTGGTGATCAAATAGCAAGAGAAAATTGACTTAAACTTATATTTTCTGTTGACCTAAGAATTTGGTTAGGTATACGCATTTTAATACTCAAAACTTTCACGTTTACCTATCAGCTTCTTGCTTAGCCGTGTGAACTAGGTAACCTTACACAAACCCCGTATCTCCTGCATCTGAAAGACAAATCTTGCGACACCTAGGAAAAAGATGGTTAAGTCCTTCCTGCCATTAATATGACTACAATTTATATGAATTAATAGCTTTCCTTAATCATGTTTATTTTTATTAATTAGTTTCAATTTAATCTCCGCTAGTTTCACGTCCGCTGTTGTGAGATGATGGAATAACAAATAGCGGTTTTCCGTTTATAATAATTGTTAGCTGTAAAGACTCATGACCCTTGAAGAGCAGTTTGAGCTCACTGTTATTATTTGCGTAGTTTTAATTTTAAATCTGTGGAGTTATTATAAGAGGTTTTAGTTACCTACCCACACTTGTGCCGAAAGGAGCCACTTGGTTCATGCAAGTAGATAAGGATTTGGTCACGTTTACCCGTCTATTGAAAGTGTTATATATTAAAATGCCTTTAGAGAAACGTTGTCGTTGAAAAGGTTTATTGGCGCTGAGTCTGAACAATATGAAGATCGCAAGTTCGATTCTCGAATTGCAATCTTTTTCGAATGTTTGAAGGTTTTCTTTGAAGGCTTCGTTCTTTTTTCATTCCTTATTTAAAAAAAAAAATCATAATCCTACTTCGCGAAATTCTATCGTAATTAATTTATTAAAAGTACAACATTGATAAAATCCTCCCATAACGGACAGACAGTCAAGAAACTGGACTTCATCCTACAATGGGCCACAACTGACAGAGCGTAATAATTTTAATAACCTCACTACGTACTAGGCATAGTACAGACGCCAGCGCAGTAAGTTAGCCGACACGGTCGAATTTTCTCAATCAAACTTGAGCCTAATGCTTTAGCGATAAATTTGAAAATCTATTAAAGAAATCTGACAGATTGCAGTAGCTTGATTTGCTGGCGTCTGTACAGTCACGAGCACCAATATGTTTACACTTTCATAAATTTAAAAGCAATTTTCGGAAGAAATGACGATTGTAACTTGAAGATGGATTTTTTTTCATAAAAATGTGAGTTCCTTATTACTATGTTCGTAACAACATGACATTTTAATCAGAACAGTAGGAGAAAAAGTTGTTTAGTGTTTACATATTGGTGCTCGTGACTGTACGTGGTGAGGTTTAAGAGGTCAGTTAATCAAAAGCAAAATGCCACCTACAAACAAAAAATTAAACAAAGAATGCGATATTCTTTGTTTTAGTGTTTTGTTTACAGCAACAGAAAAGCGTTTAAAACATAAGCATCCAAACACGTGTCCAATATAAAGTGTTCAGCTTACACAATGACACGTACGAGTCGTTTGTAAGAGACACCCGGAGGCAAGTATAGGTCAAGTTCGATTATGTAACTGAATTACTGAATTTTAGATGGTGTCTGAAGAGTCATCAACTGTTTTATAATGACCAAGCTTTGTAACGGTTATGATATTGGCTTTCAATTTCATTATTGTTTTCGCTCGAAAACAAAACCATTTTTGGTCGCACTCTAACATCATCATCTGCTTAGCCTTTTCCCAACTATGTTGGGGATGGCTTCCAGTCTAACCGTATGAAGCGGAATACCATTGGTCACACTCTAACAAGAGATTTTGCATCCATCAACTCCTTTTGTGAGATAACATCCATAAAACCTACGATTACGCCGATTCTTCGCAGGAGTACGCGGAGGTGTCAGCAAGTCCCAAGTTATAAGTAGCAACGCACAGGCAATAGAAATAAGGGGCAACGTACAGGGAATAGAGTTATAAGAGGCAACGTCCATAGAATAGAGTTATAAGAGGCAACGTACATAGAATAGAGTTATAAGTGGCAATGTACGGGGAATAGTACAAATCTTTGGGGATTTTACCCAGTAGTGGTACAATACAGGATGAAAAACCAATTGGGAGTGAGCCCATTGTCAACAACCAAAGAAAAGAAAAAAAAACAAATTCCAGCCATCCCTATATTCTTGTTTCTTTAACTAGCATTAAAGCTGAAATTCTAACCACATATTAAAGTTATAATATCCCTAGATTTAAATCTAAATGAAGTAGTTAACCTGTAAATCTATCCACGATCTCGTAAAGTAAAGCATTACTCCCCTCTCCTCGCTGTAATCGGTTAATAAGTGAGTAGCGAAACTAGGTAATTTTGCGTAACCCAACATTATAATTATTTCATAAGCTAAATAGGAAAATTGCAAACTTCCTGTAATATACGCGCTGTCTTTAAAAGTGAAACATGGAAATTACTTGATCACTAAATAATAATTAACATAATATTTAAGGCCACCCGGTTGGTCGAGTTGTTGCAAGTGTGGTTGAACCGTTGAAGATTGTTGACAGAAATAATTGGAGATTGGTCGATTCCTTCGAGGCGCATGACATGTTTGGAATTTTTTTGCTGAAATGGATAGACAATCTTAATTATCATCATCATCTTTCTCCGGCCCTTATTCCAAGGCGCAGCATGTCTTCTTTTTTATGTATTTATTTGCCAGAAATACGGTATGTTTACAGAGGTGTTCATAATATTGTATAGTGCTATATGTCTCACCGTTTTAACGGTATGCAAAATCAATTTATAATTACATGATATTACAATTATCATTATTAACATTCATATTTACATCAAATCTTCTTCCATACTTCTCTATGACTCAACATCTCAGCAGTCACCTCCTTTCTAGCCATATCATCCTTCACACTGTCCATCCGTCGTTTCTTTGGTCTTTCTCTACTCTTATAGCCATCTATATTCACACTCAACATTTTCCTCATTTCTCTGCATCACACATCCACACCACGATTACCAAATACCACACAACTTTTCAGTCACCAGCGCCACTTTCAGAATAATAACGGAGGAGTATTTTGATGTATACTAATGCCAGTAGTGGACTGCAAAAGGTCTTGACCACTAATAGCAAGGATAGATTGATAATGTCATAATTTAACATTTCGACAAAAAACCTTAAAGAACCGTTATTGAAAACCGATAAAATCTAGAAAAAGAAACTAAGTACACCAACAGGGAGGAAGAAGTGAGCATATTGCCGTAAATACGTATGTTTAAATGTAAACTGCCTCGTTGGTCTAGTGGTTGCAATGCGACTGCTGAGCATGAGGTCCTGGGTTCGATTGTCATTGGATTTTTCCGTTACGAATTTGTCAGTAGCAGCCAGAGACTGGATATGTGCCCCATTGATGGCAATAGGCTCTCCGCCTATTACATAGGACTTAAACATAACTGGCGAAATGTGGGTGTACCATTACGTGCTCCTCTGCCTTTGCCTTACCCATCGGGGATTACTAGCGCGATGTTATGTTATGTCAAAATGAGTTATTCCGGTCTGATCCCCCAAACCGATCCACTGCCAATTATTATTATTTTTTAATTCCTTTCTGATCCACTGTAATTTATCATTCCGTTCTGATCCCCTTTCTTTTTTTAATGGACACAAGTACAATTGAAGTACTGTCAATCAAACAACAGCTTTTATTTCTATAACTTACACTAAAAAAATAAAAAAAAGATTTGAAAACGGTAGAAAAGAAAAACGACAGCATACTTAAACGCAGAATAGAAGAACTCCCAAATTAAACAAACGAAGGTGCAACAATTTCTCCCTGTTCCAGAACACCTTTGAACAAGCCACGTATGACCCGCCAAGTGCCATTAAAACTAATCACCGAACATTAGTTGCATGTATTAAGGGCTTATAATTGCTGTAGGTAGACCCATCAGTGCTGTACCACCAGGGTCATAACATAAGGTCATAGTACCCTTAATAACGCCGACGAGGTCGTAGAACGATGATGGTAATACACAATTTTACGGGCCACCCTAGGTTTGTGGGGTAAGCGAGAGGAGGTAGCGTGAGCGGGTGAATGAGCGAGTTGGGACGATTTCATGGAGTGAACATCGCATATTACTTTGATTCTGCGATAACAGGTACGAAGGTTTAGTCTTCGTTAAAATCATGATTTAATTAGACGAGAAAAAACAAATCAATTCAAATTAAACTTAATTATTTTGACTTGACATCTATTTTTAAGAAATTTCTATTGTAATTTTTGGACGTCTGATGTGGAGTTGTCAATAAAATGTGACCATGCATGCTCGGTTGTTAAAAGTACAAAACCACAAAGTCAAAAAGAAATCTATAAAGCCTTTTTTTTGATAGTATTAAAGTAAATAATGTAATTAGATTCACCTAGAAGAGAAAACTGAAAATAAAACGAACAGAAACTTCTCCTGAATCACATCTAACTGTAAATCGCTCCCGCTCATACCTCGCGCCACATCCTGACGTATGCACCGTCACGACCCACCCGCTACCTCTAACATAAGTGTGTATTTTAAATAGCCCTAACGATACACTGTTGTAAAACCCTGGCGGCGAATAGCAAGCAAACGTACGACGAAACAAATGTGCACTATTCAAATGAATCTGAAGAATTTTGCTTTAGAAATAACGTATAGACCGTCTGGGTTTATGTCAGCCGTTGTGGCATTGGTCTCTCAGTAATGGATAAGTCATAAGATGGCAGACCATGGAGGCGTCTCGGATGCTGTTGCTAGAGACGGCATTGTCAACACTTTTTATCCGTCATCCTCTTTTTTACTGCAGTTTTTCTCCGCTGGCGAATATGCTTGCTTATTACGGGAGCGTTTTGGCCACGCCAATCTAGTGGATACAGCTCTAAACAAAACGTGCCGGATTATTAGTGGCTGCCTTCAAACGACCCGGGTACGAATGCTATATCCATTAACTGGGATTGCGCCTCTAAATGTTCGTAGTACCATAGCCAGCCGCACCAAGAGGACGAAGCTACAAGCCGACTCATGTCACCCAATGCACAGTTACGTCTCAGTGCCCCAGAAGCTAAAAAGTCATTAAAGGTTTTTTGAGTGCATTGGCCCAACCAGTCCAGTTAATAACAACGCCTCCACAGCAAGATGTGGCTTCATCGATCCGTCTGAAAACCTTCACCTGGACATGCTTTGCCGTGGCCGACTTGGAAATCTCTAAATAGACTCCGAAGACAATCTCTACAGATGGGGTTCATGGACGGCTCAGATCTTTAGTATGTATGCGGCGTGTCTCCACAGATAATGGCCCACCTTCCATCTCGCGCTGCATATCCTGACATTTGCACACTTAATGCTCTTATGACCACATCAGCAGCGGAGTTCGCCTAGCTGAATTTTGGGCCAAATATATTAGATGAAAATTTGCTATCGAGACACTAAGAAGAAGACTGCACTAGCATTTTGTCCCCATTTGGGGTCAATTTGCTGAATTTTAATTAGTAAGTCAATTAGGCTTGCTGGGCATGAATCCAATGATGCATCCCGTATCCATGACAACCATCGCCATCACAAATGGCGTATAGAAACAGACGGTTTTGACAGAAAATTTACACTCAGCGCTCTTTTGACACCACGAACATTCATTAGTACTGCTGGTTATTTATTTAACACTTCAAGCACAAAGTACCTCTGTACTGTGTCGGACTTAATGCTAGACACTGCTGGGGCAGCGATTCTGAGCCTAAAACTCATTTACCTGGTGACTACCACGTGAAAATAAGCGAAAATATAAAACAATAATGTATGTATGTAAAGTTTTCTTCTACTAATGTATTGACAGCTTCATAAGGAAGTAGAGAGGAATGCGTTGCTTATCATTTCTGATCATTTCCTCATCTTACTTATTCTTCTAAAAATATTACTTGCTTATTTTCTCCGTCTCATTTGACGTTTGTTTAAACTAATTTGCTAATTTGTCATGTTACCATACAATTTCTGTTGTTGTTTTGCACTGTATTTACAAGTATTTTTTTATGTTTAGGTTTCATGTTTTGAAAAACACAACTTGTAAAGATTTAATAGAAGCAATCTACAGTGTTTGCTTAATATACAACCAAGACTCATCCCAGATGAAATAAAGGCAATGTTTACAGCGTTTGAATAATGGTGTTTACGATGTGTCGATTCAAACAGCATTAAGATTTATGAAATGACAAGTGTCACAAGACAAATTTGTAAATCATTTATTTATTTCTAACGACGGCGACGTTTCTTGGACAATGGTGTCTTAATTTAAAATACATTTTCAGTTTTGTACCGAGAGACTAGTTTTTTTATTTTTTTTTTATGGAATTTTCTACTTGAGTTAAACAGGGATTCCACTGGGCTCAATATTGGGTCCTTTCCTCATTTTAACATTTTTAACGATCTATCCCATTAAATAGCATAATATAATAATTATTGGAATCGTTTCAGTTACTTATTCTGAACAAACTATATTCAGGTTTGCAGCGCTTATGTGCGAGTGCATCGTGCATTTATTTATACGAGTATGTCTGTGGCTTGGAATTTGCCTGTTCACCACAAGGTCTTAGCCTCTTCTTTTATTATTCTATTTTTCTGTTTTTATTTTTTTTATTTTGTTTTCTTGTGCAACCCAAAATTGACTACACTGACTCACCACTCTCATCACTTTCTTCCCTCACCTAGCTTAATCTTATTTTATGTCTGTATTTGTTATTGTTACCAGTGTCACTCTGTAACACACTAAAATACTTATTACTCACACTTTTTATTATTTTCTTTATTATCAAAACTCGTAAATACACATTTCATTACTTACTCGCGATCTATTTATTTGTATTATATATTTATTTATATAGGTATATTATTTTTGAAACTGTTGTTCCGTCACTTACCCCCCAAAGGTTCATTGGAAGACCAGCGTCAGACAGCATCACCTGTCTGGCATGAATGCTGAAATGGACCTTTTTGGCGCAGCCGTGAGGCACACAGCACATGTACCTATTTTCTCATTTTTTAATTTTTTTTAAAAACTGTGATTTTTTATTTTGTATTTTTTATAATTTTTTTTTATTATGTGTGCTTGATGAACTGACGTCAAATAAACTTTACTCATTCATTCATTCATTCATTCAAATAAAAACCAACCACAAAAAAATGATTTATTTGCAGTCGATACTTCCTTATTTATTAAGATGAATAGACGAGCAGGCATAAAATTAGTTAACCGCTGATAATATAGCATGTAATAAAACAAAAGTTAGTGCATAAGATTTTTTTAGGACAAGCCCGCCGGACTATACCCAAACCACTGCAACTCCTGAAGGCCAAAATCAACAGTGGTGAACACCAGAAAGACGCCGAGACGATGAAGCTCGACGAAGTCCCAGAGAAACCAGTTAACTGTATTGGATCTCGCAACGAAATTAATCAGAAAAGAATAGCGGAGAAGTAGGAAAACTATAAGGAGACAGAACAAAACAAGGCCAATAGGCACAAAGGAACGGTTACAGCCGGGATAAGTCTAGTTGCTTAGCACTACAGATAAATATTATCATTAATATGAATGGGTCCTAAATTGCATATCGTTGTCATCTGCTGGACAAGAGAATCGGCCGTGCAAAATTTTGCCACTAAACTGTTTTCCGCCATCCCCATCAAGTATACCTGTCATAGCAATTTTTTTGGGGTTGGTGCAGCATGTCTTCTTCTTGCATACTTCTCTATTATTCGCCATCTCAGCAGCCACCTCCTTTCTGGCCATATCATCTTTCACACAGTCCATCCATCGTTTCTTTGGTCTTCCTCTATTCTTAAAGCCATCTACATTATAGCTTACATTTACATTTATACCCGACCATAAATAATCACGTAGTTCCTTCATCATTAGATTTATCTTTAAACCAGCTTGACTGATATCGAGTACCGTATTAACCTCAATAATTACTATTATAATCACTATCTTGTCTAGTCCGTAATTTCCTACAACATTCAAGCTTGATCATTTCTCTTTAGAATCTATTAACTCACCCATTTCAATTAAATGATAGTCAATTACTTGTGCTGCAAGTAATTAAAGAAAGTGTTGAAGAAAATGATGTAGGTAGTAATTAATAACTTGTGATTACTTCAGAGTACAGTGGGTCAATTAAAAGTACGGTTATTGAAAGAACCTCTACGATTGCATTGATACGATTGATGCTCTGAGTGCATTGGTCGTATCTTAGGCAGCCCCATTAGCAATAGCAACCTTGCTGATTGGTTAATCAAAAGCTTAACTGTTTTTTTCTGTATCGTGTGGTTAGTACCTAACCTGGTGTCAGAGTTTTTATGCCGCCCATGGGCCTTTGACTTGGCTTTACGTGTCGTCGAGCTGGTTTCCTCACGATGTTTTACTGCACCGAAGCAAGTGGTAATGATAATAATACGCACATGAATCTGAAATTGCGAATTGACAGAATTGCGTGTCTTGGGTTCAGACTCCAGACCTACGAGTTGACAGTCCGACGGTTACACCACTAGACTATCGCTGCTTAGCGTAACTGTAAAAAATATAGATGCACACAAGATGGGATTTACCGTTGGCAAAAACAATGTCCTTCCACACAAAGTTTTATCCCCTATAGAACGCCTATAGCGAATGAATTTTCATTACATAATCTTTCCTTAGTGCTCGACTTCGATATTAAGAGAACTGTTGTGCAAAAATGTGTGCATCATCCAGTGCTTTAGGCTGTATATTGTCTGACAGTAGATAATGAAATTGATTGTACAGATGCTAGCATATCAAGCTACTCGAAGCTATCAAATTTTCCCAATCAACTTTAAACCTAATGCTTTAGCGGTAAAGTTGACTAAAAGTGCGTGACTTCTCCAAACTGTGAACATTTTAGAACCTTGTCTTCGATTATGTTTTCTTTAATCACAATACAATAATTCTTAAATTAATATAATAATCAGAAAAATATACACAAAATACTACGATCCATCAATAACGAATACATCAACTATTGAACCAATATTGAGTTGAAATGTTGTCCAATATTGGTCCAACGTTTTGTCAAACATTTCCTAACAAGTCAAAATGTTTGGTAAAAAACTTCACGGTATCAATCAGCCATTTTAAATCGAACTCCATACCTCAGCAACATGTTTGTGAATACAGGTCAATCAAAATTGGTCCCATTGGTATGCTTTGTCATTTAAATGGCTTTTAAGCTTATACTGATAAAAGACTGGGTTTTAAGTTAAATGTAAGATGTTTTAAAGCTATTTATCGTAAGATAAACGATAGTTCAACAAATGGAATAGCACTTTTACTTTTAAATGAGACTCAATTTATTGAGGTTTTTCTATGCACTTTAGTCACACCTTTTTCGATATCTTTGTAAATTACTTCCATTCTTTTAACACTGTCATGTTATCTTTCTAAGTGTTTTGTTTCTTGACAAATAAATTAAAGTCTCTTTTAATACAATGGACTTTGAGCAGTATATTGATACTCCTATTGAGATCCTCTTGAAAGGGTTTATATAAAAAAGCACTACCACCATCGATACCTATTTCTGCCTAGATATTCTCCAGACGACCTCCTTCGTCAAGACCTCGACTACTAGAGTGGAGACGCTTTGGTACAACCCTTGACTTAGCTACTCTTGAAAGGCTATACCTATTTCTGCGTTGTAGTTTTCTGGACTTCCTTCACTTAGAGCTCTTTTACTTCTCAGAATGGAGACACTGGCGATTTTTTTTATTTTACAGATGACATCTGTATGGTTAATTTTTCTCAAAAGGCCTCTTAGATATCATACCTAACCACACTATTATACAGGGTGGCGATTTAGTTATCTGCATCCTTCAAGGAGGTGAGTCTACCCGTTATATTAAACCACTTTCCCAAAGAAGCTGTAGAACCAAGAAAATCAAGCTCAAATGTAAGAAGCTCTATAGCTACAATGCACACGGCAACAGCAAATGCCACAAATCTCTTGATACTTTTGGCAACGACAGCACAGCAAATGTAAAGCGATATAAAACACTCCGTCCCTGTCGTCGCCATGGTTACAACAATGCGACTGCAGCCGCAGACTAACCTATCACGATTACAGCGAATGACGTACTTACCTATGTTCTGAGATGTTGCAAAATATTAGGTAATAAAGAACGGTACTGTTGCGAATGATGTTGTCGCTACCTGACTTGAAACGGTCATTCGAAACGGTATAGGACAATACTAAACTGTACTGTTCATGAAAGTATGTGATTGTCTTTTGTTTAACATTGAGCAGCCTTTTTGTTTTTGACATCATTTGAGTTTTGACTTTGACATCAGTCTTCTCCAAGAATAGAACATACTAATAGAGTATCAATAATTGTACACCTACAGGCCTTAAGGTGCTCCCTCAGCAAAAGGATTCGCTTGTAATGTAACAATCCAAGATTCGTTTTTTTACAGAAACAAGTGAATCTGAACTGTTACATTACAGGTGAATGCTCCTGTTGAGGGAACAACATAATGCCATTAACGCCCACCAATCCAAACTCCGGGGTACTACCGACAAAATACTTATGGACAAACCCAATAGCGTCTGCCTGAATTAGGAATCGACTCGCTCAGCAGTAAGATCTACGCAGCAGTTTTGAATTAGGAAACAAAAACGTTACTATTGCGGATGAAGTTGTCGCTACCTGCGTTGGGGCTGTAGGACAAAACTACATTGTACTGTGTACGACAGAAAGTAATGGTCTTTTGTTCTGAATGACCAGAGTAAAAACAAAAGTGACTATCTTTTGTTTTTATCTTTCTTTTATATACCGTTATCTTTGCGAATTTTGACATTGACAACAGTCTCCTCAATGAACCTCACGCTTTTTTTCACGGAAGGGTAAGAAGGGTGTCCCAATATTTTGCCATGTAATAGTGGCGAGCCTATTGCCATCAGGCATAAATTAAATCAAAACTCAATGGAATCATGCCCTGATCATGATGAACTCAATGATTTTGTCATAAATTTCATTTAGATTAATCATCAAAACCGCGAACCGGAAGACGTTGCGTTGGAAGGCCACTAGGTGGACCGATCACCTGGTGAAAGTTGCGGGGATCCGCTGGATGCGAGACGCATGGGACCAGTCAATGTGGCGACTCTTGGGGGAGGTCCATGTCCAGCAGTGGACGTCTTTCAGCTGAAATGATGATGATGAATCATCAAAATGTTCCTAAGAAAAGTAATGTTATGTTTTATTTGTCATAAGTAGTTCTTTACATCCTACCTGACAAAAATATTCCCCCAGATTATCGATTAGCCGATCTTCGTTCAAAATTACTTTCACGAAAGGCAAAGCCAATGAGTTCAAACTCAACCGATAGGTACTATCGTTAACGATGACTCCGCATGACACTTAACCCGTCAATAAAATTAACACAATCTACGTTCGGAACATACTGAGACATACGCACATTAGTTCAACATTCCCAATGCAAAGCAACGAAACGTTTGCAGTCAAAACAATCGACGAACGTCCGACTGTACCGGTTTATAGTAAAACTATGCACACGCCAAGCAGCATAAGCTGAAATCTCATTGTAGCAAAAGACTATACAAGTCGAGGTCACCTTAAACTGGACAGTATACCTGTATATGTCGTACTGCTTACTAGCTAAACATACCCAGTATGAGTTGAACTCTCATTGTACCGAAAGGCCACAAATCAAACGGTCAGGTTAAACTGGAATGTGTGAGGTGTCCACGCGACTTTGTCAGTCTGAGATTTATAGCTTACGTATTTGACGACCTAAATGGCGGTGGTAATGTTCGACGGCAGTTGTTTTGGGTTTAAGTAGCTACTTATAGTTTGGTGTTTCTTATCGTCTGTGTGTCTGTGTATGAAGAGATAGGGAGGTTCACCAAAAAGTTGACAATCGTAGTTTTTGTTCAGTTGCTCTTTCAGCTGTTTTTGTTCGTGGTCACGAAGACCATAGACACCAGTTGAATATGGAGGGATTGCGTGAACGGATCAAATATATCAAGACATGAGAGAAGGGAGTAAAACCAAATAGGATCAGGCAAAATAACACATAACATCACGCCTGTAATCCGTGAAGGTTAACGCAGAGGTGTACCTGATAATACACCCATATGTCGCCAGTTATAGACAAGTCCAATAAAGGGTGAGCCTATTACTATCAACCGGGCACAGATCCAGACTCCGTGGAAAACCCGATAACACTTTGCCCAACCCGGGAACCAAACCCAGGACCTCTTGCTCAGCAGTCGCGCAACCAACCACTAGACCAACGAGGCATTAAGGCAAAATACAAGAAGAACAACATCTAAAGAAATCATTTAAGTATATCATCGCATCAACGTACACATTAATAGCAACAGTTTTAGCTGATCAATTAATTGTGTTTTCTATGAACCACCAGCAACTGATCAGTCTACGGCAAAAAACAACTGAGTATCGGACGTATCAAATATGCGTTGTCACGATACAACAAAAAAATGGGCTGTACAATGTCATATCAATCTAACCAACATAAGCTTGGATGTCCGATAGCAAAATGCCATGTAAAATGTACGAACATATCGGATCATATGTTAAAGAGAAAGTACTGTATGGATCTGCAATCTCGAAGCCATTGCAGTAACTCATAGGATTTAAAGATCAGAATCGTGCTTAGCCTTTAATCTAGTCAGTGCTCGAGCGTTGACACAAATAAAGAAGCTAATGCAATGGGTCGTCAATTAGAGTATTTTAAGACCTAATACTGAATGTTGTGTATCCCAATTTATGGCTGCAAGGACCAAATGGATGTGTTTTGGATGAACTATATTCTAAGTTCCGACTTTAAGGACCAAATACATTTTTCTTTATAAATTGAACGCATTTAAACAAAGACGTGAATGTAAGTATCCATTAAAAAAGTCTAAGAATAGAAAAATTGTATGTCCAGCTGTGGACTGCGATAGGCTGAGTTGATTCATTCATTGAAGGAAGAATAAAGAACAAAATTTTAGTTCGACTGTCTAAGTTTTCATTTTTGGAATATATTAAAAAATTCGGAAAGTTCTGAGTATGAATGTAGATGGGTATAAGAGTAGAGGAAGACCAAAGAAACGACGGATGGACTGTGTAAACGATGATATGGAGAGAAAGAATGTGTCTAAAGAGATAACGAGTAATAGAGAAGAATGGAAGAAGAAGACAAGCTGCGCCGACCCCAAATAAATAGCGACAAGGGCAGGAGAATGATTACAAGTCTCAGTTTTCATTTTGAACGGAGGAAGGCCTGGCATAATAGTACCTAATAACATTATTAATTTACTACTAAATGTAATACTATGTTATTTACCACAAATATATTGGTAGTCAGCAGTGGAGAAGGTACGCCGTAGTACATATCTTTACTGTATAGAATATCATTGGCTATAGAACACTGACTGTGCCATTTTACAAAGGGAAGCCGGTAGAAATCGGGTTATATGGAATCTTCGCCACTGGTAGTCAGTATTGCAGAGAAGACGGGGACACATTCATCCCGCAATGGAACAATACAAGCGAAAAATAAAATAGGTTACAATATTTAAAAGATAAATTATTTACTATGTTACATAAAGACACACAGTCTAGTACATATTTCGCAAACACTTCACTACTTAACGCTTTTATAAATAGTAAAACATTAAACCAGATAGATAAGCGATGTCCTTCGCATCATATGCAGCAGACATCTGGGCACTAAAACATTAGCAACAGTCAGTCACAGTGTAATGATAAACAGTAAACCAACTTCTTTTTGTGTTCAAACAAGGGTGTTAGGGTTGTCACCTAAACTTTTTATTGACTTAGAGAGAAATGATATAACCAGTAATAGAGAAGTATGGATGAAGATATGCTGCGCCGTTGGCCGCGGCTTTCATTTTTAGATCTTTGGCAGTCGTTACAGGTAGTCATTGGTCCGAAAGTCTGACAACCAGTCTTACCAAGGTGTACCTAATAACCCAGTACTAACTGATTTGTGGAGGTCACATAGGCAGTGGCTACTTGTAAAATACTGATATTCAGCTGCAGCCCGGTTATACTGGAACGCGACCCCATCATAGTTGGGCAAATGTTAGGCAGATGATGGGGCCGGCCCCAAATAAATTGTAATAAGGGCAGGGAAATGATGACATATATGTTAGAGAAAGAAAAAAAAGCATAGACGACTTCGAGCTTGTCAATGTCGTAGCAGTCAATGTCAGTTTTATCTGTCAGTAGTGCGTTTGTCTATTGGTAGGGCTTCGCTTGCTCCTGAGACAGCGCCTGTGCCGGTCGTGCGCACTGATTGATAAAATAACAACATGACGGACACCAACATCGAGCATGTGGACGCTGATCCAATTGAATCTGCGATATATATATAATTATGATGATGATCTTGCACTACACACATAAACATGCAACCACATGTCTCGATACCACTGTCCCGGAAGAGTAATCTGTTACCTGAAGCGGGCTTAGAATTCATGTAAACATACATAAAGGGTGTAAATAGACCCTTAACATAAACGAAAGGCACTTGTTCTCTTCGTCTTTGCGATATTTTTTTTGTTCTAGACCATACCTGGGAATCTTCTATTTACGGAGATATTGGGGGTCAAAGTTCACTAACTTTTTCACAAGTTTTTTTTTAAATACGTGTTTATTGTAAGATGTTTCATTAACACACCTCCACGACCCCCTTACTATTCAATCCATCCATCAGCACATGCTTTGAGTGCTTTCCATCGAGTCCTACCGTAAAACGTGATTTTTTACCCCAAAAAAAAAAGTCGATTCCCAGCAATAATTTTTGCGTAAAGTTACTTAGTATGATGTACAGAATGCTTGGTTGACGGCTATGTGAAGGGTCTGTTTACACCCTGTATGTGTGTAAACCGATTCTGACCATTTGTTCCTAGTCTTAATTATCATCAGCCCGACTTCATCCGCTGCTGGGTAAAGGGCCGTCTCCACGAGCGAGAGAATCGCGGCGATATTATCGTCGTGTCACGTTTAATTCTATACACTCTCTTAAGGGCCGTCTCCATGAGCGAGAGAATCACGGCGATATTCTCGTATAGAAATACGTGGCACGACGACAATATCGCCGTGATTCTCTCGCTCGTGGAGACGGCCCCTAAGTGAGTAAAGGCCTCTCTTTGCTTGGCCCAATCTTCATGTTCATATGTCAACCTCATCCAGGATTTACACATACTAGTTGAAATGCTGTTAAAACTTGTACTGGGTCATAGTAATCATAGATTCACATGCACTTGTTATTGTCATTTGATAGTTTTATGACAGGTCCTATTGATAAAGAGCTGGTGTGTGAATGAGTCATGGTTAATGCGAAGTATACTTTAATAATATGGGTTCATGTGATCGTAAACGAAGTGGAAATTAAAATAACAGGAAATCAGGATCTAGGCAGGTGTCATTTATTAAGTAGGTTCTGTCTATCTTCATGTGTAAAAAGTCGTACCTAACATCAGGTATTGTTTGTACACAGACCCTTCGCATAGCCGTCAACCAAGCATTCTGTACATCAAACTAAGTAACTTTATGCAAAAATTATTGCTGAGAATCGACTTTTTTTTTTGGGGTGAAAAATCACGTTTTACGGTAGGACTCGATGGAATGCACTCAAAGCATTGTGCTGATGGATGGATTGAATAGTACGGGGGTCGTGGAGGTGTGTAAAGTAAAAATCTTACATTAAAAACATATTTTAAAAAAAGCTTGTGAAAAAGTTAGAACTTTGACCCCCAATATCTCCGTAACTAGAAAGTTCCCAGGTATGGTCTAGAACAAAAAAATGATCACAAAGACGGGGAGAACAAGCACCTTTCGGCTATGTTAAAGGTCGATACACCCACACACACATACATACATTACGATACATTTACACTCTTTATTAGTATCTCTTAGTTAAAATTCTAAATTGACAAGACAAGTGTTATAAAATCTTAATATGCGGCAAAATTATAATTTCGCATAAATTTTTTGAAGACTGAATTAATAACATACCAATTTTTGCACAAAAAGCATTAAACATTAAATAATTAATAAGGGTAGTTGCCCGAAAGGAAAAAGAGAGAACAAGGACCACGATTATAATTATACTTTGTTGCACGTCTGGTCCTTTTGATATACAGGGTTAGTTTCCAAAGACCAGCCAAATTCTCAGATCTGATGCAGTACATCATTCTGAGCCCCCCCACATAGAAATTCTTTTTAGGTTATTTAAAAAAAAAACAGCTGTTCCATACATTTTGCCCGTGTAGGTATTGCACTTTTGTAGGAAACAGCAGATTTTTTTTTTAAAACCGATGAAATTTTCTACGTAGGGATTCAGAATGATGTACTGCATCAGATCTGAGAATTTGGCTGGTCTTTGGAAACTAACCCTGTATTGTTATGAGAGCCTTTGCAAAATACCGGATGATGTTAAACTGTATTCAAGCTTTGGACTACACAACCCACTCTTGAAACCTCCTACTCACGAAAAAAATCTAAACTAAATCAACAAAGTATCACAGTACCTCCATTATGTAACCGATCTACTAATCCTCATAGAAATAACAAATCCTTGAGCAAACTTCCCTTCAACAACAAGGGTATATTCAAGAGAGTAACAAAGGGCACATGAACCCTTTTGCTTTAAACTAGTGATGCACCCAATTCGATACTTCACAGTATCGATACAGTCTTACCAAGAGGTATAAAAACGGGTTGCGATGGTCAGATAGGCAGTCGCTCCATGTATAATACTGGTATTGCAGCTGCTTTGGTTAGACTGTGTGAACCCAACATAGTGGAAAAAGGCTATGCAGATGAAGATACAACAGGATGCGATACTCCGATATTTTGGATCAATACAAACGAAAACGATAAGTGTTTCGATCGATACAATAGTACCGGTATCGAAATGTGTGGATCGTACAGAGCCACATTGTCCCAAATTGTATAATCAGTCAGTTAAAAATAATACAAGAGGAGGACACTATAAGATTACAAAATAATTCATAGAATTTTGCCTAGACTCTTAGTGGGATTTATAAGTACGATACTTGCATTTATATCAATCCAGAGTACCAATAAAATGCAAGTATCGCGCATCCCAGAGAAAGATACGATACGTGTCTATATTTGGAATATCAGATCGAAGCTATTCGAGACGATCCTAGAATCTTATCGTACAGTTGTAATCTGAATCGATCCAAAGTATCGATACAAATGCAAGAATCGTTCATCCCTACTTCATGATGAATACTTATATTGAAGTTCAGTCAACAGTATAATAAAGATGTATAGAAAGTTTTGGAGTTATTGTGAACCGGTTTAAAGACCTTAATATGGAAGTTGATACTTGAGTCGATGATGGAGCTGTTTATCTTGTAGGGAGATTGTTTAATTATGTTATAAGCATATCAATGGCCTTTCAGACCGTTTTGGCTTTTTGTGATTGAATTGAATTATTCAAATGTAACACCACGCCTGTAATCCTCGAAGGTCATACCTATAAGGACCCCCTCATTTTGCCAGTTATGTTTAAGTCAGTTAAGTCCTATTTAATAATGGACGAGCTTTTTACGATCAACTGAGTACGATTTCAGACTCCGGGCTACTACCGAGCCATTGTATAACGGGCTGGTGTCCGCAACTCCACGTCCTAGCGCATATTTTGCGTGCGGTACTACTGAATCATTCTTGATGAAAAAAAACCCCGCAGCATTTTGCTTGACATCAAAAAAATTCTTGTGACCATCAGAATAGCATCTTCTTTCTCCTGTCTAGTATCTCAATATTGGGATCAGCCCTCCTAGTACTTCTGCGCCACACCATATGGTTTTGGGTTGTCACTTCAGTTGTGTTGCTCGCTATCATGTCATTTTTTATTTTTCTTAGCTAGGTTATGGGTCATACACGGCCTCTTTCTGCGTACTTCTATATTTATGACTCTTTTAGTCTTATAGTCATCATCTCGCCTTATCACAATATGTCCGTACCAGCGCAACCGGTACACCAGCATAAGTACCATATTGATATTTTTTCACACACACACACACACGCACATATTCAATTATAAACATTATTGTAGTGTTAAAAAGGGAAAAATTGTACTATTTTTTTTTTTACTTTTTGTAAGGGACAGGGACTGTTATTCCTTAATACAGGTTATTCTATAACCTAGCTAGGAAAGCAGAACTTCACCCGCCAGATTGTGTTGACATGGTACAAACTTATATGTATAACTTTCTGTATGCCTCATGTACTACAATCTCCTTTTTTATTATGAAATAAAATTATTATTATTATTATTTTGTTGTTCTTTATGTTTCTATTATTTTGAATTCATTACTTACCGTTTACGTCACCGAGATATCGAAGGGCCTTTTCCTAGGAAAGACCCACGCATAAATAGATAACCAAGCAATTTGAAATTATTAGTTTAGACATGAAGGTTTACTTTCATCTAATTAGTATGATAAGAACTGTACAACATGATACAAAGTAATCGAAACTAGCAAATCATGACTAATCCCAGTAAAATAACGCGTAATACTGAAGTAACAAGTACTAATACTTTCATTATGAGTAACGGAAATAAGTCTAGAAAGACGACAATTTAGGAACAAGTTTTTAATGTACCAATAAGGATAGAGTCAAGGTGGTCTTGCTAGCGGAACGATATAATTAAAACTACTCAAGATGCATTTTTTTTGCAAACAAGAAATGTAGGATTATTTTTTTGTTATTGGTCCTTCAATTCGCTAAAAATATTGATCCTAAAATATAACCGAATTCTTGTTTTCTTAGACAAATGGTATACTCTTAAATTCGTTTTGATATGTTTTGACACACATCCGCAGAGACAGTTGTGAGATCGTATTACTATTAATGAATAATATTAAAACCTTTGATAATTACTAAAATAAAACCAATGAAGATTATAACAATCTTTCATTCAAATATAACAGCTAGAGCCAATGCAAGCCGGAAGTCGAATGGTTGGTGGACAAATAAGAACCTTTTTCAACTAAAGTAGAAATATCATACAACAGTTATTAAAGGACCATGGGGGATTTTGTATGGACCCAGACCCGTAGTGTAATTTAAAAAGGCATGTATTTAACGCGGCGAGAAACTAATCTGATTTAGGGTTTTAAAAATAATTAAAATGGGTAGCAAAAATAATAGGTTGGCAGCTACAGTAGTTCAGTACGATCAGTGTTATCACACTGATCAAGGACTCTGAAAAAAACCAAAACAAGGTTATTAACCTTTAGATTGTAGATAAGACATAGTCGACATAGTCCTATTTCTGTTTGCAGGGTTTAAAGTAACCTAACACGAAGGGGATTCCGGGGTCTTAGTTCGCTCACTAGACCCCGCCATCCCCTTCGAACATAACCTGTCCCAGTCGGAATGCCACAAGTCTCTCTCAGCCTTCGCTCGTCCTTGCCGCAATGACCGGATAAATAGTTAGTTACTTGGTACAATAGTCGCCCATTCAGTATATTGGTCGTCAATTAAATTTTTATTCACCCGATTAATAATTTCCATTTGAAAACTATTTTAAAATATTCCTACTTACGTTTTTCTGTATTAAACATAATTTTGGCATCTGTTACAAAAAACCAATAATCGTCACGAAGCTGATACAATTCTCGCTTGCAACACAACCTCGCATCTATGAATTTCTAATTCGCATCCAATGACAGACAATTTGTATTCTGCATAATTTCACCTCAATTCACACTGCGCCATAAGGGAAATCTGAGATTAACCTCAAATAACCAGTAATCACATTAATAACATGGCGGAGGAGTAAAAACTTTTTGGAGCAAGCAACGAGCAACAGCTGTCGAATGAGGTGCGCTGTTTTTTGGAGGCTGGCATTATGTGAAATGAATTTGGTGGCAAATGAAGGTTTTTATTTAATTGCAGTAATTATTTTAAAGACAGACGAAGTGGAAGTCTTAATTTCAGATTATAAAAGCTGCTTTGTATGACAGTTGTGATACAATTTAGATGTATATGTATATGTGTGTGTGTGTGTGTGGTGTGTATGTATATTCTATTTATTTATTATATGTTTGGCAATCTCTTTAGCATTCATGTTTATTACGAGTTAATCGTTATAAGCTCGCCTTATTTGCTATGGAAGGTTTATTAAATACAATACAATTTGAAAATGTTTTTAGTACTCATTTCATTATAAAGTCATAGGAATATAATGCTGCAAACACCATTTTGTTCCGTACTATTTAGTAGTATTTATAAACATTTTTTTATGAAAAAATATAAACATACAACTGTTTATATTTTTTTTTGTCATTTTGTATTTAATGCACGCCATGCCCAATCGTCCATGTGAGTGCCTACGAGAGATGAATATTTTTCTTGCTTTATTTCTCTTTCTTTCCAAAGTAGAGCAACACCTACTGCAAATAAAAACCTTAACAAAAAATAAGAAAGAAAGAATTTTAAACTAAAAAAACTTATACCAATTTAATCTCATACCAACAACTAATTACGTATCGCGACCCGCCACTCTATCGCACACAATCAAAGCATCCCACTCGAAGGACCAAAAAATGCGATAGGACCAAAAAAGAGATGACGATCGGGCCCCCATAATTTTTACAAGCCTTGCGTTGTATGGGAAAATCTTGCGTCCCTCTCACACAGTAGGCGGGGTCTCGTAAGCATTTAATCACATACATACATTATAATTACCGGTTGATGGTCTTACCTGGATGATTAAAGGTACGCGTCAACATTTCGAGTTTTTGGGTGCTTTTTTTACTGATTTATACTAATTGTTTCCTTAGTGGGATTGAGGGTTTAAGTATTGGGTCCAAGTATAAGTTACGTGGAGCAACTGATGTGTTTATAATAGCGAAGATATTTTATTTTTAGATAGCATTTTACCGTTGATATTTTTTCCTTTAAATCCTATAGATTTCCTTCTATAATCTCTAATATCAGTCTAGGCAAACACTGTTTAAGCTTTTACGGTGTACAATTAAACTAATACTGTTACTTACGGGATATCTTCCGTGATTGTTCATTATTTTGATTTCCAGATATTTCGGCGCTGTTGCAAGTGCCATGATCGTGGGTCGCGGGCCGCTTGAGCCGCGAGAGCTCAAAATAATGAACAATCACGGAAAATATCCCGTAAGTGACAGTATAAGTTCAGTCCAGGCAAATACTAAATGTAGCTTTAGACATTTTGGTCCTTTCAGATTACCATGACCATTTTCTCCAATAAAGTCAAAATGTCAATATCATTAACGCAAATAACTCCTGCTAATCTTCAGAAAACCCGTCAACAATAATTAAACTAAATAACAATACACATTATCCTGTAAAACAGCAGAAATCGAACAAAAGTAAATTGATACATGACAGCGAATTTAGATGGCTGAAGAAAACAAAAGACGCCCGCTATCGAATCCAGCCAGTTCGTTTAAATTATAGGTTAAATATAAACTCTGAATTAACAGGGGATTATCGAAGCGGGTTTGCGCCAACGATGGGATGTTTTCATGCCTTATCTGTCGTATTGTTAATCTGTGGTTGAGCTTGTAAGATTGTTTATGAAGTAAGTTAATTAGTTGATGAGAAGGCTGGGGAATATTTTGACGATGTAAAGATTTTTGATTATGATGTAATGTTGGGGAACTTGTTAGTGTTGATGTTGTGGACTTGTATTGATAACTAGGTCTTATTAGACGGTTTCTTTTGAAACCTCTCTCTTTTGTTATTTTTTTATTATATTTTTTTTTATTATAGGTTTTTTTTTTCCCAACCTCCTCTCTCCTCCTCTCCACTCACACAGTTTATCCCGCATGCGGCAGACATGACCTGCCAGTCACGTCAGCTACAATTATTTGATATGCATTAATTATTTGATATGCGTTAATTATTTGATATGCGCTAATTATTTGATATGCGTTAATTATTTGATATGCGTTAATTATTTGATATGCTTAATGAATAGATAGTTTTTTTATTTATTTTGTTTTATTTTTGTTTTTTTTTTTGCCTTATTTATGAAATACCAACAGACATAGACCGTATTGCAGTTTTTGCGTTAGGTTATGGTTCTATCTAAGTTTTCCTAATGGCGAAATATGATCAAACTTTCTCCCTCTCTCTTCTCTTATCTTTCATCTCATTAGACAATAATACAAGTATTTACGTTTATGTTGCGCAAGTGAGAGCGCACACAAAACGTAGCTACAATTTACAAAATCTTATCGAATCTTATCTTATCTTATCTTTCTTCTTCTTCTTTACTAAATCTTATCTTCTTCTTGTCTTCTTTCTTATCTTTTCTTATCTTATCTCTCTTTTTTTCTTTTTAATTCCAATTCCAAGACACCAGTCAATAAATTCATTGCTTAGACTTACAGATAGGTAATAACATGTTTTATGTTGCTTTCTCACATCTCAGACTAGCTCTATTCCCCTATAGAAAACAAGGTAGAAGTAGTACTAAATATTGGAATAGCAGCGTAATTTTACAATTAACAGTGCGGCTGCCGTCGCGACCGCCTGTTGACGCGCGATAACCCGCCACTGCCGCTCAAATGCACTATTCTATGATTAGGGTTGCCTAGAAGTTTGTCAGATTCTTGAATTATTTGTTTTTTACGATGACCTGGTGAAGGTTGCGGGGATCCGCTGGATGCGAGTCGCACTGGACTGGTCAATGTGGCGACACTTGGTGAAGGTCTATGTCCAGCAGTGGACGTATTTCGGCTGAAATGATGAATGATGATGATTTTTTTTATGTAAGTTGCTGAAATGTTGCCCTATTTTTTCACTTGCCTAATTCAGTTTGTAGGTGATGAAAGATAACCATCATCATCAACTGCCTAGCTTTTTATAACTATGTTGGGGTTGGCTTCCAGTAAAACCAGACGCAGCTGACGCTAATATTATACATGGAGCCTATCTGAACTCCTTAGCACCCATAGAAAAGATTGGTTGTCAAACGTTCGGATTTCTGACTACACGTCTGACCACCAATGAAATACAAATTCAATGTATTAAAAAACATTATACAGATTCAAGAAAAACTAATTTTATTCTTGAACTCGCGTGTTTTGACCACTTATGGAAATCATTTCTTGGTTATGAATTTGTCTTTTTTCACATTGTCAGCTATGTTAAGTAACCCGTTACTTAACATAGCTGACAATGTGCTAAGTATGAAAAGTTCTGCAAGTATCAATAAAAATTTACATCAAAATAAAATAATAAATTATGAAAACCTCAGCACAACCCTATTTTCTAACATTCAACACATCGAGCGTCTGCAGTCGCCTCAATAACTGTTTCTTTGTATCCTCGGAATTTGTACAGTATTGTCGCGAATCCAACATTCTTCGCACAATAATGTGTAGGTACTTCATATTTACTAGCAAGTGTAGGATCGCTGAGAAGCTATTTGAGAGACTATGCTACTTTCACTGGGTAGTGGAACGTTATATGTTTGTAGGATTTTGTGGTAACTAAGGTTATAGTGATATAAGATTTTAAACTATCATGGTCACTAACTTTATTATTAATACTCGAAACGGGATATTTACCATGTTTACTGTTTTTTATAAGTTACGGTTACGGTCGGTCGGTTACGGTCGGTTTATCCGTGATCATGGTGCTTGCAACAGCGCCGAAATATCGGGAATTCATAAGAAACAGTAAACATGATAACTATCCCGTTTCGAGTATTAATAATAAGGTTATAGTGGTCTGACGATCTGATAATGTTCGCGGGGTAAACGTGGGCAGAAATAGCAAAATGGAGAGGTTTGGAGAGAGAAAGGGGCAGCCTTTTCCCAGCACTGGGACAAATATAGGCTATGAAAAAAAAAGATTTTTTTTCAACGATGTTTTTTGCTATACTTTTCAGAAAAAACTTGCAAACTCCTTTCTAATTACAACTTTTGATATTAATTTATAGGAAAAAGTGCCTACAATTAGAACCTTTAGGTCATCATCATCATTTCAGTTCGTGATCACCTACTGTTGGGTACGTTACGGCCAATAGCCGAAGCGCGGCTACACCTAGTTTTAGCCGGGTACAACTAGGTGCCGTCGGTTAAATTTAAATGTATCTTACTTATCTTCGGTTAGAACATTCAATCAATTTCGATGTAGCGCTCGCCGGCCGCTGCCGCGGCACCGCTCGCTACGCTCGCTCGGCTCGCGCGCTTTTGGGTCGCAGTTTTAACCTTACCTAACCTAATACATTTGGTCGGTGTGTCCTAGCAATAAAAAGGATACACAACTGTTACCAGCCGCACCTAGGTTTAGCCTGCTAGAACTAGGTGTAACCTTACTTGGGTTTTTAGCCGTAACAGATATACACTTCCCGTTTCTTCCACCATAATTTCCGTTTCCGTGTGTCCTTCATCCAGGTGCACGACATCCCTAAGCTCACTAATACGAGTAACCACTTACTTCTACAGTTATTCATAAACCTTTATCACAAAACACATACAGAAACAAGCTGTACCTTCCAGTAGCGAAGGGTCAATTTTTGTAAGAGGTAAGGTTTACTGTATGGAATATTATTGGCTATAGAATACTGACTGTGCCATTTTTCAATGGGGAGCCGGTAGGAATCGGGTTGTATGGAACCTTCGCCACTGGTACCTTCACCATCGACAATATTATACCTAAAGAAAACAAGCACTTTAAAACTCATTACATTCTTATTAAGTTCTTACCATTAAAGGTCCGACCAAGCCTGCAGATTCAATCTAGATGTTATCAAAACATAAGAGTATCCTAGGCTTGCATAGGGATGACTAAATTAAAAAATTAATTAATACAAACTCATATATTTTTGCATAATAATTGCTTAAGTGTGTGGTCCTTGTGACCGCGGAATTCAACGGCGATGTAAATGTATTTTTAATACGAAGAATTTTTGTTTTTAGCGGAATGCTGAAGCTGTGTACGTTGGTGATGATACTTAAGTGCATCCGGTGCAACCTTTGCAGTCAGCGCCACTACGAAGCTGCTGAGTAATCTATTGACCGCTCTAAGCAATATTTACTACAAGAATAAGAAAGACGGAGTAGATAATCATCTACAAGATTTGAGGAATTAGATCATCTGATGCTGGAAGACCCACCAAGTCCGGAGCCTCATCACAAACCATAGTCCACCTTCAGGCTGTCCTAGTCTTTGTGGAACTGCAGCTGCACTGTGAGAGACCTGATAATGCCGTTGATGAAGCAGAGTTCTGAGGGCGCCTTTTTAGGACCTCTGGTGGAAGCTAACTTTAGATAATCATAGGTATCATTAACATGACGAAGAAAAAGCAGTTGATTCTAGTAATAATATATCGTTTCTCAGCAGCAACTACTTTAAAGGCACCTTTACAAAACAGCCGCCATTTTGTTCCCAAAAACAAATCGAAGATGTTGTATGCATCTAAAAATGCCACAATGTCAAAAATAAAATTATAATCACTTGCAAAAAGCAAGTTGCAAAAGCATCGAGGTCTTAATTATTTAAAATCAAAATAATACCAGTGCCAAGGCAAATATATCGGTAATCGTCTTTCTCATATTAAACGAGTTAAAAGTGATTACACACTATACGTTGCAATCGTAGCAGTTTTACTGTTCGAAATTATTAATTTTGGTTTACATTTTCATAAAAGCTGATAAGGATTTTTATTATTATTTTATTATGTTGTAGGTTAGGTCGTTGAGTAAACGTTCTAGATTTGACTAGGAAATGTAGCACATTGAAAGAATAAAATCTTTTTACTAATTATGTACCTATAATTTTGCTAATAGCTTTTCGTATGAACAACAACAACAACTCACACAACAACAACACAACTCAACAACACACACAACAACACAACACACAACTAAATCTTAAGTATCGATCATTAATAATCGAAACATTGGTCTTTCGGTACCAAACCTTGGTACCGCGTATTCATAAGTCGTCATAAAGATCTAAACACTGGTCCTTCACTACAATATGTTCATATTAGGAAAGCAATTAAGTCCTAAAAATAATACGTCAACTAAGGAATGTCTTTGCTAGCTACAAGTCAACAACCATAGACTAGAATATTTCTCAGGAAACCTAAAGAAGTCACATAATAGTCAGACCACTTGGCAAATGAATACTTATGCTAATGACGTTTACGAATGCCAGACTCAGAGTTGCAAGACTAAAAATAAATATGAGTGTGTCTATTAGAAAAATATAATCGTAAAAATATTATGTGAAGTGTTAAAAGCTTAGTTGAAGTTGGACAAGTAATTTTATTAGTATACAGGGTGGAGACGACAATGCGACAATAAATTAAATTGTATGTAACTCATGACGTTACCAGTCTGCATACAAAAATTCAATCGAAACTTACTGGATATTTTCGATTGAATTTTGTATGCAGTTTATTCACAGGACGTTATTTTTAATTTTTAGCATTTTCTACATAGTGTAGATAATAGGCTACCACCAACAGGTTAACGAATCCCGCATCGGTATAAACGTTAAACACATGTTGCCAACTCGCTACTTCAGAAACCTTGGGCAAAATTGTCGTATTGTCGTCTCCACCTTGTATACTATACTAGCGACCCGCCCTTGCTTCGCACAGCGCCACCTATTGGGTCCATAACTATAATTAATGTAGCCTATATTTTAAGTAAGGCATCTAGCAGTAGATCGGTGAAAACTGCGTTCAAATCCATGCAGTAGTTTTTGCGTATTGCGCGTACAAACATACAGACCGACAGACAGACCAAAATTCTAAAAACTGTTGTTTTGGCTTCTTTTGCTCTAATAAAGACCCGCATATAATGTTTTTTCAATATCTTCAATGTACAGACATCGGTATGTTACAAATCGATTGCATTTGTAGATTTCAAATGAATTTTTAGACAGCGCCACTTACTCAAAATAATACGACCTTATCTACTCTAAAGAAAGTTTTTTGAAATATAGTCGTAATGAAAAAATATTCTCGAATACGTCAACTAGTCGAGTTAAATCAGCCAGCTACACCTACAAACAACCAAACAACAAATTAAGAACAGAACCTTCAACTATTTACCCACAACTACAAAAAAAAACAAATTCGCATAAGCCACACAAAGCCAACCGACATTCACATGGAAAGTCTAAAACCTCTCTTACAAAAACCTGTAGTGACTCGTAAAGCCTCAATTAAAGTATTATCAGCCATCAAGACGATTCACGTAAGTCTTAATGCACATATTTACTGGACATAACGGGGTTCCCAATCAGTATCGGATGTCATAGACTATTGAACAGTAGCTCTGCAATGAAGACGGTAGAGAAGATTTTAATCTTTAAATCCAAAGTCGTTATCAGTCTATTAAACGCCATTGTTGCAACAAAGTTTACAAAATGTTGTCTTTAACAAAAATGAGTTAAAATTTGTTGCAACAATGTTTATAAAATGTTGTTTTTAACAAAAACGAGTTAAAATTTGTTGCAACAAAGTTTACAAAATATTGTCTCAAACCAATATGAGTTAAAATAAAATGTCCAGAGGAAAATAATTAGATACTTGGAATTATGACGCATCATCGTACTCCCTTATCCCAATTTATTTGGGGTCGGCGCAGCATGTCTCATTTTTCCATACTTTTCTATTACTCGTCATCTCAGCAGTCACCTCCTTTCTAGCCATATCATCCTTCCCATAGTCCATTGATCGTTTTTTTGGTCTTCCTCTACTCTAACAGCCATTCACATTCATATTCAACTCGGAATTTTGAAGCACCATCTACAATATTCAGCTCCGACCTACGTGTCGTAGGTCATAAGTTCAAGCCCATGCAGACATTACTTTCTGTCGTCACCACTGCTCTCAAAACGGGGAAGGAAAACATCGTGAGGAAACCGGTATGTCCTAGAACTGAAGATTCGAAGACATGGCATCCAGAAACCCGCTCTAGACCCACGTGGTGGATATAAGCTCAATCCCTCTCTAGAGAGGAGGTCTAGCAACGGTAACTTAAAAGACGATTTTGTTATGCCTAAATAAAATCTTCAATACGGACCAAAACAACCCATCAAGCAATCTGTATATTACTGCCTTTAGACTTTTTAAAGGAAATGCAGGATTGTAATTGGAGCCATTATTTTAATGTAGCTTATTAAGGTCCATCAACAAAACCTTATTTATACCGGGGTTAATTTAAAGTGCCGTTGACACCGCTCAGCCTTCAATAATTGCTCCAATAATTCCGCACTAAAGGAACAAAACTACCGTTATATTTGCAAATAATCTCCTAACGCTGCAAAAAATGCGACACTTATCGTTTAATTACATGTACCGTCTCTCAAATACGGCAATGTAATCGACACCAGGTAGCCTCCATGTTTAAAAACCACTTACATTGAACAGATACCTTACTACATAATAAATATCGTATTAAAACCTTATATACGGGGTCGTAAAGACCACCTGTGTCTTAAATGTGCTGTTGATTTTATGATTTTGTTTGAAAATTATGGATGTACTTACAATCTTATCCTTTTTGTGGATGATATCATCGGTATGGACAAGTATTTTGAGTATTTTGCACATATCAAACTTGTCTAAAGGTGTACCAATTGAGGACACGGTGGAGCATAGAGGACACGGTGGAGCATAGAGGACACGGTGGAGCATACGGTGCAGGACTGCCCCGCTTGGGCAGAGCACCGCCGTGTCCTCACGGCGGCGATAGGCGGAGACCTCTCGCGCCCGGCATTGGTCGAGGCCATGCTGCGGGGCGAGACGGAGTGGGAAGCGGTCGCGTCCTTCTGCGAAGCAGTCATGCTCACGAAGGAGGAGGCGGGCCGCGTGAGGGAGAGGACAGCGTCCTCCCTCCACACCAGCCGCAGTGGTAGACGCCCACGGCGCCGGACGTCGGCAGACGATCTCCGGCCACCGTAGGCGCGGGCATGTGGGCGGCGAGTAATGGGCGACTCGCTGTCCGACCATGGACCATGCCCGGGTCGACGGCGCGTTGTGTTCCACGCGCGCCTCAAAGAGTGTCAGCATAATGACGGGGCCCCCCTCTAGAGGGCCAAAGCCTGCCGGGGTCGCGGGACTCATAGAATTACCGTGACCCTGGAACATAAAGGGCTACTGAAGGACACCGTGGATTTTAGTCAGTACAAGTCTGACAGTCCCTCCCGCTCTGCCCTGGGTGGGAGGACTCATTTGATGATTTTACCAGGTTAAAAAAAAAAAAAAAAAAAAAAGGTGTACCAATTATTACGATGAAAGGTGAAGGGCAACCAAGCATCGAAGTATTTTTTCTGCAGCTGTAGCATTTTTTTTTTTCGCGAATCGCAAATGGGATTCATAGCAAAAATCTGACACAACGGGTAGAATCACTGCCTTGGCTGAATGCAGATGGCTAAATTGGCACCTTGCATACATAAAGTGAACATCAACTAATACCAGTACGAAGGACGCTAGCTTATCATTCTTTTGACGTTACCTGTAATTCGCTTCAAAAGACACTACCCCAGGTTACTAAAAAAAATCGGACAGTGGAACCCAATATCTAGTGTCCGACTGAAGCTTCGGCTTCGGCTAAAATGGGCCGAAGTTTCGGCCTAAGTCGAAGGTTTTTAGCAAGCGCTAAAATTGCATGAATTGTAACGAATGCGCAAGGGGGCGATGAAGGAGCCGACGCGCGGGAGTCAGGGGTCTCACATTTCGAAGTGTTTTTGTTTTTGACAAGTTGCCTGGTAATATTAATGATCTCATTTATATTGTTTATATATACAGTCAACATAAAGGTTTAATTGAAAAGTTAGAAAAAATCATTTTAGAATTCAATTTTAGACAATTTTTTTTTTTTTTTATTTATTATTTAAATAACTGTTAAAATTCAGTTTAGATGAACTGAATTTTTACAGTTATTTAAACCTTTGGCTTCGGCTTCGGCCAGAAATTGACGTTCGGTCAGACACTACCTATATTATACACTTGCACAGGCAACCAAAACAAAAGCAACCTTAGAAGTTAATAAAGATAAATCAGTTTTCCTTAAAACTAAAATAAACTGAAGAAAAATATCCAAGCCATCGAAAGAAATCAAAGAATGTAAACAGTTATATGCAAATTACATCGAAGATGCAATTCTAAGAAATATTTATCTTCAAGAGTAATAGAATTTCTAATCTAACTTTAGACTGGATACAGTGAGCATTAACATTTTTGCGATCAATGCGAGTTCTATAAGTGCGCCGGTGGAATTCCATCTAGCCGCGGATAAAGCTAGCATAGAGGTATGTGTAAAGCGGGTTGTAAGGAAGAAATATGCAGGGTGTAAACAGACACTTCACATAGTCGTCAACCAAGCATTCTGTACACCAAACTAAGTAACTTTATGCAAAAATTATTGCTGGGAATCGACTTTTTTTTTGGGGTGAAAAATCACGTTTTACGGTTGGACTCGATGGAAAGCACTCAAAGCATTGTGCTGATGGATGGATTGAATAGTACGGACGTCGTGGAGGTGGTGTGTAAAGTAAAAATCTTACATTAAAAACATGTATTAAAAAAAAAAACTTGTGAAAAAGTTGGAACTTTGACCCCCAATGTCTCCGTAACTTTAAGGTTCCCAGGTATGGTCTAGAACAAAAAAATGATCGCAAAGACGGGGACTTTATGTAGATAGTTTATTTGCTTTGAAAAAATTGTGCAATACCCTGCTAGAAGAATTCAACAATATTAAATTAACAAAAGCGAAAATTAATAAAAGCACTTTCTTTCATATCTCAGCACAGGAAAGCACTCATCATCTGCCTAGCCTTTTCCCAACTTCAAAAGGCGCTCCCTCACCGGGATCATTCGTCTGTAATGTAACAGTTCAGATTCATTTGTTTTCGTACAAAACCGAATCTTCGACTGTTACATTACAGGCGAATGCTCTCGGTGAGGGAGCACCAAAAGGGTTCGGCTTTCAGTCCTACCGGAAGCAGCTGAGTACCAGTATTTTACATGGAGCGACTGCCTATCTGACCTCCACAACCCAGTAAGCACTGGGAAATACGGTAGCCCTTGGTAAGACTGGTTGCCAGACTTTCGAGTCACTGACTAATTAACGACTGTCAAAGATCTACAAATGACAACCAGGACCAACGGCTTAACTTGCTTTCTGAGGCATGGAGGAAACTCGGTAAGTAATGGGTGTTCACCCATCCACGGACCAACCTAGGCAAGCGCGGCTTAACCTTGAAGATCGACCCGTGTAGCTGTTATTATTCAGCCACGAGCCTTACCTTACCTTATGTCTTACCGCAGGGCACGGTCTACCTGTGCGCATTTACTTGAAAGCAGAACAGATGGAGAAGAAAAAGTAACAGAAAGTTACTTGTCGCATTTATATTTGTATGGATGTAGCAAAATGCTTAAAAATCTAACAGTCAAATCAAAAGAATTAATCATCATTTCAGCCAAAAGACGTCCACTGCTGGACATAGGCCTCCCCCAAGTGTCGCCACATTGACCGGTCCCGTGCGACTCGCATCCAGCGGATCCCTACAACCTTCACCAGGTCATCGGTCCACCTAGTGGGGGAGGCCTTCCAACGCAACTGTGAGCTACTCGTATATAAAGAAATAATAAAGTATATAATTTTGGTGAACAATAAATTACGTACATTCTTACTTTTTTGTACAGTCGCCAGCGCATCAAGTTACCGCAAACTGTCAAATGTTCTCATTCGATTTTGAACTTAACCTTCAACATTTTATGGTTTAAAATCGTTTGGAGAAATTTAACAGTTTGTGGTTACTTGATGTGCTGGCGACTGTACACAAAAATAGATACACAGTAATTTTACAATATTGCTCAATTCAATGGAGACAATGGCGGTCTTAATTTACCCCTTACTGCTACTAACCACCCCAACCCAGACCAAAAAGTATTTATTCAAAACAAAAATGTCCATCTAGAATCCACATTATAAACGAGAAAGACCAAAGCTCTCCTCGACAGATCTTATCGTTTTCCAATAATTTTCAGAAACTCATGTAATAAAATCATAATATTCATGACTTGTCGTAAATGGACATTATCAGTATCGCTGTGCATGTTATTAATTTCTATACTAATTACTCTATAGATATTTCTTCTAGATAATTAAATTGTTCGATGCAATCGACAACAGTTGCTCATTTGTGTGGTGCAATTTATAAGCGAAATATTTTTTGTCACGAAATTATATTTTTTATTATCCTGCATAGTTTTTAAAAGAAATATTTTTTGTCTAAAAACTGGTCCTTTGGACTTGGTTTTTAAGTTTATTTTCAAAAACACTTAAACATTAGTATATCTTAATCAGCAAAATGATCAGTAACATTAATCATAAAGTGTTTCGTTAAAGACATGAAAAATTAACATTATGATCTTATCACATTTAGAATCACTTCAAAGAATTTCAAAAATAGAATGTAATATCCTTACATTTTTCTCAAAACCTACTCAGGTGGCACTACCCATCCTCATTAACCGTCGCATTTCAATACGACTTTAAATTCACGACTTAGAGCTCATAATCAGTCGACATTACTTAGACTCCATTTTAAAGTCAGTTATGATTGAGTTTCTGTCGTTTTTTTTCTTAAGTTTCTGCTACCAAAGAAGTTATTAAGCCGATTATAATTTACTGATCATCCTGTATTAGCATAGGGCCTGTTGTGAATTTTAATATTTAAATTGCTAGATTTATAGGTTTCGTGGTGCAAAATAGAGGAGGCATGCAGTTTCCTTGTGACATAAATGACATTGTCACGTCTTGTGACAAGGATGAGCCTATTGCCATCAACCATGCAGAAATACCACAAAATAAACTAAAACCGCATGCCTCCTCTATTTTGCACCACAGAACCTAAGCTTCCAGCTAAATTAAGTATTAAAATTCACAACAGGCCCAACGCTAATACAGGATGGTCAGTAAATTGTCGAGAGCGATGTTATCGGCTTAATAACTTCTTTGGTAGCAGTGTCTCAAGAAAAACGACAGAAAAACATGATGGAAATGAAATTCTTGGGCATTACGGTCTTGGGAACGGGTCGGGGGCATTATTCATGTTTGTTGTTAAGTGTTAATGGGCCTTTGGGTTCAGAATAAAAAAAGATAGTAAATGTGTGAGGTGGTCGTAGCATTTTTGACGATTTTTCAATTGGTGGAAGTACCGTGTTTTGGAATTTCGTAATTAAGAGTTTTTTTTTTTACGAAATATAATTAACATCAGCTTAAAGATCAATATTTTTTTTTACAATTATCTATGAACGTCAAAGTGTGTTGGTGATTAATTTAAAAATCTAGTTTGAGTTCATTGATAAAAGAGAAAAAAATTAAAAGAAATAAAAACCTTAACCGCAGTAGTAATAAATAACTTGAAAACAAAGTTCACCTTAGTCTAATTAAATCTTGAAAAAAATAAAAGGCTACCTTACAAGCAGACATTTAATAAAAATACCTGTGTACTTCATTTCATTTTGTTCACTTCCTTGATTAAAAACGAAAATGACGAATATAATGAAAAGTAAAATTTATAAGGGACAAAAAACAGAACGAGTTAAGTGGCTAAGCCAAAGTAATAAAAGCAATAAAAAGCTAATAACGAAACATGAAAAATAAATTAATACAAATTCAAGGAACACAATCAAAACACATAAATCGCGTAAAATTATTATCGAGAAAAAAAGACGTTGGCCCAACTGTTGACAACCACTGACATCATTTAAAATTAATGGCGGTCGTAAGTTAGTTGGCTACCAGAGTCAGGGGTGGGCCACCTTCCACACTTTAGGGTAAAAAAATATTTTGTAAAAAGTTGTTTTTCGTGTGGGTTCCGTAAATGCCATAGTTGAATTGAGAGGTATAAATGATATTACTTTGTCAAATCTTGTTGTTAACAAAACGGTCATGACATTTAAATATAGGTACAAGGTTTTATTTGCGTTTTTTCCTTTTTTTTTAAACTTAAAATTGGATTAAGGACCAAAATACGTACCGCAGCCTCCACATTAATCAATAACATTTAATTCTGCGAATTGATTAGGCCTATTACCTATTACCTATCTCCCGTACTTATAAACATATAAACATACGCATAATGAGCCTTCTCTTTGTTTTTTTTTTTTCTAATGTGAAAGTGGCGCCGGTGACTGAAAACTTGCGTGGTAATCGGTTCTTGTGGTATGGGCATGTGATGCGGAGAAATGAGGACAATGTAGTTAGGAAAGTGTTGAATATGAATGTAGATGGCTGTTAGATTAGAGGAAGAGCAAAGACACGATGGATGGACTGTGTGAAGGATGACATGGCTAGAAAGGATGTGACTGCTGAGACGACGAGTAATAGAGAAAGAAGTATGGAAGAAGAAGACATGCTGCGCCGAGCCCAAATATGTTGGGATGAATGATGTTGTGTGCACATGTTGTTCTGATTGGGACACATTCCACCTTTCTATGAGGAGTACATAGATCTTGATCCACCATGCG
This sequence comes from Noctua comes, assembly GCA_963082995.1. NCBI lineage: Eukaryota > Metazoa > Arthropoda > Insecta > Lepidoptera > Noctuidae > Noctua > Noctua comes. The sequence continues at coordinate 3,955,377 of OY720290.1, read as the reverse complement.
AGCGGATTTAGGACATGATGGTTTCCTCACGAAGTTTTCCTGTATCGTTTATTCTTTTCTTACTCTTGCGCATTGACAAATTTCTTGGAAAGTACTCTCATATAAATAATCACATAAGATGCTTGCTAAAGCATTCTGAACCATCAAGCCACTCAAATAAATTATTTCAAATGCACCCCCAAACCCAAACATACTAATTATTCCACAACAGATCTCCAAAATTAAATTGAGATAAGATTTATTTTGAATGGTCCAAATACTTTGCTGTGTGAAATATTTCTGTCATTAACTCCAACGATGCCACTTATTTATTGATTTGTATTTACATAACTTTTTTTTTTTAGACAGCCCCCGAACTGGCCGACTGGCTAATCTTTTGACCAATGTAGGGCCCGTACTGACACGAAGAAAGATTTAATGTTGAAGCATTTAATTCAGCGTTCAAGTGCTTAAGTTTGCTCCCTATTGCAAATGTGGGTATAAAGTGTGTAGATAGACCCTTAACAAATCCGAAAGGCACTTGTTCTCCCCGTCTTTGTGATATTTTTTTTGTTCTAGACCATACCTGGGAACCTTCTAGTTACGGAGATATTGGGGGTCAAAGTTCCAACTTTGCCACAAGTTTTTTTTTAAATACGTGTTTTTAATGTAAGATTTTTACTTTACACACCTCCACGACCCCCGTACTATTCAATCCATCCATCAGCATAATGCTTTGAGTGCTTTCCAACGAGTCCTACCTAATAACGTGATTTTTCACCCCAAAAAAAAAAGTCGATTCCCAGCAATAATTTTTGGGTAAAGTCACTTAGTTTGATGTACAGAATGCTTGGTTGACGGCTATGTAAAGGGTCTGTTTACACCCTGTAGATACGTATCTAGTTACCCTTTTGCGGAAAAAAGTCGGTATAATGTTATCATGACGATTCATTTAAATTGCCAAAAGATCTATCAGCCAAAAAAGTTAATTTCCTTAAAGAAACTTTAGGTTACCTATGTAAAGACACCTCTAAAACAAAAGAAAGTAAAAAGAGAAACTCTAGAAGTTCAGAAAGGTATCATCGTAACACAAAATGGTTCATTTGATGCGGTTAACCAATATCCAATAGCTGCAATCACAGAATAAAACAATACAGTAAGACAACTTCACCAACGAGCGAAAACGCACGCACACATAGTCACGCTTCACGTACAGCGAGTGCAAGCGCACTAGCGACCGGCATTTGTTTAAATAATAATAGCCACACGGGTCCATCTTCAAAGGTTAAGTCGCGCTTGCCTAGGTCCGTCCGTGGACCATACACTATTCGCCGAGTTTCCTCCGTGCCTCGGAAAGCACGTTAAGACTTTGGTCCCGGCTGTCATTTGTAGATCTTTGACAGTCGATACAGATAGTCATTGGCCCGAAAGTTTGTATACCAGTCTTACCAAGAGGTCTTCTTCGTCTTTTTAGCGTTTCGATGGCAAAAAGTTCAATCAAATGTTATGTTTAACCCAAAACTTAGTCACGGAAACTCCGCTCAATGATGCAGTAAGCAGATCATCAGGTGCGTAGGTGATGCGGTACAAAATGTAAGGTGGGCCATTGTCTGTGGCAAGACGCCGCATACACACTTGAGGTCTCAGCCGTCCATATTACCCGGTAGTAACTGGGTTGTGGAGGTCAGATAGGCAGTCGTCGTTGAATGTGCCCTGGCGGTTAGGAGTGTGTCATGCTCACTCAAATGTCTCGCTGATGGTGGCGCGTGTGTCGGATCATTTAGTTCCCTTCAAAATGGTTGAGTTGAATGGTGCTGATACATGCGTCATGTTCGTGAACGGGCGCTGTCAGTTGTGACTGGTCATCACTTGGTTGCCACGGCTTATTTGAATTGATTTTCTTTTTTTTTTTTGAATTGTTTACTATGGACACTTTTAACGTACACATCTTGCTACATCGTTCTCACATAATGTACCATCTCAACATGAATAATGTACCCAAGAGTTAAAGTATTCTGATTTAAAAGAGTGTCCATAGAGTTTCTTGCCCGTTCTTCTCCATAGAGATCTACGTTAGGGAATGGGCAACTACAGTACTTTCACAGTTTTTATGCCTTGTGACTGGGGCTGTAGCTATTTTTGTCTTTGTTTCGACAATTCAAAAGTGCCTGTAACTGGCCTATTTGAAATAAATGCTTTGATTTTGATTTTGATTGAGTCGCTCTATGTAAAATACTGATATTCAGCTGCATCTGGTTAGACTGGACGCCATCCCCAGTATATGTAGTTGGGAAAAGGCTAGGCAGATGATGATGGTGTACGGAGCCGACCTTCTGTAATTTTCTGTGTGTTGTGTTTACAATGGGCCAATATCAACCACACGGCTAAACAATATAATGTTGGTTGTGTTCCTTCATAACACACAATCATAATTGATTTATGGAATAACCGCAGAGCGAGGAATTTTAGTTTTGAAGTCGGTTTCATGATTAGAAAATTTAATTGAAAGTGTGCTATACGTGATGTACGTCCGTTGGCTTAGCACAGAAATAATCTTCCGAAACAAAAGACGCTGAACTATTGATTGCGAAACACACTCACAATAGCAATGATAGTTTTGACAGTAAATCGAGGTAACATCAAACACAATACCTGAATAAAAACTCATTGTTGGATTTTCAAAGCTCTGCTCACCGCTGAGGTTTGAAATTCCAACAGTTTAGTTACTCATTAACGTAGAGAGATTTATCGTTAAATGATAGTGAAACTGACGTCATGCTTTTTACGAGCTTTTCACAGTGGAGGCATCACATTTATTTATGGTGAATTGGTGACTTACAATAACATAAATCTGATAAGCAGTTCTTTCAGAAAAACATTACCTTCCCTCTGAGTCAGTTGGGTAAAAATGAGTTCGTTTATTTGTCATGTCTTCACACCTTAACGACTGAACGGATTTCGATGAAATTTGACACACGTAGACCAGAACCAGAGGGTCAGAGCATATGATACTTTTTATCCCGGTATTGTATACCAGTGGGATAATTTCCGACCACAAGCTAGTGAAAGGGTACGTAAAACCAAACAATACAGCACTGTCTCTTCTCTCCATCCGAACCATAATAATTATGTCATAGAAATTCCACAAAGCACTTCCCGACATGTTATCTTTAAAACAAAACATATGTGTAGCAATATTGAGCTATTTTTCCTCACAATCCCAATGGTTCTCAGTAAGCCGTGAGAACATAACCAGACACGACTGTAGAATCTATATATATTTATATATATATACTATATATATAAATGGTAAACTGACTGACTGACTCTGGGTGATATATCAACACACAGCCCAAACCGCTGGTCCTAGAGGTATGAAACTTAGAGGGTGTGTTCTTTGTGAAGAGAAAGTATTCTAGGAAAGCATGGAGTAAAAGAGTGGAGGCTTATATTTATCAACATTGGAATTGTGCCCGGTCGATGGCAATAGGCTCGCCCCCTATTACATGGAACTTAAAACACAAATGAAATGCGGGTGTACTGTACTATTAGGTACTCTGCCTAACCCTTCGATTACAGGCGTGATGTCATGTTATTCTTACCTTATAATTTAATCTTCGTTCGAATGAACTTATCAAGCCCTGTCAACGCCTACACTATAATGACTGTATTAATTTAAAAGACACTCAATTTAATATGAAACATAACGGAATATCTGATATTGAATACCGTTACGTTTTATGAAAACTAGCTGTTTTAGAGAAAGAGTATATGTTTGTTAGAATTAACACAACGTCATGTGCAGCAGACCAATAAAAGATGAACTCGAGTGAAATGAGTTATTAAGATTAAGACACTTATTTTTTACAGATTTAGTCTGTTGCAAAATTACACCAATTAAAACCCTGAAATAAAAATTGTGCGTGTCAGCTCCGACGCTGGAGTTTACTCCAAAATAAAACTTAAAATCTTTAAAACCACACAAATTGTCGTTTGATATTTTACATGTTACATACTGAATACTGTAGTCATTATAATACTTCGCTTGCGACTTCGTCCGCAAAAATTGTGATAGCTCGGCTAATATGCATGATACCTTTATAATTTATATGCCAATAGCACTCACGAGTAATGTAGCTTTCTACCAGTGAAACAATTTTTAAAATTGGTTCATTACTTCCGGAGATTACCCCCTTCATACAAACAAATTTTACCTCTTTATAATATTAGTATAGATATAAAAAAACAGTGGCCACGCTGTTATGCTAGTACCATGTTGCTATGCTATACCCATGACGCTTTCCACATTGCGCAGAAGAAGGCACAACGGCTTCACATTTTTTTCAACGCTTGTTTAACTATCCGTCTATTTTTCATACCTTAAGAAACAATTCTAAAGGAGTAAACTCCAAAAATCCATCCGCCCTTCACCCGTAAATGTTAAAAGATGGCTTCTGAGTCTCTTCATAAGTGCTTCTTCTTACTCATCAATCAGCACGATCTACAATGTAGATGTAGATTCTACATCCTGAGAAAATAATTTCATCATTCATTCGTCCGTCAACGAAATTCTGCGATTTCTTTGTAATGCCCTTGGTTACATAACATAACATCACTCCGTGACTGTTACGGAAAAAATTCTGATGGAACACCCCGAAAACACTTTGCCCGACTTAATAATCGAACCCAGGACCTCATGATCAGTAGTCTAGCGGTTGCGACTACTAGAAGCCTTGATGAACGTATTGCGAAAATAACAAGAATTCAAAATATTTTGTGTTCAGAGTAAAATTAGTATCAATTAATTTATTATGCAGCCAGGGTATGAAAAATACACACCAATTAATATTGTACCGACATCGCCTTACTGTCTTGCTCATGGCCACAAATAACGGACTTGAATGAAGCCAACAAAAACTAAACTCGTTAATCAAACGGTTCTTTTGAATCTGATCTTCATTTTTTTCGGAAGCTGGTCTAGGTACAAAAAGTAGTTGCTGTTGCTACTTGTCTTTTGGCCTAGATTGAAATGCTATTTAATTTAGTAACGCAAGACGAATGGAAAGCTACGAAATTAAGGAACATCACTAAAATGGCAGACGTTACAGTAAAAACCAGAAGACTGACATGGAAATGGACAGCTCATATAATGAGAGCCAAGACGGAAAAATGGACCAAAAAGTCACAGAATGGTACCCAAGAAATGGAAAAAGACGTAGAGGAAGACAGGTGAAAAGGTGGGAGGATGGTCTGCCAAAGGGTTGTTGGAGAACTGCTCTGGACAGGGATAAGTGATAAGTGGAGGGAAATAGGGGAGGCCTATGTCGCAAGACAGCCTGACCTGGTAGCTGATTAGTTTTAAGTTAAGGTATTAAGAAGTACTTGTACTTGTTTATGTATTAAGGTCAGAGTAAAATAAAGGCTATTTTTATTTATCTATACTAATATTATAAAAAGGTAAACTTTGTTTGTATGTAGGGGGTAATCTCCGGAAGTAATGAACCAATTTTAAAAATTGTTTCACTGGTAGAAAGCTACATTATTCGTGAGTGCTATAGGCTATAAATTATAAAGATATCATGCATATTAGCCGAGCTATCACAATTTTTGCGGACGAAGTCGCGGGCGAAGTGCTAGTTTATTTATAATTTAGTAACGGAGATCTTCTAGTGAGCATGTTCTTTCATCTAAGAAGCTTAGGTAAATTGTCAGTCATTTGAGGAAGTTGATACACGCCATCGAAAAACAATCAGGGTGTGTTCCTGGCTAAATAATAACAGCCGCTCGGGTCGATCTTTAGGTTAAGCCCAGCTTGCCTAGATTGGTCTCTGGATAGGGGACCACCCACCACATACCGGTTTTCCTCCGTACTTCGGAAAGCACGTTAAGCCGTTGGTCCTCGCAGTCATTAGCAGATCTTTGGCAGTCGTTAAGATAGTCAGTGGCCCGAAAGTCTGATAACCAGTCTTACCAAGGGGTACCGAGAGTAAGTAAGTAAGTTAGTACTATCCAGAACTAACTGGGTTGTGGAATTCAGACAGGCAGTCGCTCCGTGTAAAATACTGGTATTCAGCTGCATCCGGTTAGACTGGAAGCCGACCTCAAAAATTTGGGATATAGCTAGGCAGATGATGACCTTCCGCCCTCCGCCTGGATACGGAAGGTAGGAACATCCTCTAGTTGTGGTGCTGGATAGGAAAGGTGAAGTTTGTTTAGCAGTGGATTGTGATAGCCCCAATTGATTGATTGACCGGCCCAGAATTTGACTCCAACTGTGACATCCTGGTGAAGGTTGCAGGGATCCGCTGGATGCGAGTCGCACGGGACCGGTCAATGTGGCGACACTTGGGGGAATCCTATGTCCAGCAGTGGACGTCTTTCGGCTGAAATGATGATGATGTGACATCTTCAGTAATCCTGTAACGTGCTTGCTACAGGACTCGCGTTACACTTATTGATGTTTTTTCTCGTTATTCGTGAAACAGCATCATACGCGTTAAAACTATGAGATTATAACGTTTTCGGAGCTTACAATACCTTAGACCCCGTACTCAGGTTGCGCCAAAACTGAAGTATCACGACTCCTGAAAGTTATTGAGACGCAACCTCATTGAACTAACAAAACGAATCCTGACCAAACTTCAATCTCGCTCATAAAATCGACATTTTATTCCCAAAAAGAATCAAATTATTTCAATCGACATTTCCGAACCCGACTCCTACGTATTTAACTTCAAAAACTTATTGTTATACTTTATTGAGTCAGCCATATTGAATAGAACGTTCCGTTTCACTCCGATGCCGTTTTAGAAGTCAAACAGAATGGTACAAACACCGCAAGTTATATGAAAAGTTTTGAAACGTGAAACGGAACTTTTCGTAGACTAATATTTTCAGATCGGTGGAATTTGAGTTCGTTAGTAAATAGATTTGAAACGGAGTTGGTATAAAGTGTGGATTTTCTTTTGTTAGAACTTTGTAAGAATATGAAGGTAGATGATTACCTCTTGCTTTGTTAGATTTAATATTTAAGCAAGCCACCAACCCTTTTTTTTTCTTTTTTTTTTTTTTTTTTGACGTGGTTAAATCATCAAATGGGTCCTCCCACCCAGTGCAGAGCGGGAGGGACTGTCAGACTTGTACTGACTAAAATCCACGGTGTCCTTCAATAGCCCTTTATGTTCCAGGGTCACGGTAATTCTATGAGTCCCGCGACCCCGGCAGGCTTTGGCTCTCTAGAGGGGGGCCCCGTCATTATGCTGACACTCTTTGAGGCGCGCGTGGAACACAACGCGCTGTCGACCCGGGCGTGGTCCATGGTCGGACAGCGAGTCGCCCATTACTCGCCGCCCGCATGCCCGCGCCTACGGTGGCCGGAGATCGTCTGCCGACGTCCGGCGCCGTGGGCGTCTACCACTGCGGCTGGGGTGGAGGGAGGACGCTGTCCTCTCCCTCACGCGGCCCGCCTCCTCCTTCGCGAGCATGACTGCTTCGCAGAAGGAGGCGACCGCTTCCCACTCCGTCTCGCCCCGCAGCATGGCCTCGACCAATGCCGGGCGCGAGAGGTCTCCGCCTATAGCCGCCGTGAGGACACGGCGGTGCTCTGCCCAAGCGGGGCAGTCCTCCGGGCGGTCCTCGCAGTGGTGACACCCAGGCGTTTCCTCCTTCCCCATATGACACAGGTACCTCCCGAAACTAGCCACCAACCCTTAACTAAAACTATCGTTACATAACATAACATCACGCCTGTAATCCCCGAAGGTTTAGGCAGAGGATTACCCATTAGTAAGACATGTAATAGGGGACGAGATTATTGCCATCGGGGCACAAATCCAGACTCCGTGCTACTGAGAAATTCCTAATACAAATAACACTTTACCCGACCTGGGAATCGAACCCAGGGCCTCATCCTCTGCAGTCGCGCTTGCGACCACTAGACCAACATGGCTAACAAAAATACAACCTTTCCAATTTTCAACCTGATTATTACCTTTAGCAGATACGTTTGAAACTAAGGAAATTGTTGTGTAACTAACAGAACTGGTTTTCTATTTAACGAGGCATTGTTTGGCAGATGCGGTAGTCTATGCAACGTTTGGACATCTTATATTATTGTTACTACAAAGTTTTTTCGTTTTCAGAAAATGCGAAATTGCCCTTCTTTTTTTGTATGGGAAATCTTCTAATGACCAACACCCCCCCCCCCCCCCCCAAACCCATCCATGTTCCTTCTTTGCCCTTTGTGTTCCAGGGCCACGGTATCTCTTTCGGACAGTCCCGCAGCCCTGGCAGGCATCGGCCCATGCGGACCCCTACATGGCTGCTGACATCTCTTTGAGGCGCGCGTGGAACACGAACGCGCCGTCGACACGTTAGACTGGGAAAAGCAGGCACAAAAACGGCCCGAGTGGAGATGGGGTGTCAACGCCTTTAAAGAGAGAAGGTCGCAGTTAGATTTAAAACGTTATGACGTTAAAGCTAGTCCACCTACAGCCATCGGCGGACCATCATAGGTAAGCGCGGCTAAACGGCTGTTATTACTACGCCACTAGCTCCTATTATGATCAGCCAATATTTTTGCCACGTCATGTGATGTTTCTACATAGTTGCCAATACCACTGAAGAAGATGCTACCTACATTTCCTGTAAATAAAGGTACCGTGCCTCAGCGTGGGAAAGACTTGCAGTTGTTTACAACGACTTCTTGTTTTAATGACACACAGTGGACAGGGAATACGGGGAATCGTGTTGCTGCCCCACATCTCATTGAACTATTTTGCTACAGTAAGTTTGTCGGAGTCTAGATTTGTGTCCGGGTAATGGAAATCTGCTTCGCCCCTTATTAATAGATCTTTGGGGGTATGAAGAACAGGGTGTAAAGTTCTACATAAAAAAAAGAAAAAATAATAATTAAAAAAAAAAATAGATCTGGCTCGCGAGGTTGTCGACATGTGGGACGTGAGTACAGCAGTCATTGTGCCGATAGTCGTGTCAGCCAATGGCTTAATAGCCAATAGCCTCGACCACATCTGAGGAGGCTCTCGCTTGGCAGCTGGATCAAGGGCTTGATTCAGAAACTACTGGTTACTTCTTGACTTACTTCTGGACACGGCGCGTATCGTTAGGAGGTTCCTCTCTCAAGAGCCCTGACCACCAGTAGCTCGAACCCTGTTCCTGATGCCGGTGGGCTACTATTTTTTTTTTTAATATATTTGTATAGAAATATTTAAAAATGTAAACTATATGTAAGAAAATAAATAAAGGAGATAAAAGAAAATAAAAAAGGGAGGAAGGGAGGGAGGGAGGGGGGGGCGGTTGAAAAGGCAGGATCCGCCAACCAGAGGTGTTGTGTCTGGTGGGCTACTGCCGGACAGTTGTTGTCGGGTACTTATACATAGTCTTAAGTCGCAGATAATTTTACTTCCGCGATGTAGGACTTTTTTCGTCACTTTTTGATTCACTAGACGATATGTCCTTATCGTACCCTTCCTATTTGATTTCGGCGGAGCATATTGCGTTCTTCTTCTTTAAATCTCTATTAATCGTCATTAATCTAAAGTCACCCCTTTTCTTGCCATTTCTTTCACACAATTATTCATCCATCGGTAATTGGGTCTGCCCCTAATTAAAGTTATCCACATTCATATTCAAAATCTTCCTCATAACTTTTCAGTCAGCAACCAAAATAAAAATTAATATATTAAATAACTTACAAAATAATCTAAATTCCAAAATGACTATGTAGTTTCATCGTTATACAATAGTGGCATATTTTAGGCTTATTATTTCAAACCTAAAATAATATGAAACCAATAATTTATAGTCACTTGATTGTATTCTAGTATTTCAGCGATAAATAATAGTCCAGAATACCATACAATTACCAAACTAACATTAATCAACTTCGAACCACTAAATATTATTCATTAACCGATAAATAATTCAGAACTAAATGAAATATTTTATCGGAACAGGACAAAGTAGCGAATGTACCCAAAAATAAACAAATTACGGTTTATCTATACGAAACAATGTTTTGATAACAATCGCCGGTGTATCAATAGCTTTAAACAATAAAAATAGTGATGTGACATGCATGCAATGCACGTCGACATCGATATCGCCCGCTGAATAGGGTTTTAGATAAATTAGTATTCCTAGATACGGCTTATCGAAGTAGTTTATTAGTGGCGTACTAATATTTACTTGTTGCGGAGATAAAGTTAAATGTCGGAGCTAAAGCGTTGGTGACGAGGAATTTATAGTTCTTACCTACTAGGCGTGATTAAAGTTAGTATAGTTTTTGATTTTTAGATATTGTTAGCCAATTTTTTTATGTCATTCTTTCAAACTAGATGATCAAACTGTATGCCAATACTTTATACATTTACGCTGCCATTAATCTGATCTAGCTTGAACAGTAAATGTCAGATGGCAATGTTTCTTCAAAGATCTTAGTGACTTTTTATTGAAAATATTGACTCACCTTTACTTATTATGCATAATTATGTTATTATGCATAACTAAGTGAGAATTCAACTATTTTTAACGCAAACAGTAAACACTTGGTTAAACACGAGACCAAATGGAAACTGCAAATATTATCCAAGTTAACACTAATAAAAACAAACTTTTCGCTCCATGACGTCACTGCAATCGTCACTTCCAGTCACTTTTACATCCCGTCACCGTCACCCGTTATCTGCGTTTATTCATTGCAACAGAAGGCGAACCCCACAATAATTTGGACAGCGTACACACTAACGCGGTAACGCATGCAAATTCAACCCCGGCCTGTGAAATATACGACCAATAAATAAACACAGAAAGGGGTGAAATTAAATATTCATATACGGGTGATGGGTTGAATGGCGGAGAGTGAGAGTATATCGATGTTTTGTTGGGTTTTTTTTGTCGATATTTTTGTGGGAGGAGCTTTTGTTTCCTATTGTGGTAGAACTCGGGTGATTAGGACGTGGTTTTTTTAAGTTTACTTGGAATAAATGGTTTCATTTGTTGAAGGGAAAAATATAAGAACTTTTGTTTCTGTTTACACTGGTCAGGTACGAAAAAAACAATATTTCACCCCTTTTGTGTGACGTAGCTGTTAATCTGTTACTACGTTACTTCTGTGTTTTCTTATCAGCATCTTCCTGCCCTTGCCCCATGTTACTTGGGGTCGACGCAACACGTTTTTTTCGTCCGTTCTCCCATGTTAACCGTCATGTCTTTCATATCATTCCTCACACAATCCTTACATCGTTTCTTTGGTCTTTCTCTCCCTCTCCATCTATCAAAGATTATATTCATCACTCTTTTAGTCACATGTATTTCATCCCTCTTCATCACAAATGTCCATCCAAGATTCCTATTCCCAAATTAACCCAAATTCCCTTGTTGTCTATTTAAAATAAATAAAGTTTGGTGTTCTAGCTTACCTAATGACTGCATTCATGTCGATCAGGTGTGTCGTGTCGAAAATTATAATTGTGCTACAATTCACTGCCTATATTTCGATCTGTCACAAAAACACTCAAAAAAATCTATGCGACAGGCGTGAAACTCCCAAAAAAATAAAAATATCGATCAGTCGATAACTTACATACAGAAAAGGTTAGTAGGTACATCACTAAGACAGTCCAATATCGTAATAGGCAGACTAAAGAGTGAGGCGACTTGTATAACATCACCAAATTAGCCGAGCGATGTGCAATAGCCCTTCGGCGATAGGGTTGTCCATTGTACTACGCAGCGTATTTTTATTTAATAAAAAATGTATTAGCGTCATGGCGTTTTGTATTTGTGGAGAATAAATTGGAATGTTTTTTTATATATTTAAATTGTTTGAAGTTTTTTATTAATTGAAACAATGGCGGATTAAATGCCTCGGGCCAGTCTACTAATAAGTTCAGTTTCAATAGGTTTGCTTCTCAGTTTATTATATAGATAGATGGAATAATATGCCTTAACTATAACACTATAACTATAACAAAATTGTAACACAGATTTTTACAATAATTCTATGGTAACATTGGCTTATCGCTGATACTCAAAAAATCTATCTTTTGACAAAATCCATTCCTTTATTTTTAGTAGTTATAAAACAAAATTCTAAAATAAATAAACTACTTAAATTGTATTTAATACACAACTTTGACACAGTTCCCCAAATATAAAATGAAAAACTTTTTGACAGAAACCGTCATAACAAATCAGGAAAATAGTTCCATTGCAATTTAAAGCACTCAGGAAAGATTGACGGACGGGTACATTAAGAAAAATATAATCTGGAAGCGCAGAAAGTAATGACAGTAGTTTTATTATGTAACCCTAGCACTGTTTTTATGTCTGTCCACCCATACCTATTTTAGCTTTCAGAAAATGTCCTGACAAAACCTTTGAGCCGATTCGAAATTCAAACGCAAACAAACTTAGCTAAGTTTTACTCTCAATAATAAAATTCAGAATTTTGATAATATCAAATAATATTTATAATATAAATATTATTTGAAATTTCTGCGCCAAATTTTTGAGAAACACACCTGTGACAGACGGACATAAGCGTTTTGCATTTTTTTGCGGACAACGCTGAAAAAAATACCAATTCGACATTTTATTTAATCCACTTAGCACAACCCTACATGCGACATGGGTACATCGTACAAAATGCTTAGTGACGCCTTACAAATGATTGTATCTACCGAGTTTGTTGATATATTGCACTCACAAATTGAATAGGACGCAATCTGGACTGCTGGTGGGGCACACATGGGCTCTTGCTATCCCCTGGGTAATACGATTTAGGATTTAAATTAGTCCATTAAAATTTAATAGTTGAATACAGTTTATGCAAGTAGAGGAGGGACGTGGAGTATTGATGATGCAATTCTTCTTGAAAATGAAAGTCGTCCACTCATTCAAAAGAATTTTGCTAACTACCAGTTACCCTGTTCTTTAGTTACCACTGAAGATATGGGTGTAAACAGACCCTTCACATAGCCGTCAACCAAGCATTCTGTACATCAAACTAAGTAACTTTACGCAAAAATTATTGCTGGGAATCGATTTTTTTTTTTGGGGTGAAAAATCAAGTTTTACGGCAGTACTCGATGGAAAGCACTCAAAGCATTGTGCTGATGGATGGTTTGAATAGTACGGGGTCGTGGAGGTGTGTAAAGTAAAAATCGTACATTAAAAACATGTATTTAAAAAAAAACTTGTGAAAAAGTTGGAACTTTGACCCCCAATATCTCCATAACTAGAAGGTTCCCAGGTATGGAACAAAAAAATGATCGCAAAGACGGGGAGAACAAGTGCCTTTCGTTTATGTTAAGGGTCTATATACACCCTTTATGCTTGTTATAAGCACATATTTCCCTAAGAGGCTGATGACGTAGATGAAGCATAGTATAGTACAGTACGTTTTGATGCAAGTGGGTACAGTTTGTTAGGCTTTTCAGTTTGTTTTTGTTAGTTTGTGTGACTTAGGATTAATGCATCGAGCAAAGAGTATGCAAAATGAAAATTGTGAAATGTGTTTAAAAACGTCATTTGATAAGCGTGATATGCGTTCATTGCACACTTGCATCAAATACTACATAAAATAACATCACGCTTGTAGTCCCCGAAAGTTTAGGCAGAAGTGTACCCATTAGTACACCCACATTTCGCCAGCTATGTATTAAGTCCCATGTAATAGGAGGCGAGCCTATTGCCATCAACCGGACAAAAATCCAGACTCCGAAATTCCGAGAAATACTGAGAAATTCCTAATGGAACAACCCAGTGACACTTTTCCCGAGCAGAGAATCAAACCCAGGACCTCATGCTCAGCAATCGCGCTTGCGACCACTAGACCAATGCGGCAGTCAAATACAGCTATTCTAAAATGGCGCTTCCCAAAAGGGTTGCTGCAAAAATTTACTATAAATTAAACTAGTAAATTCTCCTTCTTATCAAAGGAAAACAAATAAATATTCGAGTGACCTTTAGAAGTAAATATAGTTGTTGACTTAATCACCTGATTGGTTTATTTCTTTCTAGACCATCTTAGTTGTCATAATAAATTAGACCGTAATTATACACTCGTAAATACATTTATGAAGCAGACTATCTGGCACCAAAGTTTAACGACCCGTTTAAGACACCAGGTTTAATACCTGACATGGAGCAGGACTATAAGATCAGTGGCTTACGGTAAAAGCAAATTCTAAAGAATACTGAAATCTCTAACACGCAGTGAGCAGGTCCTAGGGTTACCACTGTCCTTGGTACAAGGGCGGATCCAGCTTTCATGTCAAGGGGGTCACATAGTTGTAATCTAGTCATGACAGGCCCGAATTCGACTACAATCTTATGTCTTCTCCCAGTTATGACATCGTCTACTTGAATGGGTATGCTTTTGTGAACGTGGAGAAGAGCCAGTCCAGTTAGGCGGTCTTCTGCCATTGAAGCTCCGAGTTTTGAGCTTTCTGAGAGTGGAAAAGCCCTTCTCCCGTCGCTACACTAACTGGTACTGTAGCAAGAATACATAAAGAATTTTCGACTCGCTGTCATCATCTGCCTAGCCTTTTCCCAACTATGTTAGGGTCGGCTTCCAGTCTAACCGGATGCAGCTGAAAACCAGTATTTTACATGGAGCGACTGCCTATCTGACCTCCACAACTCAGTTAGTACTACGACTGGTTGTCAGACTTTTTGGGCCACTGACTACCTATAACGACTGTCAAAGATCTACAAATGACAGCCGGGACCAACGGCTTAACGTGCTTTCCGAGGCACGGAGGAAACTCGGTATGTAATGGGTGGTCACCCATCCACAGACCAACCTAGGCAAGCACGGCTTAACCTAAAGATCGACCCGAGCGGCTGTTATTATTTAGCCACGAGCTCCTCTCGAATTTTCGAGTCACTGTCATTGATTCAGTTTTGTGCACCTCATTTTTGCGTGACTTGGGAAGTTTCTTTTGGAGCTGGAGAAACTACTCAGTGATTTTCTCCGCACAAAATAAACAAAACGCTCCCGAGACTCATAAGGCCCGATGTACTTAATAATATATAAAAAATAGACAATATTAAAATTATAATATCTCCCAGTCCAGGGGGGGGGTCATGACCCCCATGACTCCCCCCGCCTGGATCCGCCCTTGCCTTGGTAAGAGGATATTTTAAGAAGAAAAAAACAGATGAATAACTTTATAAAGTAATGGTACCCCTTGGTAAGACTGGTTGCCGTAATATGCCATCATCGCAGCTTGATATTATTAATAAACGATCTGCAACTGGCATCTGAGATATTATTGCCACAGTTCTATTTAAAACAGTAATAAAATGTAATGGGATCGTCTATCAGTATCCAATTAAGACCACACCTTTAATAAAATAACAAACGCTTATCCTACAAACATATAACTTAGGTTTTAACATCTCACAAACATCTAAAACCATACATTATTATTATCCCTAAACCTGTTCTAATTCACAATAATAATACGGACATCGCATTATTATAATAATTTGTAAAGTGCGCATCACTACTTACTATGCAAAGGGTTGTTTGATCAAACATTGGCCCAACATTAACAATGCAACTCTTTGTTAATGTTGACAGTTTACATGTTATGTTATCGTACGCAACAAAGTTGCTCACCATTGTAGAATGTTGAGTATTACTCGACACATGTTTTACGTCAAATTACGGTCCAAATATTATTAAAACAACGTTTTGTGACATTTGATATTCGAATTTTGTTTAACACTAAAATGCGAGTGTGACTGTTATGTTGTTTATGAAATTAGTTGTTGAAAAAAAATTGATGAATGTCTTTGTTGGTTCAAAGGTAAGTTGAACTGGTTTGATTTCATTAACAGCTTGTGACACATAATTAAGGCCTAAATAAAAGCACACAGTTGAAATTACAACGCACGACTCAGCTTATTTTTTTTAATCCAACATTGAGGTTTTATTTACTGTAAACAACTAATGAAAAACACTAGATATAATGTCTGGGAATAAAATCTACCTATCTAAGTTCGAAAATCATATTTTACTTTTAAATATTTTCAAGAAGCTCAAAATACTGCGCCACAAACATAGTTACTACATATTACAGGTACTCGTAAACTGTGATTAGTTGCGCTACTAAAATATCAAAACGTGTTAGTGTCGACTTTGCCACAGTTACTATATCAAAGTAAGCACCTATTTCGATACTTAGTCTTACTTAATATGAGGTACGTTGAAAAGTACAAGTTATTCTCATGCTTATGACATAGCTTTAAGTCTACACTCGTCCTTCTTCATACATTATAAATGCGAAAGTTTGTGAGGATGGATGTTTGTTACTCTTTCAACCAAAAATTACGGGCCGGATTTGGATGAAATTTAGCACATAGATAGTTATAAGCTGGATTAACATATAGGATACTTTTTATCCCGGTACTACGATCTCGTGAGACAGTACCGAACACCACGCGGGTGAAGCCGCAGGCATAAGCTATTAATCACGGCGGCACATGAAGCTGTACACTTCCAGTATAACTTGGGCACGCTTTGCTATTTCCAATAAATGAGAGATCCGCATAAACTGGTTGTTAAGCTTGATTGGCGTCGTGCGTACATTATTATAAAGGTAAAGTTTGTATGTTTAGAGGTGAGCTCCGAAACTGCTCGTACGATTTTAAAAAGAAAACACTGATAGTAAGTTACACTATTGCCAATTCAATAGTCATAACTCCTACTGCTGGATATAGGCTTTCCCCATATCTTTTCGTATGTCACCTCGAACCAGCAGTTGTGAGCATTCAGTCACTTACTTTACATAAAACTGTATTTTGTGAGTGGCCCGAAACGCACTAAGCAAGTTTTACATAATCAATGAAGTTCACTTCTGGCTATATACTGAGTCATAGTTTCTTCGCAAGGCAAGAGATATTCTTGGTACGGTTTCTTTTAATAATGATTTTGTAGTAGTCGAGTTCTTTGAAAAAAGCTCGTCCATACCTATTACTTCTGGGAAGCAGAAGCGCTGTATTCTGGTAAGGATGGTATGGGTCGAAGGATGCAAGGTTTTAGGTGCCAGGAACATTACTGGGAAATGCAACTTTCAACTTTATACAAGGTGTAAACGAATCCTTCACGAAGCCGTCAACCAAGCATTCTGTACATCAAACTAAGTAACTCTACGCAAAAACTATTGCTTAGGAACGACTTTTTTTTTTGGGGTGAAACATTGACCTCCAATATCTTCATAACTAGAAGGTTTCTAGGTATGGTCTAGCATAAAAAAATGGATCACAATGACGCGTAAAACCAGTGCCTTTCAGCTACAATAAGGGTCTATTTACACCCTTTATCTAAAGATTATGACGCATCAGCAAGGGCATAGTAATTCCTTGCCATATCTATATTTGTGGTATTTACAATCGCATCGTATATCGTAGCTATCTATAGGGCTATAAGTGGCAATTACAACCATCAGGTGATGACTCATCAGGTAAGTAATCCCCGAAGGGTGAGGCAGAGGTGTACATATAGTACACCTACATTTCGCCTGTTCGTTTTAAGTCCCATGTAATAGGGGGCGAGCCTGTTGCCATCAACCGGGCAGAAATCCAGTCTCCGTTGCTGCTACTGAGAAGTTAGAAAAACCCAATAACACTTTCCTCGATCTGGGAAACGAATAACCCAGGACCAGAGGCTCAGCAATAGCGTTTGCAAGCACTAAACCAAGATGGCGGTTAAGATATAATAGTCCAATTTATCTACTAAGTCAGTGAAATAAATTAAGTAGTGATAGGCTTATGGTGTGACCGTTGGACTGCCAATTCATAGGTCTCAAGTTCGAACCCAAGGTACGCACCTCTGATTTTTCGGATTCATGTGCGTATCACTTGCTTCGGTGAAGGAAAACATCGTGAGGAAACCAGCATGCTTGACAGATATTTTTCGACAGCATGTAAAGCCAAGTCAGAGGCCCATGGGCGGCATAAAAACTCTGACACCAAGTTTTGCTCCACACTAGGAATTTCTCCTGTATCGTGGGTGCGTTTACAAACATTTAAACTCACATAAACAAACGGCCAGACCCGGAACAACTACCTGTAGGCCATACAAATATTTGTTCCGTGCGAGAATCGAAACCGCGACACGAAGCGCAGCAGTCAATCGCTCAACCACTGCGCCAACCGTGCCGTCAGTTAGGCATTAACCACACGATAAAGAAATGAGATCGTCCAATCTATCTACCAAGTCAGCGCAATTAAAAATATTCCCTTGAAAATACTACCAACATCTGACATCATCAACGATTTTAAAGCCCAGAACATTCTATAATTCCCTTCAAATTAGTACCAGCCACCCGACCCTACACGATATTAAGTAAATAATTAGTCATAATACCAGTAGGTGGTTCCCGTCAGTCGCAGTATAGCCTCATTTTGAGGCCATGAGGGGCTACGGTTGATACGTCATAATGTAAATGATGGTTACTTTATTTGCTTGGGGGGTTGTATGAAATGCGTTGTAGGAGTTTGAAGTTTAAAATGCATGCGTAGATATAATATGACTAGCTTCTGCCCGCGGCTTCGCCCGCGTGGATGTCGTAAATATCCGATTACTTACCTTCACCCCCCTTTTTAACCCTTCGGGGTAGAATTATCAAAAATGCCGAGACAAGTATAAATTAATTTTCAATCGTCAGTATAAACACAACAAATTTGAAGATCCTAACTTCAAAACTGACAGACTTTCATACAAACTTCCATCCCCTATTTACCCCTTTAGGGGTGGAATTCCCAAAAATCCTTTCTTAGTGGAGACCTTCTCTTCACAAAGAACACCCCCTCCAAGTTTCATGTCTCTAGGACCAGCGGTTTGGGCTGTGTGTTGATATATCACCCAATCAGTCAGTCAGTTTACTATTTTATATGTAGAAGATTATTCGTGTTAGATTTGCTACGATCTGTTCTCGTTTTGAGTAGCGGTGGTGGCTCTTACGGCATTACCTGAGCTTGTGAGTGGCCAGTTATGCCATTATCTTTTGCTTTGTGTAATGTCAGCACCGCTGATCTCGAAACACTCGAAAGAAATCACACATAACATTAATTCCCGAAGAGCAAGGCAGGGGTGTACCTAATAGTACACCCACATTTCGCCAGTTATGTTTTAAGTTCCATGTATTAGGGGCGAGCCTATTACCATCCACTGGGCATAAATCCAGACTCCGTGGCTGCTACCGAGAAGTTCCTGATGGAAAATCCCAATAACACTTTGCCCGATCCGGGAATCGAATCCAGGACCTCATGCTCAGCAATCACGCTTGCGCCTACTAGAACAACGAGGCAGTGATGGAAATCGTCGTGAGGAAAATGGCACAGGTATCCTAGGACCTAGAAGATATGTGACATACACTAACCCGTACTGAGCCCTCGTGGTGTATAACGACCCAATCACAGAGAACAGGCCTCTGAGTGGCAGTGGAAACGTTTCTTTTGCTCACATTTTTTTCTTTAGAGCCATAATTTGGTCTCGACAGACATGTAAGTTCACGGTCACTGGCTTTCAACGCTTCGCTAACTTTGATTTTTTGGTCACCATTTGGTAGACCAAATGTTAAGCCAAAATTAATAAGCATACTGAATGCTGGCACTCATTATATTCTTTGAAAATAAACTTAACCCTCAAAGAATAGAAATGCAGCTTAGAATAAACTTAACCTAATAAGTATCGAATGCAGTTTTGAATGTTAAAGGATAATTTTACTTCAATCGAGACGATTTATCTTTTAGACAACCAGTCTTACCAAGGGGTATCGTATTACCCAGTACTAACTGGGTTGTGGAGGTCTGATAGGCAGTCGCTCCATGTAAAATACTGGTATCCAGCTGCATCCGGTTAGACTGGAAGCCGACCCCAATATAGTTGGGAGAAGGCTAGGCAGATGATGATGAGACGATTTATCTTTTTCAAACATTTAGACCATGGAGAATGTCGATGCTGGTTCCATCTATTCAACTACAACTACACGCTATGACTTATCCAGAATTATAAAAATTCGGATCTATGAGAGCTTAGACCAATTCTCTTTTCTGCTTTCATTAATCAGCCATTACTTTGAAGGAAAAGCCAAAAATGTATTGGATTGACATATAAACAATAATAATAATAATCAGAAAGCGGTACTCCTGGACACGGCTCGTATTGTTAGCAGGTTCCTCTCTCTGGAGCCCTGACCGCCGGTAGCTTGAACCATGTTCCCGATACCGGTGGGCTACAATTTTTTATATATATATTTTTTTTTTTATATTGTTTTTTTCTAATGAATATTTAAAAACGTAATTGATTTGTATAGAAAGAAATAAAGGAAATAATAATCATTTTATTTCGGACATTTTACATCCATATTGTTAGTAAACATGATCCTTAAAAACTATGTTAGTAAAACATTTAGGTTCGGTAATACATGAACGGGCAATCAAATTTCCCCGCAATGACTTTCAGGAGACTGTTCGAGCTGCCCCGGGCCCTCTGCAGCAGTGACGCAGCACGCTTACGTCGGATCGCTGGGAAGCTATCAGTGTGCGCATCAGCAAACATTCCCGACGCACTGCAGAAGCGTGGCAGTCCCAACAGCACCTTGAATGCATTGTTATATTGAATTCGAAGAGCTTTCATGGCTTCTGCGTACAGCTTGTTCAGAGGTTACACGTTACATAAAAAGTTACCGAAAAGCTACGTCTATCCTGTTAAAAATCGTTTAGGATATACAAAACTCTTCGAAAGCGATTGCCAATAGACCAGGCCCTCTGGACCACATTCATTTGCCCAACAAACAGTAACCAAATATTAATTTCGAAACTTTACTACAACTAAGTCAGAAGTCTCCCATAACCTTTGAAAACCAATATAATAAGGAGCACAATTTAAATAATTAAAATCAAATATTACGCCTATACAAATAGACAACGACCTGGGATGGCCGTATCATGTCAAATAACATTTTGAATTAATCGGTACTTAAACAGACCTTTCCATAAAGTTGGCTGACAAGACCTTTTGCATCGGAACTTCAGTATATTAAGTTAGTAAGTAAAAGCCTTATAACCTTATTGGTCACTGCTGTAGTTTCATAGACAAATATTGCACGTCAAAAACTGACTAAAAATTGGAGCTGATTATTTTTCGTGCATGCGACTTTAGGTAAACCAAACATGATTTTTGTAGTTAAAAAAATAACTTAAATGTTTTCTCTTATTATTTTTGACAAACAGTTCGGTTGCTTGCTTAATTATTATGCAAGACTTCTTAATTTTGTTGGAAATTCCGTATATGCACATTACATTATAGCAAGCAAGCCATTTATCATACTCAAAAATGAAAAACTTTACACGCGAGTGAAGTCACAAGCCCAGCTAATAAAATAAATACCTAATGACTACGACTAACCTAAAATGATATGGCAACACACAAACAAATGTCAACTACTAACTACAAAAAAATGAACGGATTCTTAGTAAAATGTTAGTTGCGGTCCGTTTGAAGTTAACGCCCCGTAACGACATGTGTGTGCGTCTGTCCTCTTGTTTATAGTTAAATATTCCCATTTATACTATTATTAGAGCCGTACAGGATGTAAGTACTGTGTATTGCCGTCCTGACTATGCTAAATACGGTTAAAAACGAGAAAGGTGGGCAATTGTTGTTATTGAAATGGTGCAGCGTTTTAGGGTTGAGTTGATATTGATGGGAATAATAGTGGAATTATTTTATTAAATGGTTTGTATTTTGTTGTTGAGATTTTTTTTATGACTGTCAAAGTATTATTTCGGTTTTGTTACTTAACATTTAACATACACAATATAATAACAAAAACAATGTTTACTGATCTGGGCTAAAACAAAAATGCACTATTTTAGACCATGTATGAAAAAGTGTTTTCAGGATTGATTTTTATCGAAAGATTAAACAAAAATAAAAGAACACCTTATTACGTAATAACTTCTATTCTACCAATTTTGCTTAAAAACATTAGTGACAATACACCATTTAAAGAAACAAGCGAAATCACACCCATCGAAAACATAAACATGACTTTACAAGGAAATCTGCAATTTGGCATTTATGTCCCATCAACCGAATTCGTTGATGAGAAACAATCTAAACGAAGCTCCTTTAAAATTAGAATTCGATTTTGGAAAAAGCGCGGGCGTTCTTAAAACGATATATGAACAAAATTATGGAATTGTGTTCTTAATTCGAACTTAAACGCTCTGATTGGTAATTTTTCACGTTTATGGTCCAAAGAGGTTGTATATGTTTGGCCTAAGTAGATAATTAGGGTGATATTTTGCTCCAGATTCGTACTAGTTTGGATAAATGGGACTGCGTAGTGTTATTGGTCATATTCTTTGTCCTGTTAGACTTGTTAGTACCAATTTCGTCTCGCCTTCAGTCTTTTACCACATATGGTTAAAACCATCTATCAGTATTCTAAATATGTATATTCAGATACTTTGTTCGTACGGATTTTGTACTGTAGATATGTAACATCTACGTTTGCATTCAGAATTTTGAAGAAAATATCTTCAGCAAGCTTAAATCTATTTTTTTAATATTATTACAGCAAGTTTGTTTGTTTTTACATTTTCAATATTGTACATCCTTTATCTTTACGATTATAGTTGACCCTTGTTATTAAAGGAGTGACCACACTTATCGACGAGGAATCGGCTTGAGCTGATCGTGTATCACCACCACGCTTGTCGCATTTAGTCGGACGCGACACTGAGTCGGGTCGACCAAACAGAAATGAAGCGAATGACGTCTTTTTCGGTTATATATTGCAGGCCTCAAGCCGATTTCGCATCTAAAAATTTGTCATTTTTATAATGCTCAAATTAAGTGTTTACAGGGAACTAAACTGTATATTGTATCTTAATAACTCATCAAGTCATCACACACTGCATCTTCTTTAAATACAATCGTATTATCATAAACATGCATAACTTCATCTAGCTGTTTATCTATTATAATTGTTTTACCGTTTATGTAACGAGCTTTAGATTATGATCTTATCATTGCTTTATTAGCTGTTTATTGCTGGTTACTACTTACATTCTAAGCAGCGGTGGCCCAATGTTTGCGGCCCCGACTTAAGTAAGTCGTGAGTTCGAACCCAGGCAGGCGCATTACTTTGTGTAATTTATTTCATCACCACTGCTCTCAAAAACGGTGAGGGAAAACATCGTGAGGAAACCGGCATGTCCTAGAACCATAAATTCGAAGACATGTGACATCTACCAACCCGCACTGGGCCTGCGTGGTGGATTATGGCCCATTCTCTCTCATATAGAGGAGGCCGTGTGTCCCAGCAGTGGGAACATTGTAGGCTGATTATGCTGCTTACATTCTTACATCATCATCGTCTTCCTGCCCTCGTCCCATGCCACTTGGGGTCGGCGCAACACGTTTTTTTCTTCCATTCTCCTCTGTCAACCGTCACGCTATCATTTACTCCTTTAACTTTCATATCATTCCTCAAACAATCCATCCATCGTTTCCTTGGTCTTCCTCTCCCTCTCCATCCATCAATATTTATATTCATCACTCTTTTAGTCACATGCGAATCGTCCCTCTTCATCACAGGTCCATACCAAGACAGTCGATTTTCACGGTTTTGCCTAAATACGGGAAACAGTTCACTTTGTCCTGAAAAAAAGTATTGTGCTACTAGGCCAGGTGTTGATTCAAAAGATACTCTATCTGTGCGACAGTAAAATCAAACTAGTTCAGCTGTTTTTGCGTGACTGAATAACTGACATTTTCAAAAACTTTTATAATTACAATATTTGAAAATAATGTTTTGATTACCGTTGAGATTGTGGTCTCTTCTTGATTCTAGTGAGGAAATCTTGCTTCTCATCGCCATCAGATTTCCTATCGAGTATTCGTTAGTTGATATTCGGAGTAGAGTAGATATTAAGAGTAATTTTACGATTAGTCTAATTGTGTGGTTGCAGTGGATCCAGTAGCTATGCTACCAACCTACCATTAGCTAGTAAAACATAAAATCAATAGAATTACCTAATCTTTATCTTTTATTACTCGAGACACGGTCTCCATATTAATTCTCTGCGTCAATAAGAACTCGTGGATGCAATTATTACATTAAATATTTAACTTATTACTTGCATTAGAATCTATTTAAATAAATAAAGCGATAAAACTACCTATTTAGTGCTTATGTATTTAACATGAAGGTTTTATGTGTTCGTATTATCGGTATGTACCTAACAAATTGTTTTCTACTGTTCACATTTTATAGCAAATGATTGAAAGTGTCTGATGAACTTTGGCAACTTTATGAATATCATATTGTCGTGCCCTCTGTAACATCTTACCTACTTCGCCTTTACATATCGACTATCGATGGCACTCGAAAGTTAGCGAGCTCATAACTTAGCAACAAGTATGTAAATCATTATCAGTATATTTAATTTGAGTCATGAACTTGCAGAATGATACCTGAATCGAATTTACTCTACCGGTTATCTGGGTACCTAGTACCTACGCAGGTCATAAACTAAAGTGTTTCCTCATTTATGCAGCTGTTAGCAGCTTCCAACACACCCATTGACGACATTTATGTAATGCACATTTGTTTATGCTGACGGTAGACAGGCCAACGCGGACAAAATCGTAATCTATTAACATGAGCAAACTGTACAAGTGTAACGTATCAAACTTGGCAGTTTTGTAATTTTTCTAGTGTCTGAAACATGGGATTACATTTTTTCTACGACGTTTCTTCTGATAGCCCTTCTTCTCTAATCGGTTCCTTGTTACTGAGGATCGTGGTCACTGGACCCCGTTAACCGAACAATCTGCCTCCATCGACTCCGGTCCAAAGTTGCCATCACCACCTGCTTAAACGTAGCTTCTTTTACTTGGTCGAACCATCGTGTTAGCGACCGCCCTCGCCCTTCAGTATTGCCAACAATGACCAGCTTTTCAAGGCTGCTATCTCCACTTCGCATTATGTGGTCCGAAATAGGTCAAAGGCAGACAACCGGGTCTTGAATTCTTGATATCGAGTTGGGAAAGGATAGACACATTGGTACACTCCTCTATAGTATCTTAGATCCCTTTGATGACATAAAACATCGATCATCATTGTACCTGCCAAACGCGATGATCTAAGAAATTATCTTCTCAAGATCGTTTACTATATCAAACTATAGGCCCATGTTATCAGTTTATACTTCCAACTGGATCACCTGTGTAGGCGCATCTTGTTACATGAATGATAAGTAGCTGTAATCTAGTTTTCTTACAAGCAAGTCTTTGACTATTTCATTTTCTCTGTCGTCAGCTGTGTTGCCTCCTACGGCAACTCCCGGAACCAGAACTTGTTTTGTTCTAGTTATGAAATTCTTATTCATAATTTGAGTAATCATTTAATTACTTTAAAAAAACATAATATCCTGTGTGGATTCTAAACTGGTTAGTAATTCTTTCAACGATATATTTATTTAGGTAGCTAGAAAGACGGTTAAAATGATTACTGCAGTTGCAGAAAATGACTTTTCATTCGTTCGGAAATGACATTTAAAAATACCGTGATTAACCTACTTGTAAATTAAACTGTAGAACGATACAACAGTGGCACTGACCAAAATGAAAATCATCATCATTCTCTTGCCCTTATACCAATTAATTTGGGGTAGGCGCAGCATGTCTACTTCCTCCAGTTCTCTATTCCTCGTCATCTCATCAACACCTCTTTTCTTGCCATATCATCCTTTGCACAGTCCATCCATCGTTTCTTTGGTTTTCCTCTACTCTTATAGCCATCAATATTCATACTTAACATTTTCCTCATTCCTCCGCATCACATGACCATAATATGTCTTATATGTCCAAAACGGAAATAAATCAAAGAATAAACATGACAAGAACATGTTAAAATTAAAGCTCGCTATCCCATTATTTAAAACAATCCGTATCCCCCAATTAAAGTAAATCACTTCTTGATCGATATACTCACGCCCTAAATCTTACTTAACCCTAATAAAGCCATCAGCCTCCAAAAAGAAAGACAAAACGACGGTAACGTATCGCCCAAGTACTGAGGTATAAATATCTAACCAAAGCTCTTTACTAGGACATGCTTCGCGGACATCAAAGACCGTCTGTTTGTCTGCCGTGTGTCCTACGCTTGGTACTTTAAGTTTATTAGGTCCCGCAAATGGGCCGGATTTAGATACAGAAGCGGAATCAGCTTGTATTATACTTTTGCTTTTTTTTTTGTAGTATAAACTTTTTGGTGTGTGTGTGTGCTATGAAATGGTTGAGCTAAATCTTCATTCTCCTGCTCTTATCCCAGTTCATTTGGGTTGGCGTAGCATATCTTCTTCTTCCATACTTTTCTCTATTACTCTTCATCTTATCAGACACCTCCTTTCTTTGCATGTTGAGCTACATGTAGGTAATTTTAAAGAGGTCTGAAAAGCGATTATTGTTTTGCACGTGTTACTTGAAACACATGATTGTGATTAAAAGCGTGATGAAAGAAATGAATGAAAAAGAAAACAAATCAAAAGATGGCTGGTTTGGGTTAGGAATGATACGAAATAAGTAGGAATAAAACAAAGTGTATCCTGATAACCGATACAGGTAGTTCAAACTGCTGAAGATATAAATGATCTAGTTACGGTTTGGAATAGAAAGACAAGGGAAAATAAGCATGAGCGTTATGAGCATGTGAAATGGTTTTTTTTCCCACACCGTTTAAAATTCGGGTAAAATTTCCAATTTCGAAATTCTCTAGATTAAGTTCCCTGTAGACAAAGGAAACTATTTTGACGTAATGCTAGGTACAAACTGAAGTTTCTCCTGTCATGTTGAAGCCTTGTAGTTTTAATGGAATATCTGTGTTTGGTCACACACTTAACTCAAGGTGAATACTTGTCGAAAAGATCACTTGGATGCAATATCCTTCTACTGCGAATTATCTTTGTCTGAAGCAACACTTGCTTTGCCATTACTAACTATAATCTCTTCTCAAAATTATTTGAGATACTATAGTAGAAAAGTTATCAAAAGCAATGTCAAAGAAAAATCGTGATCCCATGGCTCGGTCACACATTGAAGCAAAATTGCCAATTTTGACAGAAGAAGCAGATTATGATTATGTTCGCGTTGTCCCGTCTATCGAAGTATATTTAAATGTCTTAGTGCTGTTCATGTGAGAACTTTATTGTCTTCTGCAATAATATTAACTGTACCAAATATAGTTTCTTGTCTCAAATCGTAAAGAACAAAGTGCGATGTGCAATTGTCTTATATTATCCGCTTCTTGCCTTCGACTTTAACGACTTGCAAACCTTTATGATAGGCAGCTGTTTCAATCTTTGTTTCTTTTTTTTGCCCTTAACTTCCAAATACGAAATAATTTTTGGAATTTCTCGGTGGCCAGTTCGAACCTAGCAACCGTCAATGTGACACTTTCCTTCGCCATTATATTCTAGTACTCTAATCTTAGATATTATTAACTGACGGTGGAGAAAACGTCGTGAGGACACTGGAACTTTCATTAGCATCATCTCAACGACTATTGGAAATTCATCTGCCTCCTCCAAAGAATATATCATAGGTCATAACTAATTTGTCATTTGTTTTTCTTGTGTCTATGATAGGCAGAAATGGTAAACCTATACTAAGTAAGCGTGGTGCTTAGTGAATGGTCGTTTCTTCTCTGTAAGTGAAGTAGTGGTTGCACTGCAGTGGGATTATGTATGTCGGTATAGTACGTATAGACTATATTTGAGGTCACACTAAAATAAATAAATAAAGACGATACCGTTTTAGAAATTGATACATATCCAAGATCTTGCAACAGTGATTGACAGGAAATAAATAACTCGTCAAACAAATCCCTTGCATTTATAATAAATCAAAATTATTCCAATAAATTATAATGCATTTGCTATAAATCAAAAACATATTTATGCCAAAATAAACCCTATTGCTTTACCCACATAAATCTGTTTTGTTTTTCGACCAAATGTCAAACATAGTGCAGTGCAATGAGAAATGTAAACAGTTATTATTTATGTTAGGGATGTGCTATTAATAGAACGTTTTCGTATATATTTGGAAATAAAACAAAACGGTTTGTACTAAAACGTTTGCTATTGCGACATACGTTACTGTTGTTTTACAAATAACACGTTCTAACGGATAAATATTATTTTTCTTTATTGTTGTTCCGTCGACGTCTTCGTCTTCTATGCTTATTTTATTACCTGCGTTCTTTATTTGTACCGTTTTGTTAAAATAACATTCATCTTACACCTGGGTGCTGGACACTTGCAGTGATTTAACTACTACTTCATCCGATGGTATTACTTTTAGGTGCTTGTCTCTTGATTTGATTTTGTCTTCAATCCGTACTAATATTATAAGTGCGAAAATAACTGTGACTGGCTGTTACCTGTTTATTCCGTAACGGATTTTTATTTAATTTGGCACACGGACAGTACATGGCCTAGGATAAAACACAGAATGTTTTTTTATGGGGAGAATTCACAAAAATCGTACCCATTGTGCTTTTCTCTGTCAGCAAATTAATCTACTTATGATTTTTATTAAGCTCTTCTTCGTTGTGTTGACGAGTCCCATGTATCTATGTAATTAAATTAGATTCAACCAGAACTCAGCCACATCGACGGCGTTGGTAGTGGCTTCGGACAGGTCCCTTTAAATGCAGGTAGAGATGTTTCTTGTTCTATTATGTAGATGTCTTTGTTTATATTAATGACTACCACTTCGCCCGCGACTTCGTCCGCGTAAGTTGTGATAGCTTGGCTAATTTGCATGATATAAATATAATTTATAGCCTATGTAACTGGCTGAAAATTTAGCTTTATTGTTGAAAAATGGTTCAAATCGGTCTAGCAGTTGCAGAGCTTATTTGGTACGTGACAAACAAACAAAAAATCTTTCCCCTTTATAATAGTACTAGCACTTCGCCCGCGACTTCGTCCGCAGAAATTGTGATAGCTCGGCTAATATGCATGATATCTTTATAATTTATAGCCTATAGCACTCACGAATAATGTAGCTTTCTACCAGTGAAACAATTTTTAAAATTGGTTCATTACTTCCGGAGATTACCCCCTACATACAAACAAATTTTACCTCTGTATAATATTAGTATAGATTGGTATAGATAATTCTGTGTTATACGTTTGTCTTACAAGATGCTGTGAATAAATCACTGTGGGATCTCTCACATGCCATGCAAAGGATGAGACGAAAACATTTTGTTTGATAATTCTGTTCACTAATAAATAACACAGGTACTGCGGTTAGCGATTCTCCCGTGAAAGTGTATTGTAGCACTGTTTCCCACAGAATCATTCTCTGTGGAGAGAATGATCTTTGGGTAGACTTTAGCGGTGGTGTTTATGATTTAGGAGACACGCCGTACCAAAATGACGAATTTCCGGACAAACTTATCTAACCTTATTCCTCATTTTTACGGGTTTAGGTGATGAACTTTCAGAAGTTCTTCCTTAGAGCTAATCGCCGTTACAAAAGAGACTCTTGTGCAAAACATTCATGTTTCTAACCACAGCGGTTTAGGTTATTTTGACTAAGTAGATGAAGCCGTAAGTTTCTTGTATCGATAGGTTGCATTTGTCTTCGTGTATTTTTTCAGATCGCAGAGATATTCATAATTATGTAGGAGACAGTAGTTTTTATGAGTAAATAGTGAAGAATATTGCCTTAATGTAGGTACTTATTATAAAATTTTAGTTAACGTATGTATAGTGAATATCGAATCAATAAAAGAAGATGATTGACTAAGTTCACTTTAAAACAGTAAAGGTAGACCATCGACGGTAAGTTTCAGTGTTCTATCTCTGTGCAAAATAGGTGCATCGTTGATTGAGGACATATTTCAAAGACTTGCTTGGTTCCCATTGATTTTCGAACACTTTTTTTTCAAAAATTCATTTTTGATAATAAATTTAAAAATTAGAATTTTGTTTTGTGTCAATATTAAACACTATTCATACCTGTAAGATTATTGTTAACAGAAATGAAAGCTTAAAAACAACTTTAAAAATAATAAGTAACTAGTTTTTAATTAATATTAATGATAAATGACTTACCACCAGTTTCCCAGGACAGCTTGCACTAAAAGCAGCAAGGAACAGAAAACTTTCCAAATAAGCTTCATAGTGCCAAATAACTATACAAAGTCACTTTACAAACATCCTATTTCGTAAAACACTCGTACAAAAGTTTAACTCTGAACACTTCACATTAACACCGCAAAATTAAAACAAACTGAACTTTTATTTTTAAACGTAAAACTTAAAAATGAACCAAAACAACCACTCAAACAAAAACCACAAAATAACAATGTAATCACTGTAGTGCAAACAGAAAAAAAAATACGAAAAAGAAATAAAAACTTTTTAAACAAACTTTCGCGAAAGTTTACTTTTGCCGGGCACTCTTTTAAAAAACGAAGCTGTCAACCCAAGATTCCATAGAGCGTTTATTAAAATTCGAACTGTTTGAAAAAATCGAAAAAAGATTTTGTGTGCAGTCGTTTACGTTTAGACCCGACGCGCTTGCGATCCGCGCGCATTGAAACACAAAACCAGACTGGCTTGCTATAAGCCGTTTGTAAGTATTCCATAGGATTCTCAGCAAGGGGAAGGGTCGAATCGGAGGGCGTGTAGATGCAGTACAGTGCTGCACGAATTCATCCTTCCAAGCCCTTACTACGAACCACGTAAACTTTTGAGATCGGAATGTCGGCGTCTCGCGAAATGTCAACGTACGTTTACGCAAAATAATCATCGAGTTCTATAGAGTTGCGACAACATGTAGTAACATTGTGTGTTGCAGAAAAATGTCTGCGACCATCAATTGTGAGCTTATCCTCAACTCATGAGTTTAATACGGTGAGTTATTATCATTTTTCAAATTGATTTGCTGATCGAAAGATAGGATTTAAACGCGTAAATGCCAAACAAATTGTATTTATGACGAAAATTATGAGAACCTTTCGAGATTTAAGACCATAAATATTTTGGTTAAGCCTTTTAGAAGTTTATGTTAACGCATTGATTGTCCTAGATAATCTTCTAACAAAGTTACTAACAACATAATGCCATTGAGATATAAATTCTATACTGACTGAAATAAATACTACAATCACTTTACGATTATCGTGTTATCCTTGAATTAATTTGTAGCTTACATCTTCATAGTGCAGTGCTCAAATTGCAGTGTTGCGCAAGGCAGCATTACAGGTCCTTACCTGTCTCTTAGAAAAACATTCACGTTTGTTGAGATAAACAATAACTATATATCAAGGGAGAGATAATAAATACAAAATTAGCATTTCACGCGATTCTAATTAAACATTGAACCTAATTTGGTTATCTTAGTACTTGTATCTAATCATAAATCTCCGAAGCTGGGTAATTACTTTAACCTTATTTGTGCAAAAGTAAAAGCTTTAAATGTTAGAAACCTTTTGTTTATAGTCTATCTAAGAATGAAACCTATAACTACATCCTAATAAAGAGTATATTAGGACAAAACAATCTTGCGCACATTTTCAAATGATACTGAGTGTACTTTTTGAACCTAATGAACTAATAGGCATAGAAAGTCTGACAAACAGATATTTATAAGTATTAGTCTTACTCAGCAAATATTCTGCTTCAAGCAAATGTGAAAAATGATTATAACAATCACTATTAAACTCATCTAATAAAATGCACACGTTCTCAAAACTTCACAGATCGCTTTATCAGCTAAAGCTTTTAGCAGATAAAAACTGTTAGCAGATGTCTTCAGCGACATACCTTCACAACTTTAACCCATAACTAATTTTAGAGAGCCGATCTAAAAAACCCATGGAGGGTAAAAAACGATAACAATAGGGCTTACCTGCAGCCATTTTGTTTCCCGTGTTTACGATCGCAGTAAAACTGTAATTGCAGCAGATCAAACGGACCGACAGGCTGACTTAACTGTATAGAATATTGTAACAATCATTCTGCAGTCTCAATTCAATAAAGAACACAATATTGAACTTAACGGCGAAGAAAATAAGGAAAATAAAACCCTTATTGATATGAAAATATAAGGTGGTGTTATAGATGCAACTGGTGCATTGGTAGAGGATTTTAAACTTAAATTCGTCAGTGTTAAGATCAATTATGCAGTTGATACAATTTGATGATTTTTGCAACATGATCGCAATGTGTGTGTGTCAATTCAGATTTAGATTTACATTTATCTGTGTAAAATTCAATTGTATCTGATGGTGTTAAAGTTTATAATTGGATGACGGATTTAGATCAAGCTGAAAGGAATGTAACTCGATTTTCTTAACAATTTTAAGTATTTGAAGACAATCATTTAAGTTGGAAGTACGACATGCGAAGGGAAATAAATAAACTGATTCGGACCAACCGAAGGGTGTCGACGCACTATTGAATTCCCTTTTTGTATACAAACGTTTTTGCTAAACGACGCGACGGTGACAAGTGGAGATATAATTATAAAATTATAAGTAACGATGTTATAGAAGTTTTTGTTAACAAGGATTAATTATTTTGATCCTTTACTTGCTTAACTTTAGAGAACAGATTTAACTAGTAAAATAATACAGTTATTCTGTTTACAATCATTTGTAGACCGGTAGTAGCATTGAAGATTATTTTATATTTACAAACAATAAATATATAGATCATGTTTCATAAAAATGTAAACTCGTTTGCAATGAAATTAACATCCACTAATGTTAATTTCATTGAATGTTTGTTTGATCATATGAATGAACGCGAACGAGGCAAAAAGAGTAAAAGGTTTTAGTTTGCACTTAAAATTCTGTAGTCTGCTGTATAGACCGTCAATATCCATTAGCATTAATGTTACTTGATTTTATTCTTTATTGAAGCAGGGATCAGCAGTTGCAATAATATAAACTGGTTAAATATCTTAAAAAATCTGCATGCAAATTATTTTTGGTAATTGCGAATTTCCAGTCCAATCTCTGCATTGTAATTGTTAATTAGGCCCCGTCCACAGCTTCAGGCGATACGACTTCAAGCAACACGCGCGCGCTTCTCCTGTTTCCGTCCCATAAGTTGCATTGCTCCGTAACTCGCGATTCTGTGACTCCTGGCATGCTGAGCTTCTTTCATTGCACTCTCATTTGTTTTATCCGAACTCGCTGGCACAAAATGCGTGTCGGCTAAACGTGCAGCTTGTGGACAAGAAGTAATGTCCTAGATTCCCCCATTATCTTTATAGGCCGTCTGAAAATAATACTTAGCACAGCTCTTAACACCAACTTCCCTTTTTATTTATAAAACTGATCCAAGGTTTATCTACAATAGCTGTAAACGAGCGAATATAGTGTCCAATTGTTTTCAATTTACGTTAAAAGTCACAAGAATTGTTTTGCACCATTATTTCATTAGAGCGTGCTAGAAATATTTCTGAGTCGATGTCATGGTTGGTGTAAAGATTGTCTTTGTTCCATTATGTGGTATACAATGATATAGACTTTTGCTACAGTGTGCAGTGGAAAGAATTACTGTTAACTTATTGGATTCATTGTGAATTGACTCATGTATGTATATTATTTCTGTTGCTTTACAAAGGAGTCCTCAAGCCTATTGAGACAGCTAAGCCATGTATAATTTTGGCAAAACGACAAAGTGCTTTTCTTTTTGCGGTAAAGGTTGCAGCTTGATCTCAACTCTGAATAAGTCTATGGAATTGAGAACTTCAATTGTTACTCTGTTGTTGTTGGCCTACATCGTGTCCCACTGCTGGGCAATGGCTTCCTTTTTCTCCTTCCATAACTCCATCCTGTGCGTTCTCTGGCCAGGTTCCCGCAAACATGACCAGACCGTCACTCCCCCTTCGCCGCAGTCGACCTCGACGGCGCGCAGCTCTGATCTTTCTCAGGCGCGTCCAGTGTGTGTCTTTGCCCATCTCTCCGGGTGAATCCATGTGACATGGCCTGCCCACCTATAACATTATCAAAGTATAATGTTCCCACTGCTGGAACGCAGGCCTCCTCTCTGTTAAACGAAGCTGGACGTAAATAGGTAATACAACAAGCGGGTCTATTGAGGGTATCTTTGAATTTTTGGTTCTAGGCCATTTCGGTATTCTCACTACGTTTTTAATTAGCGTTTTAAGAGCAGCAATGAATACAAATTATAATAATAATGACAGTCTGGGTTTGAACCCACGATCCGTAAGTCGCAGCTGTAACCGCAACCACTGCTATATGCTGATATTTATATCAATAAAAATACTTACCCAAAATAAAAGAACACAGTGTAATTACAAGATTAAAATTAAGTTTCTCTTCATTAACGTAAAAGCTGAAACTAAACAAGAAAAGAACAAGCAACTCATCTCAAGCTCAACAGGACACGAAACACATCGACTTCCACGAAAGCGAACAAAAATCTAATAGCTACAAACTGGCATAAGTCAATACATTAAACTTGTTAGTAAAAAAGTCACTGAAACATCTGCCAATATACTTTGCAGTCCATAAAACAAGAATCGTTCAGAAAGTATTAAAGATAAGGGTGAATGTGACAGCAAATATAAGTTTGTCATACGGTAACTGCCAATTACGTCTGATATCTGTGTAGTAGACGGAACGACGGCAAAACAATAACATAAAAGAATCGATATTGCGAGATACAAATGAATAATCTATAAATGCCTTTAAGACATTGATTGGTAGAGTAAGGAATGGTGTAGATAAGGATGAAAAACATTTTATTACGGACATAAGAACCATATTGCCTTGTGTTATTGTTGTTAAATAAAGCCACAAGCATTAATCTGTCATACTCATAAGAATTAGGTAAGAGTATTAACGAGATAACAGCTCAGTTAAAGCTGAACTTGCAGGACTTTCATAAATAACACCTTGGCGATGGGACGTTGCTATCTGACCTTCACAAGCCAGTACAGTAACCTATTCAGTAATACGGTACCCCTTGGTAAGACTGGTTGTCAGTCTTCGGCTACTGAAAACCTTCCTGTCACGACTGTCAAAGATCTACAAATGACAGTCAGGACCAACGGCTTAACTTGGTTTCCGAACTCGGTATTTAATGGGTAATCACCCCCACCCACGGAACAACCTAACCTAACGCAAGCGCGGCTTAAACTAAAGATCCACCTGAGCGGCTGTTATTATTTAACCACGGGGTCCGCAAACATCTTCTTGTTCATGGCTCCTTATTCCCATTCGCCACCTCTATCCCTTTCTAACTCTGTGCACAAAAGTTAATACGATCCAGTTATTAGCCGAATAATAACTCGACATATTCCATAGTCAGCCAGTTTTCTTCGATATCATCTCCTACTATTTTTATTTTATTCATAGGGACTGTCTCTTTATTCTTTTGTTTACTTCGTCCAGGATTCTCCGTCTGCTTTTAGTAATATGTGTGTTTTTGTTTTTTGTGCGAAACTTTCGTCAGCAAAGCGAAGGTTAGAAGGTAAATCATTGGGTGGATATGGATTGGGTGTCCTATTTTCGCTTCTTGTATCAAGAATTAGGTCATGTGAGGAAATTGTAGTTGGTGGACAATATTCGTCCAATATGTCTTAGTACTGGTGATTAGTGATCTTTTCGTTCGGAGGACGTGATAGCTTCTGCTAGTGTTGACTAGTAAGTCAAGTCTCCCTTTTCAGTGAGTCTCGTTTCGACCCTGCTAATTTGCTAATCAAATAACAGCATAAGTTATGAGGTAGGTATCATATATCTCGCGAGAAGAAGTAAAATAAGCCTCGTTTGTAGTACTGCAGTAGGTACCGATGAGGATTTTAGAAATATCTAGAAAGATTTTGATTGAAAAAAAAAAACATCCAAAGTACGGACATAAAAATTATCCTGAGTAGAACGGAACTGAACGGATTTCTATCGCTGAATGCGGACGTATCCAATTGGGTGGCGAAGTACTAGGAACCTAGCAATTCGCAATAGTTCATCTAGGTTTAAAGGTTTTCTTTGAACTGTATGTGCTTATGGTCTGATAACAAGACGCGGGAAAGTGATAGTGAAGTGACTTCGACTTAAAGGAATGGGTAGGTAACTACTGACATGGTTCGGTTAGGACTAATGCCTGCCGACGCTGTATGAGTAATGGGGTATTTACCTAACTTTTAAGTTCGCTAACTAAGATCATCTGAGTAGCCTTTTCCCTACTATGTTCAAATCAAATCATTTATTTCTTTGCAAACATGGGTAATAGGTGCATAGATGATTTTATGATGTGATTTTATGTGATGTGTGGTGTGTGTGGGTGTGTGCGTGATTTTGGGGTCGGCTTCCAGTCTAACCGGATGCAGCTGAATACCAGTATTTTACATTATCATTATATTAGTCACCAAAGTGCTTCGGAAAGCGATTTAAGCCGTTGGTCCCGGCTGTCAATTGTAGATCTTTCACAGTCGTTACAGGTAGTCAGTGGCCCAAAAGTTTGACAATCAGTCTTACCAAGGGGTATCGTATTACCCAGTACTAACTGGGTTGTGGAGTTCAGATAGGCAGTCCCTCCATGTAAAATACTGATATTGAGCTGCATCCGGTTAGACCGGAAGCCGACGTAAACCAACGTAGTTGCGAAAAGGCTAGGCAGAGGATGACGTATAGAAGTCTTATGTTCAGAGACGTGACGAGATGTAGATGAAGAGAATGCAAATAAAAATATGAGTGCAACAGACTGGTACTGTTCCACAAAAGATGGGGTACTTAATAACGTCTCCTGCATGTACTGTTGCTTGTTCACTACAGGAATTACTGATGGAGGCTACCGAAAGCGCCAAACTAGTAGCTCAGTTTTGGGCCGACAATTTAGATTGCCATCGTCACGCTAAGAAGAAGAAGTCCAAAAGAAAACTTCGGCAGAATTGCACCACACGAAGTTTCACCCAGACAGAAGTAGGCGTTAAAATTCCACAAAGCAACCATTCTTCATCCCCTGACTCACATCCATTCAAAATAGACTCTCATCTCAAACATATTATGACTCTACGGTTGGTTAATGGTTAATACGAGCGGTTTTACGGCGGCCTGGCAAGTAAGTATGGCTCGAATAATAACATGGTGTTCAGGTGAGCGGGCGTCGTTTACACTGAACTGATTTTTTTATTTAGGGATGGGATTGTGTCGATGTATTTCGGAAGAGTGATGTCGATGTTTTCTATGTAACTCTGGGGCTTTAGATAATTATGACGTGTCACAATTTATTTAAGAAACTGACTGTTAACATTAATAACATTATTTACAATTAAAAACGATTAAATAAACTAAACTAACAACAAACTATAAAAGGGCATCAAAATACTCAACGCCAGCCAGTGATTTCAGCTAATAATGTGCCCAAGAGACTGGCGGCGTTGCCACGTTGTATGGCAACACCTAGGCCCTGGCCAAGGTAAATGCCAGCCCTTGGGCCACGGGATGCGTCAAGGCGTTTAAAAGTTTCCTCAAAAAGGCTGTGAGCACTCGGACCGCACGGCCCCAGAGTTTCAACCCCAAATGGTCGAAAACACAGTTTCCACAAAGTTTACATATTTACGCGCGTTTGTGGTTCTCCGCATAATGTGCTCACTTCAGTGCTGGAACACAAGCCACCTCTCTATAAGAGGGGACGGGCCGTAAGTCATTGGGCGGAGCCAGTATGGGTTGGTAGACGTCACATATCTTCGAATTTTTGATTCAAGGATTTCCATTTCTTCAAGATGTTTTCTTTCATCGTTTTGAGAGTCAAGTTCAGTAATTCTATAAACATGCTTTACTACTTAGTACGCTTGATGTAATTATCATCACAATGACGATCACAATAATTATAACGATATTTAAGTGTCAGGTAGACGGCTGGACGTGTCTTCTTTCCTAAATATTAAGAACTCCAAGATTGGCATTATCTGTTTTTATAGTCAATTAAAAAGACCACCTATGGTTCTTCTTAATTATGTTCTTATACTTTTCTCTGGCAGTTTATCTTAACTGAAGTAACATTGAAATGACATATATGTGTACAGTATCTAATAAATAGTACATGCGCCTTTTCAATTTCCTTCGCTTACCGTTCACATGAAGTTGCAACATTTCATAATGTAAATTAGAAGCAGGTACCATTCTATACAGTCTATATTTTTGATATTATGCAAAACCTAGCCATAATGTTTATCGATATTTTATTACATGACATCTCGTTACTTCATTCCCGCTCGGAATTAACTCATAATGTCTATATTTATATCTTGTGAAGTTATAATATGTATGAGATATACTTGAGCATTGATTTTTTATTTAATTTACAAGAAATCGTAAATGTTCGTAGTAATTTGTAAGCATAGCTGTGTCCAGCTTACTATAAAATGTTCTCTTTGAATAACCATCTTGTTAAGACAACATAATTTCAGCCTTTAAAGGACTCAGGACTTAATCTACGGATTATGTCGATATTAATATTTCAATATCAATAAATTCCGAAACTAACATACAATTAAAATACTTTAGTCTTCAAACTCCAAAAAACATCGATAAAAATCCCCAACCTCGCGTTTCACAGCCCTACTCCTCTATTTATTTATCAAAATACTGGCTAGTATCAGCGGTCAATCATCGCAGTGTTTTCCCATCAATCAGTAGTTCAAACCAGACCCATCCGTCTTTATAAAACACAGAAGTAAACTTTAGAGTGTATATTGTACGTTTTTACTACCAATTAATATGTTTATCCCTATAAAACTATAGTAATTTACTACTATAATAAAAGTCACAGTGAATTTGGTTTGCGGAATTTTTAGCTTTTTTATTTTTTTCTTGGCGTTGATTGGTATGACCTTATTACTGGCACCTTTTTAGAAATGACGTGGAGTGACGTTGTTTTTTGGTTTTGCGAGGTTAGGATTTTGCGCGGGAATATAAGTAAATAATCTTACTTGTTAATTGTGAGGCTATTCATTCAGAGAAAATGTAGGATTGGAAACAATAGTTACGTACGTTTTATTTTCTACAAAAGTAAATTCAACGAAATGATTAAAACGAAGAGTTAAGTTAGGACCCTTTAAAATGTGAGGTAAATTTCATAAACCCTTTCTTGCGAAAAACGAAGCAAAGTCCTATCAAGTACGACTAATCAACTCAGAAAATGCGTAGTCTGCAATATACCTACCTCAATGTCTTTACGCGATTACGTCATCTTGTAACGAAAATCACATAACTTGAAATGCCCTGCTTTCCGTCACTCAATGACTCAAATACAACAATGTTTCTATTTCTATAAATATTAATACACAATCAGATTGTGATTTTAACGTCAAGACTTCATTGTTTACATTACACTGAAAAGTTGTAGTATAGACTAAACAATATTGATGTGTGGAAGATTGACCGGAGTGTGTTTACATACTAACTCAAATCCACACTCATTATCGACCTATGATTTTGTAGTGACGATTTCTATGAGTGATGACTGAGTGTGAAGAGAGTGAAATCATGTTGTTCTTTGTAAAATGGTTCATCATTCATCCTTCTGCAATCATCATCATCATCTGCATAATTTTTAACAACTGTGTTTGGGACGCCTTCTGGTTTAACCGGTTGCATCTGAATACTATAACTTTATTATATGTACATTCAATCTAATTGACCTTCACAACCTATTTTTTTTCCATCGCCTTTATTGTGTCCCACTGCTGGGCAAAGGCCTCTCCTTTCTCCGTCCAAAACCCTCTGTTTTGTGCAATTTCTGGCCACTATTGCCCCGCGAACATGATCAGATCGTCGCACTACCTTCGCCGCGGTCGACCTCGTCGGCGAACAACCTATACCGATCTTAATTTGTTTAGACTTCTTCTTTCATATCCCTACCAGCAGTCATCGTCGTGCTCACCCACTTTCTATAGCTACATATTTCCCACAATCCATCCGTGGTAGTTTTGACCGTTCTCCCTACCTCTGAAGCCATCAAAATTCCTACTCGATTATGTGCATCATTTCAGCGCTTCACGCAACCTTACAACGATATGACAACTGCTTTTACACAACGTCTCGATCACCAGCGCTTCTGACCGATCTTGCAGACAGCAATTGTATAAGCTTCAGGTCGCGTAGGTAGAGAGAGCTAGAGAAAAATAATAATCGATAAATTCGACCAAACCCAAGAACGCAATTATTAACCAAAATAGGCGTATCCAACCAATACTACAATCACCAACGTTACCCCTCAATGCCCATTATAATGTTCCACGTTCAAACAATAACCGTTCAGTCGGCCATGTTGTTTTCGATGACGTTTCGACGGCCGCCATCTTGCATCGGGTTGCATTTGAAATGAGAACAAAGCACTTCGAGTTTCCGCACAATGGAATGAAAGTGATATGGCGAGCGCTAATTCGAGGTTTGATTAGAGACCACACAAGATGGATGTCGATCATTTTAGGATGGTTAGGTACTGGTAGGTTTGTTTGAATTGTGTCATGCGATAGAGTGTTTATTTTGTTTTATTATTGTGAGAGTTCTTTGTTTCAGTAGGTTAAGTAAAATTGGGCGAGTAAAAACGCGGTATCTTCGCGCGACTCACAACAACGTGACATGCTTCAACACAAAACTTTCTGAAGCAAGTTTCTATGTTTATTACCTATGCATGTTTGTCCATTTTCATGCATTATGATTTTTAGTATATACTTACTCAAATAAGTATATACTAAAAATCGTTGAAAGAGTTTTCTCGTTTAGACTAAGTAGTTACTTACAAAACATTGAACAATAATTACCCTACCTACCTAACTTCCCTAAAAAGCTTTTAAAACTATTTTGATATTAATAAAACAACCGGTTTTTTATATTTGGATTAGGATTCCTAAAGTTCAGCTTTGGTCAAAAGCTACAGTTAATAATAAGAAGGTATAAGTATCTACAACAGTAAATAGTGCCAAGTGACGGCCCAGTGCGGATTAATACAGTATAAATATCACGAGTGATGTCCCTAAAGCGACTAGTAAACATGACTAATGTAGTGAATAATAGTGTTGTCAATGTATCGATAGGTTTACGATCGGATTAACTTGTTTAATTCTGTCGAAGGGCGCCTGGTGGGACCACCGTGGTTAGAAGTAATTAATTGCGTAGCGTGTTACGATGTAAAAGTCGTTGCTTACAAATATTGTTCACAAATATCGGAATGATTAAGTGCATTCGATTAACTTTCAATAATAATTCAATCAAGAGCTCAAAAATAATAATTATTGATTAAATGATCTGCCATTAAAATATTTTACAGATTCTTAACGCAAAAAGCAGTGTCCGATGCGATTTACCATTTGAAAAATAACAAACTTTCATAATTTAACCCCATTAAAGAAAGAATTTATAAAAATTCTGCCTTAGAGCCTTCGTTACAAAAGGAACCCATTGTGCAAAATTTCTTAGACCCAGCGGTTTACGTTGTGCGTTGAAGTGAATCACTCATCATAATAATTTTTTTTAGACTAAAATAGTTCAAGAGTTCCTGCTTTTGTATCTGATACTCTCTCCACACTTTATATGAAAGAAAAGAAACACGTTCTAACTTGAGAATTTTTCCAGAATAATAACAGACTCATTTCCAAAGAAAATTATCTACCATTCTTCGTATCATACCCCGAAGGGAACGAAAAACATCGTCTAAAGAACTAAAACTTTTAAAACTCCCTAAGTACCGTTCACACAAAAACATA
The DNA here is from genome assembly GCA_963082995.1 of Noctua comes. Taxonomy (NCBI): domain Eukaryota; kingdom Metazoa; phylum Arthropoda; class Insecta; order Lepidoptera; family Noctuidae; genus Noctua; species Noctua comes. The sequence goes on along the minus strand of OY720290.1, from coordinate 3,913,583 downwards.
ATTTAAGGCAAGTAAATTGGCGACTTCCTCTATTCTCTGTCTGCGTTCTAGACAACGTGCACCGGTATGAAGTTCTAGCAAAAGTTGGGTCGCATCACTAAAATCCGCAGGTTATTGTGGCACGTCCCTATCTGCGGTCACCGGCGGACATTATCCGCGCACCGGTGCGATATCCGCGCGACCGCCGTAATAAGAAGTCAATATTAGTTGGGCGGGCGGATTTGTATAGGTTGGAAAGTGTGGAGTGGGATTTATTTTGGGTAACTTCTAAATGATGGATCGACGACCTTAAAAAGATGAATGGGACTGGATGCGGAAGGCGGTGGACTTGGTGTTTTGGAGCAACTTGGGAGCGAGAGATCTATGTCCAGCTATGGACTGAGTAGAAGTTTTAAATGGATCTTTCCTTTTTTGTTTACGAAACAGATGGAGTCATAATAAAAGGTCATGCTTTTGTGCATTTTACAAAATTACTTTTTAGAAAACATTTTCTAAAAATTAGTGCCACAGAGTACGTAGTCCGCAATATACACATTCAGCAAAAATCGAGCTTGTTGTTTTTTAGGATTCTGTACCCTCGTGATCAAAAAGGGATGCCGTCTGTCCGTCTTTGTCATATGGCTGAATACTTTTACCGTTTAGTAGTCGCTGGACCGAGATAGTGTAATCCACGCTACCAATGCTACTAGGATAGGGCTATCCCCGGCCCACTGACTCTTCGTGCATACCGATCTAGAAATAACCTATTCACTCATATCATACCATAGCGATTCCCAGGGTGTAGCAATCCGGAAACACAGATCCTGCAAGAATTTCCATCTCCATAGTCATCAAGAAATAAAGAAGTTCCATCAGATAGTGTGTTCCACAAAAATCATCATCAACTTCTTCCGGCCCTTGTCCTATTCTACTTGGGGTCGGCGCCACGTTTTCTTCTTCCATTCTCCCCTGTCAGACGTCACGGCATCATTTACCTCCTTTCTCTTTCATATCATTCCTCACACAATCCATCCATCTTTTCTTTGGCCTTCCTCGCCCTCTCCATCCATCAACATTCATGTCCATCACTCTTTTAGTCACATGTGAGTGTTCCACAAAAATATTATACGTAAACAAAAGCCATTTCCACACTACCCACACCCCGACTCACCTCGAGGCACCCCGATAACAGGGCGAGTTTACACAGCGCCAATTAGACTCGCCCCGCGGCATCCTCCGCTGTTTTCACTGGCTAATTGTATCCCCGCTGCCGTGTGCACCGTACCTAGTCTGTTTACAGCGCGGTGTGTATTTAGCCTTATGATTTTGTGTACGGTTTGTGTAACATACGCCTTATTAGTCCTTAATTAATACACCTCTGGGGAGATGTAAGATTTTGTTTGTGTGTTGTCTTTAGAGATTTATTTTGAGACGTAATAATGTCTTGTAGTATCTTGTAAGATGATTATGTATTTGAGGGTTACCAAAAATTTACGGGTTATTTTTGGGAGAGCTAAATAATGATATAATTATTATTTATCCTATGCTTGTTCAACAATATTTTGGTATTACTATTAACGTCGCTTTTGGAGGATTTATCCCACATTTATCTATAGAGCTGAGTAAATAGACTCCATATTCAGAAAGATAAAATAAAAAGGACAACGGCAGAAAGATGATTCTCTTTTTTTCACAGCCAGAAGGCGTCGCGGCAGACCTCGTGGCGGGACGAGCTGGACAAAACCAACGACCAGTGGTCCACATTAGCCCTGGATCGAAACAACTGAAAGTCATGGGGAGAGGCTTTTGCCCAGCAGTGGTATGACGCAGGCTAACAGTATCAGTATCAGTTATCAGTAGTGCCTAACCTGGCATCAGAGTTTTAAGTCACCCATGGGCCTCTGACTTGGCTTTACACGCCGTCGATAAATATCTCTCAGGCATGCTGGTTTGGTTTCCTCACGACGTTTTCCGTCACCGAAGCAAGTGATGATACGCAAATGAATCCGAGAAATCAGAGGTAGGGTTAGAACTCGAGACCTATGTCTTCCCAGTCCGACGGTCACACTAGTGTAGGCTTAAAGGCTTAGCACGCACTGCGATGTCTGATCTGTTAGTGGATGTACCCAGTACTTATGGCGGCAGCGTTGTTTAAATTTTCTATTTCTTAATTTGAAAACCCACGCTACAACACACGCTACTCGCCAAAAATCAATGCACAATCAATGCACGCAGTGCGTGGTTGTATGCGGTTTTGCTTTTTCAGCTATTCCTAAACCGTTTGCGTTTAATCGCAGTGTGTGCTAAACCTAACTGGTTCAAGGTGATTCAAGAAGATAGAAAATTATACTTTTTTACTAAGTTAGATAATATTTAGATTGAGAATAGACATTGAACGACGCTCCTACTATTGGCTATGTTTCCTGTATTTTTTCCGCGGCACGTTTGTGGGTTCTTGACAACTTCTTCCATTTAACTTGTCTCCTACCAGGGGCAGGGGGACATACATTCACAGTATGACAGTAGTCCTCCAACGTGAACGTCTGAACGGTCTTGAGCGTTACACTTCATCTCACTCCACGTCCTTCTGATGCTCATCGCTTTTGACAACATTGTGTGACGCCAGATTTGTCTCACTCTTCTGTCAGGTCTGTTATTCTATAGGTGGTCTTTGTACACCTGAATAACCTGTGACGGTCAGTCTCACATTCTTGAAAGTCAAATTAAGTCAGCTGGCGAAACTTGATTCATCAATTTTAATATTCACAGCTACTATTGTTAGTCTCTGCATTATCTAAAGGTTCATCATCATCTGCCTAGCCATTTCCCAACTATGTTGGGGTTGGCTTCGAGTCTAACCGGACGCAACTGAATAACAGGATTTTACATGGAGCGACTGCCTGTCTGATCTCCACAACCTTCGTACTGGGTAATGCGCCCCTTACCCATTAACTATAGGTCGACTAGTAGAAAATGCTTGTGGTATTAAGTCCGCCTCTGTAGTACGTGCTTAAAGTGTTAAATCATCATCATAATCTTCCTGCCCTTGTCCCATGTTACTCGTGGTCGGCGCAATACGTTTTTTTCTTCCATTCTCCTCTGTCAACCACTCAACCGCCACGCTATCATTTACTCCTTTTTCTTTTATTCCATTCTCACACAGTCCATCCTGTCAATTCATCATTTCATTAGTTTTCCTCTCCTTCTCCATCCATCAGCATTTACATTAAATTGTTATATAAATATATGACTAAACCGAAATAAAATGATTTGATGTTTTTTTGGGTAGCCTAGTGTAGTTACTTTTTTTCCTATATTACTAAAACCTAAAGATCTTTATAATTGATTACAATCTAGCTTACACAGACTCATAAGCAATTTATAATTGTAAACTGTTATAAGTTTATGTCTAAAAATAGTGTCAATTGGCACTTTTACACAGTGTAGTTACTATGCGTTTAGAAAACCAGTTCATAACTTCTGCAAGTTTCGCTAGCTAATTCAATATGAACTTGTTGACAGAATCGAAAGCTTTCGAAGATTCCTTTAATAAGATAGTTTATAACAAGCCAAACCTAGTCAGAGCAGGTGAAGGAACATCTCTGGCGTCTACATTATCAACAATACAAATAGACAAGCGGAGTAATAGGCTAGTTCAAGTAAAGGCGCGTACACACTAGAATATTATCATCACGCCTGTTGTCTCCAAAGGGACAGGCAGAAGTGTATAGGCACCCATTTTTCACCAGTTAGGTATGAGTTCTAAAACCTAAAGGTAAAAAACCGGTCAAGCTAGCACTTGTCCGGTTTTTTACCTTTAGGTCTCTCTCTCTGTCAAGTCAGATCAGTACACAGCAGTGGCGAAGGTTCCTTAGAACTCGATTCCTACCAGCCCTTTAAAAAATGGCACAATCAGTATTCTACAGACAAATTATATAATCACATTAAAGATATGTACTCCAGCTTACCTCTTACAAAAATTGACCCTTCGCTACTGGTACACAGTGGTTGTATTTACGATTGCGCTAGTGTGCCATCAGGTCAACCTCCCCTAAATACCATCAGGAATTTAACACTCGCACACAACGGATTCCGTACAAGCTTGTATGGTGATGGTTTGTTCATCACGAAAATCAGGTCTTTGAAGAACAAATCCGTTTCGCAGTTTTTGCGTGAAGGACTAACAAACATCTATAGGTACATCCTCACAAACTTTCGCATTTATAATATTGTAATAGTTCTTAGCAAGATAAGATTGTCCAAAGCCACGTCTCTTCGATATATCAAAATCAAAATCAAAGCATTTATTTCAAGTAGGCCAGTTACAGGCACTTTTGAATTGTCGAAACAAAGACAACAATGAAATGTAGCTACAGTCTCAGTCGCAAGGCATAAAAACGTTGAAAGTACTGTAGTTGCCCATTCCCTAACGTAGATCTCTGTGGAGAAGAACGGGCAAGAAACTCCATGGACACTATTTTAAATCAGAATACTTTTACAAACCCTTGGTTACATCATTCATGTTGATGTGTACGTTAAAAGTGTCCATAGTAAAAACAATTCAAAAATAAAATAATCAATTCCAATAAGCCGTGGCAACCAAGAGATGACGAGTCACAACTGACAGCGCCCGTTCACGAACATGACGCATGTATCAGCACCATTCAACTCAACTATTTTGAAGGGAACTAAATGATCAGACACACGCGCCACCATCAGCGAGACATTTGAGTGAGTATGACATACTCCTAACCGCCAGGGCACATTCAAGTCAAGAAAAGGTTTCCAGGCCTGTAGGTATTAAGGCCTAAATAAATTGATTTCAGTCATCTTTGCTCCTCATAATCAAAATCTTACCTTAGTACCTACCTACCTCAATCACTTAATTAACCCCAAGAAATAGGTACCAAGGCACACTAGCCCTTACCACTCAAAGTGCATTATATTTGTCATAGTTTAGTACCCGCAGGCGGCACTTTTACACTTTATCTGTACGACAATATTTGCTTGTTCGCCCTTACTGTACACAAGGCATACCTTGGTTCAGTGGTGCTAAACCTGCGGTTGGGTCCGACGAGGTTTTGAACTTGTAGAGTGTAAAGTAAGATTTATAAATGATTCTTAGGTGGGTAGGTAGTTATCTACTGTCTGTGACTCTGTGATTGGTTGCTTTTACTGCTGCAATCATCAGGTAATCCATATGCCACTATTATAATTACTGGATGATGTTCACTGTGTAGGAAGGTACTTACGAACATTTAAAAAAAAAATTTGGAAGGTTTAAGGTTTTGAAGGTAGGACCTACACAGTAGTCAAAGTGACTGATGGGAGTCTCAACAGGAAAGTCCGTGCCAGGGCTTTACCTGCATCAATCCCCACTGGGCCCGTGCGGTACATTAATATTACCTTTAACACACTCACTCTCAAATGATAAGAAGCTTGAAGCCCTAGCAGTGGGTCCGTTGGAAGCTAATTATACAGTTCACAAAATATCAACGTCATACATTTCAAAATATATTTACATTTTTTTTAAATTTTGTTGTGCACAATGCAATGTGGGCTGTGCCGCTTTTGAAATTGGAAGTCCTAAAAATGTTGAGAGCCCCTGCCCCAATGCTTTCTATCATTGCCGTCATTATGACTAATAAATTGTAAACCCTTTATGGTTCCCGGTAAAGAAAATGTAACGCAGGGGCTTTCCACCTGTCAGTGTCGTAAACTACGACCAAAGGATATGCTTATATGTACCTGTTTGATAGAAGAATCATATTCAGATTAGGTATCTATAACATACCTACTGCAATCAGTTGAAAGTTATTGGGAAGATAAGGGGAATGATTATGATCTGCGATTGTGCATCAATATGACTGAAAGTTGCCTTTCATTAGTTTGATTTCTTTTTCAATAAGATAGGTTGAGCGCAAAGAATTGAAAGGTTTTAAAAGTCCGTAACTAAATGCAAGCTTAGCAGCGACATCTATCTATAATACTGGATACTATAATGCTTAGTATCCAATTATCATAGGTAGATGGCGCTTATTTAAAGTATTGCAAACGTTTTAACTTTCTCAGTAATCAATGTTCAGTTATTTTACCTTAGATTTTACATCGCTTAAAATAAATTTTATCTTCAAATCTTACCTAAATTTTATTCTCGTAGCAATGTTTACTGTTGTTGAGATTGCTGCCATTGACAAGCGACCGGCATCTGTAAAAACCGGTCAAGTACGAGTCGGACTCGCGCATGAAGGGTTCCGTACCATCGTGGTAGGGGTGAGCCCCCTTTTATTTCTTGTCTTAGCGGCAACAGAATCACACATTCTATGAAAATTCTATTACAGACCATGAGATACAGCCCGCTGACAGACGGACGGACAGCGGAAGCTTAGTAATAGGGTCCCGTTGGTTACCCTTCGGGTACGGAACCCTAAAAAACCAGTAGTGTTTAGTCTCATTGCATAACAGAGCACACATCACAGCGACTTATTTAAGTTTATTGCAGTTTTTAGTTCGAGGTAAAATAACTGTGAAAGTACTGTAATGTTTGCATACTTCATTTTATGAATAAGGTTCTATTCTCTGGGTCCAAAAAATAAATACGAAATTAATTATCACTCACTTTAATTATCACAAAACAACAGCAAATAACAACACTTCTCATCCCACAATGTACTTAAATACGTACTTAAGTTAGCTAACAACGTAACACAACAACTTTTTGTACATTTATTTACATTGACAACCTTCTTGGAGAAACTATAGAGCCAAAAGGAACACGAGAAAAGGACAAGACATAGGAGATGCTAAGGAAAGAATAAGACAGACTAATCGCATCTTGCATGATAAGTAATGTTGTGAATGCAAGTTGTCATTTTGACAGCTCGGAGTCTATCTCTCTCTGAAGGGTTTTTCTGTCTCGCTTCTTCCATGTCAAAACTTTTTCTCTTATATTGAACACGTTCGGATTATTTACATTACACAACAATCAACCCACCCCAGTCAGACCCCAATAATAAACGCCCACTTTTTCAAATCTGGAATCGGTATACGTAACTGTCAAATCTAGTGATAACTACGATTAGTTTTTACATTTTGGGCAACCAAACAAGGGATTTGACAGTCAGCTAACCAAAAAGAGAAGTAATGATTCGAGCGTAAATCAGGGTCCCTTATATTTATTATAATCAAATTGGCCCTCAGTTTGTTCTCCCTTTCCATTATGCTTTCGTTTTTTTTTTCACTCGATACTCGATACTGTCTTGTTATAGCCATTGTAGACAATCATACAAATTCCGCATTTGCTCACTAGTGAAGTAATGGCGCTAGGGTAGTGTAAGTTTATTTTCTATTGCCCAAAATAACTATTTTTTAAATAATACGATTCTAAAACTATTATAAAGAAAAAAAAATAACATAAATTCGTAATACTCTCGAAGTAGAAACAGAAAACCATTGATTGAGCTTTTCAAAAATATCGTCATTAAATCTGGAATGCAACAATACTGGCGATAATTTTAAAGGGACCACATAAAAAAGATGAATCTATACTCCGTTCATTATGGGTAAACATAGCAATACAAAAGAAATCAGTTAATATTTCCAGCCATTTCAGTTAGTTTTTATCTTGGTCAGTCCTGTTATAATTTATCTCTGATTCCACAACACTGTCAAAATCTCAGTGATCTTTATTGACACGTCTTTAGAAACTTTATTCTCGTTGCTATTGCTTTTACTAGGTCTTATTTGTCTATTGTTACAATCAAATTATTGAAGTAAACCCCAACACTACTAGCGCCATCTACCCACTCAATCTAGTACTATAACAGTATCGGTACTGACAGCGTCTGGTCAGCTTGTGTGATACAGGCCAGCTAATGCGTCCTGCAGAGCGCGTAGACATGGTAATGTTGACTTGTAGCCGCCTGCCTTCTCTGTCTCGTTCTCTGCTCTGTGTACGAAATGATAAATGTATCGGCAATTTTTCGTCTACTTTCGGACATGGGTCATCCTAACTGAATTATAATCATCGATGGAAAACCCAGATTTAAAACATGACAAGGTGCTTCCCGTCTGCTAGGTTATATGTCTAATTTTAATCAATTCCAGCCCATGGGTGATTCATAGTCGCCATTTAACTTACTGTCTACCCAAAGTCGTCGACTCTCTGAGCAACATAGACTGCCCTTTGGCAGTACAAAATTACTAAACCTAAGTAGAATAAGTCCTTTTTTAGTATCACCTGGCCCACCAGTAATGGAAGAAAATGCGTGTGTATTCCCTTCTATTGGTTAAATAAAAAGGCAAGACTGAACTACTGGGCATATCTCCATAAAAGAAACTGATTGTTTAACAACTAACCTGACATGTTGCAGATACCCGCATCTCACAATATCCTCAATAGAAGGCGCATCTGGTCCACACCGGTCTGGCACAATCGGTGCTTCATACTTGTACAGCGGTCCCTCTTCTATGAGCGGTAACGTTGGCTGTGTCGACACTCGGGTAAATTTTACACCCGTTGAGAATTGAGTTACCTGTGAAAGATAAAAACAAACAAAATTAGATGAAAATGAAATTTCTGATAACTCCTTAAATTCTTTTATTAGTTATGATTGTAAACTAAGCCTTATTCTTCTATTGATAGTGACCAGTCTTGTCCATATATTGTACTTACATTAAGCAAAAATGTTCAAAAAACAAAGATATGCCCTTGCCTATAATATGTATATTAATTAACTTTGTTTATGTGTATTTGGATTTTTTGGAATGAAAATCCTCATAGATACTCATGTGTTTGCACATACCCCTGACTGGTAAGCAACCATGATGCCTTACCAAGTGTGACAGACCCAGGCGGCAGATATCTCCCATAAAAGGGCGCCTGACTGGTCTAATGACAACACAGCTCGACTACTTCACCTACAATTCCCACACCCATGATTTGAAAGAGTGTGGAAATGAAAGGAACATACCTTTGGCAACGCAGGCAAGATCTCCTCTTGCTTACTGGCTTTATTCTGAGCAAAAGTGTTAAGTATTTCTTTGGCATCTCCTTCAGCAAACATCAGCTCATCAATCAAAGCCTCTTTCTCTCTAATCTTCTGTTTCTTAGCTTCCTGTTCTAAACGGTTCATTTCCTGTCTACGAAGTTCTTCCATTTGTTTCTCTATTTCTAGTATTTCTTCTAATTCTACTTCTTCTCTACCTGTAATGCGGATGTTAAATATTATGGAAAGCGTTAAACAAGGTAATAATAAACTTGCTTGCGGAGATTTTAGGTGTGATGTTAGTTTAGTAGTTGCAAGCGCTACTGGGGACACCTCAGCCTTACCCTTTGAAACTACAGGTGTAATGTTATGTTACTTACAAACAAATTATCTATGTTCTTCCAATTAGAACAAGAATGTTACTATACTAGTAATCTTGACCAACTAAACTGTAATAAATCTGGTTGGTCTATACTTCTAAAGTTTGTTTTTACAAATTATGTTGATTTTAGTGATATCAAGATTTTATTTAACCAATCAAGTCTTTGAAAGGGTTTTGTATCAATTTTATTTTGTATTCAGGGATTACAGGTTTATAATTTTACATAGTGTACTGTAAACAAGTGGCCAAGTATGTACAACCTCAAGTAGTAGTACTCAAGTACCTTTTTTTATTATTAGCCTATTCTGTCCCACTGCTAGGCAACGGCATCCCCCATTCCTTTCCTACTCTCCCGGTGTTTTGCCTTTTCTGGCCAATCAATCAGGAACAAATCCAAATCATCATGCCAGTGTTTTTTGGGCCTGCCTCGGTGACAATGACGCAAGTACCTATCTATTGTTATTGATTGACTTACCTATTTTAGCTTTATTCTTCATAATAAGTTCTTTATTATCTTTTTTGTACTGTTCTATGCGTTTATTAGTGCCAACAATATCTATATTATTAGTTAAATTGTAAACGATTGTTTCTATTTCTTCTAAATAGTCATTGTATTCACGTAATGAGGCAAAATCTTCCTCCTTTTTGTTGTAATCTTTGAGTACTCGTTTCCTGATATCTATTTCCTTCTCTACCATGGGGTCTTCAAATAACTGGACCCTGAAATTACTGCGACGTAGTGGGACATTGCAGTCGGGACAGGAACCGGACCCTAGAAGATAATCAATATTGGTATGTTACAAAAAACGAAAAACTTATTTCTATGTACTTCACATTTTAGCATTTAAGATAACTTGCATCATTTCTGGCAATATTGTGACATGGTAAAGTTAATTAATGTATCTTACCGCTTCCAATTTAAACTTTATTCGTGTCTAAGTTTACACACAAATGAAAGTGTGGTAAAGATTTTTGAAGATAAGACTTTTAAAACTCATTTAACATAGACTTGTATAGTGAATTCAATTGTAAATGAAAAGATTTATATCACAATAAATAGACTATTTACCTTTCAAAAACAGTAAATCAACACAGCTTTCACATAAAGCATGGCCACAAACGTTTACCATCAACTTCAGAGATGGATTTCTGTATTTCGTGGTTTTACAACGAGGACAAGCTTGGTCATCCATGTTCGTGTTATATTCGGGTCCTAAGTTCTGTAAACAATAGGTCGTTTTTAAGTTAAAATACAGCAGAATAACTTTAAAACATTTTCCGCCGAAACTCAAAAAAAGACAAGCGAATTTTTTTTTCAGTTTGACACATATAATGACACAAGTTATGACAAGTTTGACAGTTATTTTGTTGTCATTTGGCTATGGCTGAACAGCCACAGCCAGAATACTGGCTGTTCAGTTCTGAAAAGTTTGAGGAAAAATAAGTTTTGATTTATTAATTTATTTCATTATTGAGATTATTAGCTGACATACAGTTCATAACAAGTAGATTTATTTATTTCGGCTTCGAGTGTACTTTTAAGTGATGTTTATGTCATGTCAAACCTATTTCAAAACGTAGTGTGCCGTGTGCGTTCTCTATTTACCATTTCGGAATATCAGCCAATGATAAAAGCCAAAACAACTGATGTTAGCCAATGAAATCATAGCAAAGTTTTAATTAATTGACAACTCAATGATTTACTAAACTTGTTAAATTAGAACAAATACTTTTCTGTTCATCGAAAAGTTGTATTGTATTTGAATTTAATGTTTTACTTTCCATTTTTACGTAGTAAATAGCATAATTTTGCCCTCAAAACCTATAAAAAATATGAATTTAGCGATAAGGCAATCTTTTAGACTATGTGACAGATTTTTGTATAAAAGTTTACCCAAACAGATCCCTATAACCTCAACATGCCCTGTTATACAATTACGGCGAAATTATTGCGAGGAAAAGCTGGAGACTCGAAAATTGCCGCAACTGATGGAATTTCCGCCTATCGTGTGGCCTTCTTTCCTCAAATTTATAAAAAATTGGATGTTTGCGAATTTTATCATCAGACCGTATTTTGACCCGGAATTCAACTTGCATGAATTCATCGAAGGATCAAAACACGCAGTTCAGGTAATTATGTTTGCATCTACTTTTATAATGTTGCGTGAAAAATCATTTCACTAGACAAATACCTACTTCAAAAGCGCTACTTTTCCATTAAATAATAATATAGGTAGGTAGATAACAATAGATAGGTAGTAAACATCAGTAATATTATAATTCACATTTAAATTGTTTTATTATAAACTACTATATGGACCAACACCAGAACCAAATCAAACTTTAAAATCATTGCGAAATCCTATAAGTGCCAAAAAGGGCAAACTAAAAATAACTACCTACAAATTTAGAAAGTTTTCCTCGAAAATTCAATACACTTTAATAAGCAGCTCTCATAGTCAGAACAAAAATAAATTATGTTTGTTTGCTTTGATCATAAAATTTTTCATATAAAATGCTATTTTCTGTGCAGCCTATACTAGGATGAACCATCAGGTAATGAGGTGAGATAGTGGTTGAATTTGATCATTCAATATAAAAAAAAACAATGCAGTCTTCTCCTTTCCTCAGTCTTTTTGCATGTTCTGCAACCCCCATAGAGCAAAAAGATGCCTCGACAGCCACAGCTTGAGACAGCACTGTCAACACTTCTTACAAGCTTGTCCCTGTATATTTGCACTGTGATGTATACATTGAATAGAAACTGATGGTTTTGAACAGTGAAGATCACAGAAGTGGTGCTCAGTGCACTTTTGGCACTATGAATTTTATTAGTACTGCCATCTACATCATCATCATACATCACAGTTCATGCTAGACATAGGCCACTGTGGTTACTCTATTCCAACCTCTTTATATCATAGTTCTATTGCCATTAATATCTACCGTCAGGTTGTTTCAGATGGCTTACAAAGGAGTGATTTCAAGGCTCTTGATGGTCTGGTGGATAAGGAAGCCGTTGCTGTGTTAAAGTCTACCATCTCAAAGCTGTCTGTAACACAGAGGCAGATGCTGTCTATTGAGAAAGAAGATATCTTTTATGCTTTTCCTTACCAGGTAAGTTAGAAATAATTAAAGGATTTGGAATCAATGCAATTCAACGGTTTTTGTTCGGCGTCGGGCCTGTGCCAGGCTATAACCAATACACAAACCATTTGCCAGCCAGAAAGGTTTTATTTGACCTAGTAGATTAGACATGTTTTTAAACTGACATGTGTTATTAACACCATGGACCACCACCACCACGGTTGGTGTTTATCCATGATCATTTTGCTTGTAACAGAGCCGAAATATCGGGAAATCAAAGCAAATAGTAAACATGGTAAATATCCCGTTTTCAGTGTAAATGATAAGGCTAGTAGATTAGGTCACCAGCATGTGCCGTGCGTCTGGCTTTGTCCAGGAGTCAGACTTTACGCAGCCTTGCTGCAGCACCGGGCCGTACGCAAAGATGAACCGGCGGGCCGGGTAGAAACCGGTCGTGAATAAGAGCCCTTAGGCCTACAATACCAAAAATGTAAATAATGTCTATGAAATAAATCCGAAGCAGAAGTAATAAAAAAATAATTCTCAAATTGTTTGCAAATTATTATTAATACTAGAAACGGGATATTTACCATGTTTACTATTTTCTATGAGTTCCCGATATTTCGGCGCTGTTGCAAGCACCATGATCACGGATAAACTGAAGTTATTGCGGCTGGGTGTTTATAAGCAGACAAATCGGTCTACCCTCTTTTGTTAGTTTTTTTGCACTCAGTACCGCTACCACTGTCACTAGCAACGATTCTGCTCCCGTCACACGAAACTCACTGTGTCCGCTCGCGAACTTTTTCCCTTTTTCTTTGTTTTTATATCCCGTTTCTAGTATTAATAGTAATGTTAGTGACCACGATAGTTCATAATCTTGTTTGCAAATCATCAGCCAACTTCCAGCCAATTTTCACGTTTCCCATATTTTTATAGAATTTCAGTACCAACTAACATTACTTTCAGGTTGGTGTAATGTTTGACGATGCTGACAAACGCTGGGTTGAAATAACTATGTGCTACCATGTATTCAGAGGACTGAAAAATTTAAAAGAAGCTGGCGATCTTCCTACTCTTACTGTTGGGTAGGTTTACTTTCTTTCCTAAACATCACATTAATTATGGCTGGCATAGGGGGCTTATTGTCCTCCAGTGCCCACATAAACAGCTGATTGATTTATTGGCCTTTCTCCTTACAAACCTCTCCATGTTGTACATTCTCTGGCCATTTTTGGCATGCCAACAAGATTAGAGTGTCACACCAACGTTGCCCATCTCATCACACTGATAACCATCAGGTGTACAGTGAGGGACTGCTTTGCCCAATTCTACGTGTTCTTGCGTAGAGAAATTCATTGGTCATAATTATACTATTGATGTTCTACATCCATTCGAATCCCATTACACTATTGCATGTATTTGACTATGAGTTCACTGACGGTTAACCACTTTTAAACCTTATTACTTAGGGCATAAGGGTGAAAGTCAGTGAACTCAGTAGTACCTGTAAAAATTAGGGCTGCTCAAGGACGCCTTTTGACCCCTTGTCCTTCATTTTTTTGATGTCATTAGTATAAAATTAAGATTATATTTTGTAAACAAACAACTACATCATTTTATCAGTTAGCCAAAGACTAATTTTAGCAACAGATAAGCTTTTTAAACTACAGCACTATAGCAGGTTTAATTATGTAAGTAAAATAATAATATTATTATTGCAACCATATGATAACATAAGAAAGAACAATAATAGATTTGTTTAATTAAATGAAGCATACACTTTTGAACAGAATTCTTTACTCTTCACACGAAACACATACACAACACGAAAGTTTGTATGTGTGCAACTCCTTCATGCTGAAACAGCTGGACGGATTTGGATGAAATTTTGTACACTGATAGAAAATGTCATGAAAAACTCATAGGCTCCGTACACGGCGTTTATCTGTACGATATTGTACTGTATAATTTTGGGATTACAAAACAGTACTTCTACAGGATATGCCCCACCTCCTTTCTTGCCTATCTTGTACAACCACCTGCACCTTAAATGATTTAAACGAAGCCAACGACAGAGCTGTGCAGGTGGCAATATACTGGTCGGGTATTATTTGAGTCTATTGACACGCAAAGTTGAAGTAACAGTATCATACAGCATTTCTTTTTAACCGAGAAACTTGGGAATGTAATTGATTTTCCCAGGCTGCCCTGACGCCGCACCTTAATCCCAACTTTTACGCTAAAATATCGTGTGTGAATGGCCAAAATTAACTCGGACAAAGCTGCGGGCAAAAGCTAGTTATTCACATAAATACTAATGATTTGTTACATTTCTCTTATTTTCAGCGTACAACCGGAATATCAAGACAAGATATTCATACTAAACTACAGATTTATAAGAGAGTTCACTAAGGGTGTAGAAGACAGTTGGTGGGTGAACATTGTGAACCACTTCCAGCCCCACTCGTTAATAAAGAAATAATATTTTTGATGTTCTAACTTTACAATATGAAGCTTCAGACAGTGTAAAATAAATGCAGTTGAATTGTTTGTAGTGTTCTTTTATTAAAAAAAATACTGAGAGATGTACATATTATTTTAAAGTTATTTAGTTTTGTGGATCTGGCAAGCAACCATATGGCTGTCTCGGTCGCACGAACGCTGTGACCGCCACTGTGAGAGGTAGACAGCAATGCTCACTAGCACATTATTCTTATAGACTATTCTTAAAACTAAATGCGAGCCCTTAAGGGCAGATATGATATTAGAGGGTCTTTTTATAAAAGATCACAATAACATTAGCACCACATTTTCTTAAAATACTACTACTACTTAAAATACTGTGCAGTACTCTTTAAAATCTTGTATTGCTTCTCGCAAGTTATTTAACAGCGTCTCTGTATCGCCTGAAAAAAGAAATAAAAAATAAATCAGTATACCATTCAAAAGAGTGCCCAATATAATAGGTTAGGTCCGAATGGATAATTTGGACCTTGAGAGCATACGGTGCGTTGCGGCGGCGCGCGGCGGCACGGTAAAATTTCGCCGCATTGGTCGGCACACGGACGTTGCAGCATCACGGCGTTGCTACGGCGCCGTAGCGACGCTTCGACTTCGTATACGAACAGAGGTTTTACGACATTAACAACTAAGCGGTACCGCTCCGGCGTCGCAACGCATACACCACTCCCCGCCTCGTCTCGCTGGTAGTATTTCCGGTGTGCGTGCGGCGCGGCGCGGCGCGGCGTACGGCTTCTTGTGACATACCTGCCATGGATTTTTGTATGCAGGACGCCGCAAGGAACCGTGTGCCTAGGCTCTGACAATGTCCAAACTGCGTTCGCGATTTAGTTTTCAAGCATGAAAACAAGTGATTTTTTTGACAATCAGCAAAGTAGAGCATTTTAATGACTTCTCTGTAGTAGTAATGATCATTCTAAAAACAACTTAATTTACACTGACATACAGTTGATATTCGTTTATGGGGAAATCATTTTCAAATGAATAGATTTTAGTCGAATTTAGGGCACTTTTTTACCTGTCGTAGGATCATAGAGAGATCTCTTCTCAACACCACACTGCACTTTGATGGGTCTTTGCTTCTTCAACGAGTTTTCAACATCTGAAACAGAAGTAAAATTGTCCAAGTTATTTCCAGATTTTAAATTATAAAATTGACTAAAACTTAGGCTTTTTTCTAGTAGATATAAATATAAGGAAAAATAATAATTATAAACTGCATATTAAATTCAATCTGTATCTTCATGAACCATATCCAGCAAACTGCTAACATCAAAATCATCATCCAGCTGCATTGACATACTGACTGGCCCCCTACCCTTTTTGAGTATTTTGCAAAGAAAGGTGACTCTAATGCCATTAACATATGGTTTAAATTGCAATAATGCAGGAGTGTCCATAATACATACCCAAAAATCTTACCTTCATGAACTTTATCCAGCAAACTGCTGACATCCAAATCATCGTCCAGCCTCGCACACAAAGCATTGACATACTGACTGGCTCCTGGCACAATCTTGTCAGTATCTCCAGTCTTCAACTCATAGGTCTCATCCGTATTGATGGTAGTAGAACATTCTATCTGTAGCACTTCGTAGGCTGCTTGTGAAGACTGCGTTGAGTAGGTTATGAGTAAGTTTTTGTGGGCAGTGTAGTCTTCTACTGTGTGGATGGCTGTGTAGATTTGGGGATTTGTTTCTCTGGAAAGTTGTGTCAGATAATTAGTAGGTGTGCTACGGAGACCCAGTTAGGAACTGCATTAATTGGGTACCCATCACATAAACCATAATCATAGGGAGAGATGACTGGCCACATAAATAATATAGGGAGTAGCTAAATTGGTTTGTGATATTTTTTTTGTATATTGGGTTGGTGTTTACAACACCATGTTCGAGGCAAATATATGGGTGAAGCTTTTTAACTGAAACAAAATGAAAAAGAAAAAACATAACTAAGGATCTTGGTTCTAACCAAATTAAAATTTTGGGCACTTATTTCATTAAACTTATACTGTCACTTACGGGATATCTTGCGCCATGATCGCGGTCGCGATCATCGGAAATATCGGGAGCTTAAAATAATGTACAATCACGGAAGATATCCCGTAAGTGACAGTATATGTTTAGTTGTAAACCGTGAAAGCTTAAAACAGGACTTATTTCATTGTTCCGATTCTGCACTGAATGTAATAAGCTATTCTAATTTGCGTAAATTATGGTTTAGCCAAACCCGTAGCACTGACAAAAAGACCAACTGAAGGCACCAGACTCAGACAGATACTTAAGTAGATTCAAGATTCTTTATTTTGCATGAAATATGGTACATGATGGTCTTATAAAATAAAAGGTTTCCCACATTTCGCTGACCTCCTTCAGCATGCAAACTTAAAATACCTAACACAATGTACTCTTGGTTTAGGTACCTAGTACTAGTTAAAAATTTAACAAAATGTAATAAAATTAGACAAAAAATAACAAATCAATAAAATAGGAACAAAAGCTACTTAACCATTACAAATGGGTTTATAAGTCAAAAACGGGATCCTGCCGTTTTGCCGAAAAGATTTTGCCAAAATTTCATTACCCAAACAAATTTTAGCAACCTTTTTTTATACCATTGCAATATTTCGAATGATTTTAGTAGGTACGCATATTTTTATTTGGTCAAATTTTTACTTGACAAAATATTACCAAGTATAATGTCATTATGGCATTTGGTCTTTAATCAAATGATTTATTACAGCAAACAATCTTCAGACAATAAACGTTTGGTGAAATACTTTGTTAAGACAAAAAATATTAAGGCAAAAATAAGATGTTTGCCTTAATAAGCGAAGCGAGCAGTGCCGCGGCAGCGGCCGGCGAGTGCCAGAAACGACTTGCATTAATAGAAAAAAGAGATTGTTTTTAGTAAGTTACCCGGAACTCAACTATTTAGATTAGGTTAATGTCTTCTTTAAACAAAATGGGTAGGTTAGGTTAGGTTAAAACTGTGACCTCCTACGCACGAGCCGAGCGAGCGCACAGTGTATAATTTCGCCTCAAAAGCGGACATCCTCGTTTTATATGCTATTTAGAAAGGTATTAATCGAACAAATCTCCTAGTAAAACTCCGGTGTCGTTATCTATAATAGTTGTCGAAAAATTTTGAAAATCGAGAAAAGACCATAGAAAACATAGAAACATTTTATTTCCGTATTTAATCATTTTTTCCATTGGATGTTTTTTGGTTATGATTCAAACATATTTTAGGCACCTATTTATATTAAAAAAGTTAAAAAATCTCGTCTGGTTTGGGCGAAAATATTTTTTTTCTGTTATTTAGTTTATATTTTTTTCTGACATGTCCTGCAATATTAGCATTTTTTTTAAATGCCAAATTATTAGTTGATGTAACCATTACTTCGACAAAAAAAACTAGACGCTTTAAACATAGGACTTCGGAGATATTAAATTTTAAAATTTCAAGTTAGGGTTGTCACTCAAGTCTATGGTTACTTCAGTGATGTTCGTTAAATTTGTTTAACGAACATCACTGAAGTAAAGATCGTGAGCATCACACACGCAAGCTGGATCGAAAAACAACTATAACAGACTTATTTCACCGAGGACTTGAATCATCTGATCCATATTTATCAACTATAATATCCCACAGTAAAAGACGCAAACCGAAAAAACCTTTGCCCCCAAAAGTTCTTTCTCTGTTGGAAGTGACAATGGACAATGTGCGTTATTACTCACCGGATTCTAATTTCGAATTTGAAGAAGTGGAGCTGACTTCAGACGAAATCCTCATTATTTCAGATTTATTGAAGATAACCCGTAAACTCTCATTTCAACTTTTTTTGTTTATGTCTATATACCAAATAAGTCCAGTTTATTTCTCCCTTTTCTTTCAAAAACTCAAAATTTATCTTGAGGAGGTTCAATATTTAAAAAAATGTTTCTAATAGATATTGTGTGATTTTTCATACATTTTTCCATGAGTTTACTTAATTATACCTAAATAACATAATTAAGTAAACTCATGCTTGACAACCCTATTTCCATAGAAATTGATGAAAAACTTAGAAACTTTATAGCTCTGAAGTCCTCTACGTAAAATGTTCCATTTTTTTACTATAAAAAGCTACATAACTGGAGTGTATTTCGTTGGTAAAAAAAAATGCTAATGTCATTTAGAAAATTTTATATAATTTATTTTCTAATATTTAGAAAATAATTTTTAACTCGCATTCCAGGGAAACTAAAGACTTGTAATTTATACACGACATTATAAATACAATTTTCAATTCATGGTTAATTTTAAATAAGGTGAGCGTTTGTTATTTTGGGAAATATCTACAAAAAAAGATTTTGACGAAGTTCATTGACCTTTCAAAAAAACTATCGTAACTTTAAAATTAAGGAATATATTTAAACCGGTGTTTCATATTATACTGTATAACAGTTATATCCATCGGAATCAGCTATAAAAAGAGGATGTCCGCTTTTGAGGCGAAATTACACACTGTGGAGCGTAGCGAGCGGTGCCGCGGCAGCGGCCGGCGAGTGCCAGAAACGACTTGCATTAATAGAAAAAAGAGATTGTTTTTAGTAGGTTACCCGGAACTGAACTATTTAGATTAGAATAATTACTTAAAGAAAAAAAGAAAAAACAAGTACCTTTGTGCTCTTCTATTTTAATGTAATCTCTTATTATGTGTTTTGTGTGTACATAAATAAATAAATAAAATAAATAAATAAATAAAAAAAAAAAAAAAAAAAAAAAAAATTTAAATAAAAAAATGGTTATTATTATATATTTGGCTTATTTGATTTTGCGTAAAAACGGTTATTCCAACTGAAATATTTGACTAAATAAAAAATGTTAAAAGTACTAGTTGGTAAACAAGTTATAGTTTCAACGTTCACTTCCCAAACATTAGGTTTGCATTACAATTTTTTGTGAATAGATTTTTTGCTAAGCAATAATTTGGCAAATGAAATTATGCGAAAAATTTTTTGGGAAGTGAAAATTTGTCAAATTCCTTTCGGTCAAACAAGGGAGACCCGTCAAAAACACATTAATTTTATGGAACACGTTATTAAAGAGTTATTTCTTCAGTTTCATTTTGAAATAATTAATTATAGTATTTTTATGAAAGAAGTATGACTGCTTCCACTTTGCCTCTCGCTTGACTTTCGCACTTTGCTCCTTTAGAAATTCACAAAATAGTTACCTGTCTAAATAAACTCTGCACATATCCATAATAAGTATTCCTAGTTCAGGCTTGCATCTCGCCATTTCATTTAATACAAAGTTTTCAGTCACACAGTGGTCCAACCTGATGTTTTCTGCAGGACAGTCTATTCCTAACATACATTTTGTGTTGCAAAGTTGGCAACCATGACCAGCATAGAAGAAAAAACCTGGAAACAATATTAATTGTTAAACATTCAGTACTATATGTAACCACTCCTAATTATACAAGTTTAATAGAAAGGCAGGGACCACACTTATCAATAAGGAACCTTTGCGATACTGCTCTGCATGGAAGCTTTATGTGCTTCAATCAGCGCCAAATGTTTTCATTCGTATAAAATTATGCACACACAGAGACACAAACTTTATTACAGTTTTTTTTTTATCATACCAGTTAAAAAAAACCAGGAAAATAATTGATAAAATTATAATGCAATTGAAGTTGACAGTTTATGTGCGTTACACTGGGTTGTCCCATGTTTTCATTAAAATAAATTAAGTTATATTCTATAATACTGCCTAACCTTCTTATACATACAAGAGAAACTTTTGATATCATCAGGACACAAACAAGCAGGTAATAAGGTCATTTTTTCTCCTGCCCTATCCCAATTTATTTGGTGTTTATTTATTTTTATTTTATGGCGTTGGCGCAGCATTGTGTCATCATCTCAGTAGTCACACTCTTTCTATAGACCAACCGCTTTAATGAGTCCTCTGCCTTGCCCATCAAAGGCACATTAAGCATTACATTAAGCGTCCACAAAATCCTAACAATATTCCACAGGTTATTTGCTTTAAAAAATCATAGGTATAACGATACTAATTGAACAAATATTTGTGATCAACCTTCAAAATATTCCATTTAAAATTATACCTTCACGAGGACTCATTAAAGTGGTTGGTCTATAGCCATTATCATCTTCCACACAGTCCATCTTTCGTTTTTTTAGTATTTCCCTTATTCTCATGGCCATCTTAGTACTCAAAACTTCTAACATCAGGCAATAAGGTAGTAAATATTAATACTTACAATAAGAATTCTCTTCCAGCAAATAAAAGATCTTTGTCAGAATGGTTTTCAAAGTCCTACTTGTGCTGTTCTTTATTTTGATGGCAATGAAGCCTTTATTCTTCAAATGAGAAGCTAATGAATCACAGTCTATAGATGGGGTGGCTAGTTTAGACAATTGAGTGTATTTTTCATTGGCTACGAGTATGGCCACTTTGGACTGCGGTTTGTAGTAAGTGGTTATGGTTTTAACATTGTAGGACTCTGTCAAAAGCAGCTTGTAATGTTTAGCGGAAAGACCAGAGCGGTCTAATGCTTTTATTAGTGTTTCACCTGGTTTCTTGGAGTCACTCAGTGGTATCCTGAAAATTTTAAAGATTTCTATGGTAAAGAAGCTTATCAAGTGTTATATTTTGTAGTACATAGCTATGTGAAAAAAGGAACTTACGATTGTATTTTAAAATTCACCTTCGCTAGTGTTGCTATTATTTCACACTGATGTAAACTTAACTCTAAAGCATTTTGGTATTCTCTATACGACAAATTTTGTAGTAAAGACATTTTTTATGTTATTGTAACTGAAATGAAAACATAAACAAAAACTGACTTCGCAAATAACAATGACAACTGACAACCAATAACCATAGCTACCAGACCAAAACAGGTGTTTTCAGTGCTGCCAATAAAAAATTCTCGATTCCCCGCGTCAGTGCTGCCAATTCCCCGAAATTCCCCGCTTCTTTTTTTTATAAAAACGCTGTTTTATACAAAATTTGTTTAATCTTATTTCTTGCGGAACAAGGGCAGCTCTCAAGAAAACCGTATTACACACCTCGAACGCGAAGCGGAGAGGTAGTGCTTTACAGTCGACAAACTCTAATTCTGGGTTCCGGTTAACTTATGCTGAACATGCAACTTACCTGTTTTTTAACAGTAGCTGCACTTTTTAACCACTCTTCCATAATTTTATTGAAAATTTCAACCGTTCGCAACAATTAAAAAAAAACGACAACTATGAACAATTGAATTGATGTAGAAATGGAGGCGTTCAGAAATACATAATCGTGTTCAAATGACAGTTGAGCAGGCATTTGAGTGGTGTTGCCATTTAAACTTATGTTAGTAATGTCGATAAAATAGTTTTAGCCAACCGAAAAATTGGCCTGGATTCCCCGAAATTCCCTGATTTTTGCAATTCCCCGCGCTAACCCTCAATTCCCCGCAAATCGGGGATTTTCCCCGCGATTGGCAGCACTGCAAATGGACAAGAAACAACATTCTTTTTAACTTTTTTGTTTTAGCAACACTCTATTTTCTGTCAAATTGTAATTTACTCCGATAATTTTAATTTTAATTTAATTTCCTTGAATTTACTCAGGACCTGTATAGTGTATTATCTATGGTAGAAACATAGCAGCAGCCAGGACCAGCAGGCGTCGTCGTCACTCGACGTCGGGCGGTTTTGTCACGGGGCGCTGCCTGGCATCGGTGGACGTTTGCTGCACGAACGCCGTGCGATCGACCAATAGGAATACGGAATCAACGCGCCACCTCTGGGTACCAATCGGTGAAGATCGATGTGGCGCGATGTTGGATTACCTACTAGGTGTGGAGGTTTTTGCCGCGGGATTTTTAGTTAGTTCTTTTTGAAATCGCGACTTATCAAGTGCCTAAGTAGATCTAGTAGTAAAGTAAATAAATTATAATAGTGCAGGATATTCTAATTTTTTAAATCACTATTAATTATTTTTAAATTAATTTTTTTTTTAAATCATTGGATATTTATTCGTATTTAACGTGCCATTCGCAGCTATGAGCAAATAATTTGTACTTTTCTTTGTGATAGCTTTATTTTAACTTAGTTTTATTTGAAATGTGTGATTGATTTACTGGTAAAATTATAGTGTGCGTTACGATTGCTCCGCGAAGTTATCAAAACAGAAAAAAACTTCGCCAAAACATTTGTCGAAATTTGTCAATATCGAAGGGTGCAAACCAAAAATTTGTCAAAGTAGAAATAAAGAAGTAATAGTGGTTTTAAGTTGGCCGCGCGAACGTAACGTGGAGGATTGCGCGGCCATGGAGATCTCAGCAACTACTTGGGTTAGAGACCTAATTCTTTTTGTCAATAGAAGAGTGAATTTGTCAAAAATTGACGAAAAAAGAATGATAAACCCTGGATCAATATTTTAGGAAATATTCACCTCGGAAGTTATGGCAGCGCAATCCTCCACTTGTTGTTTCTTTAAACCTAAGACTTCATACAATAAAACTATAACAAGAAGAAAGGTCTTAATTTGTCAAAACTAATGAAAGCAATAAATACTACTAAAGTTTAGTTAAACAGAAGAAGAAGAAGTTTTCTTCCCCCTTTGAATTAATTAAAGTAATATGAACTCTATGCGTTTGAGATAAGTTCATTTTCAAACGGTTTTTTGATATCAAAATCTTGTTCGTACTCATTCCAGTTAGTATATAATTTCCTTGCTCCTCTCAGCTTCGCTCATCTCCGCTTTGCTGGAGTCCGGACCTCAGAGTAATCGCGTTATGTTGTTTCTATAATTCACTACAGCAATGAGCTTCATGCTAACTCATATTTTGATGTGGCAGTAAAACCCAAACTAAACCAATAATTTTTAATTTTTAGAAATTAAATTCATAAATAAATATAACTACGTAAAAACGTCCGTCACGATTCGTCTTCATCCGAGGACGAATCGAATACATCTCGCGGGTTAACGAGGAATGGGTTTATGGAGCGCTGCGTGACCTGTGGTGAGCATGTGAGCGTCTCCAAGTCACTTACCACGCTGCTGCAGGGGCTGCTCAGCGTGTGTGAATTCTGTAATCGAATAAATACCTTCTTTGAATGAAAAATAAGGAAGACATATGCTGCGTGGTCCCCAAATAATTAAATTGAGATGAGCGCTGAAGAATGATGAATAATGTCTTTGAATGCGCTTTGCATGCCGCATAGCTGTATTATATAATCGGTAAATGGGGCTTAAATATTTCTAATCTGTTTTCCAGACAGACTTGCCTCACATAGACAAGTCTGTCTTAATACTAAAACGAAACTGTTTTGCATACGACACGTCGCGCACCTAAAACGAAACTGTTTTGTCTACTACGACGACGTGGCGCACACCGTTCAATTCTTTCTCAGTATCAAAATGGACTCCATCGATACTGTTCTAGTTCTCGTAAGCATCCGTTACGCGCGTACTTGCAAAACGACGAAGACGTAAATATTGGGTGCATCCCATATTAGTGAAAGACTGATAACTACAAGAGAAAAGATAAGTCGCTAGACTGTTTTGTCGTTGATGTGCGCGCCCGCATACATACAAAAGGGAAGCCGACAATCGTTAGTCTGACTTGTCGCAGTGCAGTTCTTGTAGGTATTAAACAATTTTGTCTATGAGACGTTTTGTTTGAAGTTTGCGCGGCTTCATACTTTCTGTGAAGCAATAGTCTGTCACTCAAGTGTGCGCTCATCCTAACTAAGTGTATGCGACATGTCTAGAAGCGAGGGATTCATAAAATCTAAATTAGTATTTCAAAAGCTCATTCCAAACTTCGAGACGGAAAAGGATTTTTACTACAAAAAATAACGTTTTTTGTTTTTGTTTCACTTTCTGAAGCTGTATTTTTTTCTTAAATTAGGTAATGTTTTTATTAAATAAAATGTAGTTTTATTTAATCTTTACAATATTTCATATTTAGTTATCATTTTATTTAAAGAGTGTACGATAGGAAGTGTCGATAAAAACTTAAAAGGCGAAATTTCAAATCTCTGGCGGGGGCTCAACCACTCAAGCTAGAACTTCCAAATTAAGTGGTGTTATTCGTTTTTTTACAAAGCAACTTCTCCCTGGTATTACAATCCGAAATTCGTTCATACAAAAGTGTTCCACCGTAATGTATATTGCTCTTACATATTCTATTAGAAAACAGCAAACAAGATAGCTCTTACTTTTTTATTAGGGTTCGTTACGGTAGAAACTTCTAATGTAGTAGATTCTTCGCGATGCGAATTCACCGTGTCGCCCATTTGCCGTTCAATCATTCCCAGTTTCTGGAAATAAGACTATAACGATAAAATTATATCTATTTATTTTTGTAAATTGGTTATAAAAAAACACCTTAACACGTTACAAATAACAAACTCGGAGTCTGATAATAAGATCCTACATGTAAAATGAACTGCTGGGCGTACAACCTATTCAAACTGTGTTGTATTGTAGTCCTCATTTGGGGTTCAGTACCGACGCAAGTTTCCTTATAAAATGTGTCCGAATATATCACAACATAAATTGTGTTCTTTTAAAGCTCCCCGAAGACGACCTAGTTCAACACAATTAACTTGCAAGCACCTCTTACCATGTCCGCATCCACTCGCTTCAAGTCCCGCAAAAGATGCGCGGACTTAGTCGTCTTATTGACCTTCATTTTGTCTGCCATTGTGTGCGAACTCTGCGTTCGTTTCGGCCTTATATTGATTCGTAATTCTTCATTGTATGATGGTTCTTCCACTTCCTCGATGACCTCGATTGGCTTTGGCTCTCCACATGTATTCTCTAGTACATTCTCGTTGTTTGACGCAGATTCATTCGGTGCTCCGGGAACACATTGCCTGGGGAATATCAATAAGATTTAATAGTAATCCTACTCAAAATATAATAAATAAATATGGGATTATTAGTACGGTACTATTATTGCCACATTGCGACACTAATTTCGAGTTCAAATTTTAAACCTGAAATGAGTGTATTTTTGGGTTTTAATTTCCATGAATTCTTGGATCTCAATACCAGTCCGGATTTCAAAGAATTCTTGTAGTTTGTGTATACCTTCGTCCTTCTTTGTTTGCGTAAAACTTCTTTTCGTTTAGGAAATTAGATGAAAAGAAAATGTGGTCGTGGTTAATTTAGTCTGGTACCGGGATCGGTGGAGACAAACCCGAAAAAAAAGGAGCCTCCTTGATAAAAGTTTCACACCCTGGCGACGCCCATGAGAGGCATGAGAAGAAATAAAGATGCAGAGAGAGAGACAAGATAAACTAACCCTTTAGCTCCCCCGGGGCACTGGTTATTGTTTATAAACTTGTAAATATCTTTGATGAACTCCTGGAGGTAAGATAACGTGTCCTGGTCGAGAGAAATAGGATTCTCCAAACCAGTACTACTTGATAAATCAACAGACGCGCTTGTTTCCAAAGAGTGTTTGGAACCTGGGAAGTACGAAAAAAACCCATAAAAAATTGCAATTTAGGAATTGTGTCGAGGGTTTAGTCAGTTCCACAGATTGAATCTCAATGAAACTAATACCAGAACAGAAAACGTTACTTCGTCGTTTTTGCCACTTCGTCTTCTACAATATTATCTTCATAAATATATGCGAACGCTTCGAAAGACGCGCTGTTCCCTCATAATCAGGCCTTGTTATTATAAGTAACATACCTGAAAACGCCCTCCCACTGTTGATCCGCGATTGTGTCAGTTGCAGTTTCAACTGCTTCAACTGTTCTACCAACTGCATGTTCAACTCTTCAAGTTGTTCCCTGCGCGAGATCTCTGCTTGGAGCTGTTCCTCTAATTCCTCCGTGTAGTCTCTGAAAATGGGATTTTATGTCTAGGGGTGGTTAGATCTTCGGCTCGTCAATTGGTTTTCCACTTTCTCAGTAGCCGACTGGAGTCTGGTGCTTTTCTTTTCTCGCGCGGAGTACAGGCGTGATTTAAGTTATCCGCCGTCTGAGCTTCTCAGTCATTGCTGTTTTCGCTATATCACTGCATATGAAATTGAGTAAGCATACTTACTTCTCTTTCTGCCCTGTACGAGGTTTACTAACATATTTCGTGGGCGCTGCTCTTAAGTTAGTAACTGTTCGGTCTTTTGATATTACAGTCCTAAGAGTAAATAAAGCTTTTTTATTAGTCTTGTATAGAAATAATTTCTAAAAATCAAGTATACTACGTATAATGTTATGATAACAATAATTTGTAAGAATTTACTAACTTGGATGTAGCCGATTTTAACACTCTCTCGCTCGAATACCCTCTAACCAGCCACGAAAACTGAAACAAAAATGTGAAATATATTTACAATGACAAACACAACAGTTTTTAACAAAGTGGTATCTTGCTTTGTGTACTACTTTCCTCCATAGCTAATCAGTTTTCTTATTAAGTATCTACACAACAGATATTGTGCAGAACATTATGGAACGTCTGCTCATTGTATTTGATCGGAATAATGCCTACAGAACCTTTGGATTCCAGTCTTCTTCTGTAGTATCGGAAAGACATTTAATTACAAGGCGAATTAGCAAGGTGGTAACGGGTCTGATTACCAGGATACGCTTTGTGTAATTACTACCTACATACTACTTTATAAAAGGGAAATAGGCAACAAGCGTGCGTACCTGTGATTTTATTTCTCTTTCGTTTTCCATGAGCGTGGAGCGCACTTTGGACAGAGACTCCGAGCTCACGTCATTGCAGCTTATATCTATTACGCCGAGAGTCTTGTTGGACGTCAACATTCGCAGAACTGCGGCCGTCGTTTTTTCAGTTATACCACAGTTCTGGACGTCCAGTACTGAAACAGAGAACAAGTCGTACAATTGAAAGAAAAATCGAAAACATCCCAGCATTATTATTTCATAAGCCTTCGAGCCTTCATTTGCCTCTCTCGTTGTCAGCGAGTGCCGTAGCAAAACAATTCATCATCTGCCTAGCCTTTTCTCAACTATGTTGGGGTCGGCCTTCATTCTTACCAGATGCAGCTAATAGTTACCTGTATTTTACACGAGCGACAGCTATCCGAGATCCAGAACAGAGCCCAGTAATTGTGTACCCCTTTTGGTAGGACTGGTTGTCAGACTTTCGGGCTTCTGACCCGTAACCACTGTCGAATATTTACAATTGACATCCGGGACAAACAGTATGTAAATTATGTAATGGATGGTCCGACGTGCTTAATGAGTGATGTATCGACCTTGGCAAGCACTGCTTAACCTTGAAGATCGACAGCAGCCGTGCAGCTGTTATTATTTAGCCACGAGGTCATCCCGTAGCAAAACGAAGTACTGACCTTTTATCCATAAATCATCACAGAGCACATCGAGCAGCTTGCCTAATCCTTCGTCCCCTAGCTGAGGGTTATCACAAACTGCGATTCTATGTAGACCTCCCATAGAATTTAGATCGGGTAGTCCATACGTCCACCGTAGTTTATGCGTCCAGTTCTCGCTGTCTCTGTGGATTTTCTGGAACTGGAATGAAAACGAAAATATTTTGATACTGTCAAGTTAATTATGCTTTACAAAGCATTAGAGTACACATTAAATTGCTAAAACAATGGGGACACGGCCGTGTGTTGTAATTGAATACGTTTACGTAAAGGGTAGGTAATATTTGCTTGGGCGGAGCACCGTCGTGTCCTCGTAGCGGCGATTGGCGGGATCTCTCGCGTCCGACCCTGGTTCAAGCCATGGTCCGGAGCGAGAGGGAATGGAAGCATAACCTCCTTCTGCGAAGCAGTCATGCTAGCGAAGGAGGTGGCGGGACGTGAGAGGGAAAGAACCTCACGTCCCAGCCGCCACGGGAGACGCCCTGGGCGTCGGGGGCCACGTGGTGGCTCCCGGCCACCGTAGGCGCGGGCCTGTGGACGGTGAGCTATGGGCTAGCTCGCCGTCCGGCCGTCTTATGACGACAGGCCGAATTATTATTATTTATTTGACTGTTAATTGTTGCATCAAAAATAGGTCGATTCTGAGGAACCTGGCCTTAAAATTAAACAATGTATATGCAAATGAAAAAATACTATGAATAATAGTGTTATTGGGTTATCCCATCAAGAATTTCTCAGTACCAGCCACGGAATCTGGGTTTGCGCCCGGTTGATGGCAATAGAAGGTGTTTTTAGCGATGGCAAAAGTTGAGCTGAGTGATGATGAGTTAGTAAAGGTTTTTAACCACCTAGGGGATGATTTTACAAAAACTTCAGAAAGCTTTTAATACCAATTTTATGGGTTTAATTTTTCATCCCCTATTTAACCCTCTTCTAGGATGATTTTTCAAAAACGCTGATAACATGTAGTTATTAATTGCCAACCAAAAGGCTTAATACAAATTTTCATGGTTTGAACTACAAACTAATGGGGGTGTGCCATTTATACTTTCATCCCATATTTAACTCCCTTAGGGGTTGAATTTCGAAAGGCACTGAAACACGTGATTTTTAACCAGAATGGTAACCACCAATTTTTATGGTTTACACAACAAAAATAATGATTTTCCACACAAACTTTCATCCAGTATTTAACTCCCTTAGGGGTTGAATTTGGAAAAACACTGAAACACATGGTTTTAAGTTTTCCCCATAATGATAAACACCAATTTTAATGGTTTGACTACAAAAATGTCGATTTTCGAAACAAACTTTCATCCCCTATTTAACTCCCTTACGGGTTGAATATCGTAAAACACTGAAACACGTGATTTTTAACCAGAATGTTTAATTTTCATTGTTTGAAATACAAAAATGGTGAAATTGAATTTAATGTAGATGATACGAGTAGCTATGAAGCTACAACACCAAGCTGTATCTCCCGATTTAATTTTTTTGACTACTTTGTTTTTATTATTCGTTTTTTTGACTGGCCTCCCACTATGGAAGCAATTTTAACGACGTATTCACGTCAAAAACTAGGGGCCTAAAAAATAATATCATTTTTTATTTTGAGGCCCCCTGGTCCCCGGATATCAGCCATCTTAGTAATCATAAGTGCATAACTTCATACTCGTTCTCGTTGGTTTAGTGGTCGCAAGCTGCGACTGCTGTGCATAAATAAGGTCTAGGATCAATTCCCAGGTTTTTCCATTAGGACTTTGCAGTACCACAATCTGGATTTGTCACCGGTTGATGGCAATAGGCTCGCCCTCAGCCACCAATCATATGGGGATAAAACATAACTGGTGAAATTGAGGTGTAAATACTATTAGGTACACCTCTGCCTAACCTTTCAGGGATAACAGCTCAAGTTTGATGCTATGCTTATAATATCCACAACCTCTGCAATGCAGGAGGTCGAAACAGTGTGAGGACGTGTGTTGTGTGTCAAAGAGTTGCCCTCGAAATGAGGTGTACCTCTTGGTTGACCGACCACCCAACCTTTCTTTCATTTCTTTATTTATTTTGTTCTTATCTTAAAATAATATAGTTTAAGTAAATTAGGTGTATTATCATAATAAATTAACTAGTTAGGGCTCAAACACAAAAACACGTTACGACGACGCAACGTGCCACCGCACGGCAACGTGACGTTGCACGTTGCGCCACGGTGCCGTGACGTGCGTTGCGTTGCGTCGTCGTAACGTGTTTTTGTGTTTGAGCCTTAAGCTGTTTTCAACAGTCGTCACGAATCGTCTAGCGCGAAGAGTCGACGACTTCCAGTCACCGGAGCAGGCCGGGTTTTTAGGAGGATACAGCACCATAGACCACACAGTGTGGCAGATCATACAGAAGTCCGAAGAGTATAATCGGCCTCTGTGTCTTGCATTTGTGAACTATGAGAAGGCTTTTGATTCTGTCGAGACCTGGTCAGTTTTGAAGTCTCTGCAGCGATGCCAAGTCAACTGGCTACATCCAAGTGGTAAGAAATCTCTATGAAAACGACACAATTACCATCCAAACTCAGAACTAGCAAGCAGAACATATCCCATAGCGTCGGGGGGTGATGCAAGGGGACGTAATTTCCCCGAATTTGTTTACAAACACACTGGAGCATGTGTTTAAAACGCTGAAATGGGAAGGACGTGACATTAACATCAACGGTGAGTACATCTCACACTTGAGATTTGCAAACGACATCGTCATACTGTCGCTGCACGACTTGCAGTAGATGCTGGATGGCCTAGTTGATTCTTCACTGTGTACAAAAACCCAGATTATGTTCAACGAAAACGTCCTGCAGGACCTATTGTTGTCAATGGCGGTCCTCTTGAGATTATTCGAGAATATGTTTACCTCGGGCAAACTCGGCAGTTTGGTAAGAACAACTTTGAGATGGAGGCTAACAGAAGAATCCAGCTGGCTGGGCAGCGTTTGGGAAGCTTTGTCGGGTCTTCTCGTCGCGTATTCCACAGAGCCTAAGGACTAAGGTCTTCAACCAGTGCGTCCTGCCTGTTATGAATTACGGGGCCGAAACGTGGACACTCACGGTACGGCTAGTCCATAAATTCAAGGTCGCTCAGCGAGTTATGGAATGGACTATGCTTGGAGTCTCTCTGAGGGATCGCATCCGAAAAGAGTTGATCCGACAGAGAACCAGAGTCAGCTGAAGTGGCAATGGGCCGGTCATTCATACTACTCGTAGAACCGATGACCGTTGAGGCATACGTGTTCTTGAGTGGAGGCCGCGAATCGGCAAGCGTAAAGTGGGACGCCCTCAGGCTCGGTGGAGTGACAATCTTCGCAGGGTGGCTGGTAGCAACTGGATGAGAGTTGCTGAGAATCGAGTTGAGTGGCGTGTGGTTGAGGAGGCCCATGTCCAGCAGTGGACTGCTGTAGGCTGATGATGATGATGATGAATAATAAGTAACTAGTCTTCTTACTTTTGAGTGCAAAATCACAGTATACAAACAAAAAACAAGTAAAGGAATGCTTTAATATTATAAAGTTTAAAAAATGTTAAGAAATTCTTAATTGTCTAACTTGTCTACCGACAATCAATCCTACAACGTTACTCTAATTTTGTAACTCATTCTGGGGAGGTGAGTTTCCCACCAATATTCGAACAGAACGGAACGATCCTAATACGATCTCATCGTCTTTAATATTATTAATGTTATTTGCTTGTAAGAAGAATACTATGCTTGGATGACGCGACTACACTCGTATGACTCTAAATAATAGGTGTTGTTTGTAGTCCTGGTCTGGTCATTTCTGCGCCCGTCCAGGATCTGAGCACTGTGCCTGCGCACCGCCCTAGTTACGGCACCTGCACTACCAATCAATTTAAGATTGGTAGCGCTGCAGAATGAAAAAGTGTAAATTTTTATATCTAATTTTGATGTTCGAACATACCTTAACTAATTCAGCGATGTATCCAGCGCCTAGAGGCGTCAGCTCGCATCCTGACAGGTCCAGCGTAGACATATTTGGCAGAAGTTTAATAGACTCGCAAATAGCTAGACAGCCCGCATCGCCGATCAGACACCGGTGCAAATGTAACTCTTGCAGGGAACTATTCACTGTGAGAGCCTAGAATAAAAGGTAATCTAGAAAGTTTAGGAAAATAATTTAGAGTGCGATTTGAAATCATATGATAGAAACTCGAACTGCCAGGGATTTTTTAGCCTCGAAGATAAAAGATTCTTGGCGATGATTTGTATATTTTTTAAATTAGCCTATTCTGTCCCACAGCTGGGCAAAGGCTTCTCCCATACCTTTAATTTTTTTTTGTATTTTGCCTTCTCCGACCAATCAGTCAGGAACGAGTCTAAATCGTCACGCCAGCGTTTCTTGCGCGTCTTACCCACTGTGCGACGATACCAGCTATCTTGGTCCTTTTTGGAAGTATGACCCGCCTGGTCCGATTTCAATCGGACCTGTATACTATGTCCGATTTTCTATAAAGTTCATGACTTACCAAACAGAGTGGATTTAAATACGGTGTCTTCAACGGAAGTCCCTCAAGCAATAAAGTCGACAACAGAGTGGTATTAGAGAGCAGTTGCGATACAGCCTCCACTAAGTTACTGAGCATAAAGTTTGTCAGAACTACACATCGCTTGTTGACCGTTTTCGCTAGTCTCTCGCAGTTTATGTGTTCTAATACTGTGTTTAAAAGAAGGGAAATATAAGTGGGATTTGTTTGCACAAAATTAAGGTATCTACAAAAATACGGAAATAGATCAGACAGGTTTGAAATTATCAAAACAATTTCAAATACCACTATCAGATTGCAATCTTGCAAAAAAAACCCAAGTAAGTGCCCATATAATGTAGTTCCACCATGCACAGTCGCTTCAAAAAGTGTCTAAGTAGCGCAGAATAGAACTGGCACATGTTAGCCTAACAAACTTGAACAAATAAAAAAATGGCCAGATATTAATAGTGTCATCAAGATTTAAGGTAAAGATCACCAGCCCCCGTAGCATGACCACCGTAGACAAGGATTTCTTTGACGGAAGAATCGACAAAATGACAGATAGTGCAAAGAAATCTGTCATTGAGTCGACACAATCTGTCATTTTGTCGATTCTTCTGTCAAAGAAATCCTTGTCTACAGTGGTCATGCTACGGGGGCAGGCAGAACAGAATTTTGATTGTTCAAGTGCCCTCTGCTGCCCAAACAGATATAAGAAGAATGTCATAGAAAAAAATATGATGTTTCTGAGGCATTATAGCAAAATGACAATAATTTCAAAGTTGTACTGACAGCAACCAATTGGCTCTTGCAAGTAGAAAATGATTTGGTCCGTTTTGTCACAACTAGGTAAGTTTAGTAAGTTTTATGCCTTTGCGTGTCTCCAAATTAAAATGTATAGTTTCATCGTGCGCTGCAACTTTTCAGAAAAATAAAAATGGCGATGGGGTGACTATGTACTTCAAACCCCTTACAATATTACATAATATACTAGGTTGTAAATCAAAATGAGTTATATCAATATTATCACATTACCCGTTTTGTCTTGCTGTCGACACTTTATAGCAACTTTATGCAGGCTCAAATCACAGCACAGCGCATTTAATATAGGCGGCCAATCTATATACTTGATCCTATCCACATAGAAATTCAACACTTTGCCATTGCCGGACGGTATGACACTGGTCAAAGGCGTAAGGTTCTGCAACTTGCAGTAGTTCAAATAACATTGATGAAATATTCGGCTACTTTTAGGCTCGGTCCCATCCCAGCCCATATTCAAAGCACAAAATAGACATTCAAATAACAAATAATACCGCGTAAAACTGCGCAGTTTTTGGCTATTAATATCGTTAAAATTTAGAAGCTATGAAATATTTTGTTTAGTGAATAATTGCTCAAAAATAAAGTTTAAAGTAATATAGCGTTATGATAGTTTAAAATTAGAACATTGACATGATTATTATTATGAAGTGAATGAGTTTTTTTCATAATAACTGATTTCGCTGCGGCCGGTATCTTTGTACGTCACACCATTATTTTTTAATGAAATTGTCTTAAACCAAAGGAGTACTTACATTACCGAATCATATAACCTGGTACATACCCAAATAGATGTAGATACAGTTCTCGCAGTTATTGTACCTCTGACTACAACAGCAACCTTATTGTAACGAGAACAAAATAATATCACTGTGATTGTGACAGTGATGCAGAATCAGAGTTTATGAAATAGCTATCAAAGGATCCCATTTCCATTCCATACCAGCATTGGCCTAGCTAGCCTTTTCCCAACTATATTGGGGCCGGCTTCCTGTCTAAACGGAAGCAGCTGACTACCTACCAGGATTTTACATGGAGCGTCTGCCGTTATAACCTCCACAACCTAGTTACTGGGTTAATACGATACTCCTTGGGCCTTGGTCTTGCTCTGTGGCTTTGACTGGTTGTCAGACTTTCGGGCCACTGACTACCTCACCTGTAAAGACTGTCAAAGATTTACAAAGGACAGCCGCGGACTATCTTCGCCTTAAAGCTTTGCACCCAGCTTCCAATCACCCTGTATATACATGTTTTTGTTACCTTTTCATATATGTATTGTTCTTTGCATTGTAGCGAGATCAGTACTATGTTCAGTATATTAGCCAGGATGATTTTAAATACATGAATGAAGCCTTTGATGCAAAAATTTTGACAGATGTATCTGTTTTTATAGTTTCATAATAAATGGGTTAAACAACATTGAACTTCATTGAAGCAACTTTAAAACAGGATATTGGAAGGATAAATAGGGAACAGGATTGAATAGACTCGGTTGGGACTTTATAATAGAAACTAGTGGACTGTATAAAAAGGTGTAATACCACAATTAATATAAATCAACGTTTGAAGACCGTACAATGAAATGCCCGTAGTGGCCGGCGTCTGTGAGCTGAGCAAGGAACATATATACTCTAGGAGGACAAGGAACATATATACTCTAGGAGAAGAATGTCAACTACGTACAAATAAAATGGCACGGTTTTGGCGCCTCCTGGTGGGTGCCCCCGAAAACTTGCGAAAGCGGGAAATTCAAAATCGGATTTCTTTGAGATATTTATTTTAACCCTGCCCACAAAAACAGAACTGGGAAACTGTGAAAATGTTAGTGTGCAATTTCACTGATCACAATTTTCCAGCTCCGCTTTGTGGTCAAGCAGCCTTATTGTTTAAATTAACTTATACGGTGAATAGGAAACAAATCTTGCCAGTAGAAAACTATGAATTTTGACAAAAATCACAAGTTTGTGGTTTATTTGTATTTTTATAATAAAACAGTAGTTTGTCTTATAAGTCAGAAGTACTTTATTAACATTACACAATAGTTATTGCATTAATAATAACATCAACATGCACCCGTGCCGGTAGCCATTTTTCTTGTGAAGTGGTGTGGGGATGCCAGGTACAACTAACAAAAACTTACTAACCTAATTTTGTAAAATAAATAAATTTTGAAAATAAATAGCCTCTGGCCGATCCAATGCAGTAAATTAAATTAATTATTTATTTATTGGCTTGATTGGTAACCCTTCTGTTTTTTTATAGTTCCAACCTACGCTAAACCAGCGTATTTCTATTATATTCTGCATTAATTACATTTATATTTATTCAATTTTAATAATATTAACATTGAATAAATTATCCGAAATATTATATTGGGTAATTTGTTGATTAATAATTTAAACAAGAATGTCGCTAAAACTACCAAATGGTAGCTTTTTAATATTTTCCTTGAAAACGTCATTATTAGAGACCGAAGTTTTTAGGTCTCGCATAATAAAAGAGAACCTGGCAACACAGTTCTAGCCCCCGTAGGCATTCCAAGGTTTACCCAATGAGTCGACCCGGCCTGGGCCTGGAGCTGAGTGTTGTGGTAGGGCGCGCTGCGGCGCTCGCGCAGCCGGGTTCGGTACCCCGAGCCCCGCGCCCTCTCCGCGGTTATCCACGCATATGTGAGGCGCCGACAGGATTGATTAAAGAAGAAGTAAGATGGTTAGTCAGATTTGACAGATGTACATATTAAGTCAGGTTAGTATTGAAGGCTGTGAGCAAAATGCTATTTTTCTTATATCTATGGAAAAATTGAACCTTTAAAAAAGGTATTTGCTGACAATGTCCCATGTTGAAATGTATTACAACGTTAGTATATAATTTCTTTGGGATCATTTGTTTACCTAGTTAGGTATTAATCGTTTGCCTGCATACTGGGTCATCATGTGCAACCCGATTTCGTTCCCATAGTAAAACCTGGGAAAAACCGGTTTTATTATGATTAAAGAGAAATACCCTAGTAGTTGTAAATTAAAATGATATATGCATTTTACGTGTCATTCGATTTAATTATTTCATGTCGAACGAACAGTAAACAGAAAGAAACGGAACGAAAAACTAAAAATGGCGATCGGCGTTGATACGTCAAAGTGGAAGCCTAGAAAAATAATAGGAACACCAGCCTCTAAATTCAGGAATATCCTTGGAGTAGGCTTAATAAGTGTAGGATTAATTACCGGAGCGTTTTTCCAGTATGTATTCTTTGTATTTAACCATTCAAAAAATGATAGTTTTTGAGGTTATAAATTGCAATTTGGGCCACAACAACGGCTCTACCTCAAAATCACAGAGTACTTTTATATCGCTCAAAATATTACGATGACCTTATGATAACCTAATGTCATTAAATGCACATAATATTATGAAAAATCATATTACTCAAGTTTGAACAAGTTACAAATTGTCCAGAGATGAGAGGATGGATGACTAGAAAAGACAGTGACCCATTTATTATATAGATAACTCAAACTCGATCACCACAGTTGCCATTAACAACCCAACAATAATAGTATCTTCTTTCAATTTAGTTTCACACCAGTGACGAAAAATTTGCGGGACAAAATAGACGGTTTATACGAAGATCCTATAGAGGAGGTTGAAAGGAGACTCATGATTGCCAGCGGTCTGCCAAACCGTAGTGGAGACCAAATCAGAAAAATTATGGAGGAAAGCCGAAGGCCAGACCGACCTGATGTATAAACATTATGAGCATAGATAGTAATAGGTAATATTTATGTTTATATTGTTATTTAAAATGTAGATAATAAAATTCTTAGTTCAATTAATAATTGGTTTTATTTTATTCCGTTTCAGTGATTGCGTTAGAAGCAAATATTTTACTGGCCAGACTGATATGGATGAGAGTCTTTCAGATTTTCAAGAAGCAAAGAAAAGTTGTAAAGGTCCAAAACCAGCTTTAAAACCTGCCAAACCTAAAGCTAAAAAGGTAACTAAACGCTCCAAAGGTCAGAGAGATATAAGACAAGTTTTGAAAGGAAAGAAAAATGAATTAGTATCATATAGCAAGGAGTTTGATACTGTCTGTAAGAAGTCAGGCTTAGATATAGATTCAGAACAATTGCAGTTAGCCATTGTATTGTCAAAATCACTTCAAACTGAATCAAATGACCCTGAAAGTTCACAGGCATTATCTTCCCGACAAAGAGTAGCGAAGATAAGGAAAACTTTACAAGAATATGGTTTCAAAGTACCTGCAGCTAAAATAACTGTTGGTAGAAAAACTAAAAAGTTTAGAAAGTATTATAAACTCCTTACTGTTACAGAGGAAGAGAAACATCAGAATATTACTGGGAAGTACACTAGAATATTGTTTGAGAATCTTGATCATTCTAAAGTAGAACAAGATAGCTCTAATGTTCTGGAATCTGATGCAAGAGTTTTCTACATTGCTTCAAATATTCCATATGAATGCATGAAAGATAACAAAATATTCTATGTAGATAACTTAGTAGAGAAATCTGTTACCAATGGTTCTTTACTAAGGGATTGGTCAGAAATACCTGGCAGGCCTGAAAGTCCTAAGCATATTGATTCTTACATAATGAATTTCAAAGACATTAATTGCTCCCAGGATGAGCTGGATATCATACTAAGTGGGCCAATGACATCTGTTAAAGACATCTTTGCTTCTAAAGAAATTGAATATAAGAAGAATTATAAAGAATGTGCTGTGCCAAAAATTGTAATAGAAGACGAAGAAAACATAGTGAGTGATGATGATGAAAAAAATAAATCACCACTCCAAAAAGCATTTACCATGGAATCACCTGTCAAAATACTGCTTGATTCAAGATCGCCAGTAAAAAGATTATTTCAAGATAAAACAATTGCAAGTGAAGAAATTGAAATTATATCACCTATCAAGCAATCTACAGTTAAAAGTCCATCCAAAGAAGTAATAGACATTGAAACTAGTAACAAACTAACATTTCCTCAACAGTACAGAAGTTATTCTCCAGACATATTTGATGATGAACTCTCATCAATAATGGAAACTACAAAACCCATAATTGTAATGTCACAGGAGTATAAAACCAAAGTGTTTTCACAAGAAGTCATGGATTTAACTCAGTGCGCTAATATTCTGTCGCAAAACTCTGAAAAAGGTATTCAGCTGTCCCAGAATGTTACTAAAAGGAGGTCAAATGATTTTATGGAAATTACAGACTGTATTATAGGTTCCTCCCAACCTATACATGAAGAATTGAAAGAGATAGATTTAACACAAAGCCCTGAAGAGAAGGGTAAAATAATAGAAGAAGATTGTGATATTAACATAGAAGATGATATAGAAAATGTAAGTAAAAACCTTTCTAATGATGCTGAACGAAACACCAACAGTATTAGTCAAAATATTACCGATGAACAACAAATAACAGTACTTTCAAACCATCCAAATACAGATTCACATCAAACTGATAAAGAAAATATTGATTTGACTCAAAGTTCGAACGAAGATGACAAAGGAATAGCAATCATAAAAGAGAAAGTCCAAACAACAGATATAAAGGCAGTAGAAAGTATGGATTTGACTCAATCTTCAAATTCAACTGACATCAGTCTACCTTTAGTAGATGTAGCTAATTCACAATCTCAAGCCTCTTTGGATGATACAATAATAATTGATACAAACGAATATACATCCAAAGTGAAGAAATCTATCTTTGGAAATGAAGCTCTAAGCCAAGTGTTTGACCTAACACAAGCTGCAGATACTTCTATAGAATATAATCCTAGCCCTGTCAAGATAGTAAACACAGAATCATGTAGTAACAGTTTTTATGAAGATTTTGTTCATGACCATTCAGAAAATACTGAAAATAGTAAAGAAATTGTAGATACTGATGTTTCTAAACATCATAATACTTCTCATAATGAAAGCCAACAATCCAATGATGATATAGACTTAACCCAAGATTCAAGTACCTCTGAAGAAATACTTTCGTCTCAAAAACCAACCACAATACTAGAAAAATTTCCAAACAATAGTAGTTTAGGAAAACAAGATGATGTTTCTATAGATTATGATGAAATTATTATAGAAGACAATATTAATGACAGAGAAATTTTCAAAGAAATTGAGAAGGATAGTAGTCTAACTGAACAATATGATTCTTCTAAATCTGAAGTTCATAATGATATAGAAATGGTATATGAGAATGAAAGCTTCAAGGAAACTGAGAAAACTAGTAGTCTGACTCAACAAAATAATTCGTCTAAATCTTACGTTTATAATGATATAGAAATTGTACACGACGATAATGATGCTGATTTCAATTCAAGTCAAAACTCCGAAGTATTCCAAATCTCCGATAAAGAATTAGACTATTCCCTACACAAGTCCAGGCGAGATTTCTCAAGAGACAATTTTGATTTTGGTGGCATATCTGTTTTAAATAATGTCACTAAACTTGGAAGTTATAGAAAATCTTTGAGTGAAGGATGTCAGCCATATATTACTGAAAATAAAAATGATACTGTCGAAGACAGTTTTCTTCCTGAAGTTTTTGTAAAAAAGACTGAAACGAAAATTAAAGAAACAACACAATTTGAAATTGATAAAGATGGAGGAATTAGTCCTATAAAAGTTCAAGAAGTTCTCAAAAGCAATAATGGCATTATAAATATAAAGACTCCTAAAAATAGTGAGTATATTATCAAGACTGTTGATGTTACGCCAAAGGCTGATTATGCGTCGATGTCCACGCCACAACGGAATAGAGAATTGGATAGATATGGCTTGAAACCATTCAAAAGAAAACGAGGTAAAATATTCGTTCCTTTTTCCAATCACTTCAGGGGGTCTAAAATGGCCGCTTTAGCAGAATCATAGTAGGATAATATGAATTACCAAATTACGATTTTAATTAATTACAATTCGTAAAATGGTCCCTTAGTGACAATTCACAATATTAACTGTGTCTGTGACCATTTCACAAACTTAACGTGATTCATATTAATATCCTATTATAATTCTGCTAAAGCGGCCGTTATAGGCTCCCTGTCCTCTGCTAATATAGGCCAGTCTTTTACGTAGGAGTCAAGTTCGTCCCTTAATTTTCGGTCTTCCGCGATGTCGCCTCGCACTAAATAGTTCTTTTAGCCCACAGCTCATCTGGCCTTTACCCAGCAGTGTCGATACATGCTTGATGGACCTATCCATCATAGGCATACTTATATGAGGAGGATCTTGCTTATCCTTTCGTCTTATTAAGATTTCCTTAAAGACGATTGGCGAGCGAGAGGATTTCAGTTTGTGACTATTTAGACCGATTGTTGTGTAAACTGTCTCTGAGTTTTCAGCGTCTAGCTCCGCAGCTTGCTTTAAATTACTAATAAAACGACTTTATTATTATACAACCTTTGAAAAATCCATTAAATCTGTCCCAAGTATATCAGAAACGTTATCGTTTTCCAGCTATACAAATCCTCACACACCTTTACAACCAAACGCATCCAACAATACAACAGCTAGCAGAAGAAGATCAACCATCACCTTCAAAGAAACCAAGAAAAAATACTTATTCACAAGAATCTTCACCAAAGAGGTTTACAACATCACCTGGCTGTTCAAAAACACCAGTGAAATCTCCCAAACCACAAACAAATACTTGCTCACAAGATTCTTCACCAAGGAGGCTTATAAGGTCACCTGAAAATTCACCTTCAAAAATTATAACTGGCTGTTTGAAATCTCCAAGAAAATTCGTTTATAAGAAGCCATCACATGAAACAAGGGTCCATGCTTCGGCTAAAAAGACTGATGAGTTAGAAATAGATAGCAATAGGATCTCTGCAACATCTTCTAAAATACCTGAAGAGTTTGACAGGGATAGCAATAGGTTCTCTGTAACATCTTCTAGAAAACCTAATGAGATAGACAGAGATAGAGATATTTTCTCTGCATCATCTACAAAGACTGATGAAATAAAAGGAGGTGGAGATTTGTATGGATATGAAGTGACAAGTGAAGTTGCAGTTGTGAATAGTGTTGATTGCAATCCTGATGATTGGGTGTTTCAGAAGAGAGAGAAAGCTAAGGTAACTAATGTTCGATTGTTATCTCCTATACATAAGAGCTGTTTTAACTTGCACTGGAATTTCAACCGTCGGCTTAGCCCTAAGGGCTGAGAATACGACAGCGTGCTTTTTAACATGCTGGGGATGCATTCTGTTGAATTCTACTCTATCCAGAGGTTTTGATGACATTGAATAATAAGCTTTATAATCTGCAGGATAGTGCTCATGCTCAGCAACACACTAGCTTGGTCACAGACGCGTTGGCTGCAGCCGTTGAGATCAGCATCAATGTTCGTGCAACTTCAGACTACAACACTGAAAACAAAGCTTACTATTCATTGTCCTCAGAAAATCTGCCCTTAGCAATAAATATTGCGGTCTTTTAAAGCATTTTCCTATTTTCAGGTACATTCATGCCGCGTACCCCTGCACATAGCATTCCACAACTACATCCTAAGTCGCCGATCTTTGAGAGAAGCTATACTCAAGTACGAGCCAGTGAATATTGACGTCATACACAAAGATTTGGTGGGGTATGGACACCGGTATGATCCTAAGGTAAGCTACCAGAAACTGTAAAATTTTCCCAATCAATCTTGAACCTAATGCTTTTGCGATAAAGGTGAAAATCTGTTAAAGAAAGACAGATTGTAGTACCTTGGTGTGCTGGCATCTTTACCAATATCATTCAAGTTGAAAATCCAGCGAGCTTTTGTTCTGGCATACGTGTAGCTGCACGTCCACGTTTTAATACTACTAACCAGTTTCGTGTAACATACAATTCTCAGCTTAATTTGGGATTAAAATAAAAAAAAGTTACTTAAACAAATATTGTTTAATGTCACCTGTCTTATAATATCAATAATTCATTTTGTTGCAGGATCTCCTGAAATTCTTGGACAAGAAATGCATAACAGTCAAAACGACAGATAACAATTCAAGAAATAATAAAAGATAGCAAAAACACAATCATGAAATATTTTGTACATATTTGTAATAATAAAGGACACATTCTATACACTTAGTTTGTTTAATTATAATTTACTAAAATCAGAGAACCTAAAGCGGTCTACACACCAAAGCCGCTGACCCGGCGGCACAGCCGCTTAGTGCCGGCGGGTTAACCCGGCGGCTTCAGAATGTCCAAGCCGAACGACTTTGCCGGCGGCAATGCCGGCGGCACGATAGCCGCGGCATGTGGTGTTCTAGTAATTGCCAAATAGTCGTAGGGATTGGACGTGATTCTATTAGTTTTATAACTGTTGCATCGTCCCTCTCCATATTGGTTAGTTGATAAAAAATAAAAGTGCCGACACTTCACAACAACAGAGAATGAATAAGTGATACGTCACTACTCTATGAAAGCTGGCGGGCAACTGACTGAGTGAGTGGAGAGGGATGCCGTCGGCATCGGCATGCTGCCCCGCCGGCTTGCCCGCGCGGGCGCAAGCCGGCGGGTTGGGCCGGCGATCCGTGCCGCCGGGTCAGCGGCTTTGGTGTGTAGACCGCTTAAGGGCGTCCGCTTAAAACTCGCGCGGGTATACGGAGCGTGTACCCGCTCCGGATGTCACACGTTCCCGCGCC
Source organism: Noctua comes (assembly GCA_963082995.1). NCBI lineage: Eukaryota > Metazoa > Arthropoda > Insecta > Lepidoptera > Noctuidae > Noctua > Noctua comes. Next base: position 3,870,219 of record OY720290.1, on the reverse strand, counting down.
TGATAGCGCTACTCATACTATTTTTTTCAATAACACCACACGACCCAGCCGCGAGTTTTAGCAGATGCTCTAAATAAACGTAATTTAGAGATCTTATAGAATCACTACTTATTGATTTTATAAGATTTCGATGCCCCCCTTACACCCTGTATGAAATCGATTATTCTAGTTGTACTTGAAGATAAGGCTAAGATAAACTAGAATAATCGATGTATTATGAACCCATGAAATCGATTATTCTAATAAACTAGCATAATCGATTTCATACAGGGTGTAAGGGGCATCGACCCCCAAACTGCTACCATAAATTCAACACTTGATTGTGATTCACGGATATTGGATTTGATTTCAAGTTTGTAACTTGAAATTGAGCAAAAAAAAAAAGAATAAATTTCGAGTTTATTCATTCGCTTAGACTTATATTTACTCTCTCGTTGTGTTAAAAAGATAAATAGCAGTCGAATTTCTACGTTATACGCTCCATATTTAACAAGTTCCTTTATATAAATATGTCTGAGTGAAAAATAAGTCGTAACAAGGCACTCTATGCCGTACACTGACTAAGAAATAGAGTCTATATAAAATAGTCGCAATTGAAGACCTAGCTTTGGGGATTATTCAGATCTGTCTAGTGCTATCATCAAGATAAAATAGTTACTCCCGCGGTCTTCAAACGTGGGAGTGAGATGACACGAGATTGTCCTACTCGCACTTTTCATGCCCGCGACTGCTTTGGCGTATTAAATTGACCGCACATTACAGCAACTTCGGTTCGCAGTGCATTTAAGTGCAAAATATGCGACGGTTCATACAAAATATTGAGTGGAAATTGTTATTTGCAATGCGGTGCGGTCCTCTCAAAACTGCGTCAACCTTTTTTGTCGGCAAAAAAAAAAAATGAATGCCTCTTTTCAGACTCTTTTTCTTCCTGGCAACACAATGTTGACATTGGTAACATTGATTGAATGTTCCAAAACATCACATTTTTCCGAACTAACCCACAAAGCTAGTTTTCTCTTCAATGCAGTATCAATATTCGCACCTTATTTACTAAGTTCTAAGCTAAATGTCATTTCTTTAACAAGCCTGCTTGTTGTATGACCTGCCTCGTCGCGTTGTTGATGTGTCTGAATCTGTCTGGGCCTAGCTGTATCCCTCCGTACCTGGGGAAATGGAAAAGTTAGGTAAGTATAGCCAATAAATTGTCGAATAGATGAAGGAGGATTACACAAAGATTGGGAGTAGACACCTATAACACAGACGGTTTATAGTGCTTGTTGTATTAAAGACCTCTTCTATCGCTTTCCATTAAGCGGAATCATAGTCAATGATATGCACATCAGGCAATAAAAATAAACGAGATTTCTGTCAGTGGAAACACACCCTATGTTTTCACTGGGAGACGAGTAAGTACCTATTATCCAACTGATTCCAAGACAAGTTTAATTATTTTTCCGAGACTTGCTTCATTGTCTCGGTACTTTTCTGGCTGTTCTCCACTATCTTACAGGAGCAGCATAGGTCTAAAAATGCCTTGCTTGCTATGTAGTCTAGTTTACCACCGCGACACAACAGCGATACTTCTGGCCCAGTAACAACACATCAGTAGATGAAGTTCCTGCCTCGCCGTCACCGTCACAGTCTTGCAGTATGCTCCCGCCCTTAGCTATCTTACGTGCTTTACTAGTATTTGCGACACAACAGCGATGGTGTTCTTCTGGTCCAGTATCTTGTAGTAGATGCAGAATCTTGCCATCAGCGTACATGTCGCTGTCGTCGCCAGTCTCGAAGTATGCTCGCGCTATAGCTATCTTATGTTCTACACTAGTATCTCAGGTATCTTACGTGCTATACTAGCCTTAGCTATTTCACGTACTAAAGAACTACGTAACTTACCATCGCGATACAACAACTATGGTATTCTTCTGGTCCAGTATCTGCAGGAGATGCAGCATCCGGCCGCCGGCATGCGCCTCGCCGTCATCATCACAATCTTGAAGTATGCTCGCGCCCTTAGCTGTCTTACGTTCTATTCGGTAAGCGAACATGTTGTGTGTGGCGTTCATTATCTTCTTGTTTAGTTTTAGTTTTGTTAGGACAGCGCTGGAAAATGTTTAACAGGTATTTTTATTACACTGTTTGCGAATCTGGTTTGGTGTTTAGAATTGGACGTACATAACATAACATCACGCCTGTAATCCCCGATGGGTTAGGCAGAGGTGTATCTAATAGTACACCCACATTTCACCAGTTATGTTTAAGTCCCATGTTGATTTGTGCCCATTTGATGGCAATAGGTATATAAGTTCACCATAGACATTTTTGCTGTGTCTTATTTTTGTGCTATAGGATCACATTTTATTTCTTAAATTCGTTTCTATCTATGGTTAAGAAAAGTTTGCTATGCAAAAAATAGAGATCCTATATCTAACTGTTTATACAGAGTTCTAAGATCTTAATTAATGATCTGTGGTGCCTCAGAAGCAAATTCATTAAAGTGACAAAATAAAAACAGCTAGGTATCTCATTAAAACCTGAACGAGAAGCGACTCTTCGCCCGCATTTCCATAATTTTAGAGAGAGTTTCCACGTATGCGTAATTAAGCTCTCAACAATGTAAATTAATTTGATTGAGACGAGCGTATTTGTATTCTATAACACGTTAATTAAGACATGCAAATATTTAAGAACCTTTAACGCATGAGTACCTACAGCGCTCGAATATGTCAATGGGTGTTCACTGTTGGTACCATTTTTGAAATGTATTGAAAAAAATATGGCGGCGTTAGTTCTAGAAAAGATCCTTGTACAGTTATTTGAGGCACACAGCACATGTACCTATTTTCTGTTTTTTTTTTTTTTTTTTTTTTAATTGTTGTTTTATTTCTTATTTTGTATCTTTTTTATTATGTGTGCTTGATGAACTGACGTCAAATAAACTTTATTCTTTCTTTCTGTTCTTTCTTTCTTTATTTCTATTTGGTACACAGCTATACTTACTTAACATCTTCCATACAGTGCACTTCAGCCGCATGTCCTTGGAAGGAGCTCTTTCTGTCTATGATGACTTCTCCATGTGTTATGTCGGGGCAGTTGATATCTAACTGAAAATTATAACAAAAAAGTTTTGAGATAACTGAGGTCAAGTTTTATCATAGTTCTGTAATGGAATAAAAGATAAGGTTTATCATTGAGAAAAAGATTTGAGAGATTTTTGTTCTGAATATGTTTTTGTGTGCTTTTATGCTTTTGTGTCTATATGTATAGACACAATTAAAAAGCTATAGTATATCTACGTTCCGATGCTTGTGGCTAAATAATAACAGCCGCTCGGGTCGATCTTTAGGTTAAGCCGTGCTTGCCTAGGTTGGTCTGTGAATGGGTGACCACCCATTACATACAGAGTTTCCTCCTTGTGGAGGTCAGATAGGCAGTCGCTCCATGTAAAATACTGGTAATCAGCTGCATCGGGTTAGACTGGAAGCCGACGCCAACATAGTTGGGAAAAGGCTATGCAGATGATGATATCTACGTTCCGGCACATGAAAGGTTAAAACTCACCAGAGCCAAGTCTAATGATTCAACAGCCTGTGGTTTAGCTTCTACTTTCTTCTCAGCAAGTTTTATAGCTTGCAGTACTTCTCTTATTTTCTCCACCCACTGGAATACCACATTTTCTCCTACATTCTCTCTGAAATATACAAACATAATGATATGATATATAACAAAAGAATATACCTAGCTACCAAGCTGGTGAAAATCCCCTTAGGGGCCATCCATAAACTACTTCACACGTTAAGGGGGTCGACGAAGTGTGACAAGGGGCGGGAGGGCTTCTAAATTTTTTGACATCACATTTCAAAATCTAACATAATGTGTTAGTGTTAGAACACGAAATTTGAACTATTAAAAATATTTCCAACTTCCATCTGCATGAACATGTAAATTTTCTAAAATATATGACTTCACACTAGGGAGGCTCACAAATGTGACCAGCTGTGACAAGGACGGGGGTGGGGGTAAAAAAACATGAAATTCGTGTGACGTAATTTATGGATGGCCCCTCAGCTATAGGCACACAGGCCTTTAGTTGATATCAATGACCAAAATCAAATAGTATGATTGCTGAGAACTACAAATTCAAAATAATTATCTATCCCATTGCTCTCAGCTCCTGGTACCTATTCTAATTTAATATTATGCAGGGTGGAAGTGAGATGGGTGTACAAACAATTGCCATATTTTCAGTAAGTCGAAATATTCCATCAGTATTTTTATTTTATCACGTCTGGTTCCTACAAAAGTGCAAAGTACCTACACGGTCAAAATGTATGGAAGAGCAGATTTTTTCATAAAATTTCCTGGGGATTCTGAATGAAGTACTGAATGTGTGGTAACAGGTCTGGGTCTGGTCTGGGTGGTGGGTGGGTGGCCTGGTGTGTGGTGTGTCTGTGTGGTTTGGATTATTTTGTGTGTTGATGTCCTTTCCACCCTGTATGTAACAGAACTGAACTTACCTCCTAAGCAAGTCATGTAAAACAACAAAATGCGAGTAAGAAGTATAAAGATTATACATAACACAGAGGTACAAAATCAAAATGGTCATATTACTCACAAACTTAAACAAAATTTATGTTCGATAGAAGCCTTTACAATATTGTAAAAGTTCATATGAAAGGAGTTTTAATACCACTACCTGGATCATTCAGGGTTCAATTTCAGATACTCTGTTTGCAAATGCAACAGCAAGCAACACAGGCAAGTTAGCCCTGCCATGAACCATGTCAAATATTCATCACAACTAAGAGGATGAAGATGGATAGCAAGACCAAAGAAAAGATGGATGGATTGTGTGAGGAATGATGTGACAGAAAAATAATAAATGATAGCTTGACGGTTGACAGGAGAGAATGGAGGAAAAAACGCGTAACGCCGACCCCAATTAACATGGGTCAAGGGTAGGGGAATGATGATTTGTATGTAATACTCACAAATATACTTCGTCCAATGTTTGATGCAGCTGTGTTTTAGCCTTCCTGTCCATCCACGGAGCAGACAACTCATATTTTGGGGGCGATTGAGAAGGATAGTCATCAGGCATTGTCACATACAGTATAACTTCATTTTTATTCTCCTCTATTCTGATGCTATACGACCTCGTTACTTCGCTCTCTGTGGTCCAGTCGTCGCCATAGATGGAGCTCAATGCTTCTACTTCCTCTGCCTGTTGGAAAGAAAATTTAAAAAAATATACCACGAAACAATATTGGAAGGAATTATAACTTGAAAATTGGCGTACCTGCTTCGTTAAATTATCTGTTTCCATTATCAGTTTGATTTGAAATTTCTTGTGGTTCAGTGTAACTGTAGACTGTTTATAATTTAATTCAATAACTTCAGTAATATTTCATGTCTATAATTTTATAAAACAAAATTGTATGAAATTGACAAAACACGATCGTATTGTGATTATTTGTGATCGATTGACATATTAAAGTTTGACATTTGGTGTCATGCCAATGTCATTAAACATTATTTAGTGATGAAACAGATTAGTAAGTAAACTAATTTTATTTGGTCACGAAATTATTGATTTACTATTAATGTATGGGTTTGTCACACTAAACAATTTAAACTATGTAGTGAACTATTTACAGGCAGGTTCATGTTCACCATGTTCACCATTGTAAATGTAAACAAAAAATAGTACTTATAGAAACTGTCCCAAGCTTTTAATTAATGACTATCTTTCAAAGACTCGTAGCGTGATCGTTTGTGATTTTTTAATACTTTTAATTATACTTTTTACTTTGATAGTGAATTAAAATCTGGGTATTCTTGTGCACTTTCGCTGACCCTGCTGCCAGTACCAGGAGGTATGTACAACCCAACATTGGGTCAACCGCCAAGTATACTGATAAATGCTTTAGCAAATTGCTTTAGCATAACGGAGCGCAATGTCATAACAAATTATTATCTCGATTTCGATAATTTTTCATTCTTTCTTAGTAAGTCGACTTCATGTGTTAGTCAGACATCACTATTTTAACTGTCATGCAGTCGCACGCATTTTGAAATGTCAAAAATGCGTTTAGCTGATGCGCTAAGCTAATGTCACACAATTATTTAACAAACAAAAATATTTTAAAGTAATATAGGTATTTATTAACTTTTCATAAAATAAACTTGTGTAACGCCATTTCATTTGAAAAAGTGTCTGGTGTGATAATTTAGCTTCGTAGCGTGTAGTTCAAATTGAGTCAGCCCCAGAGTTGCCACCCGTCCCGATTTTGCCGGGACAGTCCCGATTTCGAAGACATTGTCCCGCGTCCCGACGGCCTATCGATTTTGTCCCGATTTTTGACAATATGGGACAGGCTCAATCAATTCATTCACGGGTACCCAACTCAGTCACGCGCCACCGCGCCATCTACCGCGCGCCGCATGTACCGTGTTCGTTTTCGCCTCCTCCCGCGCGCGCAGCCTATAAAGTAATCTGTGGACTCCGTGGTTGTACTTTGCGGCGAGTTTCTTTCTTCGTTGAGTTGAGTGAAAAAATTAAATTCGTTGGAGTTTAAACAATACATACTTTTAAAAACATTATGTAAGTATCTCTGAAGTTTACATATATATTATTTAAGTCAAGCGGTCGGTGTTTTATTGCATTGCACTAATGTAATGTTGCATTGGTTGGTGTTATGTTGTGGTTGCAGCTGTTTGCGGCATTTTCGCGCTTTGAGTCGAGAGATTAATCTTCAGTTTCCTTTGGTTACAAAGCGATGCGATTTTACATAAAAACAATAGTTTTAAGCTAACATTGCTAATAAAATTTGTAAAAGCATTAAAGGATGTCACCAAAATCTGCCCAAACGAAGTACCGAGGTACACTTAGTGGCATAAAATACATTAGATTACACTGAATAATATTGCATTTATATATTTTTCTTATCGTTACCCGTGGACGAGAATAAAATAAATCCAAATATTATGAAAGCAGGATGTCTAGCTCACGTTTTGAATAATACATTCAAGCATGCTATGAACAAATTAAACCTTGATGTGGAGACTGTCATATTGAAAATTTACAGCCACTTCTCATCTTCTGCGTTAAGGAGGGAAAATTTAAAAGAATTTTTAACATTTGCGGAACTGGAATGGACTGAGATCAACAAACACGTAACAACAAGATGGATTTCATTGGGTAATGCAATACAAAAGATTATGAAGGTTTATCCAGCCATCATTTCTTACTTTATATCCATAGGCAATGAATGCCCAAAAGTCATAAAAACTTTGCTTTGTATAACAACAGACAACGAGAGCGACATAGAATCGTATATGTTCGGCAAGACGTTTTTGTATTTAAGTTTTTGTGCCAATATTTGCACAGTGTTTGAGAAGGCAAGTTTGGTGTTGCAAAATACGTCAACTAGTTCGACCCAACTATACAAAATTTTGGTAGATGTGGCAGAAAGCCTAGAGACAAGATTGAAAGAAAATTTTTATGGATCCCGTTTGCGTATTGCGGGACACCGTGCAGAAAATTCTGTTTATAAACAATGTATATCGGATTTCAAGGAATTTTACCAAAATGCGCTGAATTATCTTCAAACCCGCTTTGATTTCGATGAATCGAATCGCCTGAAAAAATTGGAACCATTGTCGCTTGATGGAAATTTAAATTTTAAAGAACTTTGTGATGCTGCTTCAATTATGGGATTCGACTCTGAAGAAAGATTTTCTACGGACGAGTTATTTGAAGACTACAGTGTGGTGAAGAATATACTACCACAGATCGAGCAAAAGCAAAGCGTTGATAAAAAATGGGTCCAAGTATTTAAAGTTGCAAAGGAGCAGAAGTTGAACGCATTATTTAGTGTTGTATCTCGTGCTTTGAGCATACCTCCTTCAAATGCGTATGTTGAGCGCGTATTTTCACTAATGACCATGAAATGGTCTAATATCAGAAATCGTTGCTCGGTAGATTTGATAAAAGCGGAATTGCTATATTTTTAATATGCACATGTCTTGTTCAGACTCCATAAATAAATACAAAAATGATATTGATTTAGTAAAAGCGGCTCGTAACAACAAGAAATACACATGGAAAAATTAATTATATAAAATAAATGGAAATAAAAACACAAAATAAAGTTTCATTTTCCTTTGACTGTCTCGTGGGTAATTTTTTTTTTCACCAAGCTCCGAACGTCTCTTATGGATGCCCGATCGTCCCGTTTTTTTTTCCCCTAAAGGTGGCAACCCTGGTCAGCCCACGACGACGACAGTCATACAGGATTTCAGGCCGCAGGCGACGAGTTTGGCACTTACAATTGCTCCTGTGATGTGCAAACAACAGGACATGCCGGACACGATATCAAGGCTCCCATCGTTTGTAGAGCAACACCACATTTATACTCCAGGGCAGAGTCATGCGAGTCATAATTTAGCTGATTTCATGAGACCGCTTTTTGGCGTTTTGTTACGTGTATGTTCACGTCTGTTTTCAGTTGTGGGTAAATTGTTTTCAAGTATTTAGTAGTACAACTAGATTAAAATTCATTGTCATTGAATTATTTCACGAGATAATAAATTTACTTTTATAGATTATATAGGTACGACTTTATTTTAATGCCTTATCGAAGGGTGCACAACAATAAAATAAAAACGCCTTCGGTCGGGTGCGACAACTGCCAGCAGTGCTGGCACTGCTGGCAGTTGTCGCGAGCTCTAGGTACTTATCTCGAGCGGTATCTATATACGTAATAATAGTTTTGTTAGTTGAACAATCAGTCTTACTAAAGGGTGTGGTGGTCGGTCAGACACTGTCATCATCATCATCATCATCATTTCAGCCGAAAGACGTCCACTGCTGGACATAGGCCTCCCCCAAATGTCGCCACATTGACCGGTTCCGTGCGACTCGCATCCAGCAGATCCCTGCAACCTTCACCAGGTCATCGGTCCACCTAGTGGGAGGCCTTCCAACGCAACGTGTTCCGGTCAGACACTGTGGTCCATGTAAAATACTGGTATTCAGCTGCATCCAGTTGGACTGGATGCCGACCTCAATATAGTTGGGAAAAGGCTAGGCGGATGGTGATAATGCTGTTAGAACCTATCAAGCTGTCAAGAATAGAAATACATAATAATTCGCAGCTAAGCCTCTTAGTTTGAATGCGCTTTAAGAGGAGACAAGGTCTGCAATTTCTGCATACAAATGACGAAATCGGCATTTCGTAGGTATTCCCCTTTTTTCATCTTGAATAACGCCGCAAGATCAATCATTTTTTTTTTCATAGAATCAAGGAAGACACGTCTCTGTCATTTGCTTTTTTTCAGCAACTAGTAAGTAAAGAGAATATGACACTCCAAAATTGGCAAAAAATGCCCCATTACAACGGCCGTGATTAGAGGACTACCAGACAAATTCTAAAAGTTCCTAGACAATCTTTCTCAAAATTTTAATATCAAAAATAACTGAACCGTCCTTTTTCCGAGGAGAATAAAAGGGAATACGAAACGTCGATCTCGTCAAAATGTTTAATATAATCGGTTTGAACTGCAGCAGTCGCTATCGCACTCTACGGAGGCAGGCTTGACGCAACGCGACGGCAATAGTTTCTTCAAATACCTATTTTTCAAATTTCTAGCAGACTATGTTCCCTCTTAAATCGTTGTAATCAGTACCTACATACCTTCCAACAGCTGGCCGTCTGAATGTCTGTTTTTGCTTACTTTATGAAGTAAACGGTAGGTAATTATTTAGGACTAGCTGTTGCCCGCGACTTTCGTCCGCGTGAACTTTATTATAAAAATACAATTTTCCTCGTTTTAGCAATATTTTTCATTGATGCTCCGCTTCTATGGGAAGTAGCATGATGTTATATAGCCTATAGCCTTCCGCGATAAATGGGCTATCCAACACTAAAATAATTTTTCAAATCGAACCAGTGGTTCCTGAGATTAGCGCGTTCAACCAAACAAACAAACTATTAGTTCAGCTTTAAAATATTAGTTTTGATACATATTCATTATTCTGTTGTAGGTACTACCTAGGTACATTCTCTATCAGCTGATCTTGATCTGATTACTTATGTAAGGTATCTGAAAATTCCTACCTAGAATTTCATTACTTATTATTTGCTTATAGATTATCATTCACATGTAACCTAATAATTCCCTACTAAGCCCTAAGCCTTATATTACATTCAAATCACATTTGAAATTAAAATGAAATCACCAATAAAATGACCACGTAAATTGTAATTCCTAAGAAATGTCGCGTGAAATGACCAATTCAGAATCGAGCAAAACAAAATCTATGAAATTACGGAGTTTCCGGCCCGGTCGCGTATTTCCATAATACATCTATTACACATAATTTGCATATTGTAGGGGTCATTACGCATGGCATAATCTAAAAGCTTGAGATTAAGAAAGGCGTAAGTACTTACGAGTTTTTTAGATCCAATTTTTTTATTAATGACGTGTTACCCGACTGCGCGACATCAAAGGTAGGGTTATGTTTTTGCTTTGGGTATTGGCTATAGGCTGTAGGACCTGTTGATCTGGGTAGAGCTATAAGCGCGACCGCTACAAGCTGCATTTATGATGCATAGGGTAGGCAAAGGCCCTATGTATTCTTAATGCAGTTTGCAAGTATCTTTGCAGTTTGTATTGAATATAACAAGGCCTACGACTCAGTGCCACATACATGGCTCATGAGAGTGCTGGAGTTGTACAAGATAAATGCAACTTCACGTGCCTTCCTTGAGTCGCATATGGGGTAATGGAGGACGATCCTTCCCTATCCAGGATGGCAACAGATCCAAGGGAATGAGCCTGTATGGATTATACGGTGAATATTTCAGGGCGACAGTTGTGTATATATATATATAGCCTATAGCCCTGGTTTCTCTTAGGTACATTGCAGGAGAATTCAAAGAACGAAAGGTATGATCACTTTAAGTGTGCAGTTCAACGGGGCTTGTCAAGAAAATTTGCATCGTTATGTCAGACTTGGTACATTTATTTTAGTTCTGTGTTTTCCCGTCTGCACAGATAAGTTGGTTGAAGGAATTATTGTTATAATTAGACAAAGTTTAAATTTGTATTTGGTTTATTGTGCCATTTCATAAATAAACAACTACTGTGATTACATTATATACACATACAACTATCTTAAATATAACTAGGTACAATAAAATAACTATTTTAATACTAAAAACATTTAACTTATGTAAAGGAATGATTATTTTCAAAGAGGATTATTGAACTAATTTACACATATTTCCTACAATATCACAGAATTATAATTATAAATTTAATTACGTACGTAATTATTGGGCTTGAAGGTGATTGTTCATAAGAAATAAGAATCTACAATTTATACAGTCGCGAGCAAAAATTATATTCTAATTTTTCAGACGTAGTAGAACAATAACAGAATCATAATATCAATAAGGGTGAATTTTACTAATGAAACACGATCAGCACATCTAAACCGCGTTCAAGAGCTTTTATTGTCATAATTGCTGTGAATATTGACACTGACACTGAATGACGTTTAGATGTGTTGATCACGTTTAGTTACAATGATGAAATTTCCTCTTTAGGTGTAATGTTTAATAGTTTATGGTATTGTTCAATGTTCTTCAACTTGATAAAAATATACAATCACCTCAATATTATAATTTAATTAAAAATATCTATTAACTTTCTAACTTCGAATTTACCAATAAAAATAATTTATTACAACATTCTTGCTCTTTTAATTATCTACAATCTATTTTACGAATACTCTATTTTATTTAGTAATTACTTGATAATATGGACACAGTACTCAAAATATCTATGATTGGATAATATGGCGTCAATTATTTACAATAATTAAGCTTTATGTACACAGAATCAAAATGAAGCTACACAATTCGTTTTCTTCCGATAGATGGCGCTACTTGTGGTGTACTTTATACAAAACAAATCCAGTATGGTAGGCCTACATAATGTATTTCTTTAGCTATGCAAGGATAAACTCTAATCTAGGCATTTATTTATTTAAAAAAAATTGTTAAATTATTAAAGTCCAACTGTATTTTATGAAACACTTGCGGCTTTCTGAAAATTGTTTTTGATGTTGACTTTACGATAGGAATAGTATGGTGAGATTAGTTGATCACTACGGTAAAAGTCAAAATACGTTCTTTTTTAAATTATATTTACAGCTGGTATCAAACAAATCAATTCCCCGCCTTAATTTCAGAGCTAGCAGATTCAGAAAAGCAATCATTCGAAACCCCACTTTGTACTGAACAGAAACTCGCTGGTGAACTCCTGTTGCTCACATCCTGGCTACTTTCTATCATACTCCCGCTAGGCTGCCTTAGAAAATTCTGGAACCCAATCGGATTAACATTCACCATCTTATCCGGCTTTTTCAAAAGCTCCTCTATGGAATACGGATTTTTCTTTTTTTCTTTTTCATGCGATTTCTGGTCTTCATCAACATCTGGCCTGTCCGTGCTATCGTCGCTTGCTTCAACGGAGATATGTTCCGAATTTTCTGATTTCACTTCATCAGGGTTTATTCGGTTTAGGAGATCGTTGTGTAAATTCAGGGCGTATGGGTTGAAGTTTTTGGAGTCGTGGTATGGCAACATTATTCTCTGCCAGGGGTTTATTGGGTAGGGTTTTAGAAGGCCTTGTGCTTGGACCTGATTGGCCAAAAGCCAGGATGTTGCCAGTCGTCGGTCGTATAGCTGAGTTGGGTCTGCGTGCTGCGGTGGAGGTACCCTGACCGCTGAGTGAGCGAAGTAAGGGGAGGTCTGTTGTGACGGTATCCCTGAAGGTGGTAGAGAGTTCTTCATTGACATGTATTCCATCATGTTTGGCGGTAAATCCGGGTGAGGGTATGCCTCTGTAAAGAATAAAGACAGGTTTTAAAACATTTGTTCTTTTAGCAGTACTTAGATTTATATCTAAGACCCTAATTGAATCTGAATTAATAATAGGTCCTGTTGGGTCATTATAAAAACAAAGAAGACCATTGGCCTTATAAACAGGCAAAGAACTTAACCTTAATCATAAAACAGCAACAAAACGAACGGATGGCACGATGCCTGAGTAATTATACCACTTTTTAATTATGGTTAACCAAAAACTAGATTTCCGGTGATTTAAACACTACAAATGAACAATATGCTAACTAGAATAGACGCACATAACTCTTTCTTTTATTTTTCTTGTAAAACAACTAGAACTTTATTAAACGACCAACATAACTCAGAAATGTCTCAAAAAACGCTCCTACGCATTGACGCACCGGATTTAATGTCTTTTAAATATGTCCACCCAAGATTTAAGTGTAATTAAATTAAAAAAATAACATTTTATATTGCTAGGCACTTCCTGACACCTGTCTGTAAAACGCCGAGAATTTACGCCTATCTGCCATTAATTAGTTAATTCCGTTTATTTTTAATGTTGTCTATTTAACGTTCTTTATTTGAATTTGATGTTTGAATCGTTCCATTCACGTGCTTTATTTGATTTTGAATATTTTGATGTTTGAATAACGGCTTTTTTAGGTGAAAAAGAGGTGTTAATGAAATAAAAAGTTGTTTTGATGATGCGTCAACTCGTCAGGTTCGTGATGATGATCTCGTTAACTGTTTAGGGTTATAAAACGGTGCGATCGTTAGAGGTCTGTTAGTTATGAGTTTTTGATGGTTAGTGCAAGCCATGAAAATGAGGAACTAAAAAAAATAAATCTTATCTAAATAAGCAGGTAGAGTCGTATAAATTTGACTATTAACAGCTAAGGTTTTTGACTAGATGATCAGACCCCTAATTTTACAGTACTTGTGTAGATTATTAAAGGAGTTTTCTAAATGTTAAAACTCCTACATTTCAGAGGGCCACAGAAAATTTCCTAAAGAAAAAACCCCAATAAAACTGCCCGACCTGGATTCTAAACCGGTCCCCATACTCCTCAACAGTCACACTTTCGACCACAAAGTCCTAAAAATGACAGAACAAATCTGACACTGGCCACACTATAAAAAAAAAAGTTTAATCCATACCATGAGCATTCCTAGTATCGTCATCACTCCACGCCAGTCCACTGTTCCGGAGAATCCTGTTCACACTAGACACCGAGGGTATGGAGTGAGGCTCACACACTCTAGCGCTCAGTAGCCTCTCGCGAATCTCCCAAGCGAACATACCAGGGTTCTCTTGTTTTAGCCGCAGGATCTTCTTGACGACTGTCGGGGTTGCAACTTGCTGTGGAAGAGAAGTGGTTATTAGTGATTGGTTGAAGGAGAAGTGTTTTTGATTGGTTGATTTTAAGAAGAGGGTTTTCAATTTGTTTTTGTTTGAAGTCGGAATATTGTAGTGCAGTCCTATCATGTCGGAATAACAAGTGCCTCGTGTCTACAATGGAGTATAGTATAAGACCTAGATAACGCAATAGACAATAACGACACATTTTGCCTTGTATACAAGATAGACCAATAAAGCCGCTGTAAAAGCTAACATTATTTCCAGACAGTGAACAAGACATAGGCTTGAAACTGTATAACTTCAAAAAAAAAACCTCTGAAGCTTGTTATTGATCAAAAAAACCATGCTGACATTCTGTCAGCAATAACGATGATGGAAGAGTTGAAAATCGTTCTTGGAGATTTACGAAGAGCTTCGAAAGCTTTTGCCTCTTGTCTTAGTAAGGGTCTAGACCCTTAGAATTTAATTTAAGACTCTTAGCTCTGTACTGTATATTTGCTACCCGAAACATATTCTCCACCGTTACAAAAAAAACGGTAACAGAACAAAATAAGAAACGAAACGGAACTACAGTACAGAACAGTTAAAGCTGTAGATTGCATTCAGTCAAGGAAGCGAGCCTCGATAATGGCGATATAATAACTGATGATGATCCGAGACCGCTGTACTCAGAAATGTCATCATTTATATGTTTATGTGCAGCTTATAGTGTGAAAGTCTGTGTTTTTGTGATATGTCGTTTTGCTATAGAAACTTGGCTGTTCGGTTGTGTGTTTTGGGTGCACGAGGACATTGCTTGACGAAATGAAGATTGTGATCATGAAACAGAACATTTACTATTAATAGAAGTTTAAGGATTGGACAGTCTATCTTTAGTGCCTATACGGTAAAACCATTAGCACTAACAAATGTAATTCTAGTAATTTTTATCCTCGATTTCGACAATTTTGGTTATTATACTGCTCAGTTTAACGATTCATGAATGCATTGGTGCTGTTGATTTGTTGAAGCACCAATCTGTACTTAGGAACTCATACAGAACAGAGCTCTTCAGGCATAAGAACCAAACCCAAAACCGTAGCAACAATTTTCCACCTACAATAACAACAAAAAATACCCCGATAATCGATAAGCCATCGTTTAATAATCTCTCCACCTCTCACGCCACTGCGAAGATTAAAACCGATAGAGGACCCCCTTTACTCGAATAGAATCTGATATATCGACACTCTAGTCGACTAATGAGCAAAGCCAACGGGCTAAGCTAAGTCATTACTGCCCACACATGCTAGTTCGCACGAACTTTCATTTTAATACTGATATTACTGGCTTATTTGAGTACTACTACTTGTAGTGTTGTAATGAAAATTCCTACACTAATAATAAAGTTGTGGGTTGGTGGGGAGATAACATTTGGACATGACTTTGGTATTGCTGTAATATCTTCTCATGGGAGTCGGCACTGGCTCTTGTGACACAGGTCTATCGCTTAGCACAGGAGTCAGGGACTTCACACAATTTTGTAACCACTTTTTTATGTAATAAAGATTATTGATTCTTCAGTTTTGTGTGTAACTTTTGCTTTGCCCGTAAATTGATTTGCATCGAACTTTGAGTAGTGGTATATTGAAAGTATTTTTTTAGTTATGGATCTCTACAATCAAAGCTCTTTTAAACGAGTTTGATTTTGCGTTCTGTTTCAGCCATGCATATAACTAGTCTATTCTACTTTGTCGTGTGGTTAGTGCCTAACCAGAGGTGGTGGTGTCAGAGTCTTTATGCCGCCCATGGACCTCTGACTTGGCTTTACATGCCGTCGAGAAATATCTCTCAGGCATGCTGGTTTCCTTACAACGTTTTTCTTCAGCGAAGCAAGAGATAATTATACTATACGCAAATGCATCCGAAAAATCAGAGTTGCGTGTCTTGGGGACTACTCTAAACTACCTACACATACCTAGAGTTTGTTTCAATGAAGCATCCGTGTTAATATATTGACCCTTACTGATCTTCTGCGCTTCATCTATGTCAGATTCTCAAGTATTCGATTTCACTGGCAAAGTCTTACCTCAAGTCACATTTTTATCACCAAAATGCTCCAAGAATGCCTCAGAAATCATCTGTAAGCAATTTGTCACGCTCTACTGTAGAAATCGCGGTATCATCACAAGTCTACCGGCACTGTTACGGATAAGCCTAAGTATTACAACAAGAACTGCGGATCATTGGAACTACATTAAACGCTGTGTCCATCACGGTTACATACGATACGTCCCGGAAGGTGTACGTAGTGAAATGGTTTTTCTTAAGATTGCGTGATGTAATTTATACTGTAAGCTATTTTCCTTCTTTTCTCGTGGCAGGTAGGTACAGTCGCCAGCACATCAAGTTAACCACAAACTGTCGAATTTTTTCAAATGGTTTTAAACCATTGATGATCAAAAAAAATGAAAATTTGACAGTTTGTGCTAACTTGATGCGTTGGCGACTGTACAAGAAAACATCTACATGTGCGCAGTACCCTACGTAAGTCTGCGTCGTGAATTTGGGAGGTTTTAGTTGCTAAAAGTGATCATCATTTAATTTTCTTCGCAGCGTTGATCATCAGGAGCATTTGCTGTAATGTTACAATTTATTCGAGATTAAATTTTGTTCAGATACAAGTGAATTCGAACTGTTAAATTACAGGCTCCCGGTGCGGGAGCGCCGCGCCGTATAGCTTAATATAACATAACATCACGCCTGTAATCCCCCAAGAGTGAGGCAGAAGTGTAAACCTACATTTCACCAGTTATTTTAAAGTCCCATATACTAGGGGGCGAGCCTATTGCCATCAACTGGCACAAATCTAGAGTCCGTGGCTGCTAATGAGAAATTCCTGATGGAAATACCCAATAACACTTTGCCCGAATAGGGAATCAAACAGGAACCAACGAGGCAGTCCGCAGTATAGCAATCGACATTGTTGCCGTGTAGAGCTTATTTACGGGTACAGCATTTTCAAAAATATCTTCTAACGTGCAGCTATAGGCACCAGAATTTCACTACTGGAGAAACTTTGAATGCTTTGTGGTAGCTGTAACCAATGAGGGAACTGCCTTTTGCCGCTTTCAACTTGGCAATCCCATAGAAAGCAATTATCTGCTCCACTTAACACTAGAGTCAAAATATTCGTACAATCAAGATGACTACCGATTTTTTAACATAATAACACCAATTTCCTCAACACCTCTCGATCTACACATCTGTTGAAATCGAATCAATATTCCTACAATTATCTAAATTTGAACCACCGAAAATCCATTATACAAACTTTTTTGAACACAACCTCCACGCATGTGGTTTTAAAAAAATAATTATAGGACTTTTAAGTAGGCTGTCAAAGTTAATGGGTAAATAGTAGGGTATGGAGTAGAGGTGTGGCAAAGAATCGGTGAACGCAAGGCGTCAATTTTGGAGGGTAACCGATTATTACGCCATTAGATGCTCAATCGATATCCTATTGAGTGGTCGATGCATCTGAATGCACTAGTAAATGTTGCCTGGGTAAAGACGATTATAGGGAAGTTTTTTTTTTAAAGAAATGCATTAAATGTTGATTTCCTTTCTAAATTCATAATAACGGTTTCAGTGACTGGAGTCATTGTATTTCATTTTGACATCCAATCCAATCTGCAAGATATGCCCGATCTCCTGTCTTCCCCATCCTGCACAGCCACCAGCACCTTCCAGGATTTAAACAAAGCCAACGAAAGAGCCGTGTAGGTGACTATACTGACCGGGTATTATTTGAGACCATCGACACGCAAAGAAGAAGAAGAAGAATTTGACCAAGTTCTATTTTTCTTTACTGGCTACATCAGTCAGTACAATACTATGAAAGCAAATGCAAAACTAAAGTATACTCCACTTTCTGATACTTCATTACAAGGAAAGAAAAAAAATTGCACTAGGTCGAGTCAATTGCATTTGAAACACCTTTTTCCATTCAAAAAAGTTTGAATTGCCTGTTGCACTATGCTATTATAAATTAGAAAGATCTTTAGGTACAATGCATCCGTTAAAATTACAAATTGAAGCCGGCAATTATAACGGATGCATTTCTTATGCTCCTGTCAAAATATTACGATATCAAAATATATATATATTATCACTGTCCCTTTTTAAAAAGGCTTTCATTAGCTACCTTATTCAGAAATCTGGTGTCTGAAGTTTATTCAAATTCTTTATCTATTACAGGATCTTTTTGGTATCTATTGCATAATAGAGTCCTCTCATTACTCATTGAACTTGAGTTTATTCTTCTTCCTTGTTGTTTGCATCAATGTCAGCGTTGACTTCAAGCGTAGTATTTAATGCGTATTTAGTACCTGGGTGACCGAGCACTGCTCGGGTGAAGAGAAAACGAGTGTTCCTTAATATGAGACCTAGCTAGATCGATTTTTCGCCCCCCTAAACCACAAAAACTATTGTAGCTATCATCGACATCGTTAGAGCCGTTTTCGACAACGTGATTTCAAAATTACTTTAACATTAAATGGTTTTTCGCCAATAAATACGAGACAGATTAGAAAAAATGCATCCACTTATTAATGACCCTGTCAGTTCAGGGGTCAACTTCGGTAAATTAAAAGATGGCTTTATAATCAGAATTTCAGAAGTGACTGCTTGGTTTAATTTCAGTTTTCACACTACAGGACTCTATAATAAATGACTAAATAAAATCAAACTGTCGTATTTACAAAGGTTGCAATCATATTTAGGACTAGCTGTTGCCTGCGACCTTCGTCCACGTGAAATTATTATAAAAATATTACTTCCCTATTCGAATCGGATTTTGTTAACACTTTCAAGAGTTTTAATTTTTTTGCACGGAGCCCTTATCCTTTTTCTAAAATAAAAGTAGCCTAAGTACTCCTTATAACATCAGGCAGTAAAGTCCGGTCAAAATCAGTCCAGCCGTTTCGGAGATTAGCCAGAACAAACAGATAGACAGAAAGACAGACATACAGACGAAAATTAAAAAAAAAACATTTTTTATTATAAGTAGGAACAGTATACTGTCATATGCATTTGGTAAAATACTGTTATTTTGAAATTACAAATAGACACTTCAATTTTATTTGTTTGTATAGATTTCTTTTACTGGCCTTAGTGTTAACGTAAACGGGCATTAAGTCCTACCCATGAACCCACTATCCAGTCCCATCGAATAACCAAGCTTCAATCCATTCTGTACTAAAGCAATATAATTAATTGCGCCATAAAACTTTTTAAATTCAGTTGGCGCCACTAGATGGCGCTACCGTCTCCCGAGTCAGTATCAACCGGCCGAACAAGAATATTTGATTGACAAGCACCCAGCGATGCACGACATCCAATTACACAGCTTCTGGTTTCTGAGAAAAAATCGATGATACCTCAGTTCATTACAAAATACTAAGTAATACTAGTTAGATTCATGGTAGTAGTATTTCTGTTTACCTCTCCAACTAAGCTGTAAATGTTTAATAGGAATGGCTTCACATAAAAAATGAAACGCTTGTGTTCTAAACTTCTAACACACACTCAGTAGATGGACTTAGCTACTGGCTTCTATCAGATTCCCATTATTTCCATCGATGTCGTTTAGTCTGGCGGAGTTAGTCAAGATTAGTTAAACATTATGCCATATACCAGATGACACCAAAACTACTTATTTCGTGATCTAATCGCTAGGTGTACCTCAAGGGCGTGTTCTTTGCTATTTTGTCATTTATATTGATGACATTCTAAGTTTCGTTAAACATGATTTAAATGAGTACAATCATGTTCATCTCTGGTGTCCTCCTAAGATGCAAATCTTTGCAATGGTCTTGTTTAACCTGGAACCCTCTAACAAATAGGCCTGAAATACTACTGACAACGACATAGGCTTAAGAAACAAGACGGACAAGAACGCCAAAACAAAATCTCGATGTAAACGAATCTGTCGAACAAGGATGGTAATGTGCATATCGCCACGAGTCCCAGTTAAACGCGAAAGTCTGTCAACAAATCTAATCTCAACTGAAACAGCTACCAACTATCTAAGCTCGATATCAAACTATAAACTGTACCTCACGATCAAACGAACGCACATAACCGCTTCACATTCCCCGCGGACGTCACGGCCCGTTCCGTTCCAACACAACTTTTTGCCGACTCCCGTGCATCAATCATGCCTGACACATCCAATATATGTTTTTGCACGATGCCGCAACGCGCTAACTGTCTACGCGTGCGATTAGCCTTTCTTATTACGTACTACGGATTTCTATTAGACTTTCCACATTTGATGGGGTGAAAGATAATTCCGTGGGGCGTGAGACCCGTTGCTTTAATGCCTTAATGGTAGATTGATTCGATATTAATTCCAAGGATGCATTAAGTGCAGGTGTCTAGGAGTTGACATGTGACGTTTTTTTTTCTCGAGTAATAAATGGGTCAACGTTGTGCTCATTAAGCTTGCATCCTATCAGGAACTAGGGTGTAATTATATGGTTTACGGAAGCTATCAAGAGATAGTATTAAAGTAATCTATATATCATTAGGCGAGGTTTTTTGTCGGGTTTGATTGCGAATAATTAATGCTTGTGTCCGTGTTGTGCGAAGTAATGACATGCATCAGCTTTAAATATAGCTTGTCGTCTCAATGGTGTTGTACCTAATTTGAATTTTGTTTCGATGCAACCTTTAATGAATAGTACAAACAAAAGAGATACGATCACTGGATTCGGCTTACGTGATGACGAATCAAACCTAAACCCAAGAGACGATTTAGATAAAGATACCGCTCACAATGAATTAATTTTTTTAAATTTGAATGATACACTATCATTCGATAACATTAGGAAGAGGATTAATCCACCACCATTACAACACTTCACCTGAAAGTAATTGAGTCTTAGCTATTAAGTTTGATTAGATGAAGACTAACCAAGTGGAAGATGTAGTAAGCTGGGACAGACTGGATGCAGAAGTTGGAGTACTTAGTATTGTGGCGCATTAGGATAGGCCTATAACAATCAGCGAATGCTAAGTTGACCGATTGTTTGGTCCAAATAATGATAATTCAGATATTCACGACTATTTCTAAACATATATTGACAGATTATTAAAACAATGAATGTCTGTCATACCCTTTGCCCTTCTGAAGGGTGACCTCCGTGGATGACAGGCGTGTCAGCGATGTATGAACACGCTTTAGCACGCCTCAAAATGCTAAATCAACAAAGGGGACTGGATTTTTCCGGTGACCATAGCCGATGAGTCATTTATGCAACACTGTATCACGCAAATTATGAAGAACTACATGAAATATAGATAATTGTAGCAACGGCTATTTAACAGTTCTAATTTACGTTCAGCAATGAGAAGTTTTTGCAGACAAATGCAGGATTATCTGTGATTACTCACACAGAAGCAGCTTAAAGTAACGAAATACTACCAGAATTGGCCTATTGCTGAAAAAGGCCCTCAACAGCAATGAAAGGAGGTCTGATGTTTTCGGAATATTTTCGAAAGTTTCTTAGATTAACTTCAAAATAACTTACACCATTGAACAGTTACCTACATGCTAACATTTTAGACTTTGAATCCTCAACCTTGTACTAAGGAAGTAGGTCCACACAGCTCTAGACAATATTAATTACAATAACTCATAATATCTAATCAATTACTAACTTTGACGTTTCACTCGCAAAAACAGTCAATTAAAGAAATCTGCTTCACACAATATATCATCACTTTCTATAAAAGACGATGTCCTTTACCCAGCGACAGGTTGTAAGTGTGAAGTTATTCCTATAATGAGCTCATCAACATATTTCTATGTAGTGTGTTCCATGCTTCAAATAGTTGTCCGGAAAAACGCTATATCCATGACGGGTTGGCAAAGGAATCCAGGCTATTCCTAATGAAGGGTATACTGTCTGTTATAGTTTCTAATTTAATTGAAGGTGGAAATAAAGGAGCATTTTTGATGGATGTTTTTGTTGAACTTGACTTATAGGTATCTACGTAAATTATTGAGGTTTTTGAGACTTTTTCCCTGAACATTTTTCGTGTTGATTTCGATCAACACGAAAAATGTTCGATTGTGTTATCATCGGTATATTCTATTTTTATTGAATAGTGCCAATAACCGTCCTCAATTCCTTCATAAAAAAACTTTAAAAATCGTCGACACACGACGAAGAAGCATCAAAATCTAGAAACCGGAAAAAAATCACAGTTTTGTCACTTCGCAATTTCGAAAACCTTGGCAATGACACACTACATCTCAGAGCTTCTACACTGCCAGAATCTCAGCTTTAATCTTCGCAAAAAACTGTGAATCGATCTGCTAAGCCCTTTACTGAGGGTAACGTGCGTTCCAAGGCTTCGGAAGACAAGGCCAGACGAGACAAGCCCATTCCAAACGCACTTCACAATTATCAGTTTAACGTGCCTTACCTCTTTTAACGGAAGAGGTCGCGTAATTAGAGTTTTTATTCCGTTTTAAGTGTTCTGATCTCCTTTGTGAATGAAGTATCGTGGTGTTTGGCGCCAGATGTCAGGTTTTGTTTTGAAAATAGAATAACGAGCCGGTCTGTGAGTAGGTTACATGGAACAATTAAGTACTAAGTTTAGCTTCTCTCCTTGGTAGGTTAAGATTGGCTCTTATTATGTCGCATAGGATAAGCTCTACTAACCATAATAGAAAGTCTACATGGTACTCACATTTACAAAAACTGAAATAATGCTTCTAATTCATTTAAAACAATGGCAATCAAAGGTACCAAGTTTCCAAACGAAAAAAAAAATAATGAAAGAACTAACGGGGGAGCATCTCTTCCAAACATTAAAATCTTAGTTCGTGGCTTTGGAGCAGGACCAGAATTAAGCCAAGCATTTTTCAAGACATCTACCAACCCACACTGTGAATGCTCCGAGTGGCCCACTCTCTCTTAAAGAAAGGAGGCCGGTGTCCCAACCGTGGGGACGTCAAAGGCTGATTATGCTAACCTTTTTGCGAGTATAGTTCGCAATTACACGAAAGAGGAAGAAGAAGTTGCAATAATACCAAAAGTGGAATTAGCTGCGTTCGTATCAATACTACCCAAGAAAAAAACGTCCCACACTCAAATAGGCAAGTATTTAAGTACCACATCCTAAATAAGACATCCTTTTCACACAAAAGCAGCAATTTCCAATAGCATGATATAGTGGACGTATCAAGCAATAATTTCCAATATGTTTTATGAAGCGGCTCAACGGTATTAAAAGGCGAGTAATAATATTGACAGCGTAATCCACGGGGTAACATAAACTGAATGATATCGGTGCAAATCCGACTTAAGTTGCGAAAAGCCGGGCGATCAATTCTGATAGTGTTGTGTTTTAGTGAGTTTTAGAAATGCGTGATTAAAAAAAAATGACGAAAAAGTTTTTAACTGTCATTTCTAAGTATTTTTGTACATCGTTCCGGTGATTCGCATATTAAAAAAATAATATTAAAAAGTAAAGATTTAAAAATAAAATTGGCCTTATTTAAAAAAAAATAGTTTTAATTGTTATTGTGAGACATTTTAGTACATCCTTCCGTTGCTCCTCAACAATAAATTTTTAATTATGTCTCATTAGTCAACGCCTGATAGGTTACCGTCGTTATAACCGGTAAATTTTTATTAGTTTTTAAACTAAAATTTATAAAAAAGAAGGCCGGGCGTGGGCGAAAAATTGTTATTCTTAATTTCCTGTGAAGCGGTGCAAAAATAATTTTAAATTAAATTATACCATTAAGGTAAATCTTTTTCTTAATTAGCAAAAGAAGTAAATCCGTTGCCAAACAAAATCGTCCTGTTCAAAATCTGCCTTGAATCAACAAAAAAAAACAAAAGCACATCCCTTTAAAAACCGAACGCGATCAACAAAAATCCATTCATACGTATACAAACCAAATTCCCGTATCCTGTCCATACGTCCACGTGAGGTTATTAAGGCCTAACTGATAACACCCGCGATAGTTTGACACAGTGACAGGTGCCACCCGCTCCCATGACCCGCCTGACCAATCGCACCATTATTGTTACAAATTGCCCTCTGATCCGACCCCTGATTGTGTACGGAAGACCTAATTACGTATTTCGAGTGTGTTTCCGAACGTCTTTTTATTGAGCTGTCAGTTTGATAATCAGGTAGTTTTGACATTTGTTTGTAATTAACTGATAATATATTTTTGGGGGGTTTTGGTAAGGTTTCTTGGCAGTTTGATATCAGTTTTCAGCTTCTTTATTTTGATGGTATCTGAAGAAAATAGTACTCCGTTAATAAAAACTTCAACTCTAAGGCATACAGGGTGTAAACAGACCCTTCACATAGCCGTCAACCAAGCATTCTGTACATCAAAATAAGTAACTTTACGCAAAAATTATTGCTGGGAATCGTCTTTTTTTTGAGGTTAAAAATCACGTTTTACGGTAGAACTCGATGGAAAGCACTCAAAGCATTGTGCTGATGGATGGATTGAATAGTACGGGGGTCGTGGAGGTGTGTAAAGTAAAAACCATACATTAAAAACATGTACCTATTAAAAAAAAAATTGTGATAAAGTTGGAACTTTGACCCCCAATATCTCCCGTAACTGGAAGGTTCCCAAGTATAGTCTAGAACAAAAATTGATCGCAAAGACGGGGAGAACAAGTGCCTTCCGGATATGTTAAGGGTCTATTTACACCCCTTATACTGGAAAAAATAACTTTTTCAGCAACATCGATTGTTGGGAACACAATTGAAAATTACGTGCCAATTAAGTCTTTTTAATAATTTTTTATCTTGATTCTACTTCTGGGTATTTTCAACTAGGCAGCTTTCGATTCATATCGCGGAATGTGGTCATAATACTCATTTTGTTTACGCCGGTCGATTTTCTGTATAAAAGTTATCTCGTTAAGCCCTTAAGCTGTACTTATCGAGTATGAAAGAAGCGAGACAAACATTATTACTCGCATTTTATGATAGTAGCTTACCTAGGTGACACAATAGTTGGTAATGTCTTAATATTGTAACTCAATATGAGTTTATTGGTGTAGCGGTAAAGAGTTTTGACGTTTTAGTACCTACTTACAGGAAAACGACTTGTACTCAGACGACCGACCATAAGAAAAAACCATATATTTCGAAAATAACAATCAGCCTAGCCTAGCCTTTTCCCAATGTTGGGGTCGCCTTCCAGTCCAACCGAATACAGCTGAATACCAGTATTTTACATGGAGCGACTGCCTATCTGGCCTCCACAACCCAGTTAGTATTGGGTAAAAAAACGGGTATTTCTAAAATAACAATATCATCCAAAAAATAAATTGTCAAATTGAATCTCAGCTTCGGCGGTCATTTTTATGCTGTCTCTATTTCTTCGCGATGGCTAAATTGTATGTCATTGCCATTTTTCATAATTTTGAATTATTTTTAGTGTTTCACCACTGTGGATGGCTGTAAGAGTGCGGGAAGATCTAAAAAAAGCGATGGATGGACTGTGTGAAGGATAATATGGCTAGAAAGGAGGTGACTGCTGTGATGGCGAGTAATAGAGAAGTATGGAAGAAGAAGACATTGCTATGCCGACCCCCAATAAATTGGGCTAAATTAATTAATTAATTAATTTTTGAATTAGTAATGTTGTGTTGTGTATGTAATGTGACTGTGTGTGTGTGTAATTATTTCTTTTATGAGTCAGTGATGCCAGATTTTTTTTTTTTTTAATTTTTGTTATGTTTCACTACAGTTAACGAAGGCTCAAAGTTGCTACCTGTATAAAATAAAAAGGATTAAGTTGTGACCATTTATAATAAAGACTTTATCTTTTAACGAAATGAGATAAAATGTGAAACTCCCGTCTTTATCAAAATCTAATTTACAAAAATCGATATCTCTCTCCGATTCTTTTGCCGATAACATAATTAAGGTTTTGATAAAATACTTTAAACAGAGTATTTAAAATAGACCATTTATTTTATCCTGCCTTATCTCTGGATAAGGTTTCAATATTTATAACTAGCTGTTGCCCGCGCGACCTTAGTCCGCGTAAAATTATTTAAAAAATATTACCTACTTCCGTAATGATGTTATAAGAAGTAACTTAGGCTACTTTTATACCCTAAGTTACTTCTTATAACATCAGCTATCTGCCAGTAAAAGTCACGTAAAAATCGGTCCAGCCGTTTCGGAGATTAGCCAGAAAAAACAGAAAGACAGACAGACCGTTGAACTGCACTGAAAGTCTTTACAACTCGCAGTGGTAGACGCCCACGGCGCCGGACGTCGGCAGACGATCTCCGGCCACCGTAGGCGCGGGCTTGCGGGCGGCGAGTAATGGGCGACTCGCTGTCCGACCATGGACCATGCCCGGGTCGACGGCGCGTTGTGTTCCACGCGCGCCTCAAAGAGTGTCAGCATTATGACGGGGCCCCCCTCTAGAGGGCGAAAGCCTGCCGGGGTCGCGGGACTTATAGAATTACCGTGACCCTGGATCATAAAGGGCTATTGAAGGACACCGTGGATTTTAGTCAGTACAAGTCTGACAGTTCCTCCCACTCTGCCCTGGGTGGGAGGACTCATTTGATGATTTTACCACGATAAAAAAAAAAAAAAAAAAGTCTTTACAACTGAAGAAGAAGTGCAAGCAGCCTGATATTCTTAGCAATCCCGCCATGGATTAGGTTCTCTTCCCTAATATAGGCTCTTTGTATATTTCGTTCTGATTTTGTATAATTTAATAGATTGATTACGTATATTTTATAAAAATTTTAGAGCACCCCCTAGCAGCCCACAAAAATCAATTTGATTAATAAACATACTCATTCCTTGGAAACTTATAACTTTTGGCAAGGCTAATTGATAACTAGACAAACTCATTATATTTGCATACTAAATAAAACTTTTCAGTAACCTTAAACTCCATCTAAATTACATAGATGGATAACCAGTGATAGCCTAGTGATGGCACTGTCAAGTCATAGGTCTCAAGTTCGAACCCAAGACACGCACGTCTGATTTTTCGGATTCATGAGAGTATTGTATAATTATCACTTGTTTCGGTGAAGGAAAACATCGTGAGGAAACCAGCATGACTGAGAGATATTTCTCAACGGCATGTAAAGCCAAGTCAGAGGCCCATGGGCGGAATAAAAACTCTGACACCAGGTTAGGCACTAACCACACGATAAAGGACAAATACAGATATGGATCAAATCATAAGCGTTTAACATTAAAATTGATAATTTTCACAGAAAAACATAAATTAAAATACACAAGTAACATAATGTACGTGTTATACGAAACACCGCGCTTCGGTATTGCCAGATCAATTAAAAACACGTACAGGTAATGTGTTGCCAGCGTTGAATATTTAATATTGCCGCGTTATATTGTTTGACAATGCTGTTAATGTCAGTTTGGCATGTCATGGCGTTCAGGCGATGACTATCAGTTTTTTTTTTCAATAATTTTCGATTATTATTAAGCAATTTAAATTCATAGAAATCGATTGGTGTTCTTGTTAATCAGTAGAGTGGAACAAAATATTTAAATGTCATAATTCAAAGCAATAGTCAAGTCCATAACTATTCGGGTTTTCACTTAAGTGGAAAACAAAACAAAAACTACCAACAATAGCCGCAAGACGAAAAAGATGTTTCATATTGAGAAACTACATTTATCTTCAGTTTAAAATTGAACTGCAAACTAAAACCTCCTTACATGAATCCCACAAAAATTGCCAGCATAAAAAAGGCAAAAAAATCCCTCGTTCGATCAAATAGATACCGCAAATGAGCGAACAAAACCACATTCAGGTAAAAATTAACCCCTCGATCGCGACACTCGATGTTTTAACATGTTATTAAGATAAACGGGGTCGCCCCAACCCCGGCCACAGAATAGATACGTACAGAAGGCGATCATACAACGAGCGAAAATGCACGCACACATAGACATGGTTCACGTACAGTGAGTGCAAGCGCACTCACGACAGTCATTTGTTTGAGATCTCATTCTTTCTTGGTCTTCTTCTTTTCGGGTCGATGGAATTTTTAAACTGGTTGGGCACAGTACGTGACCCTACAAATAGCGTCGTCAGAAGTTTTCATTAGGCCCTCAATAGTGCAGTTGTTTGGACACCTGGGATAGTCCAAGAGACAGGTCATGTTCTGGGCTACCAGCACTGCACTTACTATGTGTGCCGATTTGTCGAACGAATCCACCATTTTGCCAAGTTGTATTGAGATATTCATAGTACCTACGCGTCTACAGTCCTTTACAGTTCTTTACCTCTGAGTTGGCAAAATAACACTGATCTTTGTGTTGGGTTACTTCCTCTGAAAAATCTGTCAAGATAATATAGTAATCTTTATTCTTAATGCAATAAGATTATTTTTGGGTTTTCGTTCGTTATTAAGGAACGAACCTTCTGTACTTATCTTTTCTATGTTTTAACCCCCGGATATTAGGGTTGATCGGATGTATTGTATTTAATTGGTCCGTGTTGTTCGTATTTGTATAATTGTGAACATAGTCCGTTTGTAATACACGACAGTTTTTTAATCGATATGAATTCGTTATGGGGATTTGTGTTCGTATGGGAATTTTGGCGTTGATGTCTTTTGTTGAGAAGGAGATCTTTTTGAAGATAGTTTTGTTATGCCGACTCTTTCTTTGTTTCTAAGCACGATTTTCACCCAAGAAGCTGAAAACGATCAGTATTATTTGAACTATGTTCACGAGTTACCGGTGTTATTATTGTTTTGAAAAATGTACACTAACAGAACCATGCGATCGAAGCCGAAAGTATGCTGCAGCGCGCGATCGGCTCCGTTTGCCTGTCGTCATATCCGATCGGATCCTTTCGGCTATCGTCCAAATTTTTGTTTTCCTCTTCTGATCCGGTTTAGAAATACAGATCGAGTTTAGTTTAATTGGTGAAGTTCGCCTTGATAGTTTAATTTATGATAAATGATGTTTACTTTGCAAATAGGTCATTTTTTTAAACTAGATGAGGCCGGTGTTTTGTACGTGACTACTCTGAGAAGAAACAGTTGAAACAAACTCAAAGGCCATAGTGTATTTTAATCTCTGTTTTATCTTACTCATACAGGTCACTCAAATATTTCAATTCAAGTTAAATATATAAAAAGTGTGATGCATAACATAAAAAAAAATATTTTTTTTTGCTAACATCTCGATAAATTGAAACTCAATTTCAGTTAACACCTCTTCTCTTATATTTCAACCACCAAAGCCGAAAAACACGGCTTTCACCAGAGGGAAAATAAACATAAACAAAAGGGTGCCTACACACCATCATACCTCTCATATATCAGGATCAACGGTACTGCAGTAAACGTCATATGTTAACGAAGTTCGCAGACGTGTGCAAACGTCCTAATTGGTCGTTAACAATGAATGGAGTTCACACCTCGGATTTACGCCGAGATTGACGCTGAAGGCGTATCTGGAGCTTGGAAACTGTGTGAACGAGGGAAAGCATGGCCAGGGTATTCTAGATTTTTTTTTTAGTTGTTCCACACTGGGCATTACTCCTGTATGTGGTTTACGAACATTTAAACTCACATGCACAAACAGCTAGACCCGGAACAACTACCTGTAGGCCATACAAATATTTGTTCCGTGCGGGGATCGAACCTGCGACACACTTAGCCACTGCGCCAACCGTCCGGATGTATGTATTTGTTTTGAGTTTTTTTGCAGCGAATTGACTGATAGTATAAAGGTTTCATATAATCTAAGTTTCATAACAAACCTGCTTTTTTCCTATTTTTACCCGACGTAGAAAAGGAGGAGGCTCCTTTTTTCGTCGAGTGAAAACAGGAAAAAATTCGGTGGCTTTAACCATGAAGCCTATTGTGAAATACGGATGACGACGTGCTAAATATGGCCAAGCAGACTGCTATTGTCGAGCTTAGTAAGTCTTTTAAATTTAAAAATCATATCAATCAATATATTTCTGATCAATTTAACACTTCACAATCAATTTTTCGACCGTAACAATACAGCTCAGTTTAACCCTTCAAATGCGAACGTGTACATCAAACATGACACAACTCTGTTAAACTGTATCAACTCAATACTGTGTGACGAAACAGCTATATTCGCGCGTCTAATACCGGTACGTTAGCAGTGACGGTAACAAATACTTCTATCCATATGAGCTTGCGCAAACACGATTCATTACCGACGGACGGATTTCCATACGGTGTGTGGCAATCGTTTTAGTTACACTAGGTTAGGTGTGTTGTTATTTGTGGGATTTGTGAGCGAATGTCTTGCGATGTTTGTGTAAAAATATGATGAAGATGAATGCAAATCTTTGATACTTCAATAAAAAAAAGGTCTTCATTTTTTTGGTTTTCCATTAAAAACTAGCATCTTCTCTTTCACACCTATTTCTCGATAATTCTAACAACTTTAATCAATAATTTCTGTTTGTTAGTATGACGATTCATCATGGCCAAATGCTTTTAAAGCATTTGCTTTTAAAGCTAATTTTGCGAGAAAACCACTTCTCATAAGATGTTTTTACCTCTCAAATGAAGAAGTACAGTAGAGCCATTATAACATAGCTTACACCCATTTTCTTTAATACCCAACACAGTAAGCTACAAAAATCAAATGAACACACCACAATAAATGTAAAACTCCACTAAAACTACACTTAAACAGTACCAGTAATAAATGTACAAAAATATCTGAGTAGAACAAATACAAATTCGAAACTTAACACTAAAATGCTGTGTGAAAGCTACGTTCAATCGCGGGCCGCCCCGCTATAAAGTCCAGTGGTACTCGGCCCCACTAATTACGGTCATTTGGCCATAAATACTGGCCATCGATCATAAAGGCCATAACTCGCGGTCATAAAGCGGAGATAGGGATATATGTGAATGTTTTCATGCAAATATCTTGGTTAGCCTATCGCATTCGAAGGGTTGACCTTTTGTCAGTTTTTATGACGATTTCCTTTAGTGTAATCTGGATTTAGATGACGTTTGTTAGATTTGTAAAATGGTGGCTGTCATATAAGTGGTTTCATGCGTATATTTGCTGGGTTAAAGGCAGGGTGGTTTATGGAATGTTTTAAAGTCTTTAGCTACGCTTCCTCTTACAATTTATCATGGAAATATTGATGACATAATCTGTGTGAAATCTTCTGCTTTCCCGCTTTTTCCCCCTTTTCCGCCATCTTAGAATGGCAAATACTCACAATGTGGATTACCCAGAACAATTATTAACATTCTCATTAATTTTGGTGAATTAAAAAAAAAACGAAATGCGTTTTTTTTAAAGCGGAACCGTTTTGCATTCATCCCTTAATTAATACACCTTTTAATATGCAATTACCACTTTGAAAAATAGTAACTCGTTTAAGAAAGCAATTAGTATCAAAAATGTTAAAGCGCTCTATATTTTTTTCGACAAGAAAAATTTATATTCCGTAGTTTTATGATGGATTATCATAATCCGACGATTAGTGGTGCGATCAGCCACAATTAGTATTGATCCCACCAAAAACAGTCACATCCTAATAAATCAATAAATATCTTTATCGAACAACAATAATGAATGGAAACCATTTTGTTTTTTAAACTGATTCGGGTAATAAATCATTCAAATATTCATTTTATCAAAGACACGTCTCCAAGGACCATTAAATTTTTTTAGTAGAACCGTTCTACGAGAGCAATCTAATTTATGAATGGAACTAAAAGAAAACTCTTGCTGGGACATCATCGTCCACAGCCACTGCTCGGCCTCTCGTTGCTTGTACCAAGTTCCAAGCTCTTGAGCCAGCCTCATCCAGGGTACTCCTGCAATGGCCACAATGTCGTCTGCCTCTCTCGCCGCCGAACGACCAACACGCCTCCTTCCAATCCATCTTTTTCATTTCCATTTCAGGTAGGACAGCAGTCAGTATAATTTAAAATCTATCCTGGGTTATTCTGCAAGTTCTCTGTCCCTATTATTTCAAACATGTAACACTACACCCACTGCTAGACAAAGACCTTCCTACTCCCTTTCCACTTTTCTCTACAATTTAGAGTTTAGAGCGGCTAAGGACCAGTTTTTGTATTTAAGGGGTCCAGCTCAGCACACCATCTCCGTCTGGGCCTGCCGCGATGCGGCTTGTCATTCAGAAGGAACCGTTGAGTCGTGAGTCGTCCCTATAGCAAATACTCATCCAATGGATTTAAATGAACTTAAAGAGGTTAAGTTGATGATTTTTATGACTACTAATCTAGAAATCCATACGTTTTATGGCCACGATTTTTTGTTCTACATAAAACCCTACACTCACCGGCAAATTGCAAAATCCGTAAGAAAATTTGAATTTAACGGGCTACACTGGCGCTTCCTCCTTAAGCGTATGTGAATTATCAAGGAAATCATTTAAAAGCAGAGAAATAAGAAATATATCAGTAACTAACCAACCCTACCAGCCAACGTTAGACAATAAACCTCGTAAACTCAAAAGCTCTTCATTTGTTTACCATTTAGTACCGACCAGCTATTACAGATGATAAAAGATTCGTGCTCAGCAACAGTTAACATTAAAGAACGCTAGACGGCTCGTAACAACTTAAACTTTAATTAAAAATAGAAGCTCAACCGCCCGGTAAAACTATAGAAATATGCTTCTGAAGTGATCACCAATTAAGTAAGAAAAAGCGTATCGTAATTTTATAATAGCTACACGGTGTAATCGACCGTTTATACCGAGTTTTCGCTATTCGAAAAACTGAAGTAATAACGGTAAATATTTGTAAGAAAAAAGATTGTAAAAGATAGCGTGGTTTCCCACACTAGTGATTTGAATTGGTCAAATTATAAATAAAATGTGTACGATTTTTATGTGTTTCACGTTTAGCTTTTTATGTTCTTGCGTTTGGAGCAATTTAGAGATTTGTAGCGAGCGGTTTTGGTATTTAGTTAAGGTATTTTGAGAATATAGATCGTTAAAGGTTTTTTAAAAGGCTTTGATGGGCTTGTCGAGTGTTGTACCATTATTGAGTTCAGTGCTACGCGAAAGGTTCTATGGCTCTTGAATGTCATTTTCGAAATTGTATTTTTTTTAACTAGATTCAGGCGTTATTTCCGATTTTCGACATGTGTCAAAATATCCTTGTACATCTTTAGGTACCGATCTGTATCATTCTTGTGTTTATCAAAAAGGCAAGGCAAGTGAAAAAAAATTACTCAAAAAGATCGTTTTTGAGTAATTTTTTTTCAGACAAATTAGCAGAAATGTTACTCTAGCTGTGTTGGGCCCTATTGCACTGAACTTATTTAAAAAAAGTAAAATCCAATTTATTATTGGCGATCAACCTAAATAGGGTCGTAAGATTTCAAGGTGCCTTAAACGATATTGTTTTAACCTTTTAAAACCGAAGGCTGGACAAATTGTCCAATCAAACGATTTTTCACAGAGAAATCGTTACTGTTCGTTTATAACTTTGATTTTTGATGTAGTGTTTAATTGATTGAGGTTATCGCACTGGCGTAATGGTGCCTGCATAATTTTGGAGTTTTTAACAATATGTAAAAAAAGAAAAAATCTTTTTTCTTTTTTTATTAAAACAGACTATGATTTTTGTTTCTTTTTTGGTAGAATTAACATTATTAAAGATTCGGTTCGTTAACTAACAGTAAAAAATTAAATGCTATCTTTTGTTTTTTTTTTATCAAAATTAAAAGTAACAATTAATTTATTTCTCTAAAATGAATGTCTTTAGAAATTAAATTATATGCTTAGGTTTCGAACTGTTAAATTGATTGTGATTTGGAAACGATAAAAGATAAAACACCGGAATGTATTATCCCACGCAAATTGTATTCGGTGGCGACAAGCCATCCATTACGTAGTCGGTAATTTATTAAAACGTATCTTAACTTAGCATCGTTCAAAATCAGAACGAACCGTAAAGAAAAAAAAATGCGCATTAGTTTTGCTAATAAACGAAAATTAAAAAAAAAACCATTTAGTTTTTTCCCATGTAATAAGCATCTTAGACTAATAGATTTCAAGATCTCTCCGTCGAGAAAGTGATATTTTTTCTGCAAACCAATCAGTTAAAGTCAGGACAATCAATTTTATATACAAAATGATGAGAATTTATAACTTTAGAGCATTGTAATAAAAATATAAGCTGCATTTAGAAAGTAACAAAAAAAATGGCCATTTTTTCTCCCACGGAATTATATGTCGAAAATACTGGTGTAAAAGGCCATGCTATTATTTATTCAATCAGCATATAAAACAGCAATATATAACCATAAAATGATTTAAAGAAACGCGAAAATATAATTACAAAACGAAACGTTTTACATAATTCACAATTGGTTCCGTTTTTAGTGATGAACTCACTGTCATCTTACCTCTAACTAACTACTATTACAAACGCTATAATTTGTGAGGATAGTTGTTGGACGTTTGTAACTACTTCACGCAAAAACTGCTGAATGGATTTTGATGAAAATATGAAAATATACTATTAATATAGCATAAATATCAAAATAACCCATAGGCTATAATTTATGGATGACTCTGCTCTGGAGTGTCCCACAAACGATGGGACACTTAATATCGTGTCCTGCGTGTCCTGTTGTTTGCAAATAACAGGAGCTGATGGACGCTATTGAAAGTGCCAAACATTGTCAAATTTTAGGCCGACTCAATTTACATTGCCATCGACACGCTAAAAAGAAGATTTATAAAGATATCGCGTAAAAAAGTGACGAAACGCGGGCGAAGCCGCATGCGGGAGCAAGTATCGATATAATTCTATGTATACCGATTATATTCGATGTATCGGGTTGTACGTGACGTTTGATCACCTTGATTAGTAGTCAATTAAGTGTTCCCATAACACCGTCAATAAAAGTATTCGGTGATTTCGGAGTATTTTGTTGTAATCAATTTTTTGATGTCGGCGTCCGTTTGAGGAAGAACAAATGGTTGTTTTATTGGCGTACCGAATTTAGTGAGGTCGATGTCGAATACGCTTACCGGACTTTGTTGTGGGGTTCTAGTAGTGCAATAGTAAAACGCTTTTATGATTCGAACGGTACTTGGCCTGAGCTTGAGAGATTTTTAGAAAAAAAATATACTGCATATTTTATGTTTTTGCTTTTCCTAAAAGTTTATCTGCCAGTTTTCGTTTAGGCATTTACTTGATTTACTGGAGAAAACATAAAATATTTATGCATTTTCTCAAAATATAGGAATTATCGGAAGGTATTTTTCGTGTCTATTATTATAATCCTTTATTTATTTTCTTTACATATGATTTACATTTTTAAATATTCGTAAACAAAATAATATGAAAAAACTTTTAAAATATAAAAGAAATAGTAGCCCACCGGCATCGGGAACAGGATCCGAGCCACTGGTGGTTAGGGTTTTGAGAGAGGAACCTATTTATTATTATGATCAAATAAATGCAAAAAAAAAGACAAATTTGTTTTTTTTTAAGTATGTAACATGCAAAAATACAAAAACATTATTAAATCATTCAAAAATGATAAATCAAAAGTAATAGAAATAACATATTCTAAGCCACGTACAGAACCACACTCAACCCTACCGATCACACGCCTTACGGGCGTGTCGAAAGGCCATCTCAAGAAGCCGAAACTCGGTGCCGGTTAAAAATTTTATAGTTTATAATTACTGGTGATTGGCGGCGTGACCCGCCCGATTCGCCGGCCATCGACGGAAGATGAGCCGACAACACTGTTGATTTACATTTTTTTTCCTTCTATCTTCCGACTGCTAAGAATTTGGGAAATTTAGTTAATACATGGTAATTAAAAAAAAATTGTTGTCTCTGTCACAGCACTTATGTCAAGATTTTATGGCATGATTCAATTAGGGCATGGTTTAAATCGGAACTAACTCCGCCATTTTTTTTGTAGTAAAAGCATTACCTTGCCCTTATCCTAATTTATTTGGGGCCGGCGGAGCATGTCTTCTTCTTCCATACTTCCCTATTACTTGTCATCTCATCACACCCCGCTTTTCTTACCATAATCATCCTTCACAAAGTCCATGCATCGTTTCTTTGATTTTTCTCTACTCTTATCAAACCACATTCATACTCAAAACTTTCGTCATGACATTTTCCTTATCCTCCGCATCACATGCCAAGTCATCTTGTTTTTAGATATAATTTCACAAATGCTCACCAACAGCATCCCCCTAATAATGCCATTCAAGCCCTAAAAGAACCAAGGAGCACTATTGAATTTAGCATTCAAAATAAGTTTTTATTTAATCTTAAGCAGAGACGATTTTCAGTTTTGTTGTTGATTTGTGGGCGAAAACATATTCTGTCAATAAGGAAGTAAAAGGTTCTCAAGACATAATTGTTATGTTAAATAGTACGTAATTACTGGTGATTGGCGGCGTGACCCGCTCGATTCGCCGACCATTAACGGAAGATGAGCCGACAACACTGTTGATTTACATTTTTTTTCCTTCCGTCTTCCGATTGCTGAGACAGAACTTTGAATATGAGCAAAGATATTTGAAATACCACATCTAGAAAAGCTAGTACAAGAAATTTCATAGATAAAATATGATCCCTTAGCCTCAGTGACAGATAGGCAAATTAAATAATTGGTAAGTTTGACCCTTGTATCGACATCAATTAGTTGTCTATTGCAAGGAAAGGAGATCATTTTTTTTGGGCCTTCTCTGAAAGTCGGCCAACAAAAAAAATGGCACGTATTGTTAGAACCAGCCATTTAGAGCAATAGTTATAATGGCACAAAAGTTGTAGGATCGCTCTGAACCTAGTTATACAGGTTCGATGATTCATCATTTTCATACATTTATTGATTTTTGAAAGTGCTGGGAAACATAAAACAATGATACATTTGCTAGAACATTTTTGTTCGATTATCCCATCGTCATTTCTTAACATTTTTAAAACTTTTATGTATAACAACGCCACTATATTTCATTATCGAAAAAACGATTGAGATTCCATTTTTTTTTAATTAGTACAAGGAACATGATGGTGATGGATGCACACGTGTCATTCGGAGTGAATTTTTGATTCGATTTTTAAATCTTTGTGTACCATAAAGTTTCGCAGCCAATAAGGAAGTAAAAGGTTCAGACATAATTATCATGTTAATAAGCTGTTGCTAAATTATTTTACTGGTGATTGGTATCGTGATCTGTTCGATTCGCTGGCTATATTAATGCAGAGACCGATTGATCGGCAGTCATTTTTTTTCCGATCTTTGGCTAAGACGAAGATGTCGTCGTTCGATTTGTAAACCGTTTTTTTTTCAAACCTTTTTTGTTTATTATTGTGGTGTATGTAAGGATCGTAGGATTTGGCTTTCTGTTGTTTTTGCCGTCCTCCAGGGGAAAAGGCGTGATTAATGTATGCTGTGGAGAACTTACACACGAACGTACAAACTGTCTAAAAGAATTTGTTAAAAAAATCGTGTGATATTTATTATTTTATATATATATATTTATTATTTTTTATTTATTATTTTAAATAACTTATCAAATGTTACCAAGTTTATTTCCTGATTTATTGAGTATTCCTGATTTATCGACTCTTAATAATGTTTTGGCAGATCTCTGATTAGATTGACGGCGCCAAAACAAAAAAAAAACAAAAGACCATTTTAATTATGCATTTGAGGAAAAGGACCAATAATTATTTATTTACGATGACTACTGATTGGCGTCACCTTTTGTCTCGGTCAAACCGGTAAGGACAAATTGCGGACACCGGACCCGGACACATAATGTACTGAAGTATCTCTCATTATCCGGTTTCCGCGAGGGGTCCGCAAAGATGTGATCGAAGCTTGACTCCAACAAAAATGGCAGTTCCAGTCATCTTTGACAACACTGAGATACTTAAAATATACATTTTTTTGTTAAAGGTACGAGATTTTTGGAAAGATTCCTTAAATTTTGGCCAAGTTTCGTGTTTCTGTTTTGGTCGTGAACATCCTTGAATGCTTTAGGATCAAGGTGAAATACCGAAGTTTTCGATACTGTTGAATTTATAGCATAGAGCAGGATTGTTGGTTGTAGTTAGTGTATCTTTTACTTAAGGTCTGACCTGTGGATGTTATCTCTTTGTGAATATGATCACCTGGTACTTTTGGCATTGAGTTTTTAAATATTGTGTGTTAAGAAAAAACTAAAATACCAGTTACAATAAACAGTTTAATATTGTTCATAGTCCTTTCTAAAAATCTTACCAGTAGGTACTGTAAAAATTATAACAAGATAAAGGCTTCAGACACGAATAAATCAACATAAGTAGATTCAACATACGAATTGAAAACTCCCTTTTTAAAAATCACACAAAAATGAAACTTATACCTAATACTTTAAGTATACACAATACTAACACTCACCTTAGTCTTGCTGCCTCCAATAGATCCTGGTCTTATAGATCCCGTCTCGTAGAACCTCGTCAGGATCTTCGACACGCATCCATGAGACACAAGCAGCTGTCTACTGATATCACAGGGTCTGACTCCCATGATGGCCAGTTCCACGATTCTCTTTCGGACAACATCGGGAAGGGGGCGGCCGTTCACGAACACGCCTCCCAGTTGGTTGACGCCGGCCTGACCTGTGGATGAAAGCTCTTTGTGAATATGGGCACCTGGTACTTTTTTTTGTAGGTTACGGATTGAGGTAAGCAGAATTGTTGGTGAAGTGTATCTTTTATGTAAGGCCTGATTGTAACCTCTTTGTGAATGTGTTTTCCTGGTAGTTTTGGTTGATAGGTTAAGGAATGGACTGGCAAGTTTTTTAGAATATCATTTTCTTAATATATAAAAATCACATAAACTATGTTCGTAAATGCTAATCTCCGTAACCACCCAACCGATTTCAATGAAATTTTGTGAATGTATGTATATGGTTGGTTCTAGCTTGACAGATACGATAGTTTTAGCATATAATCAACTCGGTAGCCTCTAGCAAGTTAGATTATTGTGAGAACCGAACATATCAAAATCGCCAGCATTTGTCCAAAAGATGGATATACTGTCTTGATCCACGTGTCCAAATCCGTGACACATCCATCTCTATGACTCATACCCTCGTATGTACCTCTTCCCATCAAAGGACACCGCTCAATTTCAGTAGTTGTTTAAATCTTAACGGTAATAATGAGTCGTGAAGCGAGCATAATTGTCCATCGACAGCCACCACGCTAATGTTACACGCACGACATGTAACGTTGCACGCGAATGATTAAGACTTCACACTTCTGAGGATGACAGTGAGAATCTGTGTGTGAACTAACATTATTATCATTGGAATGAATTATAAGTGTAACTAATGACCCGCCTCGACTTCGCACGGGTGCAATATATACATATAAACCTTCCTCTTGAATCACTCTATCTATTTAAAAAAACCGCATCAAAATCCGTTGCGTAGTTTTAAAGATATAAGCATACATAGGGACAGACAGACAGCGGGAAGCGACTTTGTTTTATACTATGTAGTGACGGTGAAGTGTTTGTAAAGGCCACGTGAATTGGCCTGATTGTGGACTGTTTGTGGAGAACAGTGCTGGTCCTTTAGAGAAAAATACCTATTAGTCCTTTGATCCAACATCATCCTATTCCAATTTATTAAGGGTCTGCGCAGCATGTCTTCCTATGTCTTACTTTTAGTTGTCATCTTAGTGGTCACCTACTTTGTAGCCATATCATTTCTTTGGTCTTTGCCCAGTCTTATAGCCATCCAAATTCTTACTCAAAACATTCCTCGCGGCTTTTTTCTCTTTCCTTCGATACAATATAATCCACCATTCTATAAGTAAATCAATAGGAGACATTTTGTAGCATTAACTTTGTATGCTTTGCATTAAGTCTCCCCCACAATGCTCTTACCTCAAATGACTCAATTCTTTAACCAAAACAAAAACCAATTTCAGCACATAAATTCACAAACAGCTCAAAACATTGAAGCCAACCCCTCGCAGTTAATCAAGAAACAACATATATATCTCAATTACAAAAGGGCACACCACATACGGCATACCCTAATTTCGGCACTCCACCTGTCCCAATTCCGGACTAATATTTATTTGATTGCCAAATTCATATCATCTTGACTGCCCAATTACAATAAAAAGGGAACAAGAAGTCGTTTCTTTGTAAAAAGTTTTAGATATTAAGATATGTCATCGGAATTTATCGTTAGTGTCTTTAATTAAAGAATAATGAGGTTCCTTGTCTATTTTCTATTAATTATGAGTCGTATAAAATGGATTAATAGCTGTTTTGTAATTTGATATTGTTTGTTTTAGGAGTATTAGTTTTGTTGCTGATAAGGATCGAACAGCCGTTTCTGTGGCAAAGAAACCGACACATCGTCATCTGCCTATGACGATGTGTCGATTTTTTTTTTTTCTTTTCTTTTTATTTCTTTCTTTCTTTCTTTTCTTCTTTTCTTCTTTTCTTCTTTTCTTCTTTTCTTCTTTTCTTCTTTTCTTCTTTTCTTCTTTTCTTCTTTCTTTCTTTCTTTTCTTTCTTTTTTCTTTCTTTCTTTCTCTCCTATCCCAACCATGTTGTTGGCATCCAGTCTTTTCGAATGCAGCTAAATCATCATCATCATCATCATCATTTCAGCCGAAAGATGTCCACTGCTGGACATAGGCCTCCCCCAAGTGTCGCCACATTGACCGGTAAATGTAAGTAACTATTTTACATGAAGCGACTGTCTTCCCGCCATCCACAAGTCAGTTATTGGGTATATACCCCTTGGAAACAAACCGGCTTAAGAAGGAATTATGGAAACGTACGGTTGAATAAATTTAAAGTATCAAAAAAGTAGTAATAAAGGTTGTTCATGGGAACTCACAGGATCCACTTAGCAGTTCTTCAGGCTACATTTTGAAATACAGCCTAATAAGGAAGTAATATCGTAAATTGATTTTCAAATAAACTAGGTACTAAAGTACACCTCATAATTCCGATGTAACAGTTTCCCAGTAAAACTAATGACATAACCACCTGTGAACGTACCAACAGAGGTGTGTCCTTAACTATCAGCCTTATAGATGACGTTATAATCAATCAATGCGCATGACATACTGGGCGAGGCTTTATTACTACTTAGATACGCTGATTTGATGAAATCTCATGCGTATAACCAAAAGGACCAGAAAATCACACCTCGAAAGATTGACTAAAAGCTTTGAAGGACCAAATATAGATGAAGATAAAGATTCATTAGACACGGAAACATAAATAACAAATGCAACGTTTGCCAAAACATTCACACATCCTTAAAAGGAATAATCCGATTATAATAATGAAATCACAAACTAATTTAGTAATAAACCAACCCACAATGCCCATACGTCATCAAAAAGAAAAATCAATCACTATTAATGCTCTCAAATCTCATTCTAGGCAACCTGATTTAAATCCTTGCACCTACGTTAACCGCTACTGCTAAGCCAGCCCATTATAAAGTAATAAAGCAATCGGTCGATGCCAAGCTGTTTACAGTCTTAATGCTAATAAAATTAGCGTTCTAATTTGCCTGTAGTAATTTGGATTTATGACGTTTTTCTTTGAAGTATAACCGCTCCCGCCTATACGCCATTTCACGGGTGTTGTCGCGTTTACCGCTCCGGGGAACGGATGCAAATTACTTCCCTTGCTTTACGATTCCTCTTTCAGACCGCTTTGCTGTAATGATTATATTGTTTTTCAAGCTAAGTTAGTCTTTAAAGCTATGTGTTAAAATTTAATTTAGTTTAACAGCTGCAGTCGTGATGGTGTCCGCTTTATCGATAGGTGTCGGTCGGTTCTGCGAAATTGAACGAATGTCATGTGTAGTGATTATGTGGCCTTGTTTTTGCTCAAACAGATATCCTAATCCTATGATTTCTTACGACCTTCCGGAGTATCGATGCTCAAATAAATAATTCGCATTTTGTACACTTGAATCGTCCCTAATCTTGCAGACTGCCCCAAGTCTCCGCCAAAAACCTACTCCATACTGGTCTTCCCCATATGGTCCTTAGATCTCCGTCAACAATTTGAGCACAAATCTCCAATCCAGCAAAATCCCAAAAACATTCCAAGCCAACTTTTTCACTATAAAACATGAGTAAGGGCTCCGAGACGAAAGTTGGGAAAAAGGACCAATAAAAAAAACTTTGTGCTGCTGATAAAATCTCATTTAGTAAAGCGATCGTAAACGTTTAAAGCGAGACTCGTACTGAACGGAATGGCTGCCAGTGTTACATCGCAGAGGTATAAAAGTATTTTTTTTTTTTTTTTATTTTTTTTAAATGACGATTGATCTGTGAGGAGATTAGAAATGAGGGTGTAATTCTATGTAACCGTGACGTGTAGCTGAGGATGTTAACGTGAGAGATAAAGCAGACTAGATAAAGTAGCATAAAATGCACGAATTTGTCCTGGCCGTGCATAAAGTCATGTGAGTAAAGAAGGAGGACTATTTGAAAGCAAAAACAATAATTTTACGATTATGTTTTTGAAAATGCACTGGCCAAAATATGCTTCAAGAGTATCTTGCCATATTTCCTCTTTGACCAGAAGGAGAATGAAGCAAGTTAGTTTCATTTCATTAAAGGATGTGGCGGACGATGTGAATCAAACAGTGATATAATTAAAGACATTATAATTTACAATTGAGCTTTCCAGATGAACAACATGATATACTTATCAACTTTTGGAGTTGCAGAAGGGTTGGTTAAACCACACTGAACTAAAAATTACCACTACTTCGTAAAAACTACTTCACAATGATCAGCAGATAAATAAGCAAAACGTTCCAACACCATTCTGGATCGCCGGCGCAGTCTGCCTCTCGATCGCATGTTTTATAGCCAACAAGCGGTACGTAGTCACCGTTCGCACACGCATTCAATCTTACAATACCGGTAGCTTTAATTTCGCGCCAATCTGGACCATGATATTGAGCCCTTCAATGGCTGCCTCTGCAAGTTAGGGAGTCATCTTTTGTGGCTCTTAAAAGGAGTGTGAGAAATAATTTTATTTTTAGAGGTTTCTTTAAGCTTGCGATTATAAAAATCTTCCACGTGTTAGTATTTCTTGTCCTGGCTTTTATTTTAGCTACAGTTTCCAGTACTTCTTGGTCTATAAGAACTTCTTCAGTAGGTTTTTTGTTACGCCTCGTTCACGAATTTAAGCATTGCAACTTGCAAAGTCGCGTGGCGTTCACTCGTGGGCATACAACGGAATTTATTTCATTTCTTTTTTTGACCTGCCGTAAGACGCGTGACGCTTAACGTGTTTCTTGTGGCCAAGCGGTGAGGTATTCGAATGTCGTTGTCTAAGCACATCAGCAAATTGGATCATTTTCAGTCATTTACTCTCTTTCAAGGATGAAGGCTGTCGCGGGCCTGTGGACGGCGAGCTATGGGCTAGCTCGCCGTCCGGCCGTCTTATGACGACAGGCCGTGTCGACGGCGCGTTCGTGTTCCACGCGCGCCTCAAAGAGATGTCAGCAACGATGTAGGGGTCTGCAAGGGCCGATGCCTGCCAGGGCTGCGGGACTGTTCGAAAGAGATACCGTGGCCCTGGAACACAAAGGGCAAAGAAGGAACATGGATGGGTTTTAGTCAGTACAAGTCTGACACTCCCTTCCGCTCCGCCCAGAGTGGGGGGGATCATTTGATGACTTCCAATCCGAAAAAAAAAAAAACGATGAAGGCTGTTTGTCTTTCCTCATTTCATCAAATCGGTTCAACCGTTTAGTAGACAAAAATGTGACAAATGAACTGGCTGACCAATTCTGTTTGCTTAAGCTTTGAGGTAACCAGGAAGAATCTACCTTAGTCACTTAATTAATACATAGTACATTTAACATAACATAACATCACGCCTGTAATCCTCGAAGAGTTAGGCAGAGGTGTACCTAATAGTACACCCACATTTCGCCAGTTATGTTTGAGTCCCAGTAATAGGGGGCAAGCCTGTTGCCATCAATCGGACACAGTTCGAGACTCCGTGGCTGCTACTGAGAAATTCCTGATGGAAAAACTCAATAACACTTTGCCCGAGCCGGGTACCGAACCCAGGCCCTCATGCTCAGCAGTCGTGCTTGCGACCACTATACCATCGAGGTAATACGAACATTTTATGCTTTGCCAAAGAAAATAATGATAGAATAAACTTTGCAATTACATTTCGCCATATTTTGTTGTAAAAGCTCGTTCGGGCGTTTTACGCGGCAATCTCATGTTACCAGAACATGCAAGGTGTTGAAATAAGAATTAATAACATAACATAAACATACATAACATCACGCCTGTAATCCTCGAAGGGTTAGGCAGAGGTGTACCTAACAAGTACACCCAAATTCCGCCAGTTAGGGCGAGCCTATTACCATCAACCGGGCACAAGTCCAGTCTCCGTGGCTGCTA
Organism: Noctua comes; assembly: GCA_963082995.1. NCBI lineage: Eukaryota > Metazoa > Arthropoda > Insecta > Lepidoptera > Noctuidae > Noctua > Noctua comes. Next base: position 3,825,430 of record OY720290.1, on the reverse strand, counting down.
CTGAAAAAATCCTGATGAAAAAACTCAATAGCACTTTGCCCTATTTGGGAATCGAACCCAGGACCTCATGCTCAACAGTCGCGCTTGCGACCACTACACCAACGAGGCGGACAGAAATATTTTATGAACTTCTTCTTATCGTATCGATGTTCCTTCCATATTACACGGTTTGGGCCCAGTAGATGGCCACGTTCATTGCAGCGGCAGAGGCGCTATTCAGGTCCAGGTAAACGGACACCTGGGACACTCCAGCAGGTGGGGCCTAGCTTGATCCGGAGCGCCGCACTCGCACTCGGTGTTGGAGGAACCAATAATACCCCATTTTGCCAGATAATATTTGCAGCGGCCTACTTGGGTACGCAATCGATTAAGAGCTTTACAAATAGGCCATTGTAGTTCTCACTTCTATATTTCATGGTGCTAAATATATTATTAAGCGTATAAACTACGGCCCATAAAAGATAGGACTACCGAAGATATGACTTTATTTATACAGAGGAATAGGTACTTATATTAATAATAATATATTTACTGTATATCCTGAGATTAGCCAGCATTAGTGTTCGTAAAGAAATTTTCATAAAACTTAATTCAGTATAATAGGAGAATAAAATGTAGAAAATTTACTTTTAATAACTTTATTGGAGTCCTTGTCTCCATGGTTGTATTTCTGAAGTTCTGACCCCAGGCGCCTATTAAGACGGACGCCTTTTTGAGGACAGTAGAGCATTGGTTAAGATTTTGTTGGGTTTTCATTCCAAAAAAGAACTCTAATTTGAATTTGACAGGACTTAATTCTGAATGACCATTAAGAAGTCTTAAGAAGAAAACGAGTTGCACCAACACCAAGTGACATTGGACGGGGGCAGGAAAATAACCCTTTCTGATTTAGCATTTCGTGCTCCATTACTAGAAATCGAACTTTAAGCCTACCATCACAGTGGTCATTTTCAAATGAAGCTTTAACAATCGAAAGCATGTTGATCAGCATTAAAAAATACTGTATGCATTATGATGAGTAGTCTTGAGTACCACTAGGTATTCTTTTACTCATTCTTTCTCCTACTAAATATTTACAAAAAATAGATGACCGATCGGCATCAGGAACAAGGTCCAGGCTGCCGGTGGTCCAGGCTCCAGAGAGAGGAACCTCCTTTCTATGCGTGCCGTGTCCAGGAGTACTGCTATTCTGAAACAAGCCCTTGACCCAGCCGCGCAATGAGAGCCTCCTAAGGTGTTGGTCGAGGCTCTTTGCTATAAGTCCATTAACCGTAACGAATATCGGTACAATGATTGCAGAGTCCACGTCCCACATGTCGAAAACCTTGTGTGCTAAATCAAGATACTTGATTTTTTATCATTCTCAGCTTTCACGAGATTCTTCACTAGATATTATTATTACGATTAATCTCAGAGTTTCTTCAAAAAAATAAATACCCACCACGAAACACTAAAAAAACACCGAAGACCTAGCGTAATGTAAATTCGTGGAACACATTTGAAGATGCGAATTGCACGCGTCTCGATAGCCATAACGTTAATATGCTTCCAACTTTACAATCGGCCGGTTGTAAAACTCTTCGTTTATTTTCTTTTTTCCTTCCACCGCTTCTCCAAGGTAAATCGACAGTATATCGCACAGGTTATTGCACATTTTACTACTTGTGACTGATTTTACAACGCCGCCGATTGCTACGGCATTAGGGATACGGGAGCAACGATTTTTCGTGCAATGCTTTAACGTTGATAGTTATTTAGATGTCAGGGTGGACCTTAAATATTAACTTTTACTACTATTACTTTGTAAGGGAGTTTTGAATTGGGTGTAAAATAGGTTGATAGGGATTTTGAGAACCTCGTGGCTTATTACTTTATTCGGCTTTTGTGCACATAGTTAGGGAGGGATAGAGGTGGCGAACCGGAATAAGAACCCATGAACAAGAAGATGTTTGAGGAGCTCGTGGTTAAATAATAACAGCCGCTCGGATCGATCTTTAGTTTATCTTAGGTCCATGGATGGGTGACCACCCATTACACACCGAGTTTCCTCCGTGCCTCAGAAAGCACGTTAAGCCGTAGGTCCCGGCTGTCATTTGTAGATCTTTGACAGTCGTTACAGGGACTCAGTGGCCCGAAAGTCTAACAACCAGTCTTACCAAGGGGTATTGTATTACCACATGAGTAGGAAAACGGAACAGAGGTTAAGCTTCATACAACCGCGCGAATCGGTTGCACTTCTACAAGCACGCGGGGCATGTGTGCGTGACCACTGGCCGCTTGTCGCGTACGCGGCGAGACTAGAAAAAACCGGTTTACGCTGGCACAGCCAGTGGACAATCTCAGGGTTAGCACGGCACGGTGCCATGGCAACCAAGGGGCACGTTGTTTGTTTTGTCAGTTGCAAGATTGGTTGCAAGTTTGAATATTAAAATTAAAATGGTTGTTTATTGTACTGTGTGTATGAATAATAGTAGAAAAAACAAAAATATATCATACTTTAACTATCCCAAGGAGTACAATAGGTAAGTAAATATTTGACTATTACTTTTTCAAGTAAGTACCTATATTTTATTGTATGATCCTTTTTTTTAATAAGAAGAGGATACTACTCGGTGTGTTTTTACCCGACTGCGGCGAAGCCCAAAAGGAGGGTTATGTGTTTGACCTGTATGTATGTAATGTCTGTTTCTATGTTCCCTCGTAACTAAGGAGTTAAGGAGCCCGGTAAGCCGAAGATTATCGAGTTACGACAAGGACAGGAAAAGAAAGTATGTATGGGAGAACAAGATAGAATGAGTAATGGTCTATATCGTATTTGGTACCAACTAGTTTTCTTATTTTGTTAACTTATTTACATTTTTTTGTTATACTCCCCCTGCATTTTATGCTTCACTTTATTTTCGGCTTTCTTGTCATGGGTGTCATTTTCGTGGTTTTTGGGGTCGCTTATAACGAAACTGAGGTCAAAATGAAAATCCAAGATGGCGCCGACGGAAATTTTCGGTTTTGTCGTCATGGGTGTCATTTTCGTGGTTTTCGGGGTCGCTGATAACAAAAATGAGGTCAAAATGAAAATTCGATGGCACCAACATTTTTTTTTTGTTTTTTTCGTCATGGGTATCATTTTCATGGTTTTCGGGGTCACTGATAACGAAAATAAGGTCAAAATAAACAGAGATAAAAAACTAAAAAAAATGTAATTCTCATTTTTTTTCTTCGGGTTCCCCTGACTGAATTTTCACCCTTCGCCACTGGACTGTATCATACTCAATAATAAAACTGTATAACAAATGTTTTGTTTAATTTGTCTTAACATATTGTGACAACCCTACCAAAATAGGTAACAATTTTGAACGTTCTTTAGAAGCTTTAACTCTGTTCCGTTTACTTACTCATGTGGTATTACCCAGTACTAATTGGGTTGTGGAGGTCAGATAGGCAGTCGCACCATGTAAAATACTGGTATACAGTTGCATCTATTTAGACTGGAAGCCGACCACAACATAGTTGGGAAAAGGCTAGCCAGATGAATGATAGGATGGATGATGGATGATAGGTTGAAAGAGATTTCTTGTTAATATTTTGTCTGCCTCCTGGTAAGCGCTACTGCTGTTGAAGTTCTGTGTGTGGGTTTGATCCCAAGGGAAGGTGTTATTAGGTTTATCCGTCAGAAATTTCTTCGTTCACCCCAAATTACATGGAAATTAAACATGTCTGGCCAAAATGTGGGTGTAGCTGTATGTGTACAACTAAAGGGTTACTATACTGTCCTACCTTTCGGGGAAGAAAGAGGTAATGTTATGTATGAATATTTAATTATTTCCTTAATATTTGCTGAAAAACTTTTGCATGAAATCGTATTGATTATGTTCGACTTATAGCAATCGAAGGTCAAATCTGTGACCACTTCAATATGAAATATTGTGATGAAACCAATAGTAACTGCTTGCTCAATGTTATTTACTGCATTCGCATTGATCCTTTAAATGTTGCGTGACCTTCAAATAAAACTGAGTGATGTAATCGAAATTTCACTTCTTCATATTTTATATTTTGTTGACCAAAACCTTTGCCAAATTCCTAATACTTTAATCATCCTAAGTAACGGAAGATCAACCATTTTATTAAAAGGCACAAAGTAATTAAAATACTTACTCTTTGGAGACATTAAAGCCATTAATGAAACCTCTCTAATTACCAAGTTAAAAAACAAAAGGCCCATAAATTTGAAAATGACAGTTGTAAACCAAAATCATTTGTCAATTTATTTTCGTATACTGGTATTTAAAAGACGATCATTGTGTGTGGTTCATGGACCGGTGTCGGTGTGCAGATTACAAAGCAGCTGTTAAAAAATTGAGGTTCTATACTGTCGGCACATACAGGCCAGACATAATTGACAATCATGATAGTAAGTATTTACCTAATGTACGGCTGGTGGTACGTCTTTAGGATGCCTCTGCTTGTGATGCTGATGGAGAAGAAAGGGAGGAAGATATGGCTGGAAAGGGGGTGACTACTGAGACGACGAGTAATAGAGAAAAATGGAAGAAGGAAGTCATGCATACATTCACGATAAGGGCAGCAGAATGATTTGTTCAATAATTTAATTCTAAAGACACTTAAACTTACAATAGACAAGACGAAGCGAGCAACATCGTCGGAGTCTACTTGCAATAACCACACCGGTTGCTGTCGAAACAATATTATGACGTTTTAAACTGGCCAAATATTGATCTTGCCTCACATGGAATCAGTTTGTCTATGAAATTTCATCCTTTATCTAAAACTTAAAATCTTTCTGTTTTATTCAAACGTTTCTCTTTTCAGGAGGGCTATACTACACAACATGGGTACGGAACTCAGTAACAGCAAACCTTGATATAAAATTCAATAGGCCCAAAGCCCACAGAAGGTACAAGCCTGAAGACTTGCCGGAAAGCCAGCTGCCGCTACACCTTCAGAAGAAACAGACGATGTGGTGTCCTTACATGTCACCGGTCCTCAAATCTCCGGATTAGGGAGCATATAAGGAGACTTTTTTCAAGATGATAATTTTATTTCGACTGAAGTAAAGCCTAAAAGAGTAATGTTTAAAATTGAAAATTAACAAAATTTTCGTTCTATATAATAAACAAAACATACTACAAGTTTTGTTTTAGATACGAAAAAAAACTGGTCGACATTTTTGGGATTTATAAAATTCATGATCTTTTAGAATAAGCTTTTGCTTGTTTTAGGTTCGTAATGAATTACAGATCTGACTGAATTTGTCTACCTTTCATTAATCTTTAATCTAGACTAAAGTCTGTCTAGATTTTTGAAGAGCAATCTAAAAGTAAACGATATAATTATGATGTTTGACCAGATAGAAAATTAGACAGTTGCAAAAAAACTTAATAATTTCTTACTATATTTGTTTATTTATACGGCAGTTTTATTTCGCCATGAAATATAAAATCAACACTTCGAAACTTAAACTCAGAACGTGATTTGTTCCTAATTACAGATTCCTTAACATTTAATACTCATATACATATGGACACCGTTAATTCGTCGATAAACATCTTTATGACCAACCCGATACAAGTTTTTCAATAATTAATGAACAATAATAAAAGGAAATAAAGTTTATGATATAAAATTGTAACATAGTTGTAAACATCGAAGTAGAAAATCGAATGTGATGTTAGATTCATTTGATATAGACTGGAGTTATTATTGAAATTGTGGCTGAGCTTAATGTGGATGGTACTTGTAGTGAAGATGCAGTGACTGTTGTAACATGTATTGAATGGAACTGAATCAGAAGTAACAAACGAAATTGAAATAATCTTCACAAAACAAAATTGAAATAATCTTCATCTTTGTTGTCCTTTTTTAAATGTAACGTTTTAAACACTGATAGATTTCGTGGTCGGGAGTTTAAAAACAGATTCAGTCAAACAGTAATTAAAAAATATTATGGAGTACAGCATTCATTCATTCGTCGGAAATTGAACTTATAATTTGAATTGGCACACCAAATACATATACCAATCTCTGCAGGTGAAATGAGACAGCCGTAATCTTAGTAGTAGCTAGACTGCATTACACACAGGAGGGAGTTCTAGACAAAATAGGCTCAGTACGCTACGGGTTGTATGTAGGTAACGACTACTCCTGACTACTGTCTGACTGTTTAGACATAGAATCTGATCGTCTCTCACGATAATAGTCGCAATATATTTCAAAGAAAGTTCTAAAAACTTCTAATCAATTTCGGTTCAATAAAAGCGTCTACGACGATCAACTGTACAATCTATAGCGCACAGGAAACTTAATTCATTCTAATTTCGGCGCTAAACATGACTGATTGAACTCGCCGAAGTATTTAAATAATATAATTTGAATGTAAATATAATAGTGTCTTTAAATAGCAACATTTTAATGGCGTTTGGGAAGGAGTAAGTGTTCGTCTTGGGTGGCACGACTTAGCAAGGCTTTGCAACATTTTAGTCTACTTATGAGTAAAACACCTTGCCACATGTATTTTTTACTCATAGTCTCACTCACGGTATAACTATTAAACTAGCTTTACATGATAATAACCAAGGGCTTAGATAAAGTTTGTATTTCATTTATAGGTAATTTTATGTCACCTTGCAGACAATACTGAAACCGATTGTGAGTCCTTCAATACATTTAGATCTGTCTAAGCCGTTTGACCTTCTTCAACTTCAATTTTAGATCTTTCAAAAGCATTTGAATGCATCGTACACGTCCTTAATATATTCAGTTTTTCCGATGCTAACATAGTTTTTGTAGGCCCTATGGTTCTTCCGGTACCTTAAAGGGTGTTCGAACTGTTCCTATGTTACATTCAACCCTGTTTCACTTCCTTCTAAAATATTCAGATCTACCCAAGGCGTTTGACTTCCTTCGTCTAAATTTTCAAACACATCCAAAACGTTGGACTACGTGTTTCTTTTGTCTATTCTGGTGTTAACATAGTATTTGTAGACCTCATCGTTATTTTGACAATTTATGGCGTGTTTAGGCCGTTTAAGCTGTTTTCAATCTTTCTTCAAAAGTTATCAAGTCACAAAACATTTATGATCAAAGCTTTTGCTTATAACCTCTAAGCTGACTCCAAACTAAACATTTAGACCCAGTATCATATTCCTTTACTCCTATAAACTCTAGCCCACACTCACCGCTAATCAACGCCTAATTAAAAGGTGTATCCACACTACACCGTTCGTTGATCAGCCGTCGGTTTCCATCGCCCGCCCGTACGCGTTCAATAAGTTAATTTGGCGTCAAAACGACGCCTGACTTGTCGCGTTTAAATACCGTTTACAAAGTCTCTCGACTGATGTGTTCGTCCGATAGTGTAGGTGTTGCCTAATGTTCGATTTAGAAATTATGATCGGCTTTTTTATTAGGTGAGACGGAGATTGTGTGGCGGTAGCTTTATTGTTATGCGTTTTGTGATGGCAGGAGGACTGTTTTTGCTATTGGGATTGTGATCTCTAAAGACATCGTTGTTAGGCGCTTCAATGCTGTGCTATGCAACACAACAGGGTGTAAAGGACATTGACGTGCATTTTGCTATCACGAATTCACGGTTGATACTAAGCAAATTGTACTCATTTTTCAGCGGTTATTTAAAAAAATCTGCTGTTTCATACAAAAATGTGATACCCACATAGTCAGTGTAAGGAACAGCTTTAGCGTTTTTATCCCTGTAGATTTATTAATGACAATCCTTTTAGTGTATCGTTGGAAGCTACCGCTACCGGCAAGAGGTTTTAAATTAGGTAACTGACGGAATTCTTGAATATGCAAATGACATTGACTTTTATTCCCGTAGATCTGAAGTCCAATTCTCAAAAATTAAAACGTTTATAATGTAGTCGAAATCTCATTTCAGCGTCAATCAATATCGGGTTGTCAAACATTTTGATACTCGTTTATTATAGCTATTTTATTGTCAGATTACGGCTAAGGTTAGAATACGATCATCATCATTGTCCTACCCTTGTTTCCATTCATTTGGGGTCGGACCACCACGTCTTCTTCTTCCATACTTCTCTGTTCAGACACCTCCTTCTCTGCTATATCATCCTACACAGTCCATCCATCGTTTCTTTTGTCTTCCTTTACTCTTATACCCATCCACATTCATACTCGAAAGTTTGCTCACCACGACAACCGGTTGCCACACAATTTTTCAGTCACCGGCGCCACTTTAAGACTTCCTCTTACTCATTTCCTATTTTATCCATTCGCGTAACACCACACATCCCCCTTATAGTATTCTCATCTCAGCCACATTCAAATACGAGGATAGAATACGATATTCTTTAAAATATGGGCATAGACCTTCTTTTTACGCCTACTCTGATTTTCTTCGGCTCTTTGATAATAAGTTCTATCACAATATCACAGACGCTTGTAATTAACTCAAACTTACCACGCATATAAATGAATCTATTAAACCGTTACAATTTAAAACGTATTTCCGTCAAATCTCCATGTTTTCGACACAACTTCAATAACTTTCCAACAATATACCAAACGGTTCTTAATTAGACGTCGACCAAATCATTCTTTACCAAAATTTACTAAATAGTTTATATTCAAATTAGAAAAAAAAAATCAAACCCGGAAACGTCGTGTGTGATCCCCAAAAAACGTACGAAATCATTCAAAAATGTTTCTAAATATGCTCTGATATCATCACGTTTACCGAAAATTATTACTGTAGAAGAGATATGTATCATGAAAATGATATTTTATTGGTAATAATGAAGTCTCGCATTTCCATTACCCTTATTTTCTTCTACATAAGGTTGAGAATGTCATAGAAAGTTGTGTGTGACATTCTGAGCGGTCAATTCAGTGTGAGCAGATGTTAATAAGAAACTAATGTGGCCAGAGCATGTATAATGTATTAGAATCGAGTGAGTGTTGATGCGGGTGGGCCGACTCGATACGGATCCGATTTTATCTCGATACGAGATTTGGACTCGATGGGTTTAATTACCGTTAATGGTTGTGGACGGTAGTAAGGTACCAGGGTTCATATGTTTTATATTACAGGGAGACTTTCGGGTGGAGTGTATAAATGCGTTGGATTGTGTGCATGTTTTAGGTGTAAAGTCAGGTATAGAATGTCTGTCGGGTGCTATATTTAGAGTTCAATTAATGTTTTACTGTATGTATTTGGCGCTTGTGTTTTCTGCATTTGTAATCTGTAGAAACAAGAGAATAATATCTTCAGGTTTGTAACAGAGCTAGAAAGTTCTTTAGGTATTTAACTGTTAAGCATTATTGGAGAACATTCTGGGTTTATTTTTTAACGAATTATTTTGATAAAACAAGATGGCGCTATTAGTTCTAATTTGGGCCATACGCTAAATGATGCTTGTATAATGTTGTATATTTTTATTTTTTTATTTCGAAGGTCCATCTTGCCTGAAATAAATGAATTTTATTTTTATTTTATGTATTTATAACTATATCTCTGCATGTAATGTGACTTGAACACATTTGACAAAATGCAATAAAATACAAGTTTACTAAGTATGCTATAAAACACATATTTTGTGTCAGTGTTATGTTTCCAATTAGAGTATAGTAACTGCCATGTTGTATGTACAATTAATTAATCCGTAACTGTCGTTTAACAAAACATTAATTTATTTAAACATTACGGCTGAGAAATATTTATGAAACTGTAACATAATGATGATTTTATCCGAAAAAAGTTGTCGTTTCAGAATTTATTTTTCACCTATTTGTCTATTTTACTTCACTGCTGAAATACAATTTATGAATCAAGAACACAACTGTCTGCCACAGACAATTTTCTCCAAAACTATTTTGATGTTTAGTACATCTTTTTTTATTGGATTATTCAACACCACCCCTTAACGTAATAAAACAATCTGTCACAGACGAGTTTCTCCAAAACTATTTTGAGCATTATTATTTAGAAAAAAAAATATCCTACGCATCAAAAATTCATGGCATCCCTTCTCAAAGGCTTCTTTGAAACGCTTATGATTTCAATGCGTGAGGTAAATTCCTGTTCAGCCGATAAGACAAGCTTCTCTTCGGTTTCTTTAATGTTAAATGCTCAAGTTAATTAAGATCTGAGCATATTCGTATCCGTACCGTCATTAGCTACCAGATTTTGGTCGTTGATATATGATTCTACTTAGCGGTCAGTGTATTTGAGTTTTTTTGATAAGAAGGTAAAGATTGTGTTGCAGTGAATTCAGTTTTTCGCTACGTGTGAGGTTCTTTCTTGATTCTGATGGTGGTGTTTTTTGCATGCATTCATTTTTTTTGTCTTTTTAAAAACGTTGCCCCACACTAGGAATTTCTCCTGGGTGCGAAAATTTAAATTCACATACACAAACAGCCAGACCCGGAACAACTACCTGTAGGCCATACAAATATTTGTACCGTGCGGGACGGTAGTCGAACCCGCGACACGAAGCGCAGCAGTCAATCGCTCACGGTTGGCGCAGTGGCTAGCTAGTGGCAAGCTATATTTATTTTGAATTAATTTTCTACAAGCGAAAGACATGAGGGTTTTACTTCTTCGTAAAAAAATATACGTATTTCTCTTTTTTTGTTATGTTTTTGGTTTTTCTAAAGATACTTCCTTTTTTGGTTTTTCGTGTGGTTAATGTCTAACCTGGTGTCAGAGTTTTTTGTGCCACCCATGGGCCTCTGTCTTGGCTTTCCTTGCCGTCGAGAAATATCTCTTAGGCATGCTGGCCTGGTTTCCTCACGATATTTCCCTTCGCCGAAGGTAGTGATCCTACAATACGCGCATGAACCGTACTTGGCCGTACTTGGCCGATCGACGGTCAAACCACTAGGTTAACACTATAATTTCTTTGAAGATAGGTACTTCGAAGGTATTTAGAAGATACTTGGCTTAAGTACCTACTACAATTTTGTTTTCCACTTATAAAGTCGATTTTGGATGACCTAGGGTTCTTACCTAAAAGTCCTCACATCACACAAAACAAATATACAATCGCTTAAGCTTGAATCACAAACTTGTTTACAATAATTAATTCTGAATTATTATTATTTTTTTCTTTTTTCCTTTAGAACTTCGCTGCAGTCGCGAAAAAAGAAAGCGTTACCAAACTGTATTACTAACTCAACTAATTTGCTATTGGGTTTTTGATTATTTAATGGTTTTTTGTCTAAAACTCTAATTAACTGTTTTATCCATCCATCAAGACAGGCAAAACAGGTGATACATCCCCTTTTCCGTCAAACGTCAAAAGAAATGTTATAGTGACACCCGAAGTCCAAATGTAGATGCAAAATATAAATAAACTAGCATCTACCAGCGGTTTCACCCGCGTAATTTCAATTTTTAACACAATATCTTGATAACTTATAGTCTATGTGTTATTTTGATGTATAAGCTATAACACTATAAAGTTTCATCTAAATTCGTTCCGTAGTTTTTACGTGAAAGAGTTACAAACATCCATCCATCCATCCTCAGAAACTTTCACGTTTATATTAGTAGTAAAATTAAATACAATTATTTACCTGTGTGTGGCATTCCGGCGCGAAAATATTCTGAAAGAAAAAGACGGAGCGATTAATATTGACATGATACAATTAATTAGAAGGAGACAAAAAATTGGAGAATGTGTCAGCTGCCCGCTAAGGCCCCACGGGAGTTTAATGTCGCGGGCGGAGGGTTGAGTGTCAAGTGTAGGTACCGTTGTTTTGCGATTTTTTCGGGTACTGTGGAATTGAATAATAATCTCATTTTTTTATTTTTTTTTATTAAAATGAAGTTAAAACCCTGTTTAGAATTTTAGATGAGCTTTAGTAGTTCAAAACGTAATATATTTTTTACTATTACATATTTTCTTCCATGATGCGAAACATTAACCTTGAATTAATCATCGCACCCATGTACCCATTAAATTCCATTAAAAACACCAACATCTACAACCCGAAACATTTAAAATACAACGCGAGAGTCGTTAAAATTTACTACAAAAAGTATATAAAAATCAGGGTTTTATTACTGAAAAACGTCACTCGAAATTTATACGCAAGAAATGTAACAGTAATATAAGTTTTGTCCCCTAAACAAGGCAATCTCACTGTTTAATCGCTCGCGACTCGAAATTATAAGCCCCTGTGACATCTTTATCGGCTTTCTCGCGATAACTGTGCCAGAATAATGACGTGGCCATGGTACGGGTTAATAATTATTGAGTTTGAACTATTTTTTCTTTGGATTTTATGCGGAAGGCAAAAAATGTGGAAAACTTCTGAAGTTCTGAGAAACACATTTGAGCTAGATTTTTGCAGTATATTTATGTTGATAAAGAATTTTTTTTTTGCTATTTAAGGGACAATCTACGTTTCTGTGATTGTTTCACAAAAACTCCCAATCAAACTAAATTTTACTCTTGTTTTGACCATACATAGATTTTCAGAATAAATATTTTCAGCAAAAAATAAAAGATATAAATCTTTTCATTTATTTGTATATATTTTTTAAAATGTAACGTAGAAAAAGAGGTTTTATTAAAATGAAAAGAAGAAAATTAGGGTTATCTATCAACATTTTTTGTGTCCGTGCTATTACCCGTTGAGGAGTTCTCTCGTGAGGAGGCGATCCTGACTGCAGGATCAAGAAGTCGTGTCTGTCATAAAAATGTTTTGTTACCACAACCAAAGGTATGTGCAAAATTTCAGCTCAATCGGATACCAACAAGTGGTCGAAAAATGGTTTGCAAATTTTGAATTGAACAACTTACATATTATATACGTACATAAGAACCGTGTAAGTTAAATAAAAGCTTGTAAAAAATATCCATATCTGTTACCATGCTGGCATTCATGTCAAAGAAATATTTCTACATTACCTAGAAATACATAAACAAAAGAAGTTCTAATTCCCCAAAAACAGCCAAGTCATAGTCGGTAAAAACAGAACACGTCGTGACCACAACACTAGCAAGCCGTGACGTAACGAAACCAACCACGGTTATGATTACAACCGCCCATTCCCAACGATAACACCCTTAAATCATAATTTATTCAAATTAAAAATACTTATCAAAATGTGATGCGGTCCTAAATCAAGAATTAAGTGAGTGGGTGCGTGTTACTCGAAAAATCGATACAATCTAGATGGCCGATCACCGTGAACATTCAAAAAGAATTACTTACAATAAGACGGTGGACGCACGCGAATATCAGTTTACAATGTTACTGAAAACGAGGACTTTTTTGTTTCTAAATTAGCCCATTTCTTTCGTACAGAAATCTTCAAGGACATTTCTGAGATTAAGATCTTCAAGGACACCGTTTTTCTCATCATGTTCCTAGCCTTTTTCGAGCTATGTTAGAGTCGGTTCCCAGTTTAACCGGATGTATCTGAATACCAGAACATTAGAGCGACTGCATATCTGACCTCCACAATCCAGTTTCGGAGTAAGACAATATCCCTTTGCAAGACTGGTTGTCAGACTTTCGAGCTTTTAACTAACCGTAAGAACTGTCAAAGATCTACTTCATGTAGATCCCCTAAACCAATTGCTTAACGTGCTTTCCGAGGCACCAACGAAACTAGGTATGTTATGGACGTTACACCCCACGGTACCAACCTAGGCAAGTGCTCATTAACTGTAACGACTGTCAAAGACCTACTTATGAAGCCGGAACCAAATGCTTAACATGTTTTCTGAAATACGAACCCTCTATCGATTCGAGAGCAGCAAAAAAAGAACCATCATCCATCCGCTGAGCAAGAATTTTTCATAGGGGAGGTCCATGTTCAGTAAGTTTTATAGACCGATAAGGTGTCCTAATAATTTCTCACTTATTTCCTTAGCTGTCTAACTAGAAGGGTGGCCCATATAAACCTCGAGCTCAGATCCAATAACTTAGCGACTGCTTTCCGCTAATTGAGATACAAAGCAACACCATAAAGTATTTAACTTATCTATCATGATTTACGGCCGGGTCTTTATTTGCAAATTTATGCAAGCTTGAAGTGGGCTATGGCTGGCCTTACTAGAGTGGAGCAGAACTCAATATGGCAGTTAGTTTTTAGGTGGGGGTTTCTAAGGCTATGTGGACAATTAAGTTATATGCTATAGTCGGGATTTAGGTGAAATGGTGTGGTTTCGGGATGAAAGAACAGGGTGAAAAGAATCTCCATTGAAGTGCGAGAATTTTCGGACCGTCTGGTCGGAAAATTCTCGCGGGTTTTGAGTCTGGTGGGCTACTGCCCGCCAGTTATTGGTGGGATTCCATATCGAAACAGTTTTCGCGGGAAACTATGCTTGCGCGATGTAGGATTTTTGTGACGTCTTTTGTAATTTGTATGTCGCAACAGTAGATTGGAGAGAAAGAGTAGAATTGTAGAAGCAGTAGTGAAACTAATGGGTTTACACTTTCTGGAATCTCAGGTAAAGATTAAAAATGGTTGGATTCGTCCTACTGCTTCACTCACTTATGCTGAATATCGTATACAAAGTGGAAGGGACACCGAGGTACAAACGGTTATCACGTATTCAGTACTTCATTCTGAACCCTCATAGAATTTTTTCATCGGTATTTTTTTTTAAATCTGCAGCAAATTCCTATGTGTGTGGGGGGGGGGGCTTCAGAATGATGTACTGAATATGTGGTAACCGTTTGTGCGCTGGTGTCCCTTTCACCTTGTATATCGTTCCATGCTGTATGTGCGATCTGATTATTTTAGTGTTAACACTTTTTCGGACGATTTTACGACGAAAATTTAATGATGAAAATTTTTACTCGTAGATCTATTGGTTAGGTAACTGAGCTTGCAAGTAAGTATTTATAGGTAAGCAGTATTTTGTAGTAAATAGTAAACAGCTCTTTCACAAGGGGCTGTAATATTAAAGTCAATTAAAGACAACATGAAACGCTAATCAAGAAGTCAAATTAAGTACAGCTAATCATCAAGTAAGCAATGCAACCGGTATCAGAGAAATAGTAATTTATAATTATTTAGGGTCTAAATAAGTGTGGCTACGGCTAATGCGGTCACCGATCTGATAGTGTCCACTGTACGTACTGTTTTGCATAACAGCATTGTTTAGTGACGTGGTTGAGAGGTGTCGATATCGATAAAATGTATATTAGGCGCGATTTATACAGAAACGGTGTAAGGTGAAGGCGCGGCGCAGGCGCAGCGCAGGCATGATGCTACTTCAAAACGTTGTCATACAAAATATAATTTGGCGACGTGTCGTGAATTATACTCAAGCGGCCCGGTGCAGGCACACCGTTCTTTCGTTTCATTATAAATTCCACGCCTGCACTGCGCCTGCGCCGCGCCTTCACCTTACGCCGATTCTATATAATTCGCGCCTTAAACAAAGCTTTTAACGGTGTTAATGAGTGGTTTATAACATGTAAAGTAACTACAATAATTTGGTGTAGGTTGGTGATTTGCTGGGCAAAGTTATGGCAATGACTTTCATTTCTGAGAGCAATAAGTCAAATGTGATCGTTGGTTCGAATTCTATACTTGATGATCCAGGCAAATATGGGCTCTTGTGATAAAAGTCAAACATTATTCTTTTTAACTCTAGAAAATTATATGAATACAGGAGTAGGTATGATAAAATAAAAAAAAATACATAATTTGTAATATTTTATCAAATAAATAGTTTTAAAATTTATTTATTCAGCTTTGTAAAGTCAAATGCTCTGTTCGAAGCATTTTATTGTTATAATTCAAGAACCAAACCTATTGCAAATGCAATTTTATCAATATTTCTACCGATACTGTCCCATCACTAAACGCAGAGGTGTCACGCCAGCCTACGAAAATGCGCGCACACACATCTAGGGCCGGATTTTAAAATTTAATTAAATTTAAATTTTAAACTGACTATTTATGATGTTTGTTTAACACATTTGACATAATTATTTTTAGTTCCCTATTTAATAATATTAGACTGGAAATTAATTAATGTTGACATTAGCCATAATCATGATAAAATTATCTAGAAATTATAAAGCCAGCCTCAGGAACAGGTCTTGTGACAAAATGTAGAAATAGATACGGATTTTCTGCAGGGAACCATTAAGTAACTAATATTAGCAAGAATTATGAATGAGGAAGACCGTTAAAACTAATCGTGGATGGCGCGACCATAGCTAGCTCTCAGTCTGACCAGTGATGTCAGCTTATTTGAAATTACCTAATTTTCAACCAATGACGATGCTTGGAACCAGCGATGCTACCGTCATTAGTTTCCCAGTGGCCATCCCCATTAAAACAATGTATCATTATTTTAAAACACTCATATTCATAGTGTCTAAACACACTATGCCGAAGTTACACGACCGAAGTTCGGCGGCTGATTTTACGATGCGACGTATTCGGCTGATATGACACACCATAAGTGCCGAAAATTCAGTTCCGCAACTTTGTGTGTGTATTCAGTGTCTCGAGCTCTGTCGGGCGGCTCCCCGCCCCCGGATCTTCGTCGGCAATCGAACCGAACTTCGGTCGCGTAGTGTGCTCACAGAATAAGTTGCCGCTGAACTTACGCCGTACGCTATGACGCGACGTAATTTCGGCATAGTGTGTCGTCAGTAATTCAAATAGCATTGCAGGCGTAATTGTGCTGAACTTCGGTCGCGTAACTGCGGCATAGTGTGTTTAGACACTTATTGTGGAAAAGAGTAAGCTCTTGTTTTATTTATGTTTGCTTTTCGGACATTTGCACATACACATTGGTAATCAGGGAGACTTGGTCTTCGCCGGTCGCATTTGCCAAATAAATGTATTTTCTTTCTTTCCTTCTCAATACTCCTTCTTTTTCTTTTTTTTTACTTTTTTCTTTTTTTGATCCGTCCTGTTGAATTTATAGTTAATTGTTTATTTTTGTGTAATTATGTATGATACACGTCATGTAGGGACATGACGTGCATTATACATAATTGCATGCATCATACATAAATGCACGTCATGTAGGGACATGATGTGCATCATACATAATTGCAACAAATAAATATTTTTTCTTTCTATCTTCTTTGTGTCGTACCGATGGTACCTACATCAAAGCAAATAACTTGGGCTCAGAAGCTGGCCTGAATCTGTGTCAGTGGCGTAGAATAAATGTCATATTTTAGTACTACAAGCTTATTTGATGGCACCGTTACCTTGGTGCAGTGGCTGAGCGATTGACTGCTGCACTGCGTGTCGCGGATTCGATTCTCGCACGCAACAACATATTTGTATGACCCACAGGTAGTTATTACACGATAAAGGAGAAATTCCAACCGTGAAACAACTTTTTTTTTAAAATAAAATAATAATGATGTAGCTTATTTATTAATCTCAGGGATAAACAGATCAAGATATTTTTTTCTTAAACCAAGTTTTATAACAGCCAAGTACCAGGTGTTCATATAATAGAAGGAGTGCCTATCATAGAGAATGTTTAATAGAAAATCAGCCTTGAATTGTTGATTGCTTAGATTTATCTCGTATTGAAACCCTTTAAAATATAACTTTAAAAGTTCATTGCTAGTTTTTATTGGGATTGTAATAAATTCATTTAAATATGATAATTTTAAGACTAACTAGGGACATTCTTGCGAACTTAAATTTTGTTGATCATTAATACAAAATAACATCACATTATGCCTGTAGACCCACATTTCTCCAGTTATGGTTAAGTCCCATCTAATAGGGGGCTCACCTATTGCCAACAACCGGGCACAAATCCAGACTCCGTGGCTGCTACTGAGAAATTCCTGATAAAACCCAATAACACTTTGCCCGACCTGGAAATCGAACCCATGACCTCATGTTCATTAGTCGCGCTTACGACCACTAGACCAACGGCCCAACCTTTTTTTCTATTAATACATATTATTTTTATTTGTTGGGACAAACCCGCCACACTATTCCCAAACCAATGTAACTCCTGAATGTCAAAATCAACAGTGGTGACCACCAGAAAAGCGGCGAGACAATGAAGCTCATTAATACATACTGACAATCTTCCATACGAATATATTCAACTGAAAGCCCTCATTCTTATACGTAAAGAACGTTATTGAAACCTCAAAAGAAGCAGTACAGTCAATAACAAAATTAACAAGAACATAAAAATTCTAAATCCGTGCCTAAAACCTTCCACATTGTGGGGTGAGCGTATCAAAAAATATTATGAAACTATTAGCATAATGCCGTACGACAAAATGGTTAAATTACAAGGCGCTGCTCGGTTCGACACGCTAAACCAGGCCATAAATGAGTGAAACTGGACCGATTTATAAAGGACACTTTAAATGTTTTGTCAATTAACCACTAAGGGAGAATTTTACCAACGAAACTGAATAATCAGCAGATCTAAACCGAGTTCAAGAGCTGTCCGATTGACAGTGCTGTTAACTATTGAGACTGACTGAACGCGCTTAAGATATTATGATCGCGTTTAATGTCTTGGTGAAATTATCCATAAATGCATAATCTTTTTGTGAAAAATCAAAAGGACGTTGGTGAGGAGAAATCAAAAGTAAGTTGTGTAAAATAATGTATTTCATAAAAATAATATGGTAGGTTTTGATGAAATAAAGTAAAAGAAAACAAACCGATAAACGGATCTTAAAAATGGTTGATAGGATATAACTGTCCGTTGCAGCTATAATTCCAGCAATTTAAGTAGACTAACCTCGAATAGCTTTAAATTTTAAAAAAATACTTCACTCTTTCGGGTGCCTAACTATATATAATACCTAACGGATACCTTAAAATTAAAAAAAAAAAATTAGCATCTAAAATATTTTTCCTAACAGCCACAACGCACGAGCTCAATAAATTTTCGTATTTACCACTTCATTTCCCCAACCAAGACACTTTAACCCTTAAAAACGCGTGACCGCTGATTACATAAAGTATCCCGTATCAACAAAAGTTTTGCGTGAAAACCTACGCGTGCGTGTTATTCATAATTTGTGCATATTTTACACTTAAAACATTTTTTATCGCGACTGTACCTAAGCGGGGGGCATAGAATAAAAAAATATGTGTAGAAGCGAAACTTAATAGTGCTTGCGCGGGTGCCCCCGAAATAATATCTAAAGCTCTTCACTACCGAAAAAAAGTATTTGACATTCGCTATCAGTGTTCTTTTCTGATTATTTTCGTATTTTTTTTTGTAATAACTTTGCCCCACACTAGGATTTTTTCTGTTTCGTGAGTGCGTTTACAAACATTTAAACTCACATACACAAACGCCAGATCCAGAACAAGTATCTGTAGGCCATGCAACTCTATGTTCCGTGCAGGAATCGAAACCGCGACACGCAGCGCAGCAGTCAATCGCTCAGCTACTGCGCCAACCGTGTCGTCAATAAATTGTTGAACCACTTTTTCATCATTCGCTCCACGCCTGTTTGATAATCGTCACTAAATCTTGGCTTTCAGGAGTTGTAACTCTAAGATCTTCGTTCGCCTAAGCCACAGCACGGGTTGCTAATAGCCTGTTATCAAACGTGACTGTGTCTAACTGCGTACGTTTTTTTCGCCTCAATCAAATCTTCGCATCGAAAGTAAATAAATAATATGTTTATTATCTCATCACAAACGTTACAGTGAACAGGAATTATTAAATCTAATACACTAAACACACTACACACACACCAACACACTCACACACACACACACACTACATCACACACTGTCCACTACATTTGTCTCTCACAAATGTTTACCTTATTTGTAGTGAAGTAACACTTCTATAAATTCTTATTCTATGACGGGGGTACTTTTGATTATGCGGTTTAACGATTATTGTTCTTTTAGTCAGTCAAGGTTTCGTTTCAGGGTTATTTGTGAAATATTATGGGATGAAATGATGATTCGAATTGGGTGATTATTTTTTATGTTTTTGAAGATGTTCAATGAGGTCTTGAAGCTTTGCGACCTTCGTGGTGAGCTAGAGTCGTTTACAATCTTTTCTTAGGTCAGAGGTCTTAGACAAGCGGCAATGGCATCAACCAATTTACCTGTGCAGACGGGAAAACACAAGAACTAAAATAAATGTACCAACTTTGACACATCGATCCATTTTTTCTCGACCAGCAGCTCCACCCTGATCTGCACACTTAAAGTTGTCGTACTGTAAGAGCGCATCTTATTTCTAACAAGAATTTGTGTGATATACGACAACTAAAAAACCCGACTACTGAAAAAAATGTAGCCTTCGTTACCCAAGCCATAATAACGAATCGATTTCATCATTCATCAAAATCGGATGAATAGTTTAGGCGCTACGGAGGAACATACGTAAATACAAACATGCATACATACATAGACTGCTAAAATCATAACCCTTCCTTTTGGCTTCGCCGTAGTCGGGTAACAAGGCTTCACGCATATAAATTTTTCGTTGGCTTATGTTAGTGAATCCATAGATTTTTTCGTCGTCATTATCGATGTGCTGGCTTCAGAATTTTAGATCTTATTTTTAGAAGTTTCTGAGCTTGCAAAAGCGATCCCAATTCTTAAATCGATTAACTAAGTAAGGTTACGATGTTGTAGACTACCAAAAAACAGTGTTGAAATAAAAACATAACACTAAATTCCTATATTTCTACTGAACACAAAAGAAAACCAAACAAAGTCAGCCATTACGATAGACATCTTGAAAAAAGGTGACATAATTAACCGCAAAATATACACGTAAAGGATACTCCACCGCTTATCTGTTCCACGAAAGATCTATAGCGTTTAGTGACAAACGTGGAACATAGAAACTTTGTTGATAAGGTTCTTTATTTGAAGAAGAACTGTAAATCCAGTTATCGCAAAGAAAGAGAAAGAAGTAAAAAAATACATTTATTTACCACATGCTACAAGCGCAAACAGTATAAAAAAAAAAAAATTGCACTACAAGGGGGGTTACCATGACAACGTCTTAAATCAGTATTCTTATAATGTCACTCCAGTGTGGGAATAGGAGGAGATGGAGCTATAGAGGACGTCTAGCGCCATCTCTTTCCCACTCCTGAATAAGATTAAAACAATAATGCTTTAAGACGTCAGGGTAGCTGTTCTAAGGCTTTTATTCAAGAACGATGTCAAAGATTGACTACGGACCACAATGTTTATTATTAAGTACGAGTCGATTATAATATCATATGTAGCAGCGAGATTACAATTCAATGCTTTGCAAGTAGCGAATGGCGGCTAAAAAGACTTAAAATAGGACCTGAAAACTCTTGTTAATTTCAATAACAACCCAGTGGCTCAAAAATCAGCAAATGACTTTGAAGTCCCAGAAAGTGATAGCAGTTAAATTGAACTGGACTAACACCCAAAAAATTGACGCCAATAAGCAAGCAGAAAGAGAGAAAGGGACTTTAGTTTTAACCTCGCTACAACAATTTAGGCTAAAAAAGTATTAACTAAATATACAGTATTTAAAAAAAAACTGTACTAAAAACCAATGATATAACCCAATACAATAAGAAACTTGAAATATTCATGAAAGTTAAAATATTAATGAACTTTAAATGCATGATTTTAGTCCCACATTACCACCATGTCCCTAAATTCTATCAAACTTTTAAGAACGTGACAACACAATCTTCGGTATAAGTACCTGCATATATTCGATCGTCAATTGTTTGTTTATGACGTCACTACCTGATAAGCGACCGAAGTGTCACCGCCCGTACACCTGTGTTGCCATAAAAGTTTCTTCATTTTAGTACATTTCATTTAATTTTCATTTTTACTTGTTTTCTAAAAAGGCCTACATAAATAGAATCTAATATCGATATCTAATAACACCGTCACGGATCGGACAGGTTTTTTTTTAACATATTGTATATCCATTGATTCCTTTGCATATCTGTTTAATTTCCTCGCTCTACGGTTACCGTCAGTAGCTAAAGACCACACGGCGATATCTTTACCCGTCCACGACGCTAAATTATACGCTCCCACAAAACATTGTGCGTTCTGACCGAGGGTTCCGTACAGATTTTATATTAAAGGTTTCAATTTATTTTGTTTTAAACAAATTAATGTTGAATCCACGAGCAATAATCTAAAGAAGAAATAGTATCGTTGTAATTTTCTTGATTTTTCCAAATATTTGGTAATTAATTCAGAAAGCTGGTCCTAGGTTTCGGAAATTAACTAAAAATCGCGTAGTCTGGTCCTTTTCCCTTTTTTTATTTTATTTCTCCATTTATCATCAAACAAAATACCCTGTAAATGCCCGTTCTGTCGAAAACTCCAACTGAAAAACAAAATCATAAAGCTGAACATACACCTCACCATCAGCTCCCTCCTTAAAACCTTAAATCAATCAACACTACCTTACTCAAACAAAATTAATACAGCCAACGAAAATAAGGCTAAAAACACACCGACCGATTGTGGCTTTAAAAAACAAACTGGTGAATTGATTAGCATAACCCGACGCCTCGGGACCCCCCACGGGTCAGCTCTCAATTAAGCCACTTGTCTTTTCACCCGTACGGTGTGCCAACCGCCTTATCGTGATTGTGTGGACTGACTTTATTTTATGCTGAATTTTATACTAGACGCGTTTGAGGTCGTTCTTTTTTTCTGATTTGCTTTTGTTTCTGCTAATGGTTGCGGTTTTGGTGTGACGTGACGTTAGTTTTGTTATGTGTAGTTTTGTAGGCAGGTCTGGAGTTAGGAGCTGTCCATATTTTTTAAGATTTGGCTTCGTAGAGTTTGGTAAATGTAACCAGCCAGTTCGTCATAGAAAGGTAGAGTTGTGGAAGAAATAAAATTGCAAAAAGGAGGGATTACTTCAATAATAAAATCCAAAAAATGTCCATATTTGAGACAGTAAAATCTGCTGCTGAACTTGTTGAAAGAGAAAATTTAATAATATTGCATTACGCTAATAATGTCATGAAAATTCTCGAAAAGGCGTATACTTTTTTGGTCGAGAGCTGCATGCGAAGTCGCAAGAATGTCAGACATGCATTTGACAAAGCCAGTTTTCTGGAAACCAACGAAATCCCGCTACAAGAATTCCTAAATCCTACAACCGTTTGTTAAGGTACTGTGCACACTAATGTCAGAGATGAATTATGGTTGAAAGCAAACTGATTTAAACAAAGCTATGTTTTTGGAAGGGGATCGTGTGTCGATAGTTTTACTTAGACAGGGTGGGATAAATGCAAAGGATAGGAAATATCAGACCGAAAATAGAAATGGATGAAGAGAGAAAACTGAAGCATCAGAACGATAAACAGAACCTTGCCTTTGCTGTCACGCAGTCGGGTAATAAGACAACAATCCTGTACAATTCAATCATCAGAATTACCTAAATGAAACACATTAGCCGTCAAATGAAACCAGTAATAACATCGTAATATTAGAAACAAAGTACTGAGAAAAGTTCAGTCGCTCCATGTAATATACTGGTAGTCAGCTGCATCCGGTAAGACTGGAAGCCGACTCCAACGTAGTTGGGAAAAGGATAGGCACATGATGATAAGGAACAAAGAATTGAGAAAAGTTGCGAAAGATAAATAAAATATTGTTGAGTAAGAAAAGTTGTAAGAAACAATAAAGAATGAAATGGTAAAGACAAAGTTAACGTGGATAAGACGGCTGAAAAAAGGTACTCTGAGACTCTGCAATGACCTCCAATCTTCGTAGAATCACCAGTAAAGACCCAAATGAGTAAATCCTCTTAGAGAATCGAACTAAGAATTTGCACAAAAAGAATTCGCTTGCATTGCCTTAAAAACGAATTTACGAAAACCTGATTGAGAATCAAGAATCGTTGTTTGCACGAAAAACTCTTTTTTAATTGTGGGCTGGGTTTCGGTCTGTATAATTTATGGAAACTCCCACATCAACAGCCATATTTGACAGTATGTCTTTTTGTTTTGATATCGTTTTGGTAGCTCCGCCTTTAATTACGACGGTATGTGTCATAAAACTGAAAAGTTGTAAGGTGTCGTGGCAAGTGATGCAGCGGAATGTGGAAAATGTCGTGAGGAAAGTTTTGAGTATGAATGTGCATAAGATTAGAGAGAGATCAAAGAAACGATGGATGGACTGTGTTAAGGATAATATGGTAAGAAAGGAGGTGTCTGATGAGATGACGAGTAGTAGAGAAGTTGGCAGAAGAAGACATGCTGTGCCGACCACAAATGAATTGGGACAAGGGCAAGAGATTAATGAAGATATGTGTCATAAATGTATGTTTTGTTGTGTTAAAATGAACATATTGGCATGCGCTGAACTGTATGGTTTTTTTTCAAAGAGTCAGATGCACGCCATGATCTGTACAGTTATACTATTCAGGAACGATTGGAAGGTATTTGCATGTTTAAATCTTCTTTCACATTTTTATTTCTTCTGTTGTGAAATCTGGGCAAGTTGTCCAACCGCGCGTCGTATTAAAATCTTGGGAAAACTTTTTTTGCAAGCATTGTGAAAAAAAAAGTTTTCATTTTCTGGTTTCTAAACAGGCCCTCACGCTTTCACATTTACAAATTTAATCAGCTCATTGCTGTTAGTTCGCACCTATTTAATGTCTGTTTACTAACTGTTCCCCACACTTCGCCTCACATTACCAACTACACTAACCGATTAAAACACAACAGGGTCCGCTTCAAAGGACCAGAAAAAGAGGACCAACACTGGAATAACAACTACCAAACTATTTTATCACCTCGTCGTTTAGACATTTTTCATCATTAAGTTTTTGTTCGCTAGTAGCTTAATGAAACATGTGCTAATAGGCATGTGCGGAGTTTAGCACAATGATCATTTACTAGTAACTGTTGAATATATCTTCATTACTGGCACTAGTAGCGCGGGTGTCTGGTAAGGACTTGGGTGGCTGTTACACCGAAGCGAAAAGTTTTGTTGTGTACTGTTCACTTTAGTGGAACATTCACATAAAAACATGTTGTCAACTAAGAGAAAATTAAGACAAATATAATATGTTTTAGAATGTTTTGCCGAATGAACGCACAGTTAGTCACGCTTGTGATCTGTATCAAGTAATGTAACGGATTCAGTTTGTCGATGATTTTTCAGAAACTTTGTTTGGATTTTATTTTCTTTAAATCCATGACGGCTCTGTCACGCATTTTGTCACACCGAAGAAAGGAGTGAATGGAAAAAAAAATCGTGGCAAACCTGAAAAAATCGTGCTTATTTTTTATTAAAAATCTAATAAATTTGTGTTTTTAAACGAATTTTATTTATGCTCAAACACTGTTTCAAGCTTTCACGGTTTACAACTATACTGTCACTTACGGGATATCTTCCGTGATTGTTTTTATTTATGCTTTTTATTATTGAAAAAAAATCGAATTCTTTAAAATTAAAAAAATATTACAACATATTGTATGACGGAGCATCACTTGAGAAGAAGCCTCGACCTATTTCGTTGTTTTTTTCTTGTTCATAATAGACAGGTAAGGTTCAAAGATTTTTTTTTAAATCCACTGGTGAAGTCGGAAATATAGACTCGTGCGAACCCGCGGTCGCTAGTAATGAATAAAATTATGCATATCGCTCTTATTTCGCGGTACTAAACGACCAAGCACCCCAAAAAACGATGACCCTTACATCCACAACATTATCACTCACACCTAAAATTTTCCGTCCCCCACATTACACTCCGGTGTGACACGAGCCATGCTTATACCCGGCTAAGATAAAGATAGCGCGACACCGCCGCGGCTGGCGCATTTGCATATATATACCACACAGCGAGACCACCCTTAGCTTGGCTATCAGACAATTTTCACCTCTTTTAGCACTTAGTTTTAGCCTGGCCGATTGGACAGTTTTTTACGCTTGAGTTTCTGTAAGTGTTAAATCATGGTTGGTGTTCTTTGCATCAAGGTACATTTGCTTTTGTTATTTGGTGAACTAGCTTTTGTCTGGGCCTAGACTCGGAAATTGCGTCGAGAATTTATTCCAGGGGGTTAACTATGTTGCGGTTAACCAGTGTGCCAAATTTCCAGGAAGAGTCATCATCATCATCTGCCTTTTCCCAACTATGTTGGGGTCGGCTTCTAGTCTAACCGGATGCAGCTGAATACCAGTATTTTACTTGGAGCGACTGCCAATCTGACCTCCACAACCCAGTTAATACTGGGTAATACAGTACCATTTTCCGGACGGAGTAATTTTTGCATTTATAATTTAAGTTATATGGATACTTGATACGTAAATGTGAGAATATTTTAACCGAACCATTGCATTTGAAATTTTATTTTAGGTGTAAAGAAAAAAGTGTGTGTTTAAGTGTGTCTTGTTAAGTATTTTGTGTGTACATAAATAAATAAATTAAAAAAAAAACTCTTTTTGGACATAGCCAATACGGGAATTTTTAGAACGCAAAGAAAAAATATGTTTTCTAGAATTTATCAAAAGTTTCTACATAAAGTGTGTATCAAGAAACTCCAACAAATTCATAATTACATCAAGTATAAATTAATTCGTAAGAAAATTACTTGTAATTGCAACTCCTAGAAATAATTAATCGATGTACCTATGCGACGGACAAATGAGGTTGAACGAGCGACGGCGTTTGCGAATTTTAACCTAGAACTTTACGGACCCGTTCGTTTCTCACCCTTCGATGCACATCAGCATGATATTCTCTGAATGCATCTTTTCAATATAACACCTTCACACAAGTATCATTTCAACAATCTTTTTGTTTTTTTTTTAAACGTTTCCCTACACTAGGAATCAGTACAGCACCAAAAAAAAGACAATTGGATTTGCCACAAGTTTAACGAACTTCGACATATCTTTTGTGTCAAGATGATTCGTGCTAGGCCACCTCAATCTAATAATTGAAGTCAAAACGTAACGAATGTCACATAAAACACGACACATGTCACGCCAAACACGACAAAGAAAAATTTCAGCAACAAATTTTATCAGAGCTTCCATAAAACCCAAAGTTCTAATTAAGCGACTAACAGCGCTTTTAAAAAAGCCTCTCATTATTTAGTTTGACATAAGAAAACTGTGGAAAATTTGCATTTTCGTGCGGCATGAAACAGGCTTGATACGGGTGGAGGTTTTAAAACACTAAAATTTTTTAATGAATTCGCACTCAGATTTACATGTGCGCGCTTTAAGTAAGGTGCTCCAATTTCATAATTAATACAGTACTGGTGGTGAAAAAAGTGTTTGGCGTTTGATTTTTGTTTGGTAACACTGGTTGTTTTGTTTTCGGTTGAGTATTGTTTTTCTTGTTTTGTTTTGTATTTAGTTAGCGCCACATTCCATATTTGGTATAAAAATTCGCTCTCGTGTGGCTAATGTTTTAATTTTCCACGCAAAATTTTGCAAATATTAAATTTTACGAATTTTACAGCCATATTTTAATATTCATGTGTCAAACACAAGTGTCATACTTAAAATAATTTACGAAACGAAATTTCTATTACGAAGCCTTATTTTCTTTAGATATTTTTTTTATCGAGCACTCATCGCCGTTCCAAATCAAAACATAAGAAATGACTCTAAAATAATGTGTTCTACACTACGAGTAAGTTAAAAAAATAAAATCCAAATTAATATAGGCAATTTTTATATATTATATTTATAGGATTCAGTTTCAAAGACATTCATATTCCTAAATAAATTCTTAACAATCATCTCCAAAATCATGACCATCTTTCATTCGACTCTTAGGACCAAACTTTTGCATCGTGTGGCTGCCGGCGCCCTCTGGCGGTCATCATTACTTCCAATTATTTAAACAAGACGGGAATGACCAACAATTACATTTTGCCAGTAGCTTTAGTTGAACTCATTACAATTTGTTCTTTTTTTAAAATGAGGATGGGAACTCAGATGACTGTTGAAGAACCTGTAGATATTTTGAAGTTTCAATTCAAATATGGAATTTTAAAAAAGAGGTAGACCTATAGGACTGGATGTCAAGCAAAGATAGAACCTTATAGGTAGTGTAATTTAGACACATTTTCAAGTGCTCTTATATTGCTTACTAATTAAGCTTCAGGGCCCACTTGCACCACAAATTGCGTAAAATGTTTATTCAACGTTAAACGTATTTAAAACCCCGTTCTGTTACTCCCGCCAATCGTTTGTTCAAAAATGACGGAGGAGATTTATGATTTTGATTAGTGCTAAATAAATTTCGTGAGTGTTGGTGCAAACGGGCCTAATATTTTGACATGCGTTCAGTCCCACGCTTTAGCTATGTAGTTCTACTTAATTTTCAAATATTTTTGGGTGTGGTCTATGCAAATCACTAATAACTAAGCAAATTAGAATGGGCCAGTTGCAGAAGCTCCAATATCTCTGATTGGAATTTTAGTATCCCTATTACGAAACAGAAGTTCGTTAAGAGAATTGCGTAACTTAGTGAACGGATTGGTAGTTCCTTATGACACCAATTTGATTGTAATGAATGATCTATGAATCGGTAGCTTTTTCTTGAACTCTTAGTTCTAATTTTTATTGTATTTACTATGTCTGCTTTGAGGTAAATTCTTAACGAGGCCATTTAAAAAAAAATCGTTGGAGATGGTCATTTTTTTTTTTTTTTCATTTTTTTTATACAACAAATAAAAACACAGAATTTTCTAGATTAAAAGATAAACAATTCTTCTATTGAATGTAAATAAATGAATTAAAGTTACTTATAGAATAATTAAAACTAAATATTTACAAAAAAGGGACTAATTTATATCAAATAAACTAACTAAATAAATATTCTTCTCCATTTTCTTTTCTATATTCAGTGTGTACATAAATTTTTAAATAAATAAATTCTTAAATAAATAAATTCTTAAATAAATAAAGGTAGAGAAGAATAAGGAAGAAACTGAATAGTTACTCTTTTAAAATTATTTACAATATGATGTATCCAGGGATTATAAAACTGTGTGAAAAAGTGATTGATTCCACTAAGGACATACTATTTGGACCAACCAACAATCAGTTCCTCCAATTGAGGTACTGACAAAAAATGCCTGAAAAAATGTATTGACAGCCACTGATTCAATCCTAATTACAGAACAATTAATCCCAAATGCAATCAAATACAAAAGTAAAAAACAAAAGAAGATATCAATTAACGTAATGAGAGTGTGTGAACAATCGTCCACTTTCGACATACCGGGTGCATCTCCTAAATAATGCTACAATTTGGTCCTTTTTAAGGTTCCGTACCCAAAGGCACCCAAAGGTGTCCATTCGTCTGTCACAGGGCTGTATCTTTTGAACCGTAATAGGTAAACTTAAAAATGTCTAGTGTTCGCTTGCCAGCAATAACAACAAATAAAATAGAATTAAGTTTAATATTAATTAAAGGCGTAAGAAACGGGCTTTTTTGGTTCAGTGATTTTTTATAATGCTATTAAAAAAGTAGTATTAAAAAATTATACGGTGGTACGGAACTCTTCGTGTGCGAGTGCGACTCGCTCTTGTCCTTTTATCCTTTGTAATCACAGTGCAATTTTATCAGCAGCACTTAAGTCTTTTCGGAGACAATGCAAAAGAATGCCTCTCATTGGTCAATAATGACACCTCGGACGGCTGTGTCGTATCTGTAATTGATACTGGGGTAAACTAATTGGGTTGTTGCGTAATTTTTGGGTAAAATAAAGTAAAGTAAAATGGTGTATTAAAGGAATTACTCTTGTATTAAATAGTACGTGTATGGCTGGATGGTGTTGTGGTCGAGTTAGTGCTGATGGATGGTGGACGTGTGGTAGTAATCTGACCACAAGATTGATTTTTGCGGAAGCCAGAATGGACATCTGGTCGGGATAGTACTAATGAGATGTATAACGGTAACACGGTCACCTTTTTTTTTGTTTTTTATATTTTCCTGTGTTGTCCCGCCGCTGAACATAGATAGGATCATATCAAAGTGACATTAGTCATTAGTCATTAGTCATTTATTCATAAACAATAAATTGTGTCTGAAATTACATTGAATATTAAAATTACAAGGGAGAAAAGAAGAAAAAAAAAAGGCGTTAAAATATTACAACAATTAATAAATACAACAGGAATTAAGATTTTAGACTGTCATGGTCACTAACATTATACAACAATTCATAATATTAACTGCGTTTGCGTTTATTTAACGAATTGTAACGTGATTCAATTTTTTTTCCTACTATGATTATGCGGCCCCTTTTAAGCCTCCTGGCAATGGTCGCTCGAGAAGCCTAAATAATATAAGAAGATTGTTGTTGTTGTTGATTGTTGATTGTTTTGTATTTTATAAGATTAATTTTTTAACTTACCCTAGCTACCTACCATACCTAACTACCCTACCCTACCACCTACCCTACCTTCCCTAGCGGTATGAAAAATGGATAGTAGCCTATTCTCAGACCTACTGAATATGCATATAAAATTTCATAAAAATCGGTCAAGCGGTTTCGGAAGAGTATGGTAACTAACATTGCGACACGAGAATTTTATATAAAAGATTTTGTGTATTTTTATCTATGGGTCTCAGTTGCCTGACAATAAAACGATTGATTGACTGAATATTTTGTTTAATATCCCGCGAAGCCCAGTTTATGTTTTGAGTTTTCTTTGATTGAAGTGGCTGGAGGTAGTCTCCTAATCTAAATACTCTTTTTTTTTAATGCTTAAAAAAGAAACTGTTAAAGTGACCTAAAGATGGTTGCATAGCATAATCAGTCAACATAATAATAGATGTACCCATTGCTGGGAGACAGGCCTCTTGGCTGTAAGCCACCACGAGAGCAGAGTAAATTGTCGGATGGGACACATATCTGTGGCTCCACTGTATCCTAAATCAACGAAAGACCGTCATACATCAAACCTTTTTGTCATTCAGCCAGCAACACGAGAAAAGCCATGTAAAACGCTAGTTATATTAACTTAACGAGCCCTACTTAATGCAACATTACACCTTTTACATCCATAAATCAAGTGTGTATGTTTGTTTGTGTTAATTAAATCAACCCCTAGACATAACTCTCCCCCATACAACGACACAGCAAACGATTTTAACAAGGATAATGTGCTAATCAAAATGTTGTATTTAAAGTGACATTGATATTTTAATCGTGCTCGTGGTAAAATAATAACCGCACGAGTCGATCTTCAAGGTTAAGCAACGCTTGCCAAGGTCGGTCCGGAGATGGGTGACCATCCCTATCAGCCTGTGCCTTGAAAAGCACGTTAAGCTGTTGGTTTCGGCTGTCCTTTATATTTATTTGACTTTCAACCAGTAGTCTGAACCCTGAAAGCCTGCCAACCGGTC
This sequence comes from Noctua comes, assembly GCA_963082995.1. NCBI lineage: Eukaryota > Metazoa > Arthropoda > Insecta > Lepidoptera > Noctuidae > Noctua > Noctua comes. The sequence continues at coordinate 3,794,117 of OY720290.1, read as the reverse complement.
TTGCCAAGGGGTATCGTATTAACCAGTAACTGGGTTAGATCGCCAGTGAAATACTGGTGTTTAGCTGCATCCAGTTGAACTGGAAGTCGCCCTCAACATAGCTGGAAAATGGCTAGACAAAGATGATGATATTTCAGTCGAAAGCGTTTTGTGCTCGATTGTACTTGACTCCTTTAAGTTATAGCCCGAGTACTAACATTTTCGATATAAATTTTAAAGTACTGACGTCATATTTGGCTGAAAATGTTTAAAAATCAGCTTTTGAGGAAATAATTTTGCTTGAGTGAGTAATTTTACGTAGTCATACCATAAGTACATAATTTTATAGATACTATAATTAACGAGGTACTTAAGTGATTTCGTGACACATAACATAACATCACGCCTGTAATCCCCGAAGGGTTAGGCAGAGGTGTACCTTGTAGTACACTCACATTTCGCCACTTATGTTTAAGTCATCCACCGGGCACTTATCCAGACTCCGTGGCTGCTAATGAGAAATTCCTAATGGAAAATCCCAATGACAGTTTGCCCAACCTGGGAAACGAGATACCCCACCATGTGTGTTAATATTTTGGTTTGTTGTGACTACCTAAGTTTTCTTCAAATCAGGTTTTCTTGCTCGTTTCGCTGGAGAAGATATGCACCTCATAAGCAATACAATAGTAATATTGACCACGTACAGCCCTTTCTTTATCGTGTGGTTAGTGCCTAGCAGTGGCGAAGGTTGCATACAACTCGGTTCCTACTGGCTTCCCTTTGAAAAATGGCACAGTCAGATTTCTATAGACAAATAATTTAATCACATTAAAGATACGTACTCCGGCTTACCTCTTACAAAAATTGACCCTTCGCTACTGTTAGGTTCCCCTTGGTCATTTATAAAAAATATTTACAATTGTCATCGCTCGAAGAAGCTTTTTTTAAGTACACCGCAAAAAACTACTGTTCCATACTTTGGAGGTATTGGGCTTTGGTACAGCTAATGTTTTTTTTTTATGACTAACGAAATATTTCATTTAGTAAACAAAATATCTAAGTATTTTTATTAAAAAAAAAAACATTTTTGTATTTGTAGTACAAATGGAATTGTAGTATGGTCCGAAATGTATTGCTGTTTTTTTTATTAAGGACCCTCTAAAACGGTTAGGAAATGCTGCCCTAGATATCTAGATAATAAGTTTGACAAGTGATCGACCATGCCGCAGTGGTAGACGTCCACGGCGCCGGACGTCGGCAGACGATCTCCGGCCACCGTAGGCGTGGGCATGCGGGCGGCGAGTAATGGGCGACTCGCTGTCCGACCATGGACCATGCCCGGGTCGACGGCGCCTTGTGTTCCACGCGCGCCTCAAAGAGTGTCAGCATAATGACAGGGCCCCCTCTAGAGGGCCAAAGCCTGCTGGGGTCGCGGGACTTATAGAACTACCGTGACCCTGGAACATAAAGGGCTATTGAAGGACACCGTGGATTTTAGTCAGTACAAGTCTGACAGTCCCTCCCGCTCTGCCCTGGGTGGGAGGCCTCATTTGATGATTTTATCACGTTAAAAAAAAAAGAGATCGACCATACATATTCCGTCTTTTATTGTTCTCATTTCTTTTTTCGTATAATACTCATTCTCCTTTTATTAATATTGCACCAAATTAAAAGTTCTAATTCTCATTTCCGTCACGGTTTTTCTTTGTAACGCGAGTAGATCTCCAAACACTAACGTTACGCTGTTACGGCTTCGAGTCACGAACAGCAATAACTTGCTAGAATTACAATCGTACATTAAGTTTTTTATAATGCTTTTGGTTGTTGTAACATAGTTCCTTTGCCTTGATAAAGATTGATAATTTTAATTGTGAGGATGATAGCGTTTGAGCTGGTTTATTTGGTAGGATGAATCGACAGATTGTCTATACTTAATAACTTTATATTTTGATCCTTCCTTAAATTACGGGAATGAATTGGGAGACCCTATTAACCTTATATCACATCGGAAAATAATATCTATATATATATATAAAATAGTAAACTGACTGACTGACTGACTGACTGGGTGATATATCAACACACAGCCCAAACCGCTGGTCCTAGAGACATGAAACTTGGAGGGTATGTTCTTTGTGAAGAGAAAGTTTCCACTAAGAAAGGATTTTTGGAAATTCTACCCCTAAAGGGTTAAAATAGGGGATGGAAGTTTGTATGAAAGTCTGTCAGTTTTGAAGTTAGGATCTTCAAATTTTGTGTTTAGGCTGACGATTGAAAATTAATTTATACGTGTCTCGGCGTTTTTGATAATTCTACTCCCGAAGGGTTAAAAAGGGGGATGAAGGTAAGTAATCGGATATTATTCGACATCCACGCGGGCGAAGCCGCGGGCAAAAGCTAGTACTGTATAAGGAATTAAGGACCAATCAAACATGGGGACTATATTTCTTGTCACCAAAATTTATATTTGTCATCAAGTTGTATCATCTAATAAATAGATCTATCGCCACGAAATATTTTCGTTCTCAAATAAACAAAAAGTGTTCCCAGGTATGAATTATCAAATTAATGTTAATATATGTGTACAATAAGAGATGGATTACCAATAAAATTGTAGTGCATTAGATGAATATAAACTTCGTTGTTATAATAGTAGTTTCATTACTTAAATAATAGCTTTGTGCTCAGAATGGTAGATCTGTCACCAAATAAATCGATTATCGCAAATCTCGGGACTTGGGGCACCCCGACTTTAGGTTAGGTTAGGTTACTTTAAACCCTGCAAACAGAAATAGGAGCCCCGTGCGAAAATGTGGCCGTAAAATAATACAGTTTATCTCTTGTTTAGAATCCTACGAAAGTTTATAAATTTCCTAGAAAATTTATTAGTTTGCTTAAATATCTATTAGGACAAACCTATTATAATACATACAAAAACATTTATTTGGTACTGGATCCTATATCTCCATGATTTTAGGTGATTTATTGTGGAATTGTTTTTATATTATTTGGGGACTAAATTTTGGTGACAAATCTGCTATTTTGCGGGTAAACCCTATTATTTAAGAAACACAAAACTAATTAAATTGGCGATAGCTTAAATGATACCCATCAAACATTTGTTGCACATAGCTAAAGACTATTGAATTTTTTTCATGTATCATCTATGGAAGACTAACAGCTAACAAAACAGATTGAAAATAGTACTGTAAGGCTGACACCCAATGACGCCTTCATTTAAAAAAAAAAAAAAAAAGAGTTAAAGAAAGGAGTATAAACAACACAGCGCAGCTTACAATATATAAAGAATAGGACCACATCAAAGCTTAAACTACCTTTTGTCTTTGTTACACCATAAATTTGAAAGCGGTGGACCAATTGATGAAGTACAACATCGAGTTGTACCGAAGGACCAAAACTTCGTAACCTATTTCTGTTTGTAATAGGTCATAGCTTCGATATCATGAAAAAGATTAGTAAACTGTTGCTGTCCTATTAACTATAAACGTCGCGTCAATAAGAAAGGAGAGCGTGACCGTAAGATAATTATGTATAGTATGGCTTATGGCCTCATTTCATTATTTCCCCAACGGTGTCGAACTTAGTATATTTACCATTGACACTAAGTTATGGCATCTAAAAAAATATGTATGTGCGGACGTGAGAGCAAAAGAAATATAATATTGCAAAAGGTATAGTTTATTAATTTCATCGTCAACCAGCTGCAGAGTTAGCACCTAAGTGTGAGTTATAATGATGCCAGAATCTCCCAACTTTTCTTACACCTTCAAGGTAGATACACAACAATGTACAAGCGTTTTATTTTTGGACCAACTCTGACAAATTAGCGTCAAATTAAGGTCCAAGTAATGACACATCTCCAAGTGCGACAGCTACTGCGCAGCTGTCTTAATAGCTGAAAGAAATGTAATTTTCTACCAGTAGCGTCGACAGCTCCAGGCGTCAACAATTGCGTTCTAACACCTCACACTTGGTCCTCAACACTGTGATTTGGACGCTTTTCGCAAATTTAACAATCACTGATGTTAGTTGACAGCAAACGCAAAGCCGACGGCTTTTGCCTGAGGCAAAATTTACACAAAATTACTTTCACACCTTGTAAACTAAACTGGATATTAAAATCGAAAGGGAATCAATTTTAAGGACTGCAAAATTATCTTTGCCAAGACACTGCACCCTCTTACTTTCGTCAAATTTTGCATCATCTCCTTAATGCTAACGAACGAGGAATCATTTAAGGTGTTTTACCTCACATTTGCCACTAATTGCGCCGAATTACAGGGCGAATGCGTACGAAGTGCGAAAATTGGGTGCTAAAAGTACGAGCCGGTGATTATAGGCTCGTTATGAACGAACGAAGTGTGGAGAACACGCGACCGATGAAACCGACACCATCTTTGATTACAGGAGCTTGCGGAAGCACGACTTAGTCGACCTAAGTAAGGTAGAAATTGTGGTGTCGCTATGTAAGGAGAATTTTACGTGATAAAATTATAATATTCCGTAGTGCCTGTATGGTTTGTTATAAATGTTAATAAAACGGCAAGAATAAAACAGTTACGGTTAGTACTACTCGTAATTCAGAAAAATAATCAAAACTACAGGAAGAATTATAGGAGCAATAAAATACTAACAATAAATCGTGACTGACCAAATTACAGATGATTGAGGCATCTCTACCACTAAAGATAGAAAATTTCTTGGAGTCCTCAGGATTTTTTGGAAACTGCAACCCTCTCCCCCCCGGATAGTGTGTTCGAGAAGTCACACACACACACACACAGTATAATTTTAACATCATCGTTCTCTTTACTTTATCCCAATATATTTCGTCGAAGCAGCATGTCTTCGCCGTCCATAATTCTGTAACAGTCGTCATCCCCTTTCTAGGCAAATAATCTTTCATACAGTCCATCCATCGTCCATTCATCCTCGAAACTTTCCTCATTCCTCAGCATCATGCCACCTGAGTTAATAGTATTACCTCTTTACGTTTCCTCATCACACACACCACAACCCTTTAACGTATCGGTATCACAGTTTATTTTAAATGCCATATTTACAACAAGTCTAGCCGGCTAAACGGTTCCACCAACCCCCGTTGATTTTTACGACGCCTACAAACATAAAACTCAGTAAATACTTAATAAAAGTAACTTGCTCAATTATTATTGAACTAGTTTAGCGCCCCGGCTGTGCACGGCGTTTTTTATGGTATTTCGTAGACTGAGAGAAATGGTGGTCAATTAGTGAGACGAAAGACCAAAAAAATTAAGTTGGTCCTTGTTCTCAAAAATACGAAATTCAAAAGGAGTCTCCGGAAGTGTGAGACCGTATTCATTCGTAACATGGAAAATCCAAATTAAATCAAGAACATTAAATAAGCCAAACGGAACATGCTGATATAATCATTGGCTGTGGACTGTAATAATTTGTATTAGAAGCTTTGTAAACATCTGAACAAAACCTCAGCGAAAACTCAATAAATACAACTCACAATCTTTCTATAATTAATCTTTTCTTTTGTATCGTATTGTCACTGGATAATACGAGTTGGTAATTGGGTTGTGCATGTCAGATAGACAGTCACTTCATTTAAAATACTGGTATTCAGATGCATCCAGTGAGACAGGAAACCGACCCCAACATAGTTGGGCTTGGCAAATGATGATGAGGAATTAGAAAAATCGGAACGAAAATTCAACCAATTCTGTTCTATGCCACTGACAGACGGACAGACACAGGAACTAAATTTTATACACAAAATGAAGTGATAGTAAAGTCATTCACATTAGAACAATTATCAACGTTCTCCTTGGCGGTGGGAACATTCTGTTGGGTATCAAACCATGCAAAGCTGTATGATTCGCGTATATCCACTGCGAATTAAGCAGCGGTTAGATCAAAGAGGACGCTATGCTTTGACGTGTGGTGTAAGTTGGTGAGATTAGTTTGGAATAGTGTGTGGTCTAGGGTATTTTTTGGTCTAGTAGCGATTTCTTGGTGACTTAGCTTTTTTTTATAAATACCGTTATGTCTTTTGGTAATTGTATATTTTGTTATTTCAAATGAGTGTAAAATTAACTGAAAATATTTATCAGATATCAGAATTTATTATTAGTTTTTTTTAAGCAGTTCGGTTCGTAGCAAGATTATTATTGATTATTATTATTATTTATTTTTAAAACGACCATGTATGCAGAGATAAACATTCCTTTTTTCGTTTAATAACCTGCAGTCGCTTCTCCCTTACACCACAAAATAAGTTAACCACAGATTAAAAAGCGCACCTGACATAAGAGTGTAACAATAGCAATAGTTGGTAATAGACAAGAGAGCTCCAGTCACACGGTGTGACACACCGTGACGGTAAATAGGCATACATAGTTATTATAATTGTCTATGTATCGTAAAAAAATGTATGTTTTGTCTACGGTTCGTAACTTAAGTAACTGATAAAGAGTTTTTGTGGCTCCTTCAGCTTATGTTGCAGTGTTTGGTAATTTTAATAAATTGTAAACAGGGAACTGGAAGGCATGGCGGTTATTTAAAGCTTTTGTTAAGTTTCACTTTTTAGCGTGTAAAATAGGTTCTTTTTAACCAAATTAGAATAACTT